>CP139503.1:35600970-36800970 GCA_021014915.2 Artemisia tridentata subsp. tridentata
CAATATCTGACTTGTTCTTCCATACAATGACATGCATAGACCATTCTGAAGGTAAACTCCTAAGAAATTTAGAGTTTAGGTCTTCTTGAGTTATCATCACTTCATGGATGGCTAACTGACTTGCAAGCTTCTGAAGTCTATTGAACATACTGTCCAAAGACTCATTGGTTGTGGCTGTGAAGTTCTCAAATTGTTGTTTGAGAAGGGTTTTCTGTGTTTTCTTGGTAGCATCATTACCACCAAACCTAGCCACAATAGCTTCAAAGAGGGTTTTGGCATCTTTGTATTTGTTAAAAATCAGAAGTTGATCATTTGGAATAGTCATCAGTAGCATACTCCTTGCCTTGAGATCATTTTTCTTCTGAATTCTTTCATCTGCATTCGATGGTTGGGTTTGTATTGTTGTTACAAGAGCATCATTTACTGTTGTTGTGGTGGTTTGGGGTTTTAAATGAATTGCCTTGTTCAATAATCTCCCAAAGTGCATAATCCTGCACTTGAAAGTATTGTTCAAACCCTGAGTCGCCACATTTCAAACTCATTTTGTTTCAGTAATGGAAGTTTAGCTGCAACATTTGTCTGAATATGTTCAACATCCATTTTTCTTTTAAATTAGTAAATATCAAGCCTAGCTCTGATACCACTTGTGGAACGTTTTGTTTGTTCTTAATTGAGATATTTATGTATTGAATGTGTTTAGCATGCGGAATCTACTACAACACACTTTAAAAGAACACAAGATGGTGAGTTTGAGTAAATGAGAGAATGCAATGAACAAAGAACACAACTTTGGTTTGAACAAAACGATTCAATATTATTGATGAAATAATACGGATGATCTAAGTATCACCAGGATTACAAAGTAATCTTGAATCTAAGATGAAAAAAAAGGATTTGTGATTCGAAGTAACTAAGTTACTTGAGAGATAGTTTGGTTCGTGGTTGTTAGTTGTGAAAGATGCATGCATGAAGAAGTGACTAAGATATCCTTTTATAAGATAAGGATATCTTATTACATGTTGTCAAGTAGATGAATATAATACTATACTTTGACTATTATGGCGCCTACAATTAAATACAACTACCCATGTACACTCTGATATATTCTTCTGTCACCACAGAAGACTATTCTACTTCTACATAACGTATAACAATGTACAAAGACTAATAATTCAACTAAATATCTATTACAAAATATCTAATCGACAAAACAGAAGCTTGGCAGGCTCTTCATTAGCTAGCAGTACCTTCTACCCAGAAGGTACTGGTAGAACATCTTCGTACACTACAAAAATCAACTAGCAGGCTCTTCTCATCATTGGCAGGCTCTTTGACTTTGATCATTTTATTCCCAACACTGTTGATCTGGGTGTTGCGGGTATTGTTGTTGTGGGATTACATGTTGTTGTTGTGGGTAGAACGGTGTTTGAGGATTGAATTGTTGTTGCATGAATTGTTGAGATGAAAGATGATGATGGTTGTGCATTGACTGTTGCAGGTGTAGGTGATTGGACTATGAGTGCAAGGGATCTTGTTGTTTAGCTTGTTTCTCTGTTCTGACTTCATTTGCCTCTTTTTGGTTTTGTTTTAGGAAGTCATAGAGCTGATCATAGTTCACCTCGTGAAGGTTTTGAGTTTGGTTGACAATAGTAACGTATCGTCCCCATTCTTCTGGAAGGTTGTTGATGAACTTGATGTTCTGAACAATTTGTTTATGATCCAAATTGTGTCTGATCAGCTCATTCATTAGAGTACAAAACCGTGTGTAGTAAGATTCAATCTGCTCAGCTGGAGTGGATGTGAACTTCTCCCATTCAGTCAGAAGCTTGTTTTCCACGTCTTGTTTACCAATGTCTGTACCATAGCAGAGTCTTTTTACTCGTTCCCACATTGCATAAGCAGTTTCACCTCGGTCTAACGGTCTACAGCACAGAATATTTCTTGTGGTAAACCAAGTTGGATTAAATGCATTGCCATGTCATCTGCTTCAATTTGCTTCTGATCTGCCAATGTGTATTCCTCTTCCGTTTGAGTCCGGAAGGTTGCTTTAATTGGAGGTGATGCATTAGGATTCCCAGCTGTGACTTGAATCTGGCGAGGCACGAATGGACCTTCCTCTATGGATTTGATCAAGAGTTTACCTTGTCCTAGAGGCTTGGTTTTCATGTATCTTTTCATACGACTCGTCCATGGAAGATAACCACCCTTTTCTAACATTGGAGGACGATTTTCTGAACCTGCGGCATGAATGTCTTGTTGTGTAGTCATCTTTAAGATATGGTATGATAAAGTGGATTGAGGATCGTGTCAACAAAATAGAAGATGTTGTTGTGAAGCCTTGGTTTGTTGTTGAAGATCGTTGATGTTGTCAGATATGTAAACGAAGCAAATTAAATAACGTTACGAAACTTGATTCAAGTATAATTAAGACAAAGTCAAAAGTTTATAATGAATGTAAACTTTTGAGTTGACGAAATTACGTTCGAATCAAATCCTTAAAAGTTATTTAACTTTGAACTTAATTCACACAAGTACGATGGAATTTTGGTCTCGAAACTTAAAACCTCAATAACTTCATTTTGGAGCGTTTTCAGGCCTCGAAAGTTGGGTTGAATGAATAAATTAATTCAACGTGTCCTTCTCCTCGGTCTCACGGTCGTTTTGACAGGTAATTCGCTGAAAACGGAGTTACGGTTCAAAAGTTATGGCCGTTTGAAGTTTCACAGAAGTACGAGGGCCAAAACTGCCAAATCTGAAAGTACTATAGGGCTGCTTGAAGGTACAGGGACTGAAAATGCAAATTCTGAAAACTGCTGAAAATCTCAGCCAAATGCGATAGACCAGCCAAATGCGATAGACCAGTCAAGTGCGATAGCAGTCAAATGCGATAGCCTTGTCTGAGTTTGAACTGCGATAGAACAAATGCGATATGTCAACTGCGAAAGTTTCTGCTGTCAACTGCGAGAGTTTCTGAAATGCGATAAAGCTTGAACAGCGATAAGCCAATAGCGATACCTATCGCAATTCTAATACAAGAACTGCGATATCTGAATTGCGATAAGATCCGATTTAGACAACTGCGATAAGGCTTTCAAAATGCGATAAAACGCAGATTTGTCTTGCAAGTGCGATAGATTGAACTTTTCCTACCTTTTTTGACTTTTTCCCTTACAACCTTATCACTAAAGATTTTCTCTTACAACTTTTCACCAACTAGCTAAAATTCCTGACACAATTCAACAACTTGAACCAATAATATCTAAGAAATCACGAATAAAATAATCAACAACACAAAAAGTGAATAACTTTTCCTGTGGTTCGATCAAAACACTTAGAATAAATAAATATTCCACACAAGAACACAAGATTCAAGTGAGATAATATTCACAGATTCATAGGCCAAATCGTATAACCATTAACACATCCAACCTTACACATTAATCTTGCTCTTCTATTTCCAGTAACACCCACTTCGTGCCTTTTTGAGAAGCCAAAGACCACGACAGTGAATGGTATGAAGCAAAAACCGAACAAACAAACCTTCTACCTTGTTGATAGGCTCATGTATACCACTTGTAACACCACAAATCTCTTCTTTATCACACAAACTAACACTTGATGACACTCACTAACATGTATAGAACAATAAGAAATATGTATGGATCGTATGGTGTAATTTCAAGTCAAATGATTATATTCCAAATGAGAAAATAATACAATGACTTTGGTGGAACTCTTGAACACACACACACTCTTATCTTATGAAAATGAGGCATACTGTGAAGAGTGTGTGTGGTTTAAATGAAACACAGCCAACCAAATGGACCTTTGGTGGGCTTTAACTTTGGACTCAAAGTGGGCTAAGTAAAATGTATTACACTTATACATTTGATACACTAATAGTTCTAATACTACTAGCCCACTTTTAAGATATAAATTATACATGACACATTAATTCAAAGTAGCCAAATGACCATCTCTTCCAAATAGCATAAATTAAGCTAAAGTGGCCAAAAGTGTTAATAAGTGTGACCATATGCTTATTAAAGTGAAGAAATTTATATTTTGTGTGACTATTGATCATCCAATGGTCACATGAATTTTTAGTTTGTGTGGCCTTTTGTAATATTTAGTCACACAAAGCATGTTTTTTTTGGGTATTTAGTCACTTACAATTAAGCATAAAGTGTCCAAAAGTATTGATAAGTGTGACCATATGCTGTTTAAAATGAAGAAATTTGTATTTTTTGTGACTATTGATCATCCAATGGCCACTTGAATTTTATGTTCGTGTGGCTTTTTGTAATATTTAGTCACACAAAGCATGTTTGTTTTGGGTATTTAGTCTCATACAATTAGGCATAAAGTGGCCAAAAGTATTAATAAGTGTGACCATATGTTGTTTAAAGTGAAGAAATGTGTATTTTGTGTGACTATTGATCATCCAATGGTCACATGAATTTTTAGTTTCTGTGGCCTTTTTTAATATTTAGTCACACAAAGCATGTTTGTTTTGGGTTTTTAGTCACATACAATTAAGCATAAAGTGGCCAAAAGTGTTAATAAGTGTGACCATATGCTGTTTAAAGTAAAGAGAAATGTGTATTTTGTGTGACTATTGATCATCCAATGGTCACATTGATTTTAGTTTGTGTGGTCCTTTTTTAATATTTAGTCACACAAGCATGTTTGTTTTGGGTATTTAGTCACATACGAATTAAGCATAAAGTGGCCAAAAGTGTTTATAAGTGTGAACATATGATGTTTAAAGTGAAGAAATGTGTATTTTGTGTGACTATTGATCATCCAATGGTCACATGAATTTTAGTTTGTGTGGCCTTTTGTAATATTTAGTCACACAAAGCATGTTGTTTTGGTATTTAGTCACATACAATTGAGATAAAGTGGCCAAAAGTGTTAATAAGTGTGACCATATGCTGTTTTAAGTGAAGAAATGTGTATTTTGTGTGACTATTGATCATCCAATGGCCACTTGAATTTTTGTTTGGGGCCTTTTGTAATATTTAGTCACACAAAGCATTTTGTTTTGGGTATTTAGTAACATACAATTAGCATAAAGTGGCCAAAAGTGTTAATAAGTGTGACATATGTGTTTAAAGTGAAGAAATGTGTATTTTGTGTGACTATTGATCATCCAATGGTCACATGAATTTTTAGTTTGTGTGGCCTTTTGTAATATTTAGTCACACAAAGCATGTTTGTTTTGGTATTTAGTCACATACAATTAAGCATAAAGTGGCCAAAAGTGTGTTAATAAGTGTGACCATATGCTGTTTAAAGTGAAGAAATTGTATTTTGTGTGACTATTGATCATCCAATGGTCACATGAATTTTTAGTTTGTGTGGCCTTTTGTAATATTTAGTCACACAAAGCATGTTTTTTTGGGTATTTAGTCACATACAATTAAGCATAAAGTGGCCAAAAGTGTTGATAAGTGTGACCATATGCTGTTTAAAGTGAAGAAATGTGTATATTTTGTGTGACTATTGATCATCCAATGGTCACTGAATTTTTAGTTTGTGTGGCCTTTTGTAATATTTAGTCACACAAAGCATGTTTGTTTTTGGTATTTAGTCACATACAATTAAGCATAAAGTGGCCAAAAGTGTTAATAAGTGTGACCATATGCTGTTTAAAGTGAAGAAATGTGTATTTTGTGTGACTATTGATCATCCAATGGTCCACATGAATTTTATGTTTGTTGGCCTTTTGTAATATTTAGTCACACAAAGCATGTTTGTTTTGGGTATTTAGTCACATACTATTAAGCATAAAGTGGCCAAAAGTGTTAATAAGTGTGACCATATGTGTTTAAAGTGAAGAAATGTGTATTTTTTGTGACTATTGATCATCCAATGGTCACATGAATTTTTGTTTGTGTGGCCTTTTGTAATATTTAGTCACACAAAGCATGTTTGTTTTGGGTTTTTAGTCACATACAATTAAGCATAAAGTGGCCAAAAGTGTTTAATAAGTGTGACCATATGTTGTTTAAAGTGAAGAAATTGTATTTTGTGGACTATTGATCATCCAATGGCACAATTTTATTTTTTGTTTTGATCTTTTAATTTTTGTCACTAAGTATTATTTTAAGTTGTCACAATATTAAGAAAAGTGCAAAGTGAAATGTTAATTGTGGAACCAATGTCATGAATTTTAGTTGGCTTTAAATAGAAAAGATTTTTTTGTATTTTATATTGTACATAATGTACAATGACCATAATTTTAGTTTGTGTGGCTTTGTATATTTTGTCACAACATCCAATGTCTGATTTTTATTTAGTCTATAATAATTAAAGTGGCCAAAAGTGTTATAAGTTGTACCATAATGTAAGTGAAAAGTAAAATGTGTATTTTGTGCTGTTTTATCAATAATGGTCACTGAATTTTAGTTGTCTGGCCTTTTGTTAATATTTAGTACACATAAGCAATGATGTTTGGGTTATTAGTCACATACAATTAAGCATAAATGGCCAAAAGTGTTAATAAGTGTACAATATGTTTTAAGTGAATGAAATGTGTATATTTGGTGACTATTGATCATCCAATGGTCACATGATTTTAGTTTGTGTGGCCTTTTTTAATATTTAGTCACACAAAGCATGTTTGTTTTTGTTTATAATGTCAATTAAGAAATTAAGCATAAAGTGTCCAATAGTTTGTAGCTATGTGACCATATGTGTTTAAAGTGAAGAAATTTTATTTTTTGTGATTAAGTCATCCAATGAGGCCATGAATTTTAGTTTGTGTGTGCTTTTTGTAATATTTAGTCACACAAAGCAATGTTTGTTTTGGGTTTTTAGTCACATACATTAAGCATTAAAGTGGCAAGTTTTAATAAGTGTGAACTTGCATGTTTTAAAGTGAAGAATTATGTAATTTTGTGTGACTATTGATCATCCAATGGTCACATGAATTTTAGTTTGTGTGGCCTTTTGTAATATTTAGTCACACAAAGCATGTTTGTTTTGGTTTTAGTCACATACAATTGGATAAAGTGCCAAAGTGTTTAATAAGTGTGACCATATGTAGTTTAATGAAGAAATGTGATTTTGTGTGACTATTGATCATCCAATGGCACATGATTTTTTGTTTGTGTGGCCATTTTTGTAATATTTAGTCACACAAAGCATGTTTTTTTTGGGTATTTAGTCACATTAAATTAAGCATTAAAAAGTGTGCAAAAGTGTTATAATGTGACCATATGTTTTAAGTAAGAAATTGTATTTTGGTGACTATTGATGACTATTGATCATCCAATGACCACATGAATTTTATGATTGTACGGCCTTTTGTAATATTTAGTCACACAAAGCATGTTTGTTTTAGTAATTTAGTCACATACAATTAAGCATAAAGTGGCCAAAAGTGTTGATAACGTGGACCATATGCTATTTAAAGTGAAGAAATTGTATTTTTGTGACTATTGCTCACCCAATGGCCACTTGAATTTTATGTTTGTGTGGCCTTTTGTAATATTTAGTCACACAAAGCATGTTTGTTTTGGGTATTTAGTCACATACAATTAAGCATAAAGTGGCCAAAAGTGTTAATAAGTGTGACCATATGTTGTTTAAAGTGAAGAAATTTGTATTTTGTGTGACTATTGATCATCCAATGGTCACATGAATTTTATGTTTGTGTGGCCTTTTGTAATATTTAGTCACACAAAGCATGTTTGTTTTGGGTATTTAGTCACATACAATTAAGCATAAAGTGGCCAAAAGTGTTAATAAGTGTAACCATATGATGTTTAAAGTGAAGAAATGTGTATTTTGTGTGACTATTGATCATCCAATGGTCACATGCATTTTTAGTTTGTGTGGCCTTTTGTAATATTTAGTCACACAAAGCATGTTTGTTTTGGTATTTAGTCACATACAATTAGCATAAAGTGGCCAAAAGTGTTAATAAGTGTGACCATATGCTGTTTAAAGTGAAGAAATGTGTATTTTGTGTGACTATTGATCATCCAATGGTCACATGAATTTTTAGTTTGTGTGGCCTTTTGTAATATTTAGTCACACAAAGCATGTTTTTTTTGGTATTTAGTCACATAAAATTAAGCATAAAGTGCCAAAAGTGTTGATAAGGTGACCATATGCTGTTTAAAGTGAAGAAATTTGTATTTTTGTGACTATTGATCATCCAATGGCCACTTGAATTTTATGTTTGTGTGGCCTTTTGTAATATTTAGTCACACAAACATGTTTGTTTTGGGTATTTAGTCACATACAATTAAGCATAAAGTGGCCAAAAGTGTTAATAAGTGTGACTATATGATGTTTAAAGTGAAGAAATGTGTATTTTTGTGTGACTATTCATCATCCAATGGTCACACGAATTTTTAGTTTGTGTGGCCTTTCGTAATATTTAGTCACACAAAGCATGTTTGTTTTGGGTATTTAGTCACATACAATTGAGCATAAAGTGGCCAAAAGTGTTAATAAGTGTGACCATATGCTGTTTTAAGTGAAGAAATGTGTATTTTGTGTGACTATTGATCATCCAATGGTCACATGAATTTTTAGTTTGTGTGGCCTTTTGTAATATTTAGTCACACAAAGCATGTTTTTTTTTGGGTATTTAGTCACATACAATTAAGCATAAAGTGGCCAAAAGTGTTAATAAGTGTGACCATATGCTGTTTAAAGTGAAGAAAATTTGTATTTTTTGTGACTATTGATCACCAATGGCCACTTGAATTTTTGTTTGTGTGGCCTTTTTTAAATTTAGTCACACAAAGCATGTTTGTTTTTGGGTATTTAGTCACATACAATTAAGCATAAAGTGGCCAAAAGTGTTAATAAGTGTGACCATATGTTGTTTAAAGTGATGAAATGTGTATTTTGTGTGACGATTGATCATCCAATGGTCACATGAATTTTTAGTTTGTGTGGCCTTTTGTAATATTTAATCAGACAAAGCAGGTTTGTTTTTGGATATTTAGTCACATACAATTAAGCATAAAGTGGCCAAAAGTGTTTATAAGTGTGACCATATGATGTTTAAAGTGAAGAAATGTGTATTTTGTGTGACTATTGATCATCCAATGGTCACATGAATTTTTAGTTTGTGTGGCCTTTTGTAATATTTAGTCACACAAAGCATGTTTATTTTGGGTATTTAGTCACATACAATTGAGCATAAAGTGGCCAAAAGTGTTAATAAGTGTGAAATGCAGTTTTTAGTATTTAGTCACATACAATTAAGCATAAAGGGGCCAAAAGTGTTAATAAGTGTGACCATATGCTGTTTAAAGTGAAGAAATGTGTATTTTGTGTGACTATTGATCATCCAATGGTCACATGAATTTTTAGTTTGTGTGGCCTTTTGTAATATTTAGTCACACAAAGCATGTTTTTTTTGGGTATTTAGTCACATACAATTAAGCATAAAGTGGCCAAAAGTGTTGATAAGTGTGACCATATGCTGTTTAAAGTGAAGAAAGTGTATTTTGTGTGACTATTGATCATCCAATGGCCACATGAATTTTTAGTTTGTTGGCCTTTTGTAATATTTAGTCACACAAAGCATGTTTTTTTTGGTATTTAGTCACATACAATTAAGCATAATTGGCCAAAGTGTTGATAAGCGTGACCATATGCTGTTTAAAGTGAAGAAATTTGTATTTTTGTGACTATTGATATCCAATGGCCACTTGAATTTTATGTTTGTGTGGCCTTTTGTAATATTTAGTCACACAAAGCATGTTTGTTTTGGGTATTTAGTCACATACAATTAAGCATAAAGTGGCCAAAAGTTTAATAAGTGTGACATATGTGTTTAAAGTGAAGAAATGTGTATTTTGTGTGACTATTGATCATCCAATGGTCACATGAATTTTTAGTTTGTGTGGCCTTTTGTAATATTTAGTCAACAAAGCAGGTTTGTTTTGGGTATTTAGTCACATACAATTAAGCATAAAGTGGCCAAAAGTGTTATAAGTGTGAATATGATGTTTTAAAGTGAAGAAATGTGTATTTTGTGTGACTATTGATCATCCAATGGTCACATGAATTTTAGTTTGTGTGGCCTTTTGTAATATTTAGTCACACAAAGCATGTTTTTTTTTGGGTATTTAGTCACATACAATTAGCATAAAGTGGCCAAAAGTGTTAATAAGTGTGACCATATGCTGTTTAAGTGAAGAATGTGTATTTTGTGTGACTATTGATCATCCAATCGCCACTTAAATTTTATGTTTGTGTGGCCTTTTGTAATATTTAGTCACACAAAGCATGTTTGTTTTGGGTATTTAGTCACATATAATTAAGCATAAAGTGGCCAAAAGTGTTAATAAGTGTGACTATATGATGTTTAAAGTGAAGAAATGTGTATTTTGTGTGACTATTGATCATCCAATGGTCACACGAATTTTTAGTTTGTGTGGCCTTTCGTAATATTTAGTCACACAAAGCATGTTTGTTTTGGATATTTAGTCACATACAATTGAGCATAAAGTGGCCAAAAGTGTTAATAAGTGTGACCATATGCTGTTTTAAGTGAAGAAATGTGTATTTTGTGTGACTATTGATCATCCAATGGTCACATGAAGTTTTAGTTTGTGTGGCCTTTTGTAATATTTACTCACAAAAAGCATGTTTGTTTTAAGTATTTAGTCATATACAATTAAGTATAAAGTGGCCAAAAGTGTTAATAAGTGTGACCATATGCTGTTTAAAGTGAAGAAATTTTTATTTTGTGTGACTATTGATCACCAATGGTCACATGAATTTTTAGTTTGTGTGGCCTTTTGTAATATTTAGTCACACAAAGCATGTTTTTTTTGGGTATTTAGTCACATACAATTAAGCATAAAGTTGCTAAAAGTGTTGATAAGTGTGACCATATGCTGTTTAAAGTGAAGAATGTGTATTTTGTGTGACTATTGATCATCCAACGGTCACTTGAACTTTTAGTTTGTGTGGCCTTTTGTAATATTTTGTCACACAAAGCATGTTTGTTTTGGTAATTTAGTCACATACAATTAAGCATGAAGTAGCAAAAGTGTTGATAAGCGTGACCATATGCTGTTTAAAGTGAAGAAATTTGTATTTTTTGTGACTATTGATCACCCAATGGCCACTTGAATTTTATGTTTGTGTGGCCTTTTTTAATATTTAGTCACACAAAGCATGTTTGTTTTGGGAATTTAGTCACATGCAATTAAGCATAAAGTGGCCAAAAGTGTTAATAAGTGTGACCATATGCTGTTTAAAGTGAAGAAATGTGTATTTTGTGTGACTATTGATCATCCAATGGCCACATGAATTTTATGTTTGTATGGCTTTTTGTAATATTTAGTCACACAAAGCATGTTTGTTTTGGTAATTTAGTCACATACAATTAAGCATAAAGTGGCCAAAAGTGTTGATAAGCGTGACCATATGCTGTTTAAAGTGAAGAAATTTGTATTTTTTGTGACTATTGATCATCCAATGGTCACATGCATTTTTAGTTTGTGTGGCCTTTTGTAATATTTAGTCACACAAAGCATGTTTGTTTTGGGTATTTAGTCACATACAATTGAGCATAAAGTGGCCAAAAGTGTTAATAAGTGTGACCATATGCTGTTTTAAGTGATGAAATGTGTATTTTGTGTGACTATTGATCATCCAATGGTCACATGAAGTTTTAGTTTGTGTGGCCTTTTGTAATAATTAGTCACACAAAGCATGTTTGTTTTGTGTATTTAGTCACATACAATTAAGCATAAAGTGGCCAAAAGTGTTAATAAGTGTCACCATATGATGTTTAAAGTGAAGAAATGTGTATTTTGTGTGACTATTAATCATCCAATGGTCACATGAATTTTTAGTTTGTGTGGCCTTTTTTAATATTTAGTCACACAAAGCATGTTTTTTTTGTTTATTTAGTCAATTACAATTAAGCATAAAGTGTCCAATAGTGTTGATAAGCGTGACCATATGCTGTTTAAAGTGAAGAAATTTGTATTTTTTGTAACTATTGATCATCCAATGGCCACTTTAATTATATGTTCGTGTGGCCTTTTGTAATATTTAGTTACACAAAGCATGTTTGTTTTGGGTATTTAGTCAAATACAATTAAGCATAAAGTGGCCAAAAGTGTTAATAAGTGTGACCATATGCTGTTTAAAGTGTAGAAATTTGTATTTTGTGTGACTATTGATCATCCAATGGCCACTTGAATTTTATGTTTGTGTGGCCTTTTGTAATATTTAGTCACACAAAGCATGTTTTTTTGGATATTTAGTCACATACAATTAAGCATAAAGTGGCCAAAAGTGTTAATAAGTGTGACCATATGATGTTTAAAGTGAAGAAATGTGTATTTTGTGTGACTATTGGTCATCCAATGGTCACATGAATTTTCAGTTTGTGTGGCCTTTTGTAATATTTAGTCACACAAAGCATGTTTGTTTTGGGTATTTAGTCACATACAATTAAGCATAAAGTGGCCAAAATTTTTAATAAGTGTGACCATATGCTGTTTTAAGTGAAGAAATGTGTATTTTGTGTGACTATTGATCATCCAATGGTCACATGAAGTTTTAGTTTGTGTGGCCTTTTGTAATATTTAGTCACACAAAGCATGTTTGTTTTGGGTATTTACTCACATACAATTTAGCATAAAGTGGCCAAAAGTGTTAATAAGTTTGACCATATGCTGTTTAAAGTGAAGAAATTTGTATTTTGTGTGACTATTGATCATCCAATAGTCACATGAATTTTTAGTTTGTGTGGCCTTTTGTAATATTTAGTCACACAAAACATGTTTTTTTTTTTGGTATTTAGTCACATACAATTAAGCATAAAGTGGCCAAAAGTGTTGATAAGTGTGACCATATGCTGTTTAAAGTGAAGAAATGTGTATTCTATGTGACTATTGATCATCCAACGGTCACATGAATTTTTAGTTTGTGTGGCCTTTTGTAATATTTAGTCACACAAAGCATGTTTTTTTTTGGGTATTTTGTCAGTTACAATTAAGTATAAAGTGGCCAAAAGTGTTGATAAACGTGACCATATGCTGTTTAAAGTGAAGAAATTTGTATTTTTTGTGACTATTAATCATCCAATGGCCAGTTGAATTTTATGTTTGTGTGGCCTTTTGTAATATTTAGTTACACAAAGCATGTTTGTTTTGGGTATTTAGTCACATACAATTAAGCATAAAGTGGCCAAAAGTGTTAATGAGTGTGACCATATGTAACATCCCGCCTACTCAGACCACAATATTGTCCGCTTTACAAGCAGGCTCACGGCTTTGTTTTTGTGGCCTCATTTGAAGACTTCCCGGCAGGTCACCCAAGCCTGTACTACTCTCACATGAGCACGCTTAACTGCCAGTTCCTAAGAACTCCACCCGCAGTAGACCACAAAACGCGTTGTGTTCATTGTAAGGCAAATGTAATCTTATGAACCCAGCATCTCTCCAGGCCACAGCCGATGTAGGATTTGCCTAGGGTGTTACAATCACCCCCCCTTAGGGACTCATCGTCCGCGATGAGGTTTGCCCTACCATCCCGAACGGCTCAGGAGTGGCTCTGATACCACTTGTAACATCCCGCCTACTCAGACCACAATATTGTCCGCTTTACCGCAGGCTCACGGCTTTGTTTTTGTGGCCTCATTTGAAGACTTCCCGGCAGGTCACCCAAGCCAGTACTACTCTCACATGAGCACGCTTAACTGCCAGTTCCTAAGAACTCCACCCGCAGTAGACCACAAAACGCGTTGTGTCATTGTAAGGCAAATGTAATCTTATGAACCCAGCATCTCTCCAGGCCACAGCCGATGTAGGATTTGCCTAGGGTGTTACACCATATGCTGTTTAAAGTGTAGAAATTTGTATTTTGTGTGACTATTGATCATCCAATGGCCACTTGAATTTTATGTTTGTGTGGCCTTTTGTAATATTTAGTTACACAAAGCATGTTTGTTTTGGGTATTTAGTCACATACAATTAAGCATAAAGTGGCCAAAAGTGTTAATAAGTGTGACCATATGCTGTTTAAAGTGAAGAAATTTGTATTTTGTGTGACTATTGATCATCCAATGGCCACTTGAATTTTATGTTTGTGTGGCCTTTTGTAATATTTAGTCACACATCGAATTAAACAAAGAGTGACGAATAATGTTGATAAGCGTGACCATAATACGTGACTGCATCTTTTAGTCACAGTGTAACACCCCAACCCGACAAGGGTAAAGGTGTCACTAGTACATGGTTTCATATCAGATACAAGCATTCAAGAAATAAAATAGCGGAAGCCTTAACATTAAAATTCAAAGGAAACGAAGTACAAAACAGAATCCAAACTGCCCAAACAATGGCATAACAGAAAAATATCCAAATGGTCACACTAGAATGACAAGGTCTAAACTTCACACAAGTTGCTCTCATCCCAAGCTAAAACCCAGCTCCTAGCTTAAATGTACCTGCCACAGGAAAAGAAATGCGGCTGAGCTACGAGAGCTCAGTGAACAAATATAACGGGAACAAAGCAGAAATAACGGAATAGTAAAGTAAAAGAAATAATACCAGGAGTAACAAGAGTCAGGAAAAGGAATACAAGAGTTATGTAGACATACCAGGAACTAAGAATGGTTACAATGGTAGGTGCAAATGAAACCAGAACCCACCACCAGTCCAAGTCGAAATCAAGTCAAGTCCAGTATCAAGTCATAGGGTAACATAACCAGTAATCCACCACAAACCCAAGTCAAATAAGGTCAGGTCAAACGTCAGGTCAAGTATCAAGTCAAGTAACAGGTCATAAGGTTACAAGGTCTTAGGTAAACAGAAATCCTCTACGAGCCCAAACTTATCACATCAAATCACATATATCAGGGTGTATGGAGGGGTGACCTCAGCATACCAGGAAACAGGGTGAGGGGATACCTCCAGGGGTTGGAGTTGCAAGCTCCCAGGGGTGTGAAAGACGTGTATCGCACACACTCGTCAGTCACCAAGATATAACAGGAAATATAACAAATCAGGACATGTCTAGGATGCATCCATGCGCCCCCGCAGGCCACAGGGTCTTCCTCTACATACTAAATCAAATCAGGTCGGGGACGGGACAAGACATCACTCTCCTGCCCTAGAGTCATGCCACCGGTGCATCAATGACATGGACATGAAACCCTCATGCCTAGTGGGTGGCTCGTAGTCTCAAACTGTGGGTCAAGGTCAAGTATCAAGTCTCGGGTGTCAGGTGTCAAGTCTCAGGTATCAAATGTCAGGGTTCATATCAGGGTTCAAGACAGGAGATAAATGCAGGGGTTCATTATCAGGAGGTCAATATCAGGAAGGTCAAATACTAGAAGGTTCATAATAGTTTATTATAAGAAATCCTTTTTACATGGTTTAATAAAATGGTCCTTAGAACAGTTTCATAATAAAAGTCCTTTAAAGAAATGTTTCAAAACCTCTTCATATATATCTAAAAAGTAGTTGTAAAATCCTATGAACCTTCAAATACCCAGGGTCTTATTTTTCAGGTTATCCGGGGTGAACAAGTCATGTCAAGTGTCATAGCAGGGTTCAAGTCAAAGGTTCAAGTCAAATGGTTCATATCAAGTGTATCAAGGTTCAAGTTCAGGTTCATATCAAGTGTATCAAGGTTCAAGTTCAGGTTCATATCAAGCGTATCAAGGTTCAAGTTCAGGTTCATATCAAGGTTCAAGACAAGGGTCAAAACAAAAGGTTCAAATCTATGGTTCACAACACAAGGGAAACATAAAATGAATCAGGAATCAGAAATGAGACGAAGGCACCTTACTAAAGAAGGGCAGAATATCTGTACCTTATTCAATAGCAAGCACAAACACAAAAGTAGCTGACAGGGATCAAGATCACTCCTTCCTTGAACCTAAAGGAGTAGAAGACAGAAATACGAAAGGGGTTTCAGTTATCTTCCCATTATAAGTAACTTCCATTTTTAGTAACTTTCTATTTTTAGCAGGTTTCCATAATTAGTAAGTTACCACATTTAGCAAGATTCAAGTGATATAATTCAAGTCAAGTCTTTAATTAGCTTATTATGGGAGTAATATTCATTTTAAGAAGTTACACAAGTTCAGGGTTAGTTATAACAAGTTTTTCATAGTTCAGGGTTATAAGTGTAAATTTACCAAAGTTAAAGGTCCACATTAAAATTATCATCATTTACCATTCAAACACTTATACTTTCCAGAATTACACATTTAGCCTTCAATTTTCATAATTTACAAATTACCCCCTTTAAATTAATTAATTACAAATTAAACCTTATACTTATATAATTTACAAATTAACCTTCACAAGATTCATATTACACATCAAGTCCTTTTATTCCTTCAAATTACAGAAAGTACCCCTCAATATTATTATGTTACAAACAGCCCTTAAACTTTCGGTATATTACATATTTAGTCCTTGTACTTTATTACATTACAAATCGATTTAAATAATTAACCATAATTACATATTAAGCTCTTAATTTCTCAATTTTACACAATGAACACTTATTTTAACATGTTATATGAACACACCCTTAAACATTCACAATTTACACATCAAGTCCCTCTAGTTATCAAAGTTACATATTTAGTCCTTTAAATTACAATTTCAACCTTTAATTATTAACAATTACATATTAAGCCATTAGATTACCAAAATTACACATAACCCCCTGAATATAATTTATTACTCAAAACAGCACCAAGTTTCCAGATATTACATATTTAGTCCCTCATTTTTATTTATTTTCAAATCGATTTAACAAATATATATATTTATCAAATAAACCCTTTATATGCAAAATTAACACATGAGCCCCTCCTTTTATATTTTATTCGAATTATAGCAGGTCTAACATGATTTAAAAAATTATCCCTTAAGTTTTAAAAATTACAAAACACACCCTAAACTAATTATTTTCAAATCGTTTTTCATAAAACATTAACAAAATCAAACCCTAGCAATCCCAATCATTAGGCCATCATTCTATCATCATTATTCATCAATTATTACCAGATTTCATTCACTATAAACCCTAGGTCGATTGGTTCTTTGGGTTTTCCATAATTCCTCTTTTTATTCCTTAAATCCGGTTTTAAATTAAATTCGACATACATGTTTTTAGGCCTCAACAATTCGAACTACCATTTTTCTCATGTTATATGATCATCATAGAAGCCAAGAAAAATAATAACTTGGCCCAGAAAATTCACATACAAGATTTTTAGATTTAATTCGATTTTAGGGTTTATAACACATAATTTTCTATTCGGCCAAAATACAATGCATGGTTCGATTTAAGTATTTTTCCCATGTTATATATGATTAAGAAAGAGCTAGAAAAATACCAAAAATATTTTAGATCCAGGGATTCACACGCTTTGAATTTCGTTGGTTCGGTTCAAGCTTTTCGACCCAATTAAATCACCACAACCAAACGATCGACCCTAGAACCTTGTAGCTATATTTCTCACCTTCCTTGCATCATCAAGCACTCTAGAAAAATGGGTTTTTGAATTCTAAAAATCGGATGTGGTGTGTGGGATTTTTAAGAGTGGCGGCTAATTGTTTTATTAGGGTTTAGTGGAAGAAAATAAATCATGGAATGGTATAAATGTGTTATGACCGAGCATTGGGGGGGGGGGGAAAGGCTGGAAAATCGTGAAGACATAATGGCCCAATCAATTTACCAATTTAAATGTATTTTCCTTAATTACTTTTATGTTTAAAAAGGTTTTTAATTAATAATAATTATGTATTTAAATTTTCGGTATACACAAGGGTATTTTGGTCATCTCACAACTTGTATAAATATTAATCGAAGTTGTCAAAATTATTTTGTATCATATCTTGTTCGTTTCAGAAGTTTGGGATCGATTCGGAACTTTAATTAAGCTTTAATTAAATTTTAAAGTTTCAGGGGCATTTTGGTAATTTTTGCATGCTTTAAATTTTCAGGTTTTACAACTCTTCCCCTCTAACAGAAAAATTTCGTCCTCGAAATTTGCAAGGACATAGGAATGAAAGAGAACGGAAAACAAAACTAGGACATACCAGACGCCTTATCTGCCTGGTCACGAGAAAGCGAGAAAACACGACCGGTAGTAGGAGTAGGAGAAGGAGAAGGAGAAGGAGGGCCAAGATATTTCTCAAGTGGTTCCGGATTCCGCCTAGGACAATCTTTCTACTTATGCTCCCTCGAACCACACCTAAAATAAGCTCCAGAAGTCGTACGACAAAATCCCGTATGATTCTTCCCATACTGAGGACAACTAGCTGACCCCGGACTGTCGCTGCGCCCCCGACGATCGCCATCCTGCCTAGAAACTGACCTCGAATCTCGGCCCCTCGAATCTGATTTCTTCTGATCGTAGATCTTGCCTGAATACTCCTTGACGTCCCGACTTTGAATCTGTTGCTGCACTGTGTCGCCATCACGGTCTCGTTTGTAACCAACACCCTCATGAAAATCTCGATGTTGCGAGCTGCATCGCAACATGCTGATGGATCCGCAAACTCCGAATTAAGCCGACGATCAAGAAAAGATGACAGAACAGAACATGAAGAATGACAGAGCAGAACAGGAAAATATGACAGAGCAGAATCAAGGAAAGATGTCAGAGCATAACAGGAAAAGAGAGTGCGCGAAAGGAAACCTAATGTCTACCCAATCCTCACAGGTCACATGGCCTAAGCCAAAGGGTTTCGGAAACCTGGCTCTGATACCATAAATTGTAACACCCCAACCCGACAAGGGTAAAGGTGTCACAAGTACATGGTTTCATATCAGATACAAGCATTCAAGAAATAAAATAGCGGAAGCCTTAACATTAAAATTCAAAGGAAACGAAGTACAAAACAGAATCCAAACTGCCCAAACAATGGCATAACAGAAAAATATCCAAATGGTCACACTAGAATGACAAGGTCTAAACTTCACACAAGTTGCTCTCATCCCAAGCTAAAACCCAGCTCCTAGCTTAAATGTACCTGCCGCAGGAAAAGAAATGCGGCTGAGCTACGAGAGCTCAGTGAACAGATATAACGGGAACAAAGCAGAAATAACGGAATAGTAAAGTAAAAGAAATAATACCAGGAGTAACAAGAGTCAGGAAAAGGAATACAAGAGTTATGCAGACATACCAGGAACTAAGAATGGTTACAATGGTAGGTGCAAATTAAACCAGAACCCACCACCAGTCCAAGTCGAAATCAAGTCAAGTCCAGTATCAAGTCATAGGGTAACATAACCAGTAATCCACCACAAACCCAAGTCAAATCAAGTCAGGTCAAACGTCAGGTCAAGTATCAAGTCAAGTAACAGGTCATAAGGTTACAAGGTCTCAGGTAAACAGAAATCCTCTACGAGCCCAAACTTATCACATCAAATCACATATATCAGGGTGTATGGAGGGGTGACCTCAGCATACCAGGAAACAGGGTGAGGGGATACCTCCAGGGGTTGGAGTTGCAAGCTCCTAGGGGTGTGAAAGACGTGTATCGCACACACTCGTCAGTCACCAGGATATAACAGGAAATATAACAAATCAGGACATGTCTAGGATGCATCCATGCGCCCCCGCAGGCCACAGGGTCTTCCTCTACATACTAAATCAAATCAGGTCGGGGACGGGACAGGACATCACTCTCCTGCCCTAGAGTCATGCCACCGGTGCATCAATGACATGGACATGAAACCCTCATGCCTAGTGGGTGGCTCGTAGTCTCAAACTGTGGGTCAAGGTCAAGTATCAAGTCTCGGGTGTCAGGTGTCAAGTCTCAGGTATCAAATGTCAGGGTTCATATCAGGGTTCAAGACAGGAGATAAATGCAGGGGTTCATTATCAGGAGGGTCAATATCAGGAAGGTCAAATACTAGAAGGTTCATAATAGTTTATTATAAGAAATCCTTTTTACATGGTTTAATAAAATGGTCCTTAGAACAGTTTCATAATAAAAGTCCTTTAAAGAAATGTTTCAAAACCTCTTCATATATATCTAAAAAGTAGTTGTAAAATCCTATGAACCTTCAAATACCCAGGGTCTTATTTTTCAGGTTATCCGGGGTGAACAAGTCATGTCAAGTGTCATAGCAGGGTTCAAGTCAAAGGTTCAAGTCAAATGGTTCATATCAAGTGTATCAAGGTTCAAGTTCAGGTTCATATCAAGTGTATCAAGGTTCAAGTTCAGGTTCATATCAAGCGTATCAAGGTTCAAGTTCAGGTTCATATCAAGGTTCAAGACAAGGGTCAAAACAAAAGGTTCAAATCTATGGTTCACAACACAAGGGAAACATAAAATGAATCAGGAATCAGAAATGAGACGAAGGCACCTTACTAAAGAAGGGCAAAATATCTGTACCTTATTCAAATAGCAAGCACAAACACAAAAGTAGCTGACAGGGATCAAGATCACTCCTTCCTTGAACCTAAAGGAGTAGAAGACAGAAATACGAAAGGGGTTTCAGTTATCTTCCCATTATAAGTAACTTCCATTTTTAGTAACTTTCTATTTTTAGCAGGTTTCCATAATTAGTAAGTTACCACATTTAGCAAGATTCAAGTGATATAATTCAAGTCAAGTCTTTAATTAGCTTATTATGGGAGTAATATTCATTTTAAGAAGTTACACAAGTTCAGGGTTAGTTATGACAAGTTTTTCATAGTTCAGGGTTATAAGTGTAAATTTACCAAAGTTAAAGGTCCACATTAAAATTATCATCATTTACCATTCAAACACTTATACTTTCCAGAATTACACATTTAGCCTTCAATTTTCATAATTTACAAATTACCCCCTTTAAATTAATTAATTACAAATTAAACCTTATACTTATATAATTTACAAATTAACCTTCACAAGATTCATATTACACATCAAGTCCTTTTATTCCTTCAAATTACAGAAAGTACCCCTCAATATTATTATGTTACAAACAGCCCTTAAACTTTCGGTATATTACATATTTAGTCCTTGTACTTTATTACATTACAATCGATTTAAATAATTAACCATAATTACATATTAAGCCCTTAATTTCTCAATTTTACACAATGAACACTTATTTTAACATGTTATACGAACACACCCTTAAACATTCACAATTTACACATCAAGTCCCTCTAGTTATCAAAGTTACATATTTAGTCCTTTAAATTACAATTTCAACCTTTAATTATTAACAATTACATATTAAGCCATTAAATTACCAAAATTACACATAACCCCCTGAATATAATTTATTACTCAAAACAGCACCAAGTTTCCAGATATTACATATTTAGTCCCTCATTTTTATTTATTTTCAAATCGATTTAACAAATATATATATTTATCAAATAAACCCTTTATATGCAAAATTAACACATGAGCCCCTCCTTTTATATTTTATTCGAATTATAGCAGGTCTAACATGATTTACAAAATTATCCCTTAAGTTTTAAAAACTACAAAACACACCCTAAACTAATTATTTTCAAATCGTTTTTCATAAAACATTAAAAAAATCAAACCCTAGCAATCCCAATCATTAGGCCATAATTCTATCATTATTATTCATCAATTATTACCAGATTTCATTCACTATAAACCCTAGGTCGATTGGTTCTTAGGGTTTTCCATAATTCCTCTTTTTATTGCTTAAATCTGGTTTTAAATTAAATTCGACATACATTTTTTTAGGCCTCAACAATTCGAACTACCATTTTTCTCACGTTATATGATCATCATAGAAGCCACGAAAAATAATAACTCGGCCCAGAAAATTCGCATACAAGATTTTTAGATTTAATTCGATTTTAGGGTTTATAACACATAATTTTCTATTCGGCCAAAATACAATGCATGGTTCAATTTAAGTATTTTTCCCATGTTATATATGATTAAGAAAGAGCTAGAAAAATACCATAAATATTTTAGATCAAGGGATTCACACGCTTTGAATTTCTTTGGTTCGGTTCAAGCTTTTCGACCCAATTAAATCACCACAGCCAAACGATCGACCCTAGAACCTTGTAGCTATTTTTCTCACCTTCCTTGCATCATCAAGCACTCCAGAAAAATTGGTTTTTGATTTCTAAAAATCGGATGTGGTGTGTGGGATTTTTAAGAGTGGCGGCTATTTGTTTTATTAGGGTTTAGTGGAAGAAAATAAATCATGGGATGGTATAAATGTGTTATGACCGAGCATTGGGGGGGGGGGGAAGGCTGGAAAATCATGAAGACATAATGGCCCAATCAATTTACCAATTTAAATGTATTTTCCTTAATTACTTTTATGTTTAAAAAGGTTTTTAATTAATAATAATTATGTATTTAAATTTTCAGTATACACAAGGGTATTTTGGTCATCTCACAACTTGTATAAATATTAATCGAAGTTGTCAAAATTATTTTGTATCCTATCTTGTACGTTTCAGAAGTTTGGGATCGATTCGGAACTTTAATTAAGCTTTAATTAAATTTTAAAGTTTCAGGGGCATTTTGGTAATTTTTGCATGCTTTAAATTTTTGGGTTTTACACACAGGGTTACTACTGGTATTCCTAGGTTAGTACTGTTGGAGCATAGTTGCTACTGCTAGTACTAAGTTAGTCCTGCTGAAGCAATGTAACTACTGCTAGTACTATGATAGTGCTGCTGGAATGAGTATATATATATTATATATATATTATATATATATATATATATATATATATATATATATATATGCTGTTTAAAGTGAAGAAATTTGTATTTTGTGTGACTATGGATCATCCAATGGTCACATGAATTTTTAGTTTGTGTGGCCTTTTGTAATATTTAGTCACACAAAGCATGTTTTTTTTGGGTATTTAGTCACATACAATTAAGCATAAAGTGGCCAAAAGTGTTGATAAGTGTGACCATATGCTGTTTAAAGTGAAGAAATGTGTATTCTGTGTGACTATTGATCATCCAATGGTCACATAAAATTTTAGTTTGTGTGGCCTTTTGTAATATTTAGTCACACAAAGCATGTTTTTTTTGGGTATTTAGTCAGTTATAATTAAGCATAAAGTGGCCAAAAGTGTTGATAAGTGTGACCATATGCTGTTTAAAGTGAAGAAATTTGTATTTTGTGTGACTATTGATCATCCAATGGTCACATGAATTTTTAGTTTGTGTGGCCTTTTTTAATATTTACTCACACAAAGCATGTTTTTTTTTGGGTATTTAGTCAAATACAATTAAGCATAAAGTGGCTAAAAGTGTTGATAAGTGTGACCATATGCTGTTTAAAGTGAAGAAATGTGTATTTTGTGTGACTATTGATCATCCAACGGTCACTTGAATTTTTAGTTTGTGTGGCCTTTTGTAATATTTAGTCAGACAAAGCATGTTTTTTTTTTTGTATTTAGTCACATGCAATTAAGCATAAAGTGGCCAAAAGTGTTAATAAGTGTGACCATATGCTGTTTAAAGTGAAGAAATGTGTATTTTGTGTGACTATTGATCATCCAATGGCCACATGAATTTTATGTTTGTATGGCCTTTTGTAATATTTAGTCACACAAAGCATGTTTGTTTTGGTAATTTAGTTACATACAATTAAGCATGAAGTAGCCAAAAGTGTTGATAAGCGTGACCATATGCTGTTTAAAGTGAAGAAATTTGTATTTTTTGTGACTATTGATCACCCAATGGCCACTTGAATTTTATGTTTGTGTGGCCTTTTTTAATATTTAGTCACACAAAGCATGTTTTTTTTGGGTATTTAGTCACATACAATTAAGCATAAAGTGGCCAAAAGTGTTAATAAGTGTGACCATATGTTGTTTAAAGTGAAGAAATGTGTATTTTGCGTGACGATTGATCATCCAATGGTCACATGAATTTTTAGTTTGTGTGGCCTTTTGTAATATTTAGTCACACAAAGCATGTTTGTTTTGCGTATTTAGTCACATACAATTTAGCATAAAGTGGCCAAAAGTGTTAATAAGTGTGACCATATGCTGTTTAAAGTGAAGAAATTTGTATTTTGTGTGACTATTGATCATCCAATAGTCACATGAATTTTTAGTTTGTGTGGCCTTTTGTAATATTTAGTCACACAAAACATGTTTTTTTTTTTTTTTTAGTACAGTACAATTAAGCATAAAGTGGCCAAAAGTGTTAATAAGTGTCACCATATGATGTTTAAAGTGAAGAAATTTGTATTTTTGTGACTATTAATCATCCAATGGCCATGACTTTTTATGTTTGTATGGCCTTTTGTAATATTTAGTCACACAAAGCATGTTTTTTTGGGTTATTTAGTCAATTACAATTAAGCATAAAGTGGCCAAAGTGTTAATAAGTGTGACCATATGCTTTTTTAAGTGAAGAAATGTGTATTTAGTGTGACTATTGATCATCCAATGGTCACATGAATTTTAGTTTGTGTGGCCTTTTGTAATATTTAGTCACACAAAGCATGTTTTTTTTGGGTATTTAGTCACATACAATTAAGCATAAAGTGGCCAAAAGTGTTAATAAGTGTGACCATATGCTGTTTAAAGTGAAGAAATTTGTATTTTGTGTGACTATTGATCATCCAATAGTCACATGAATTTTATGTTTGTGTGGCCTTTTGTAATATTTAGTCACACAAATCATGTTTGTTTTGGGTATTTAGTCACATACAATTAAGCATAAAGTGCCAAAAGTGTTGATAAGCGTGACCATATGCTGTTTAAAGTGAAGAAATTTGTATTTTTTGTGACTATTGCTCACCCAATGGCCACTTGAATTTTATTTTGTGTGGCCTTTTGTAATATTTAGTCACACAAAGCATGTTTGTTTTGGGTATTTAGTCACATACAATTAAGCATAAAGTGGCCAAAGGTGTTAATAAGTGTGACCATATGTTGTTTAAAGTGAAGAAATGTGTATTTTGTGTGACTATTGATCATTCAATGGTCACATGAATTTTTAGTTTGTGTGGCCTTTTGTAATATTTAGTCACACATAGCATGTTTTTTTTGGGTATTTAGTCACATACAATTAAGCATAAAGTGGCCAAAAGTATTAATAAGTGTAACTATATGATGTTTAAAGTGAAGAAATGTGTATTTTGTGTGACTACTTATCATCCAATGGTCACATGCATTTTTAGTTTGTGTGGCCTTTTGAAATATTTAGTCACACAAAGCATGTTTGTTTTGGGTATTTAGTCACATACAATTGAGCATAAAGTGGCCAAAAGTGTTAATAAGTGTGACCATATGCTGTTTTAAGTGATGAAATGTGTATTTTGTGTGACTATTGATCATCCAATGGTCACATGAAGTTTTAGTTTGTGTGGCCTTTTGTAATATTTAGTCACACAAAGCATGTTTGTTTTGTGTATTTAGTCACATACAATTAAGCATAAAGTGGCCAAAAGTGTTAATAAGTGTCACCATATGATGTTTAAAGTGAAGAAATGTGTATTTTGTGTGACTATTAATCATCCAATGGTCACATGAATTTTTAGTTTGTGTGGCCTTTTGTAATATTTAGTCACACAAAGCATGTTTTTTTTGTTTATTTAGTCAATTACAATTAAGCATAAAGTGTCCAATAGTGTTGATAAGCGTGACATATGTTTTTAAAGTGAAAAATTTGTATTTTTTGTGACTATTGATCATCCAATGGCCACTTGAATTATATGTTCGTGTGGCCTTTTGTAATATTTAGTTACACAAAGCATGTTTGTTTTGGGTATTTAGTCAAATACAATTAAGCATAAAGTGGCCAAAAGTGTTAAAAGTGTGACCATATGCTGTTTAAGTGAGAAATGTGTATTTTGTGTGACTATTGATCATCCAATGGTCACATGAATTTTAGTTTGTGTGGCCTTTTGTAATATTTAGTCACACAAAACAGTTTTTTTTGGGTATTTAGTCACATACAATTAGCATAAAGTGGCCAAAAGTGTTAATAAGTGTGACCATATGCTGTTTAAAGTGAAGAAATTGTATTTTGTGTGACTATTATCATCCAATGGCACATGAATTTTTAGTTTGTGTGGCCTTTTGTAATATTTAGTCACACAAAGCATGTTTGTTTTGGGTATTTAGTCACATACAATTAAGCATAAAGTGGCCAAAAGTGTTAATAAGTGTGACCATATTTGTTTAAAGTGAAGAAATGAGTATTTTGGTGACTATTGATCATCCAATGGTCACATGATTTTTAGTTTGTGTGGCCTTTTGTAATATTTAGTCACACAAAGCATGTTTTTTTTTGGTATTTAGTCACATACAATTAAGCATAAAGTGCCAAAAGTGTTAATAAGTGTGACCATATGCTGTTTAAAGTGAAGAAATGTGTATTTTGTGTGACTATTGATCATCCAATGGTCACATGAATTTTAGTTTGTGTGGCCTTTTGTAATATTTAGTCACACAAAGCATGTTTTTTTGGTTATTTAGTCAATACAATTAACATAAAGTGGCCAAAAGTGTTAATAAGTGTACCATATGCTGTTTAAAGTGAAGAAATTGTATTTTGTGTGACTATTAATCATCCAATGGCACATGAATTTTAGTTTGTGTGGCCTTTTGTAATATTTAGTCACACAAAGCATGTTTTTTTGTTTATTTAGTCAATACAATTAAGCATAAAGTGGCCAAAGTGTTGATAAGTGACCATATGCTGTTTAAAGTGAGGAAATTTGTATTTTTTGTGACTATTGATCATCCAATGGCCACTTGAATTTTATGTTTGTGTGGCCTTTTGTAATATTTAGTACACAAAGCATGTTTGTTTTGGGTATTTAGTCAATACAATTAAGCATAAAGTGGCCAAAGTGTTAATAAGTGTGACCATATGCTGTTTAAGTGAAGAAATTGTGTATTTTGTGTGACTATTGATCATCCAATGGTCACATGAATTTTATTTGTGTGGCCTTTTGTAATATTTAGTCAACAAAGCATGTTTGTTTTGGTATTTAGTCACATACAATTAGCATAAAGTGCCAAAGTGTTAATAAGTGTGACCATATGACTGTTTAAAGTGAAGAAATGTGTATTTTGTGTGACTATTGATCATCCAATAGTCACATGAATTTTTATTTGTGTGGCCTTTTGTAATATTTAGTCACACAAAGCATGTTTGTTTTGGGTATTTAGTCACATACAATTAAGCATAAAGTGGCCGAAAGTGTTAATAAGTGTGACCATATGCTGTTTTAAGTGAAGAAATGTGTATTTTGTTGACTATTGATCATCCAATGGTCACAGAAGTTTTAGTTTGTGTGGCCTTTTGTAATATTTAGTCACACAAAGCATTTGTTTTGGGTATTTAGTCACATACAATTTAGCATAAAGTGGCCAAAAGTGTTAATAAGTGTGACCATATGCTGTTTAAAGTGAAGAAATTTGTATTTGTGTGACTATTGATCATCCAATAGTCACATGAATTTTTAGTTTGTGTGGCCTTTTGTAATATTTAGTCACACAAAACATGTTTTTTTTTTTTTTTTTTTTTTTTTTTTTTGGTATTTAGTCACATACAATTAAGTATAAAGTGGCCAAAAGTGTTGATAAGTGTGACATATGCTGTTTAAGTGAAGAAATGTGTATTCTATGTGACTATTGATCATCCAACGGTCACATGAATTTTTAGTTTGTGTGGCCTTTTGTAATATTTAGTCACACAAAGCATGTTTTTTTTGGGTATTTAGTCAGTTACAATTAAGCATAAAGTGGCCAAAAGTGTTGATAAGCGTGACCATATGCTGTTTAAAGTGAAGAAATTTGTATTTTTTGTGACTATTAATCATCCAATGGCCAGTTGAATTTTATGTTTGTGTGGCCTTTTGTAATATTTAGTTACACAAAGCATGTTTGTATTGGGTATTTAGTCACATACAATTAAGCATAAAGTGGCCAAAAGTGTTATAAGTGTGACCATATGCTTTTTTTTTTTTTTTTTTTTTTTTTTTTTTTTTTTTTTTTTTTTTTTTTTTTTTTTTTTTTTTTTTTTTTTTTTTTTTTTTTTTTTTTTTTTTTTTTTTTTTTTTTTTTTTTTTTTTTTTTTTTTTTTTTTTTTTTTTTTTTTTTTTTTTTTTTTTTTTTTTTTTTTTTTTTTTTTTTTTTTTTTTTTTTTTTTTTTTTTTTGTGTGGCCTTTTGTAATATTTAGTCACACAAAGCATGTTTTTTTGTTTATTTAGTCAATACAATTAAGCATAAAGTGCCAATAGTGTTGATAAGCTTGACCATATGCTGTTTAAAGTGAGGAAATTTGTATTTTTTGTGACTATTGATCATCCAATGGCACATGAATTATTGTTTGTGTGGCCTTTTTAATATTTAGTACACAAAACATGTTTTGTTTTTGGGTATTTAGTCAAATACAATTAAGCATAAAGTGGCCAAAAGTGTTAATAAGTGTGACCATATGCTGTTTAAAGTGTAGAAATTTGTATTTTGTGTGACTATTGATCATCAATGGCCACTTGAATTTTATGTTTGTGTGGCCTTTTGTAATATTTAGTCACACAAAGCATGTTTGTTTTGGATATTTAGTCACATACAATTAAGCATAAAGTGGCCAAAAGTGTTAATAAGTGTGACCATATATGTTTAAAGTGAAGAAATGTGTATTTTGTGTGACTATTGGTCATCCAATGGTCACATGAATTTTTAGTTTGTGTGGCCTTTTGTAATATTTAGTCACACAAAGCATGTTTGTTTTGGGTATTTAGTCACATACAATTAAGCATAAAGTGGCCGAAGTGTTAATAAGTGTGACCATATGCTGTTTTAAGTGAAGAAATGTGTATTTTGTGTGACTATTGATCATCCAATGGTCACATGAAGTTTTAGTTTGTGTGCCTTTTGTAATATTTAGTCACACAAAGCATGTTTGTTTTGGGTATTTAGTCACATACAATTTAGCATAAAGTGGCCAAAAGTGTTAATAAGTGTGACCATATGCTGTTTAAAGTGAAGAAATTGTATTTTGTGTGAGTATTGATCATCCAATAGTCACATGAATTTTTAGTTTGTGTGGCCTTTTGTAATATTTAGTCACACAAAACATTTTTTTTTTTTTTTTTTTTTTTTTGGTATTTAGTCACATAAATTAAGTATAAAGTGGCCAAAAGTGTTGATAAGTGTGACTATATGCTGTTTAAAGTGAAGAAATGTGTATTCTATGTGACTATTGATCATCCAACGGTCACATGAATTTTTAGTTTGTGTGGCCTTTTGTAATATTTAGTCACACAAAGCATGTTTTTTTTGGGTATTTAGTCAGTTACAATTAAGCATAAAGTGGCCAAAAGTGTTGATAAGCGTGACCATATGCTGTTTAAAGTGAAGAAATTTGTATTTTTTGTGACTATTAATCATCCAATGGCCAGTTGAATTTTATGTTTGTGTGGCCTTTTGTAATATTTAGTTACACTAAGCATGTTTGTATTGGGTATTTAGTCACATACAATTAAGCATAAAGTGGCCAAAAGTGTTAATAAGTGTGACCATATGCTGTTTAAAGTGAAAAAATTTGTATTTTGTGTGACTATTGATCATCCAATGGCTACTTGAATTTTATGTTTGTGTGGCCTTTTGTAATATTTAGTCACACATCGAATTAAACAAAGAGTGACGAATAATGTTGATAAGCGTGACCATAATACGTGACTGCATCTTTTAGTCACAGGGTTACTACTGGTATTCCTAGGTTAGTACTGTTGGAGCATAGTTGCTACTGCTAGTACTAAGTTAGTCCTGCTGAAGCAATGTAACTACTGCTAGTACTATGATAGTGCTGCTGGAATGAGTATATATATATATATATATATATATATATATATATATATATATATATATATATATATATATATATATAATAGAACCATAAAAAAAAAGAAATTTGAAATTGAATAAAACTCGAATATATATAACTGAACAGAATATACAATTGTAATGTCGGACATAATCAAATTCTCAAGTACCATAATTTAACGACTTTTGACTCTTCGTCGACCTAGCTTGCTTTAGGGCTTCAATAGAGACATTACTTTTACGCTTCGATGGTGCTGTTGGTCCATAGTTGTTGTCACTTTTCTTTTGCATTGTAGTTGGCGGTGTAACTTGTAGTAACAAAAGACGCATGTATCAAACATTGAATTATATATTAAGAATTATATATATGTACGTTGAAAAAACACATGTATGTACCCAAAGCAACGATATTTGATTTCTTTAAGTGCCACAGTTTGCACTTAAATGGCTAAAAAAAAATTTTTGCATGTACATATCATAAATTATTTAAGCAAAAGAATAACAAGAAACATGTTAAAATACATACTGTTGGCAGTGCTTGTGTTGGAGACACATTTTTTTTTCCGATTGGGAATCTGGAGGCCCGTTTTGTCGTGACTTAGGCTTTTTCTTAGGTCCGACAGTTTTAGCAGGTTCCTATATGTATATACAAAACACTATACATTATATAAACAAAAGAATAACAAGAAACATGTTGAAATACATACTGTTGGTACTCCTTGTGTTGGAGACAATTTTTCTTGCGATTGGGAATCTGTAGACCCTTGTTGGCTTGCATTTCAGGCTACTGGCAATTGAGATGACAAATTTAACTGAACCCCTTGTTGACTCAACTGTGCCATCAGTTGAGTAAGTATTCTCTTTGTTTCTGTAATCTCATTGGACAATTTCTTGATCTGGTCATCAGATTCTTTCTGCAAAAAAAAATATTGGAAAGGTTGGGATTAAAAGTCTTCTTGATGCTGTTAGAGTAACTGATGCTCTTATTTGTGTCAATGCTGCTCAGCTGGAGTTAGTGATGCTCATGAACTTCAATTACAAATATAGCTAGTGTTTACCACTGCTAGTACACAGTTACTGTTGTTAGTACGCACTTAATACTGCTGGTACACAAGTTATTACTGCTAGTACACAGTTAATCCTGCTGGTATATAAGCATAATAATAGAATTTGCAGTCAAACTTACAAGTGTATCTCCCACTGATGTGATCTCATCATCTGGAAATTCGCCATCGTTGTTTACCATTCCTTTCAACCACATTATACCACGCGGGGGTTCTTTATCTGCTTCAATCTCTTTATTTTCGATCTAATAAACATCAAATGCATACACATGTAAAGTTAAAACAAGAAAAACAAAAATATGCAGATGCATACACGTGATCTTACCATTTTCTCTTTCAAATAAACATATCCACCTCGTCCCATTTTATGCTGATAAATATATTTGGTACGCGACATTTTAGCCTTATCAGCTATCTTCTAAAAACACAAAATCATAAGGCGTTTACATGTGGTAATGCTGCAAAATGAAAATTATGAAATCACATATAGACTTAAATAAAGATGACTAATTAAAACCTTGTATGCATCGGTGGTCGTGTGGTTTACAAACTCGACCCAGTCTTCTGATTTCACAAATCGACTATACTTGGCCGAGACTTCATTCAGTTTGGAAGGTGTATTTAGGTGGGGCAAAATGTATTCTTATCTGAGCTTCGTTCTGAAAGTCCTTAGCAGTTTACAAAGACGAGTCATTACCAATTTTCTGAATGTCACGTCAACATCAAAATATCGCTGCAAAGATTAAAACAATGTTGTTAATTAGTTGCACATAATGTAACTGCATAGATAAAATTATGTAGTATTGGGTTAAAAAATACTAGTAGTATATATGTACAGTGATATCAGTCCATAGTTTATCTCTTTCTTCTTTATTCACTTTCCTCCAGGAAAGATTCTTCAAACCTATGTGCTCACGAACCAGATCTCCTAAAAAACTCGAAAACAGTGCTCTGTGAAACCCTGATATCGTATTCAATGCATCGAAGGTTACCTTGAGCTTTATTCCACAAGGGTTGCCATATTTCATACGAAACTTAAATAGTCTGGTTATGCCTCTCTTAGCTAGTATTCGATCTGATTGGTTGGTTCCAGGCACCTCTAGATCTTCCTCATCAGAATACTTTTCGGATTCATAGTCTATGTTGTTATCATCATGTTCATTATAAGCAGGAAGCAAAATTTGATTATCAACAATGGGTTGAATTCCCAAGACTCTTGAGTAACAATGGGTACAAGAAAATGATTCTAGCTTTGAGAGTAATGGTGATATAAGAATTGATTTTCGTGTTTTCTTTGCAGTTTTTTTTTTTTTTTTTTTTTTTTTTTTTTTTTTTTTTTTTTTTTTTTAGGAGAGAAAAGAGGGTATAGGAAGAAGATGAATCATACCTTATTCTTGGTACCTGCTTCTAATTAGGCGATTTCAAAATTTTGGCTCAAAATTCTAATTTCAAAATAACAATTGAATTATTTGAAAATTTTACCTTTAATTTGAACCTGTTTAGTAAAGCATAAACTTGAAAAAATCAAAATTTTCGCTCCAAATGTAATATATCATTATCTTAATCGCAAATCATGAACCAAGATCTAGAACAAAGATCATGAACACAAACTGCATATCAAATCAAGAACTCAAATTCACACAATTACACCAAGATCATGAACACAACTTGACACCATTTAACACAAACTGCTACCATTAAATCATAAACCAACATGAAATGAAGAACACAAAGTGCTACAATTAAATAAATATGTGCAATCATCAAATCAACAACAGAAACTGCTACAATTAGATCTAACTGTGCAATCATCACATCAAGAACACAAATTGCTACCATTTAACAAACCAAAATACAATCATTACAGTTATAAAATAGATACAGTTAAACTACTAGTTACCAGTTATTGCACCATTAATAATTACATTTATCCAAATTAAATATCAGAACTGGTACTACGTACCATATTAAACTAATTATCCTCTAGTTCATAATAGTCGAGATGATCACCACCTTTACATAATTCTCAACACATTTAATGTACGAGAAGTCTTCTTCACGACCATCGGTTGATACAACATCTTCTTAATTACACGGCAGTCCCAAGACAATATCCTGAGTAAATTTCTTTTTGTGTGCCTTTTCAACTGGTATTTGAGAGGATTGAGTTTTGGGAGTAGCTTTAGAGGATTCATCTTTGTCATTTACCTACAAGTTGAACGAGTATAATGGATTAAGTCTTGAGAATGTGATAAAGGTAGCGAAACAACACTTATTAAATGGACCATTATTACCCCTTTTGTGTCAGCATCACCAGATTCTTCATCGCTAGAGAAATAGAAAGGGCTCTGTCTCTTCCAATCTGTGTTTTCCCATACCTCCTAATAGTTCAACATACCATGTGTTTCAAAAAAATTAATTTAATGGTATAAAGGTATACAACTTTAGCCACAAACACATAACAACTTTAGTATACCTTGTTGGAAATGATTTTGAATTTGGACCTAGGGATTTTTTCCTTTGAACCTGTTAAAGCATAAACTTGAATAAATTAAAACTTCACACAGCTTTACATTCAACAATAAATTCACACAGCTTTACATTAGAATCGATAACAACCCCAAACATCACCATTTATAGATCAAAAGCCTGTTACTAATTATTGTGCAATGAATCATCAACTAATATGTGAAAACATTAAAAAAACATACCTTTGTTGTCATTTGGATTCATTGTTTGCGTGTTTTTGTTTGCGAGAAGAATGTGTGTTTTGATTAGGTTTATTGATTTTTGTGTGTGTTTACAATTGATTGGTAAAGGGATTAATTGTCGCTTTACTATTGATCAAGTGGTGGTTTGGTTTAACTAAGACGTGGCAAGATGTGTAAAAAAAGAATAATAGTTAAAAAAAAAAGGCTAATGGTGTTGACGTGGCGGTGAAAACCGACTATAGCCGGTAACTAGGGATGGCAACGGTTCGGGTTCGTGGTGGGTTTTAGTGTACCCGTACCCGAACCCGTTTATAATATACCCGTTCCTACCCCATATCCCACCGGATACCCGATTAATATTATCCATCGGTTTTTCGGGTTTCCCCGCGGGTATCGAGGTTATCCGTAATTAAAAGTTAAAGAAAATGAATATCGTATCAAATGATTTAAAGCAACGTATCGCAACGCAACGTACTCGGCACGATATTCACCAACAAAATCAAATGCGCAAGAGGTTTCAAAAGTTAATCATTCTCATTTCAAAAAATAATCTCGTTTTAGCCTTTTAAAAGGGTTTGGTATCCTCATTCGTGTAACGGTAGAGAACACGGACTCACGAGTACTCACTCCAAAAAAACGAATAACCAAATTAATAGTCGAGAAGATTATTGAAAATAACTCGAGTCGAGACGAGATAACGAAAACAAGTCAAAGAGATAACTAACAACAAACATATCAAATAAGATGAGTCGTCGATTGGTAATCGTCGGTATTTTCCCATAATCCCGTTTATTAGTACAAGGTATACTCGTTTTATGATTTAAAATAAGTTTGGACTTACGACAAAATTAATCTTTGGAAATAACAAAATTTTGCCAAGACCCTTTCATTTATCGAACGTTTCCAAGTCAAAAGACTTCATTGAAAATCAATTTCCCGAGTAATTTATAATATAACGAGTATTTATATAAACCCTAGAGCCTAAAGCCTAAACCCTAAACCCTAAATGCTAAACCAATCCGTAACTCAAACAATAACAAACGAATAGTCGAATAAATCCAAATATGTTAGTGTACGGGTAGCATGTCTCGAATAGTCCAATAGCCCTCGTGTGTTCCGTTTTTATCCCAAATGTCACACCAAAGGTTTTCAAAATTGGGATCCTACTTAAGATTCTATGGTAAAGATCGGTAAAGATCCGATCTTTACCATAGGATCTTAAGTAGGATCCCGATTTTGAAAACCTTGCGTGTGACATTTGGGATAAAAACGGAACACACGAGGGCTATTGGACTATTCGAGACATGCTACCCGTTCACTAACATATTTGGATTTATTAGACTATTTGTTTGGTTATTGTTTGAGTTTCGGATTGGTTTAGCGTTTAGGGTTTAGAGTTTAGGGTTTATGGTTTAGGCTTTAGGGTTTAGGGTTTATATAAATACTCGTTATCTTATAAATTACTCGGGAAATTGATTTTCAATAAATTCTTTTGACTTGGAAACGTTCGATAAATGAAAGTGTCTTGGCGAAATTTTGTTATTTCCAAAGATTAATTTTGTCGTAAGTCCAAACTTGTTTTAAATCATAAAACGAGTATACCTTGTGCTAATAAACGGGATTATGGGAAAATACCGACGATTATAAATCGACGACTCATCTTAAGCTTTTAAAGATCCTTTGTAAGATTCAGATCGTTTTTGCTTTACAGTATCATAAAATCGAAAGATCCTAAGATCAGGATCGGGATCCTGACAACCATGGTCTCACGTACACTTCTAATTTCCTTACTTCGTTATTAACCAAATTTAAAAACAAATATCTCTACAACTAACTTTTAATTTAACAATTGTTTTTATTTATTTCTTTTATTTTTGTCCAAATCGAGTCAATATCAAGCCGCAACAAATGAGTTAATATTTCCTTTCGAGTTACGGCCAAACATTTATTCCCTCAGGTCAATAATAATGAACCCGATCCCAAATCATCCAAAAAATCACAAACCACTAGTTGGAAATATTGAGTTTGGAAGTTTATTATTCACAAAGCATGATATACAAGTAGTTGTTGCATCAACTCATTGTACATGGAAAGTCAATACTTGGTAAAAGGAAATTGGAGACTTTTTCGTACAACTTCAATTCACAGTTTACTTTTGGCACACGTCGTCGGTCCCTTTTCCCGCCTAAAGTCTTGGGAACCATTCATCTACCTCTCCAGCCTATTTATACCTATCGATTGTATACCAAAGAACACACACAAACACATATATCCCTTTCAATTCAAAGAAAACTTCAACAATGGTAGCAAATAATGTTAACTTTCAAAATGATGCTGAAGAGTACGAGTGGGTGTTAAAAAATAATTTGCTGTTTGACGCAGTGTTTAATGCTTTCGGGTATGAACCCGTTGCAGAATATGGGTCGTATAGGAAGGTAGATACGTGGATGAGGGGTCAAATTTTGAACTGGCTGCATGCGCAAGACTTTTACTGGGATGAGGTTTGAGGATTGAGTGACTACAGGGAGGAGGAGGAATGAGATGAAGAGGAAGATGAAGAGGAGGAGGTAGGTGAAGAGGAGGAGGAAGGTGAAGAAGAGGAGGTGGTGAAGCAAAATGAAGAGGATCAGCAGCAAATTGTGGTAGAGCAACAAAATGTGGTGGTGCCTCAAAACCAGGGGGAGTAACAAGATGGGTTTCAGGACCCTTATAATCTAGAAAAGAGGGTTAGCAATCTTGAAATTTTGTTTAAACGACTCAAGGAAAGGCAGAAATTGATGGGAAGCAGGGAAGAGAGCTCTGGTTCTAACAAGTTGGGGTGAAATGGAGTGAAGCAGTTTAGGATGATGGTTTTTTTATGTTTTTAGTATGTTTAGTATTTAGGTTGGATAATTAGATGTATATATGGTTGTAGCCTTTAAAAAATATCAATGAAATATTTGTTGTTTAATTAATTGTTTATGGTTGCTTGTGAATGTTTGAGTTCGATCATACTGCTGAGAATGGAGTGGATACACGAAGTTTTTACTGCTAGGCAAACTTTTGTTCTGCTAGCGTAAAATGGTGTACTGCTGGGTAGCCGTTATTACTGTCTGGGTTTTAACCTTGGTTTATTTCTAACCATTGGGGTAACTTTTGTCAATTACTTCGTTTTTTTATTTCCCTTCCAATCCCCTTCCATTCCTTTAAAAAAAACCTCGAGAACAGAGCGTTAGGGTTTCATAAATTGGCTAACTCTCTTTCTTTATATAATTTATACGATTTCTTCAAACTTGAGAAACAATTAATTGAAGTCGGTCCAATCATAACCCAGCACTCTAATCAAGCATTTACTCAATTTTCATGGGAAATTTAGAGTTTTATGATACGCATAACCAGATTGCATTCTTAGAGAAACTAGAAGGGAGTCAACACTTCCACCAGATAGTAGATTTTCTAAACACTACCCACATCAGGTATGCTCTTATAGTCAATCCTACTATCTATGTCTCTCAAATCAAACATTTTTGGCGGACTGTTACTACCAATACATTTGAGAATGGAGACAAAGAGTTAATTGCAATAGTTGATGGCAAAACAATAACTATTACTGAGGCATCTGTTAGGAGGCATCTCCATTTAGCAGATGAAAATGGTATTAGTTACTTCCTAAACCAACAAGCTGAGCCCTTAACAGCACAAAAATGATCTTCCCAGACAGTATCAATTACTGCTTTTGGCTTAGCAGTATTAACTAATGTTTTTTCCTTAGTAGTATTAACAACTGTATTCATTTGAATGGGCCTTTTTATAGTGGAATGTGCTATTTTTGAAAAATTATTCATTGAATTTGCATTATTCACTGTTCTTTTGGTGGTAGCAGCACTAACTGGTCTAGCAGTATTAATCAATACTGCTAGTTTTGAAACATTTTGCTTGGCAGTATTAACTGATACTACACTAGATTTCATTTGTACTGCTCTTGGAACTATGTTTCTTTTAGCAAAGAGGTGTGTATTTTTAGAAAAACTTTGGTGGTTCACCCTCTGATCATAGTTCCACACAGGTTTTTGATAGTAATGACAATTATACTGCAAATGTTCAAAACTACCACAAAAATAACAAGCCTTGTTATACATCTCAAAGTTACTTCCTAACCTATCAGACATCATTTTATTCCAATTCCTTTGGTTTCCTCTAGTCCTGTTTGTTCTTATCCTAGGTTGCTCAACTTGGTTTGCAGTTTTCCTAGCATTTTGATCTTGTGAATTAGGTTTTACAAAATTTATCTTTTGAACACTAGGTTTAACTACTTTTCTTTCAACCTTAGGTTGAGTCACTTCCTCCTTCTCATCATCTGACTCCCAATCTTCAATAACTGGAGCATCAGAATTCCTAACTTTCTTAGACTCTTCTACCTTAGTCATCTCAACTACAGGTTCCTTAAACTCTTCTAGGCCAATAAAAGATAAATCCTTTGTTGGAGGCAAAAACTTTCTGTAATGGGAGGGGGAACATTATTATAGCCTAGACCACTACCTTTCCTTCATTTGTCAAAAATCTGACAATCTATAATCTTATTCACATTTTTAGATGCATGTTCATACTTATTAACTGTAAGCTAAATACATTCTTTTTCCTTCTGAACTACATCTTTTTCCTTTTTAGCCACTTCAATTCTTCTTCTAAGCTCTTCAATAAGTTCATCTCTTACAAAAATTTCACTCCTTAAAACACTAATCTTTTCAACTAACTCATACTCATTTGTTTTAAAGAATTCAAGTCTTTTCTCCACTGACTCTTGTCCTAATTTATAACCTAAACACATTAACTCAGACTTTCTTAAATCTTCTTTCAGTTTATTATTTTGAGCTTTAAGTGATTCAGCATTATCTAAACAAGATTTATAAGAACAACCAAAATCATTAGATACCTCAGAGTCAGAACTTGAAGAGGAAGATGAATAAGACATGAGTGCAAAGTTTGGTCCTTCTGCTGCTTGGTCACTCCAATCATATCCACCCAAACCATCACAAGATACCAAAGCTGTGGAATTACTTGTTTCCACAGAGACAGTTCTCCTTGAGCTTTCTCCATTCTTGTGATCTTGACTCCTTGGTGCCCTGCATTCTCTACCAAAATGACCCTTCCTGTGACAATTGTAGCATTTCACCTTGGACTTGTCAAAGCCAATGTTATCATTCCCATTGACTGTCAGTTTTCCTCCAGTTTTCTTCAAGAATCTCCTAGCTCTCATTGTCAACATAGCCATCTGCCATCTTAAATCCATCTCTTCCATATCATCCGGATAAATTTGTTCCATGTCCTCTGTGAAAACATAGAGGGGGGGGGGGGGGTGAATAAGTTACCGTTTTAAAAACATAAAACTTGTTGTATCAAATATCCGATTAAGCTTATTCTAATATGAAAGATGTCAATTATAGTTTATGACTAGCATAAACTAAAACATGTTGTCACACGAGTATAATTAACAAATGACAACACAAGCAATCACATAATGCAAACATGAAAGTAAAGTAGTAAGTAAAAGAAAGCGCAAACCGAACACGATGATTTATAGTGGTTCGGTCACGGAGCTCCTCTCCGCCCTACTCCACTCCTCGAGTACCCAACTCGAGAGTTACGTCACAATATCAACAAACTCCCTTCTCGGTGGAGAAAACCTTACAAACGTTGCTTGCACTTTTTCCGGTACAAAGCTAAATACCGGGTTCTAGTTCGAGGTAAAACCAACCTGACATCGCTTATACAATATTTCCGACACTAAGCTAGATGTCAAGTTCTTTCACAAGGGTACAAGCACTCCTACTATGTTTTATGGCCCAACATAAAAACCTTGTGTTTTATGGCATAAACACATAAACCATCTAATCTAGCTTGGTGAATAGATTGTGATGATGCTATGATGTTTACAATGATGATCCATGACATAAATGTCTATTGGATATGAATGACTAATCTAAATAAACTTCCATTGATAGGAAGCCTTCAATGAATGAAGATCAGAAGTTCCCTAAGCTTGTTGTGATAGATCTTCATATATGCATGCATGTGTAATCTATATGAACTTCTTGAATAAGAAGTCTTCAACCAATGAGGATAACAAGTGCCCTTGAATCTCCATATGTTGGTATGCTTTGGTGGATAATGACTTCAAGATCTCCAAGCCTTTAGGTGGATCAGAAGGTATGATATGCTTGTGGTTGATGATGACTCAAGATCTTTGAGCTTGCTTCACAGGATCATTTCGGGAGTATGCTTACAACATAATGAAAGTTAGTAACATTATGATCATGATGACAAGGGTGATTAATGTATGTTTCTACATAGCTATTTACTAATCTAAGTGTACGCTAAAGGGTAGAGAGAATGTATGTTGAAGTGATGTTCCAATGGGTAATCAATGGGCCGCTATTTATAGCCAACTGGATTATTCACCCATGGATAGGACGGATCCAATTTTAGGGATCCGTCCGTGTATGAGTTTGGTTCTGTGGAACTTGACAGACTATCTTTCTAAATCTTCACCAAATCTGACCAAAATATTTCTAAATCTAATCTTTGAGTGAAGATCAATCCAAGATATTCATATGATCTTCAAGATTTCCTAATGTGATGCATGCCATGATGTCATTGTACATTTTCAATATTAAGATATAAAATGTAAATGTAATGTGTAAATGTATATGAATATGTAACATGTATATACTAGCTTAACTAATACATGTTTACCAAGTTGTACCATGTTAGTTTATGTGTTACTAAGAATGTTAAACTACTTATGCTATTATAGGACTTAAGATATTATGTCTTTAACAACATTTTTATGAGTAAACACATTAGTCTTAGTTTGACACCTAAAGTGTACTTATCCTATTTTGACATGAATCTTAGGAAACATGGTGTACAAGTAAAAGTACTTGTATATGCAAAGTATAAAATAAGGTTCGAAGTAGAATGGTTAACCTTTTAAAATACTTAATGACTCTAAACGTATTTTAAACATTCTAAATGGTTTGTTAAGCATTTGATCATAATGCTACATAACAAACATGTACAAACCTGTGTTGTACCATATGAGGACTTGAGAAGTCGAGAGGTGTTGAATGTATGTTGAGACAAAATATGATTACAAGTAACTTGTACATTTTACGTTATGTATCAAGTTTCATGTTTGTCATCAATCAAAACAAACGAGACTGTATAGATTAAATATTGTAATATTTGCACTAACAATCTCCCCTTTTTGATGACGACAAAATATGTAAACGTGACAGAAAGTAAAATGTAAAAAGTTACTTGTGTCCCTACTACCTTTTACATTTCCTTCTCCATTTACACTATTCTCCCCCATTACTTTCTCCGTTTACACTCTTCTCCCCCTTTTGTCAAAACGAAGAGGGTGTGTCCTTGAAGTTAGCTTCATTTCTCCCCGAAATGGCGAGCTTGCATCATCCCAAGTGAAGTTAAGTTGTCTACTTCAATCTCATGTGGTTGGTATTCTCCTTATTTGGTAGCGAATCTATGGATCAAATTGAGATGCTTAGCCTACATCAAGGTTAGTGTTGTGCAACATAAAAAATAATTATATGAGAAATGCATGATGAAGAAAATGCACATAGCAAACAATACACGTGGGTAAGCTATGTTAGACAATTTTCTCCTCCTTTTTGTCGAAACACAAAGGTGTGTCAAAGAATGAGAATAATTATGAATGTGTGCTTGCTCCCCCTTGACTGTTGCTCCCCCTTGAACAATACTCCCCCTTGTTAGGGTGCCAAAGTATATGATGCAAGGATGAAGAATGCTACAAAACAAAGGTTAGTGTAAAATAATATTCGTCCTTGGACGAGTATGTGATATACAACAATGTGTGTATATCATGCATTCTATAAATTCTTTACGGAAGCTCCCCCTTGCTCAAGGGCGTCAAAATGAACCTACAAAACAAAAAATTAGTGCAATGGAAGCTATGTATTAAGACAGATATGTCATATACGACCAATGTGTATAGAGATGCAATATGAGTGCTTAATAGATATTCTTCTTGTTTCGAGGACGCGAAGAAGCACCGAATAATAAAAGAAGGAAAATAATTGATGCAGACTTCATCCTTAGATGAGTATGCTATATACAATCAAGCGTATATTATGATAAACCTACAATGAAAGGATTAGTGCATATATGATGCAATATATCAATGATATAATCACAAGCAACTCAAGACAGCGAACAATGATTATCTAGTAAACCATGTCATAAAGTGTAATCTTCTAATAAGAATTAGAATCACAAGAATATAATATGATAAAATCCTACAAAATAATGCCTAGAAGGAAAATATTAAGAGTGAGTGGTGCTAGTGTTGGTGTTGGTTTACTAGTAGGTTTTTCGCTAATCCATTGGGGTGATGATTAGTGAAAGAGGTGATGAAAGGTGGTGGTTATAATGTAGGAAATGAATTTAGAAACTCGTATGTATAGCAAATGCTATAAGGGTATTGAAGACGGTTAAGGTTATGACAATATCATCTACCAAAGATGATGTATCATGCCATAATATATGCTCGAATGGAATTAAGAGGAAGTGAAGACAATGATCACTTAAAAATAGAAATTCCATATGCAAAAATAAGAAATACTAGATACCTATATGAGGATGAGAATGACATCCTATGATGGGAAAGTGTTGGTTGGACCAACGTGTTGAGAATGATGGTTTTGATATATCATTTGCATTGACAATGACATGTTTGATATGTATCAAGAATGAAAAGGATGAGATCATATGATGGTGTTCTAGACAATGAAGTTGTGTGATTATGGAGAAAATCTTAGACTCGTTGGTTGTGAGAGGGTTGTTTGTTTTAAGTAGTTAAACACTGAACTAGGTACCCACGGATTGGGCGAAACCAAATTTTTGGTTCCATCCGTCTTATCAAAGGGTGCCTTGGGACCAGAATTTGATTTGGTCATGTTTTGTCATTTTTTTGATCAAACGAAGGTTCGAGCTAAGATTTATTTACTTATAACAATGGATTTTGTTCCATTAATCCTATTACAAGTCTAAGGAGATTTAATGGTTCTTGTTTAAGAGGTTTGTCAAACACATGATGTGTTTTTCACATGACGAGGTATTGGTGCACATATGTGATGTTGGGTTAAAAAGGCTTGAAACACTTGTGATTTTGTGAACCTATTTTAACTAAATGGTGTAAACCTATGTGCTGGTATTTCAGGGTGTAAGGGACATGAGTAAGTGTTCTTTAATACAAAAAGACAATCATGTGAATGAATTTCTCTCCCCCTTAATCGGTGGACATTCAACATAATGTGTAATGTATCGAATGAAGAATGACGATGCAGGTTAATGAAAGCGATGAGCTTAGTAATGTTTTTGCAGATGTTGGTTAGCATACAAAGAACTTCATCCTTGAAGTCACGTAGCTCTTCTCTATCAATTCGAGATGATCGCATGACGATGCATGTGATTTCCTCATAGGAGGTGTATTGTTATAACTAAAAGGTGATAAAGATGTTTTTAGGAAGGCGGAAGCAATAATGAGATTTGGAAAGAGGTCGATTGAAAGATACGCAAACACAAATTCCAAGCCTCTAAAACTTAATCCTATTAGCTTTAAAAACTATATGCAAGTGAAAGGATCCCATAAACATATTACTAATATACGTAGCAATAAAGGAATTACAATTATGTGAAATAAGCATATAAAGGTTAGAACAAAGTGAGATAACAAATAATTTTCTATCAACCTATAAGAAAAAAGTTATAATGACAACAGATTTGATTAATATAAGATAACATCCTATATAAACAAAAAAAAAATATTCGACTACTAGAAAAAAAGCTACCACATAGTATCAAGACAAATAATCATATTACAAGAGAGCATGACATTGTTTGAGATACTACATTGTGAAATTGTTTTGATGTTAGGCTTAGTCACTTAAGCATACTCACCCATTAATTAACACAATGATCTATGTGATTAGAATAAAACGACTTCTAAATGTTCATCATATCAAAAGCACTTAGACACATTATAGGTGCACACATGGCAAACAAATAGTGTGACAAAGTCACAAAAGAAGTGAGATGACAGATTCATGCAAACCATTGTAACATTTTAGAGCATATATCATTTAGGCTATCCTACGAAAAACTCAATGAATGTCAACAAACGACAAGACCTTTCAAATATAGAAACATCATTTAAAAAAAATCATGTATTAAAATGACATATCATGAGTTAACAAGAAATATGTTAATCTTGCAAAATATCAAAAAAAAATGAAAATATCATACGAATCATGTTAACATTTATTAGCATGAAACATATATAAGCATGCAGACAAAACCTTTCCAAGGTTTACACATTTGATTATCAATCAAATAGTTATCATGATAATGTCAAGATACTTAATCATATCAAACAAATAACATGTATTCAACACATGTATGTGTAATGCAAGTGATTCTTAATAAACTAAAGAAAAGTAACATCTACTACTTGTTTGATTAATATTCCCAAGACAAGATAAAATATCTTATTTTAATACTTACTTTAGGCAAGTATAGGAATACAGATTTTTCAAGTTGGAGAATGAATATGAGCTATTACTAGCGGTGCTCAATATAGGCTAAACACGACCATTTTTATGGGTGATTCCACATACCCAACTTCTCTCCTGGAAGCAATTTACCGTTAGGTTAAATTAAGTTTTTATTGCAATAGGTTCTCCAGTAGTCATTCTCATGTTGGAAAGATATGAATTCCTATTTTTGCCTATTGAAGTATATAAAAGCTGATAATTCACCAATACTTGACTTAATGAGGCTCAACTATATGTATTAAAATTAAGGTGATGAAGATGTCATGTTTTACACAAGAATATGACAAATATGTGTCAACATATTTTAATCTTGTGTTTGGAATCTAAGGTTATTGCATGATCTAATGGATGACATCTTTTATGTTGAGTTTAAGTATGTGTTATGAAAGTGATAATGGAATATATTAAATTAAGAACGTTCTCAAGAAAGCTCTTTGGAACAAGAATCTAAGTAAAGTTACCAACTTTAATAGATCTTGTGTATGCTCTAGAGATGTGTAGTTTTAACACTGGATATGCACAAGGTTTGAACTAGATTATGAGCAAGGTTTGGTTATGATGTACGCTTGAAAGGAAATAGATACATATAGTATCTTTCAACAAGTAAGATTATCTCATGGGATAATGTTATCATGCTTAAGTATAAAAAAATGAGGGAGATATGCTAGTTCATAGAACTTGCAGATGAGGTGTAATGAAATCTCTCGTAACACAACCGTTCATGTTGCAAGGAGAGAATGATGCATAGGATATACATTATCCTTTTAACAAGATGAACACTAAATGCTTGATTTCTTAGACATAATGTTTTCCGAAACATCATGTTTTTCTAAATGACGATATGAAGCCAAAGTGTTTGAATTTGATAGTCCTATCCTAAATAAACTTGGTCTCAAGATTATATTCACTAGATGATGACAAGATGAATTCACTCGAGTTTCTTATGTATACTTCTCAATAGTCATTGTCACTTGGGGTGCATGAAATTGGCTTTGAGATTGCATTTTAACATATGATGTTAAAATATTGATTTAAGGTTTAATGAAACTTATGCAGAAGTTTAACGACAAAGTATTACTAATACTTTGATAACTTGTGAAAGTGGTACCACTTAAACCTAATGGAAATTGATAAACAATGAATGTGAGCATCATGCTCATTTGATGGTGAAAGTTCTAATCCTATAGGTGGTAAAGTATGGTTGGGTTTGTTTAACGTGCATTTGATTTGGTACGAGTGTTTGGACAAAGGGATTTTTTAGCAAAGCACTTAATGGATTCAAATGATGGTAAGGATTGTGGTATTGTAGGGGTTTGTTGTAGTATGGGAGTACTTTAAGTTTCATAGATGTTGAAGACAACAAGGATGGAGACTAATTCTTGTGGTCCATTGGTTGGTACAACGAGTGGGTGATGTGATTCGAAGCTTAGGGCCTGAGACATATCATAGAGGTGAATGTGATGGGATGATGGTGAAAGAACAAGTGTTCTTAGGTGATAGGATTAGTGTTTTAACATAAGTTGTTATAATACTTGGGTGTTGTTTCATTCAGATATGACTCTTAATGACTACACTCGTAAATCAAATTTACTTGAATATTTCGGACGAAATACTTAAGTTGTCAATCCTACTTTGTTGAGATTGGATATCATTTAAGGATAGCAAGACTTGATAATACATCTATAAACTAATTATGAGTTATGACTTGATATAAATCTTTATCGTCTTGAAGGATGACATGTTAACCAAGTAAGGCAACATATGTGAAGACAATATCCACAGTTATAAGTTGGACTTGTCATCTATGATATCTTTGCAAACAATGAGTCCAGATTTGTTAGGAAATTTTCAATTTAAAAATCAAGCTAATGGATGAGTAAAGGACGGGAGGATGCAGTGAATGTATGTAATGATCACAAATACTCAGTGGTCCACGGATTGCAAAGAACCAATTTCAGGGTTCCTTCCTTTATGGAGAAAGGTACCTTGGAGCATTTCATGAAATTTGAAAGTATGATTAGAGATGATTATCCTATTGGTTCAAGTGAGATGTCATGATCCTAATATGAGTGAATATCAGTGAAAAGAATCCTAGTGATAAAAGTGAGTGATCTTGAGTGTGGGATTTAAACGAAAATTTAAAAATTTATCTGTTTGTCGGGCGGAACCAAATGACAACACAGGCGGAACCATGAATTTGGTTCCGTCTGATCCTTCAAGCTAATTTTGGCGGAACCAATATTTTGAACGTACGGATCTCTACTTTTGGTTCTGTCTGATCTTCCAAGAAAAAATTCTTAACAGAGGAAATTTTTCAATCCCCGAAACCTGTTCAAATCCCGTAGTTTCTCCGACAATATGTGTAATTAATTAGTTATGATTGAACAATAACAACAAAATAGGTATTAACACATGTAAGCATATATATCTATCCGAAGATAATGAACATACTAATAATAGAAGTTATGCCAAACAGTGGTTTAAGATTAGAAAATTGATAACATCAAAATGTTATCGTCCTGCATGACACGATTAGTTCACATGATCATTCAAAGGTAAGTTATTATCCTATGACAAGACAAATACATTAATCATCATTGTTATAGACAAATATATCAAACACCTTTTTCAAAGATACTACATGTTTAGAAATGTAGTGACACATTTTAACACTTGAACAATATCTTTCAAGATACTTAATTAGTGTTACTTAATTCTCATTCCTAAGTGAATTATTCAAGATTTTCACATAACATATGCAAATAAAAATATCTAAGTCTATAAGTAATACAAAAACAATTTACCAACTTAGTGCACAAGATCTAGCAACTGTCCTATTGTGCATAAACAAGAAATTTATAAACAAGAAAATGAATAACATGGCAAGACACTTATGTATCACAAATAAACAAGTGCAATCACAACTTTCAATAAGCAAACAACATGTATGCAAATAACCAAAACAAGTAGCATAACATAAAAGGAAAGATACTTTTCGTCACTTTGTGTTTAAATATGACGATGTATACCAAGCTTGATTAGTTTCCTTTACATATATAAATATCTCCTATTTTAGCATCATTTCTACTTATGTGACTTATCAAATCATTTACAAAGGGATTTTCAACTAAATTAATAGTTATCCCAAACACTCCTTTCAAAACCATATTTTTCGTAAATTTGTTTTAAGCACACAATTTGACACTCAATTCCTTTCTTTTGTTTTTCAAGAACATCTTGAAGCTTGTATACAAAGTATTTAACAACAAAATTTCAAAGTATAATTAACTAGACATTTTTCATTTTATATTCCGCTTCAATGATAATTAGATACATGGATCGTACTCTATTTTAAAAACCATTTGTTTTGAAAATAAGAGCAACGAGACTCTCATACCAATTGTGAAAATGTAGAGGGGTGGTGAATACGTTACCGTTTTAAAAACTTAAAACTTGTTGTATCAAATATCCGATTAAGCTTATTCTAATATGAAAGATGTCAATTATATTTTAAGACTAGAATAAACTAAAACGTGTTGTTACACAAGTATAATTAACAAATCACAACATAAGCTATCACATAATGCAAACATGAAAGTAAAGTAGTAAGTAAAAGAAAGCGCAAACCGAACACGATGATTTATAATCGTTCAGCCACGGAGCTCCTCTCCGCCCTACTCCACTCCCCAAGTACCCAACTCGAGAGTTACTTCACTAGATCAACAAACTCCCTTTTCGGCGGAGAAAACCTTACAAACATTGCTTACACTTTTTTCGGTAGAAAGCTAAATACCGAGTTCTAGTTCGAGGTAGAACCAACCTGACGTCGCTTATACAATATTTCTGACACTAAGCCAGATGTCGAGTTCTTTCACAAGGGCACTACCACTCTCGCTATGTTTTATGGCCCAACATAAAAACCTTGTATTTTATGGCACAAACACATAAACCATCTAATCTAGTTTGGTGAATAGATTGTGATGATGCTATGATGTTTACAATGATGATCCATGACATAAATGTCTACTAGATATGAATGACTAATCTAAATAAACTTCCATTCATAAGAAGCCTTCAATGAATGAAGATCAGAAGTTCCCTAAGCTCGTTGTGATAGATCTTCATATATGCATGCATGTGTAATCTATATGAACTTCTTGTATAAGAAGTCTTCAACCAATGAGGATAAAAAGTACCTTTGAATCTTCATATGTTGCTATGCTTTAGTGGATAATGACTTCAAGATCTCCAAGCCTTTAGGTAGATAAGAAGGTATGATATGCTTGTAGTTGATGATGACTCAAGATCTCTGAGCTTGCTTCACAAGATCATTTCGGGAGTATGCTTACAACATAATAAAAGTTAGTAACATTATGATCTTGATGATAAGGGTGATTAATGTATGTTTCTACATGGTTATTTACTAATCTAAGTATATGCTTAAGGGTAGAGAGAATGTATGTTGAAGTGATGTTCCAATGGGTAAACAATGGGCTGCTCTTTATAGCCAACTTGATTATTCACCCATGGACGGGACAGATCCAATTTCACAACCCGCATTTTCAGGATACTTCCATATTCACTATTCATCTCGGGAAATTACTATTCATCGGTTACTATTCATCATTTACTATTCACCGATCACTATTCACTTTTCACTATTCATCGTTTTCGAGGTCAATTTGATATTTTGAGAAACTTTCAGAAATTTTACTATTCACATGACACTATTCATCCCGAGGGAAAAACACTATTCATGTTCATCATGCATCATTTCAAATTACGTATGCTTAATTTGTAATTAACGATTACCACTCAGTTTTACTACTAACAATATACCCGATACTCTCGTCTATGATCCTAATAAATTTTCATACTCATTATAATGATATAAAAATTATATTATTAATGTACCCGGTATTTTGGAAATTTATTTAATTAATATCGTAAGTTTAATATAATTACGACGGTTTTCGTAAAAACTAAACAATAATTATCCAAACCCTCAATATTTATACCCAACATATTTTTACAATTTTTACGACTTTAATATGTCCCGGTTAACTCCGTTAAAATTTATTTTTAGTTAACTCGGTACCCGGTATCCCCTAAAACCAAAATATCTAACTTAACTTACACAATAATACACAAAATCATCCATTTTCTTCCTACCCACCATGAATTGCCGCCGCCCCCCTCACCAATCCCTTACACAAGTTGAAAGTTTCACTTACTCCCATTAATACTAGTCCTTTTTGTCTAAAAATAAAATATATATACTAAAAAAACTTATCTTTTCATCCCATTTTCAAGATCTAAAAGCAAGCAAACATTTTCTTTTTCTCTCTTGGTGTGGTGCTCGGCCTCAACACAAAAAACAAGCAAGAAAACATTAATTTTCCAAGATCTAGTAATTATCTAGTGTATATTGTACTCCTTTTCGGGTTTTGTAATACAAACTCAAGGTTTACATAGGTTTTCATCATCAAAAGCTTATCTATCTTTCAAGTAAGTGTATGAAACTCATCTTTATAATTTTACCAAGTTTATACAAGATTCATATGATATATATACAAGATCTACATGCATATGTTACTTATACCACTCCATTTTATACATATCTAACTTTTGAGCCATAGAAATAGATTATAGTTAGATCCTTGTTAGATCCACTTGATTTTTGATGTTTAGGAACCCATGACACCCTAAGAAGGTGTATGGTAGGATTGAGAATTGTTTGGTTGTAGTTTGGATGGTTTTGGACTAGATGCAAACTAAGAAAACACATTTTTGAAACAATATATAACCCGCTGTCCCTATTTTGAAAACGTGGGATAATCAGTAGGTGGTGGGTAACTTTGGACCAAAGATTTAGAAAATACATTCAAAAACGAAACTATGGCCGAAAACGGGGACAAAAACGAGTTAATAACGAAGGAGATATGATTTTTCAAAGTTTAACGACGAAAACTATATTTTCAGAAAATTAGGTGCTGTTGCACGAATTTCAAGGGCAAATCTGAGGCGTTAGCCGTAACCTAGCCGTCCCGACTTATCAAAAATATTTAGTATGTAGTCCCACGATTCCGGGGATATAAAGAACGTAGAAAACGAGCTTATAACGAACAAGATACACGCGTTTAAACTTCGATAAATCCTATTATATTTTGACAGCTTTTAATGGAATATATTTTACGTACTAGAAACTATATTTTTCAAGTAACAACCATGGAGAGCCGTATTTCTTACCCGTTGGAACACGTATGATCAAAGGGTTATTAACGCGACTATTATAAGACATACCAAGGTTTTCAAAACGCCGAGACTAGCACAAACTTTTTATACACATTATTACACGACTAGTTTTGACGTAACAAGTTGAACATAATTATACCAAGTCTTGGAAAACATTATATACCAACGATAACTATTATTTTCAAACTACGAGTGGTATAGGTTACATAGGCATGAACATTCACTACATCATCTAAGTAGATCATATTCATTCATGTTAGGTTGCGGCTAGTGCTCGCGCCTTGTTGTCCCGTTCATCTCATAATCATCGCATTGTTGTATCATTATATCAGGTGAGTTCATAGCCCCACTTTTACTCTCTAATACTTGTTTTAAACTCTTTGGGGGAGATACATGCTTAAACTGTTTGCTATTACTCAAGACGATTTTACTCATATGCTATGCTACGTTTTTATACACTTACTCATGATGTGTAGTTTTATTACGATATATGACTTAATGTGGAAAACTATTCTATACGCTATATTCTTTCACCACTGTTTAACTCCTGGATGGAGCCGACGGAGAGGTATTGATAGTACTATCGGGTTGACACCCCCACCCTTGGCCCGCGATTCATGGCCTTGGGTGAATATAATCCAGCTATGAAGCATTCTTGCTTATTCTTGTCGTGAGGTTCAGTAGGCTATTAAACTTTACATTAAGCGTGCATATATCGTATACACATTTGACTTAATCATACTATATGTTAGCAGTGGGTTGTAAACACACAGGTTGCGAGTCTTGTATGGCCGGGGCTTGGAAGTGAGTGGATTTACAATGCCTTTGCTGGGAAATCTTTATTCAAATGCAATTCATTTTTACACTAAACTCTATGAACTCACCAACCTCGTGTTGACACTTTAGCATGTATTTTCAGGTTTTATGCTATGGCACGCTACAGGAGGTTTTGGCAGGGCATGGCATGGTCATAGAAGACTCTGATATTCATATGGGACCGTTTTAAACTATATTTTTAAGGGCCTAATTCCGCACTACTTTTTACAATGTAATCCAACACTTTTGTTAAACTATTTTATTCTAAATGATTGAAGCTGAAAACCGTTCTTTGCACTTGTGTTGTGGTACCAATTGAGTTGCACCCCAATAACATTATTTCCGCTGCAAACCATTTTTGGGGGTGTGACAGATAGGTATCGGAGCCTAGGCTATAGAGAATTGGGTAATTTTAAAACCTAAACTATAGCTACTTTTACGAAAACTTAACCCTATGACCGCCACGTGCCTGCCTGCCAAGCTGATGCCTCATTTGTGGTTTGTTGCTGACATATTTAATAAGATTTGTGTCTTATTACCAAATCATTTATACTCACTTACTCTCTTTGATTACTAAAATTGTATTCCATATAAGTATGCTTACATATCATGCACGTCATAGCGTTACACCTTTTCCTTATGTAGTTTCATCATTCGACCTCGAGTTTGGTCACTTGCCTTAGTCTTTTGAGACGTCCTTTAAATGTGAAGGACATAGTATTAGTATAACTAAGCCGAGTATTTCAAAATTTATTGAACCTCGGTGGAATATAGACTGGTCATCTATATTCGACCCGGGATAGTGAGACATAGCCTGACCACCTATGTCTGACTCAGAGATGAATTTTGCAATACTGAGAGTAGTTATAATAGTATTATGTCCAGATTGATTTGATTGATGTAAGTAATTCCAAAATCGAGCTAATCTTTCAAAAGACCTCATTTCAGGATGTTGAATCCATTATTTTTGACAACTTGTTTCTTAGCTTGATCTAGTGACAGTTCTTGTTTGATGAGTTGCAAAAATCAAGCTAAGAGCCAAGTTGTTACCCCAGCCGACTCAGTTTAATCTCATGACAGTTCTTGTTTGATGAGTTGTGAGATTAAATTTGAATCGACAACCTAAACCGATTTAGCCTAATCCCATGACAGTTCTTGTTTGATGAGTTGTGGGATTAAGTAAAAATCGGTTACCGAAAGGTCTTTTGAGGGCTACGCTCGAGGAGGGGAAAGTTTGCCTCATCAAATCCGACCAGGAGAACGTGTGTGCGCAGAACGAACGAGCTGAACTTCGGGACGAAGTTCCTTTTAGGGTGGGAGACTGTCACAACCCGCATTTTCAGGATACTTCCATATTCACTATTCATCTCGGGAAATTACTATTCATCGGTTACTATTCATCATTTACTATTCACCGATCACTATTCACTTTTCACTATTCATCGTTTTCGAGGTCAATTTGATATTTTGAGAAACTTTCAGAAATTTTACTATTCACATGACACTATTCATCCTGAGGGAAAAACACTATTCATGTTCATCATGCATCATTTCAAATTACGTATGCTTAATTTGTAATTAACGATTACCACTCAGTTTTACTACTAACAATATACCCGATACTCTCGTCTATGATCCTAATAAATTTTCATACTCATTATAATGATATAAAAATTATATTATTAATGTACCCGGTATTTTGGAAATTTATTTAATTAATATCGTAAGTTTAATATAATTACGACGGTTTTCGTAAAAACTAAACAATAATTATCCAAACCCTCAATATTTATACCCAACATATTTTTACAATTTTTACGACTTTAATATGTCCCGGTTAACTCCGTTAAAATTTATTTTTAGTTAACTCGGTACCCGGTATCCCCTAAAACCAAAATATCTAACTTAACTTACACAATAATACACAAAATCATCCATTTTCTTCCTACCCACCATGAATTGCCGCCCCCCCCCCCCCCCCCTCACCAATCCCTTACACAAGTTGAAAGTTTCACTTACTCCCATTAATACTAGTCCTTTTTGTCTAAAAATAAAATATATATACTAAAAACTTATCTTTTCATCCCATTTTCAAGATCTAAAAGCAAGCAAACATTTTCTTTTTCTCTCTTGGTGTGGTGCTCGGCCTCAACACAAAAAAACAAGCAAGAAAACATTAATTTTCCAAGATCTAGTAATTATCTAGTGTATATTGTACTCCTTTTCGGGTTTTGTAATACAAACTCAAGGTTTACATAGGTTTTCATCATCAAAAGCTTATCTATCTTTCAAGTAAGTGTATGAAACTCATCTTTATAATTTTACCAAGTTTATACAAGATTCATATGATATATATACAAGATCTACATGCATATGTTACTTATACCACTCCATTTTATACATATCTAACTTTTGAGCCATAGAAATAGATTATAGTTAGATCCTTGTTAGATCCACTTGATTTTTGATGTTTAGGAACCCATGACACCTTAAGAAGGTGTATGGTAGGATTGAGAATTGTTTGGTTGTAGTTTGGATGGTTTTGGACTAGATGCAAACTAAGAAAACACATTTTTGAAACAATATATAACCCGCTGTCCCTATTTTGAAAACGTGGGAAAATCAGTAGGTGGTGGGTAACTTTGGACCAAAGATTTAGAAAATACATTCAAAAACGAAACTATGGCCGAAAACGGGGACAAAAACGAGTTAATAACGAAGGATATATGATTTTTCAAAGTTTAACGACGAAAACTATATTTTCAGAAAATTAGGTGCTGTTGCACGAATTTCAAGGGCAAATCTGAGGCGTTAGCCGTAACCTAGCCATCCCGACTTATCAAAAATATATTAGTATGTAGTCCCACGATTCCGGGGATATAAAGAACGTAGAAAACGAGCTTATAACGAACAAGATACACGCGTTTAAACTTCGATAAATCCTATTATATTTTGACAGCTTTTAATGGAATATATTTTACGTACTAGAAACTATATTTTTCAAGTAACAACCATGGAGAGCCGTACTTCTTACCCGTTGGAACACGTATGATCAAAGGGTTATTAACGCGACTATTATAAGACATACCAAGGTTTTCAAAACGCCGAGACTAGCACAAACTTTTTATACACATTATTACACGACTAGTTTTGACGTAACAAGTTGAACATAATTATACCAAGTCTTGGAAAACATTATATACCAACGATAACTATTATTTTCAAACTACGAGTGGTATAGGTTACATAGGCATGAACATTCACTACATCATCTAAGTAGATCATATTCATTCATGTTAGGTTGCGGCTAGTGCTCGCGCCTTGTTGTCCCGTTCATCTCATAATCATCGCATTGTTGTATCATTATATCAGGTGAGTTCATAGCCCCACTTTTACTCTCTAATACTTGTTTTAAACTCTTTGGGGGAGATACATGCTTAAACTGTTTGCTATTACTCAAGACGATTTTACTCATATGCTATGCTACGTTTTTATACACTTACTCATGATGTGTAGTTTTATTACGATATATGACTTAATGTGGAAAACTATTCTATACGCTATATTCTTTCACCACTGTTTAACTCCTAGATGGAGCCGACGGAGAGGTATTGATAGTACTATCGGGTTGACACCCCCACCCTTGGCCCGCGATTCATGGCCTTGGGTGAATATAATCCAGCTATGAAGCATTCTTGCTTATTCTTGTCGTGAGGTTCAGTAGGCTATTAAACTTTACATTAAGCGTGCATATATCGTATACACATTTGACTTAATCATACTATATGTTAGCAGTGGGTTGTAAACACACAGGTTGCGAGTATTGTATGGCCGGGGCTTGGAAGTGAGTGGATTTACAATGCCTTTGCTGGGAAATCTTTATTCAAATGCAATTCATTTTTACACTAAACTCTATGAACTCACCAACCTCGTGTTGACACTTTAGCATGTATTTTCAGGTTTTATGCTATGGCACGCTACAGGAGGTTTTGGCAGGGCATGGCATGGTCATAGAAGACTCTGATATTCATATGGGACCGTTTTAAACTATATTTTTAAGGGCCTAATTCCGCACTACTTTTTACAATGTAATCCAACACTTTTGTTAAACTATTTTATTCTAAATGATTGAAGCTGAAAACCGTTCTTTGCACTTGTGTTGTGGTACCAATTAAGTTGCACCCCAATAACATTATTTCCGCTGCAAACCATTTTTGGGGGTGTGACCCATGGAAGGGACAGATCCAATTTTACGGATCCGTCCATGTATGAGTTTGGTTCTCTGGAACCTGACAGACTAGCTTTCTAAATCTCCACCAAATCTAACCAAGATACTTCCAAATCTAATCTTTGAGTGAAGAATAATCCAAGATATTCATATGATCTTCAAGATTTCCTAATGTGATGCATGCCATGATGTCATTGTACATTTTCCATATTAAGATATAAAATGTAAATGTAATGTGTAAATGTATATGAATATTTAACATGTATATACTAGCTTAACTAATACATGTTTACCAAGTTGTACCATGTTAGTTTATGTTTTACTAAGAATGTTAAGCTACTTATGCTATTATAGGACTTAAGATATTATGTCTTTAACATCATTTTTATGAGAAAACACATTTGTCTTAGTTTGACACCTAAAGTGTAATTATCCTATTTTGACATGAATCTAAGGAAACATGGTGTACAAGTAAAAGTAATTGTATATGCAATGTGTAAAATGAGGCTTGAAGTAGAATGGTTAACGTTTTAAAATACTTAATGACTCTAAACGTATTATAAACATTCTAAATGGTTGGTTAAGGGTTTGATCATAATGCTACATAACAAACATGTACGAACCTTTGTTGTACCGTATGAGGACTTGAGAAGTCGAGAGGTGTTGAATATATGTTGAGACAAAATATGATTACAAGTAACATGTACATTTTACGTTATGTATCATGTTTCATGTTTATCATCAATCAAAACAAACGAGGCTGTATAGATTAAATATCATAATATTTGCACTGACATCCTCATTCATCAGTTGTGGATTATTGGGTTGACTAGCCAAGAAAGCATAAACCACAGCATCACTCAAGTTGTCAACATTTGTTGAATTAGCAGCAGTAACTTGAGTGCTAGCAGTAGTAACTCCATGAGTAGTAGTAACCGCTTCATTGGTACTTCTAGTGTTGTTTAAGGAGGACAGAAAAGCCATGTTTTGTGTATTTGTACTGGAGCTAGATGATCCTTTGACCTCTGGTTTATAAACTTTGAGGTTGTTGTAAAGATCATCCAGGCTCATTGTGTCAATATCAGGTTTGTTTATGCACACAACAACATGTGTTTTCCATTCAGAGGACAATCTTCTCAAAAACTTTTGATTCATATCTTCCTGAGAGATCTGCTCACCCAAGATCTCTAGTTGACTTGTAAGTTTTTGAAGTCGATCAAAGGTTTGATCCAGCACCTCAGAACCTTAAGCAGAGAGGTTTTCATACTATTGTTTCAAAAGATTCTTCTTTGTTTTCTTTGTAGTAGCATTACCTCCAAACCTCTTTTCAATAGCTTCCATTAGAGACTTGGCATCTTTAATGGAGTGGAACTTCAACTGACGTTCATTAGGAATGACCATCATTAACATACTTCTTGCCTTAACTTCAAGTCTTCTTTGAGCTTTTTCCTCAGCAGTTGTAAAAGGCACAACCGTAGTAACACGTTTTGCAGATTTTATTGTTTTTGGTTTTTCGTTTCCATTCTCAATGATATCCCAGAGTTGAAAATCAATGAACGCAGCTTCAAATTAATGTAGATTGGTTTTTAGGGTTTTTCAAAGAACATCGATGTTTTGGGTTTCTTGAATTTTTAGGGTCGCTACTATTCCTACTCCTTTACAATCATTATCTTCTGCTTAAAGATAACCCATGTATTCACACCAGAAGAATGAAACCTTTTGGAGTTATCGTTTGTTTCAATTAGGGTTTCATGGTATTCTTGTTTTGTTGAAAAGCTAGTCAGATTATTCTTTTTGGTACGATTTGGTTGTTGGTCAGCTGTGATGACAAATTGTTACTGCTGTTTGGGCCTACTATACGATCTGAACTTACTGCTGCTAATGAGTTTGAGAAAAGATGATGGTCATGGTATTCTGGTTAATGCTCCCAAACAACGATTGTGCTACTTCAGGTTCTTAGTACTGCCAATAGATTTTTATGCTGCTTGTTAAGAATCGTTTAGCTCAGGTTGTTTAGACCTTTTATCTAGGATAACAATAATAATGATTAAACAGATACAATGCACAGCGGAATAAAAACAAACTAATCATTATTATTGAACAAGGTTTTTCTCGTCATCATCTCTAACACTACTAACAAACACAAAACCTAGGCGTCCATTGTAGGAACTTGACACCTAGACACCAACCTACACCTTTTAGTCGACTACATAATAACACACACACATAAAACTAATACCCTGTATCTCTTTATATAATAGAGATATCTAGGGTTTACAAAGGATATACCTAGAATAATGAAAGATTTGCTGCAATCTTTTCTTTCTTGTGAAGTTTCATCCTTTGTCTCCATACGTCCCTCATCTTTCACATTTTGTCAATATCAACTCTAAATATAATTCCCAACAATCTTCCCCTAGTTGATATGAAAAAACCAAGCACGACTGAAAGATGATCTTCCCCTTAATCCATGCATATCATCAAGGATCTTCAAGCTGCAATCTTCAATAACTTCTTCCCTGTTTTGTCATCATCAAATAGGGAACAAAAAGTAAGCAACCTTGATCTTTACAACCACGAATCAATATGACACGGCCAATTCATCTTTCCAATGTCTCAAGTTACCCATCATTAAGTCTTCCACAATGTAGATTACTAAAGGGGTGTGTGTGTGTGTTCTAGGGCGTGGTTCATTGTAAACGCCTAGAACTAGTTAGTTACCCCCAAGATCAAAGGTTTCTTTGATCCTTGTTATAGTTTAGATAACACGTTATATTGTTCTTAATATAATTGGAGGTGATTGTGAGAGAAGCCTTGTGTTAATAACTTTGATTTTTTTTAATTCCGCTGCATATAATATCATTGTTATTGCTATCCCTAAGGCTCAAGGATAACAATAATAATGATTAAAAAGATACAATGCACAGCGGGATAAAAACAAACTAATCATTATTATTAAACAAGGTTTTTATCGTCATCATCTCTAACACTACTAACAAACACAAAACCTAGGTGTCCATTGTAGGAACTTGACGCCTAGACACCAACCTACACCTTTTAGTCGACTACATTATAACACACACACATAAAACTAATACCCTGTATTTCTTTATATAATAGAGATACCTAGGGTTTACAAAAGATATTCCTAGAATAATAAAAGATTTGATGTAATATTTTCTTTCTTTTGAAGTTTCATCCATTGTCTCCATACGTCCCTCATCTTTCACATTTTGTCAATATCAACTCTAAATATAATTCCCAACACTGCTCGAACTGAACTTAATGCTACCAGGTTCGTATTAATGCTGCTAGTAGGGATTGAAATCCATTAATACTGTTAGTTATAACTAGTCGTTAATGCTGCAAGTTAGTGTTTAGTGCTGCTCGTCCTTACTACTTAATGCTGCTATCGATATGTTAATGATGCCAAGTCCTTATTAGTGCTGCTATTCAAAGTTTCTGCTGCTGATTATTTTTAAAGCTGTTGATTGGTTAGTATTCGGTTAATGCTGCTTGTTGTATCAAGGTTAATGCTGCTTATTTGATGATTACTGCTGCTACAAGTTTTAAAGTTGCTCGTTGTAAACTTAATGCTGTTAGCATTAACAGATATCGGACAACACATGTTTTTTGTTCTCGATTGGGTTTGAGAAATGTCGGATAACACACACAAGTTTGATTATTGGTTTAAATGTTCTTCAACGTTTAAAAGGCTCGTATTTGGATTAATCGGATTAGTTGATTACGAAGAAGATGGATTATCACATATTTGAAGTTGAAGTGGAGTTTGACGGATGCGTGTTCTTTTCATAATCTGACCAGCTTTTCAACAAAACAAGAATACCATGAAACCCTAACTGAAACAAACGATAACTCCATAAGGCTTCATTCTTCTGATGTGAATACAATCGTATTAGGATTTTATTCGATCAATAAAGCGATCAACAGTAGCAACTCTAGGGTTTTCTTCAAGAAGAAGATAATGATTGTAAATGAGTAGGATCAGTAGCCACCCTAAAAATTCAAGAAACCCTAAACATCGATGTTCTTTGAAAAACCCTAAAAACCAATCTGCATTAATTTAAAGATGCGTTCATTGATTATCAGATTAGGGTATATTTTTAAATCATGAATAACAGACTTCTATGATGAATTGAAACCATACGAACAAGGAAATCAATTAAAAACCGAAACCCTTTGAAAGAAAACCTAAAATTCGACCAATTAAAAATTTTCTGTAGCAGATTTTTAGACAATTTATATCTTTTTATTAATAGCTCAGATTGAAGATCCATTCAGCGAAAATCTACGTTAATATGTAAAGAACCTTCAGTAAAAATTTCGTTAAGATCCAACAGTTAACGAATAAGATACCGCCTTTTTACCACAGTACTACAGAAAAATACGAACATAAAACCCAAAGTCAATTTTGTTCTTCTTTCTTCGACTAAAACCTTGTACAATCCCTAGATCACAAGCTTCCTGAGCTCTGATACCACCTGACGATCCCAGTTATATACTTGATCGAATCCCTTAGCTTGTAAAGGTTAAGTTATCTTAGATAAATCCAAAATAACTAGAATAGAAACTTTGTTTGCGTTTGTTAAAGTCTATGCGGAATCTAGACTTTAACCTTAAGAAGAACTTGTATTGTAACAGTAAAACAATTGTACATACAAGATTAACAAACAAAACAAATTCAATATTATTAATGAATAATACAAATACTCTCCTAGTATTAGGTTTTACAACCTTGAAGCTATATGAAAAACATGAATCTATCTCAATGCCCTAGGACCTCCTTTTATAGACTAAGGAGTCCTAGTCGGCTTACAATAACTTTCTATAAAAGATAAATCTTTAATGAATCTTTTCTATAATTATCTAACCGACTATAAAAGTATATCTCTTAAAAAGTATTAACTAAACACTTTAGCAGTAGTAATAATAACTCTAGCAGCTTTAACTCTTCAGCAGTAGTAAGCTAGTACTAGCAGCACTAACTTTGTTCCAGCAGCACTAACATACTTAGAGTATTTTCCTTCAAGTTCAGCAGCAATACCAGCAGTAGTAATCTACACCAGTAGTCTTAAGTCTTTCACTAGCAGTAGTAAAACACTTAGAAGATTTTCATTTGAGTACCTGAGCAGTTGTAATTCCTTAGAACAGTCTTAACAATCATGAGCAGCAACAACTTCAAAAAGCTTTAATTCCCAACATTGTATGTATGCATTCCACCAAGTCAATAAACCATACAGCAAGGTGCAAGAAGCATACTTTACATGACAGTTGTCTACACAGTTGCAGATGTGCATACTCCATCTTTTGAAACCATCGGGTTAAACCGACTGCTCTTTCAGTCTCGTTAAAGTTACGGGGCTTCCAGCTTAAGAATTCCTTGTAGAAGCAACCAATAGTCGTGTGCTCGGATCCTCCAGCATTGCCACTAGTTTCATTGTTCACATCAATACTACTGTTGCGGTTTGCTTCATAATTTGTAATAGCATCAGCAACTCGTTGGGCAACGAGTTGTTCAATGGCTACTGAATTCAAGGTTTGTTTCTTTGGCGGCATTTTTCTTCAAAATCACAAGAATAAAAATAATGAGATTTCACAAGAAGTAAAGATCATCACACGCATAGATAAAGTCAAGATATGCATAGATAAAGTCACGACACGCATAGATAAAGTCACAACACGCATAGATATAATATAAACAACCATGGCAAACATAAATCAATATCACAAGATAGCATAATCATAACCAACATAATAGAATTAATAACTTGATACATTCTTTTACAAAATAAAAGAGTACAAGCGTCTCTTTAATACTACTTGGATACAACAATAAATGAAGGCTATAAATGATGCAAACCTACTGACTACTGCCAGGTTCTCCAAAGTGCTCCTCCAAAGCTATTACATGGGCCTCTATGTCAGTGATTCATCCTCAAGCCAACACTATTTCGTCCTGTAATATGTCCCTATCCTGCTGAGTAGCATCATCAATGGTGTAGGAATCACCAATCTCCTGCTCCAAAAGGTCGTGTAAATCCGCGACCTGCTCCCGAGTCTCGTGTAATGAAACCTCTAAACCTTCTACTTCCTGCTGGGTAACTCCGGCACCAGCCTGAAACCCCTCGATGTCCTGCTTCATGGCCTCAATCCTCTCCAGTGGGAACTCATCCAAATGATCCTGTAATTTGTCGATCCGGTCCTCGTGGCTTGTAATACACACCACGAATATAGGTATTGTGTGTTGAGTAGGCTCCTAGTAAAAGATGAAGTGTAAGGTAAACTCTCTTTGTTACCCCACTCACGGAGTATAGGAGGTATCCAAATAAGCTTATGAACAAAAAAAGCCCTCGTATACGATACAGCAGCCTCGGCCGTAGCCTCTTCCGTAGGTGGTGGAGAGAAGAACCATACCCTCTCCTGAGGTCCATGGTAAGGCAGCCTAGACAATGGTGCCACGGGATAGTGATGATGGTGACAGTGAAGGTGTCTATGATGGTGATGATGGTGGTGATGATGATGCCGATGATGATGGTGGTGAGGACGGTGATGGGGATGATGATGGTGATGGAGATGATGATGGGGATAGTGATGGTGTCCCCAATAGTGATGCTATAGTATACTCGGCGATGGCCACTAGAGTGACTGGAGAAAGTGGTCGGGGTGGTCGCACCTTCTTCCTCGATGAGGAGATTAAGCCTAATCTGTTGTGACAGTATAATGGAGACCGTCTAGTATGGGTGGTGGTAGTGGGAGGTGTGGTAGGACTAGCTTGAGCCTGCAGTGGCTCATCCTCCTCAGTCAGATCCTCCTTGGAAGGATCCTCCTATGAGGGATCCTTTTCTAACGACTCCTCCGGATCATGCTAAGCCTCCTGAGGGTCCTCCTTGAATGCCTCAGTCTCAACATCAAAACCTGCCACATAATCGGGTGATCCTGGTATATAGTCGGATGATAGTGGTACTAATGCGGTGGTAGACGAGTCAGTGCCCTCGTCCTTTGAATCGGATATAATGATAACGTAGGGAATAGATAACTCTGTGACAAGTTCGGTATTTATATAAATAAATTATATAAAACAAGTAAAGACATGTACAATGATTATGCGCACAGAATGTTTATGATGCAATCCTTATAGTCTAGGTCTTAATGATGCAACCTAGTTCTCTATAACTTTGGCTATGGTACCAATCTGTCACACCCCCAAAATGTCGCAGTGGAAAGGTAACTGAGGGCGTGATGTTCACAGCACAAAGAAAAGATATAAAGAACGACCTCTATATGAGCCATTTTAAAAATACACCATTTGATTCATGAAACAACATAAGTTTTTAATGCAAACTATCAACATTATTAAAAGGGATGGTCACTTACAATAATACAACTTTGTAATGTGTTGTGTAATTCATATAGAATAGATGATGGGCTCATGGAGTTGGACTAAGCTAAGTGATTAATAGTTAAGTTAGACTAGTCCATGTATTGTTTAAATGTCCAATCCATATGAAGCCTAACGGAGCCCAAACTAAAGCCCATGGCTCGTTACATATTGTGTATAAATACCACACTCCCACCTCATTTTAGGGAGTGCTTTAGAGGTGTATGGGTGAGGAGCGTGTGTGTGTCTTGTATGTGCTCTCTCTTATCTTAATCTAATATACTCGACTTACATATACATCCAAATGTTCCATCTCTCTAGTACCATATACGATTCATATAAAGGTGTGATAAAGTGAGATCATGTGTTCTACAAGTGGTATCAAATAGCCAAACATCGATTTAGGAGTTACTTTATTTTCGTTTTTTTATCGAAGTAAGCAAAAAGTTATGTTTTTCTCAATAAAAACGTGAGCTTTTTTTAAAAAAGTTTGATTTCTTACGTATTTATAGGTTAAAAATTTGCTATCTTTCAAAGTTATTTACGCATTAGAAGTGAGTTTTGGTAGTTTTTCATCGATTCAATATTACAAAATCTAGTTTCATATCGTTAAAAAGTTGTGAGTTTGTATCGAAATTTAGTTTATCTTACATATAGGCGATAAAGGTTAGAACTTTATAGTTGTTTACGGGTTTTTGAAGATACTTAATCGAGTGAAATAGCTTAGAAGTTTGTTCTTTAGTCATTTTTGTATCTTCATTCGAGCAACTCATTTGTCTAAATTGGTTTGAGGGTTTATCTAAATTATAGCTTTGAAGAATTTAGACAAGCAAGCGTTTATCTAAATTGTGGCAGTGTCGAACTTAGACAGCTGAGGGTTTATCAAAATTCCCTTGTATAAGGGTTTGTCGAAATTGTCACTTTGGGAATTCAGATAAGGGTTTATCGCAAATCTAGGGCTTGTCGAAATTCCTTGTATAAGGGATTTTCGCAATTCTGTGGCTAATCGAAGTTCTGGACTGTCGTAATTACTAGGGTTTATCGGAATTAAAGTTGTCGCAAATTCCAGGCTTGTCGCAATTGAGGGTTGTCGCTATTCAAAGACTTGTCTCAATTCACCAGTATTATCGCAATTTAAGATTTGTCGCAAGTCTCAAGATTCTGTCGCAATTCACAAGGACTGTCGCAATTCTTAAGCTTATCGGAATTCAAGTTTTGTCGCAAATCAAAGGACTTGTCACAAATTAGAAAGTTGTCGCAATTTAGAAAATTGTCTAAATTCTACTCGAACTTGATTTCTTCGAGATCAAACGAGAACTCGGTATTCGTGTGCTTGTATAAGTGTGTGGAATACTTTGACAAAGGAAACATCTTCTAATTTGTACAAATTAGATAGATTTTATCTAAATTGCAAATACATTTAAATTTAAATTTCTATCGAAATTGAAATTTTGTCAAAATTGTATAATTTTGTCTAAATTGAGATTTTCATCGAAATTGTGATTTTTTCGGAATTGTAATTCTGGTAACTTTTTCGAAAGTGTTATCATTTGATTTTTTCTAAATTATAGTCTTGTCAGAATTGGTACTTTTTTCTAAATTGGTACTTTTGTCTAATTAAATTGCCACTTTTGTCTAAATTGAGAGGAATTGACTGCTGCTTAATTATTAAAGACTAAACTTCAAACGATCATAAGTTAAAGACCAGAACTTCACTATAACAACTGAACTTAACCTACCAAACACAACTCATATTTCGTTGCACCGATCCAAGTTCAACTTTATCATACTAAACATCAACAATGGCAACTCAGCAAGACATTCATGCAGCTGGTGCAGAAAACCGTCCTCCTATGCTTGAAAAAGGTGGATATCTTCCATGGACGAGTCGTATGCTTCGCTACATCAAAACCAAAACTGATGGTAAACTCCTGCTCAAATCCATCCAGAATGGACCATTCAAGCCTCGACAAGTTCAAGACCCTGGAGAACCTAATGGAACACCTCCCATACCACCGTTCTTTCATAAACAATCAAAAGCATAATACACAGAAGAAGATTGGAAGCAAATAGCAGCTGATGATATGGCAATGCACTTAATCCAACTAGGATTACCACGGGAAATCTTTGCTGCTGTTGACAGTTGTGAAACTGCCTATGATATGTGGTAACGAGTTAGAAGGCTTTGTCATGGCACAGAAATTGGGCAACAAGATGTTGAAAAAAAGCATCTAACTAAATGGGAGAAGTTTACATCTACTCCAGGAGAACCCCTTGAATCTTACTACACCAGGTTTTGCACTCTAATGAACGAGCTAATCAGAAACAAGTTGACACCAAGACAAATTGTAAGCAACATCAAGTTCATCAACAATCTCCTAGAAGAATGGGGATGATTTGTCACTATTGTCAATCAAACCAAGGATCTACATCAGGTGAACTATGAATATGTGTGTCAAATTAGGCACAAGTTTTGTTGGATTAATCTGTATCAGTGACCGTAAACACTTTATAGTCACACAAATTTTTTTTTGAGACTAACTATTATTCGTCCTTTGGCCACATAAATATATAATATATGTAACATTTGAGATGATTTATTCCAATAAATGTGTATTTTTTGTGAATATTTCTCATCCTTGGCCACATGAATATATAATAAATATGACGTTTTTGATGATTTAGTCACACAACGTGTGTTGTTTTTTTGGAGTTAGTCACATACAATTTTAAAAAAAGTGGCCAAAAGTGTTAATAAGTGTGACCATATGCTGTTTAAAGTAAAGAAATGCGTATTTTGTGTGACTATTGTTCATCCAATGGCCACTTGAATTTTATGTTTGTGTGGCATTTTGTAATATTTTGTCACACAAAGCATGTTTGTTTTTGGTATTTAGTCACATACAGTTAAGCATAAAGTGTCCAAGAGTGTTAATAAGTGTGACCATATGCTGTTTAAAGTGAAGAAATGTGTATTTTGTGTGACTATTGATCATCCAATGACCACTTGAATTTTATGTTTGTGTGGCCTTTTGTAATATTTAGTCACATAAAGCATGTTTGTTTTGGGAATTTAGTCACATACAATTAAGCATAAAGTGTCCAAAAGTGTTAATAAGTGTGACCATATGCTGTTTAAAGTGAAGAAATGTGTATTTTGTGTGACTATTGATCATCCAATGGCCACTTAAATTTTATGTTTGTGTTGCCTTTTGTAATATTTAGTCACACAAAGCATGTTTGTTTTGGGTATTTAGTCACATACAATTAAGCAACAAGTTGTCAAAAGTGTTAATAAGTGTGACCATATGCTGTTTATAGTCAAGAAATGTGTATTTTGTGTGACTATTGTTCATCCAATGGCCACTTGAATTTTAAGTTTGTGTGGCCTTTTGTAATATTTAGTTACACAAAGCATGTTTGTTTTGGGTATTTAGTCACAAACAATAAAGCAAAAAGTGGCCAAAAGTGTTAATAAGTGAGACCATATGCTGTTTAAAGTGAAGAAATGTGTATTTTGTGTGACTATTGATCATCCAATGGCCACTTGAATTTTATGTTTGTGTGGCCTTTTGTAATATTTAGTCACACAAAGCATGTTTGTTTTGGGTATTTAGTCACATACAATTAAGCATAAAGTGGCCAAAAGTGTTAATAAGTGTGACCATATGCTGTTTAAAGTGAAGAAATGTGTATTTTGCGTGACTATTGTTCATCCAATGGTCACATGAATTTTTAGTTTGTGTGGCATTTTGTAATATTTAGTCACACATCGAATTAAACAAAGAGTGACCAATAATGCTGATAAGCGTGACCATATTATATGAGTTCTTCTTTTAGTCACAGGGTTATTACTGCTATTACTAAGTTAGTACTGTTGGAGCAGAGTTGCTGCTGCTAGTACTAAGTTAGTCCTACTGAAGCAGAGTTACTACTGCTAGTACTATGATAGTGTTGCTGGAATGAGTATATATATATATAACAGAATTAAAAACAAAAAGAAATTTCAAATTGAATTAAACTCGAATGTATATAGCTGAACAGAATATACAATTGTAATGTCGTACATAATCAAATTCTGAAGTATCATAATTTTAAAATTTTTGTCTCTTCGTCGTCCTAGGTTGCTTTAGGGCTTCAATAGAGACATAACTTTTGCGCTTCGATGGTGCTGTTGGTTCACATTTTTTGTCACTAATCTTTTGCATCATAGTTGGTTGTGTAACATGTAGTAACAAAAGACGCTTGTATCAAACATTGAATTATATATGAAGAATTATATATATGTAGGTTGAAAAAAATACATATATGTACCAAAAGCAACAATATTTGGTTTCTTTAAGTGCCACAGTTTGCACTTAAATGGCTAAAAAAAGAATTTTTGCATGTATATATCAGAAATTATTTAAACAAAAGAATAACAAGAAATATGTTGAAATACATACTTTTGGCTGTGCTTGTGTTGGAGACATATTTTGTTCCGATTGGGAATTTGGAGACCCGTTTTTCCTGACTTAGGCTTTTTCTTAGGTCCGACAGTTTTAGCAGGTTTCTATATGAATATATAAAACACGGTACATTATTTAAACAAAAGAATAACAAGAAACATGTTGAAATACATACTGTTGGTACTCCTTGTGTTGGAGACACATTTCCTTGCGATTGGGAATCTGTAGACCCTTTTTGGCTTACATCTGAGACTACTGGCAATTGAGATGACAAATTTAACTGCACCCCTTGTTGACTCAATTGTGCCATCAGTTGAGTAAGTATTCCCTTTTTTCTATTATCTCATTGGACAATTTCTTTATTTGGTCATGAGCTTCTTCCTACAAAAAAAATATAGGAAATGTTGGGATTAAAAGTCTTTGTTGGAATTAAATGTTCTGAAGATTAATTTTCAAGAATTACAAGTATTAACAGTTCCAACTGCTGAGAAGAATACTCTAACAGTTCCAACTGTTGATGTATATCTTAGGACTGCTCAAGTTATAACTAACAGTTCCAACTGCTAGTTGATACTGTTGAGTTGAGACTGCTAGATGGATAAGTATTGAAAAAGATATTTGTGTACTAAAGTCAAGAATATACGGTAGATAATATCTTACCCCATGTGCTTAGTTAACAAGTTATGTACACAGATACATGTTGTATCTTATGTACTGACACACTCAAGATAAGTTAACAAGTAGGTCGGCTAGACTTTAAGCAATATTGTAAAGATCTTCTTGGACTATAAAAGAAGATCTTAGTCAAGAGATATGTGAGTGTCTAAGAAAATAAGTTGTCTAAAGTGTGTTATTATTTTTTAGAACATATAACAGTTAAGACATAGAACAAACACAAGAATATCACAAGTTAGAAAAACTTAAGATTCAAGGTTGTACCCTTAGTGATATTTCAAGATCACTCGTATTATTATCATTAATAATATTGAATCGTTTGGTGTAGATCTTTCATTGTTCATTGTCATAGAACTAACACAACCATTCTATTTCCATAACTTAAATAACCCTTGTAAGTGTGATTAAGTAGATTCCGCATACTTAATCATATTCACTCAATATATCATACACACAAAGAACGTAAGGTTTAACCACCTTAACCGTGTGTCAACAATCCTAACAAGTGGTATCAGAGCATCAGGCTGATATTATTGATTTAGAAGAAGTTTAAGAAATGGATGTTGAATCTATTCAGAAAAATGTTGCTGCAAAGATTCCCATGCTCAAACAGAATGAGTTTGAGATGTGGAGGCTGAGGATAGAGCAATATTTCCATGTGCAAGACTATGCACTTTGGGAAATCATAGAAGATGGAAACTCTTACTAGCCTATCACCACTACATCAACAGTGGACGGAAAAGTTGTGTCAACTCTGTAGACAAAGCCATCATCTGCAGAAGATAGAATAAAGAAGAAAAATGACTTGAAGGCAAGAAGCATGCTGATGATGACCATTCCCAATGATCAACTTCTAAACTTCAGCAAGTTCAAGGATGCCAAGTCATTGTTTGAAGCTATTATTTCCCGGTATGGTGGAAATGTGATGACATCAAATAAGTACATATTATTAGCATCATTATCCCGTTTATATTGCTCATTTTATACTATTATGTGTGAGATTTGGTACTTAATCATTTACTTTTATAAATCTCAGTAATATCGGAAGCAATTGGATAAAGTTATGGAAAAAGATGTGTTTTGGAGCAAAAACGAAGATATTGAAGAATGCCTACTGATCAGACACTCAATACGGTGTATCAACTCTAATTAGATACGCCGTATCCATATACTTAGAAGAGTTCAAGACCTTGCCTGACTTTGATGCATACGGCGTATCCATCTTTGGGAATACGCCGTATATGAAACTTGGTCGATTTGATGAATACGGCGTATCGGATTCTATGAATACGCCGTATAGAAGCCCTAGATATTTGAAGACCAAGACGGGATTACATCGAATGCGGCGCATCCTATCCTTGAGATACGTCGTATATGAGCCTTAACCGATAAATCAAGTGAAGAATCGAAGCCAAATAAAGAAATAATGTTTACGTAACAACTTTAGAAGATGCTTCACTGTTTTGGTCATAAAATCTTCATCCGGACTCCGTTTTAGTTGATTCAAGCGGCCACGCAAAGAGAAAAAGAAAATCCATCTGATTTTGAAGGAGATGCGGCGTATAGGATTTCTAGATGCGCCGTATTGGGGTCGTAACAGCAGACTGCATATTTTTGGTAAACTTGGAGGCTACTCTTCCTTACCCCTATAAATACCACAGCCCTATGGACGATTAAAGAGGAGGAGAGGAGCATTAGAATAACCATTATCAGTTGGGGACACCCCCAACTCATCCCCAACACCTCCTTGAAGATCGATGAAGAACATCTCAATACTTAACGTCATGTATCATTCGGTTAGCATAAGTATTTTATTCATGAATTCTCTATGTTTATTCGCAATGTATACTCTATCTTTTGCTGAGATTATGGGATAACACCCTTAGGTGTTAGCCATGTTTATGAAGTTTTATTAGTTTTTATGCTTGTGTTGATGTGTTTACGTTGTTATTGGATTGGGTGCTTGTCGATAAAAACTCGTTTATTGCTTATAACTAGTAAAAGTCTATGTAACTAGATTATGATCTTATTGGTTTAATTGCTGTAATTTAACTATCTGTAATTGTGGTTACTTTAATTGATCATAAGTGTAGTAATCCGAATCCTATATAGACGGCTTAGAGGGAACACACCGGAACCGTGCCTCATGCCACTATTAGGACTAGTAGCGCGTAATGCCAAACTAGGTTAGACGGTTTAAAGCAATAAGTTAGTATTGATGCTAGATAGGTCACTATGATCATGTCCTCTTTCCCACCACGATGGTAGGTTATTTAATCGTGACATGATTGATAATCGGATTGGCGGCAAATCAATTGAATGAATTAAAACAAGTAGACATAAGCATGTATAACTATAAAATGGATTAGACGTGGCTAACCCGTTCTTCCTATCTATCTTCATCTATCTTTAATTTGCTTTTAATTAGTTTAATATTTATTTTCTCGTATTTAGTTTAATTAAACACACAAAATCGTGATAGCCTCTCAGGCTAAAACCCCAAAAATATTTACTTTCTTTCTAGGTTAGAATAGTTAGTTTAGTAATTAGAATACCTTTAGATCAGTTTAGCTTCGCTCCTAGTGAACGACCCTTGCTTACCTAAAAACTATCTATATTGATCGGGTACACTGCTCGTTAGTGTTTTAGTCTATAGGTTAGTTCGGCAATTATAAATTTAAAACTTGGTTAAAAATTATAGACTATAAAAAACACATCAAGTTTTTGGCGCCGTTGCCGGGGAGTGATTGTTTAATTTGATTTATTGGTATTTTAGTTTTTATTTGTTTTCGTTAGTTTCTGTGTGTTTTTGTCATTCTGTGTTTCTGTCTCAGAAAGGCAATACGGCGTATTTTTTTCTGTGAATACGGCGCATCTGTCTGATTTCAATACGGCGTATTCTTGTCTGTGAATACGGCGCATTGACGTTCTGCGACAATTTTTTTTAGTTTGTGTGATTTTTTTTTAGTATTATATAATTTGAAAAATCTGTTACAGAAAGCTAATACGGCGTATCCATTGTCTGTTGGATACGGCGTATTATCTTGTGTCGATACGGCGTATCCATTGTCTGTTGGATACGGCGCATCGATCTTCTGTGACCCCAAAAATATTTTTCTCTTTTATTTTATTTTTTTGTGTTTATTTAATTTTCATTACTTTAGGTTTTTTTTTTTTGTTTGTACTGCTGTTCTTGGTTGTTTGTCTTTCAGGTAATAATGAAGATGGACGATCCGGACATCACTATCACCCGCACTTGATTTCAAGTGGAGGGAAAACACCCTATTACACAGTAAATAAGGGTGGAGTCAGGCTCGTGACTTGAACAAAAACAAGCGCTTCGTGGGAGGCAACCCATGCTTATCTTTTAATTTATGTCAATTTAATTTTCTGTCGAGTCTGTCCCAGGCCTTCGATGCGGCGTATCCAACCCCTATGGATACGGCGTATCGAATCATCTGGAATACTTTAGTCCGAACTGTTTTGCTGACATCAATGCGGCGTATCTATCTTTTTAGATACGGCGTATCGACCTGCCAGAATTGAATACAATTCTTTGTTTTTCTTTTGTTTATCGTTTTCTAACCAATGATTAATGAGATGTTTCTCGAGATTTGTTTTTCCTGTGGTCTCTATATTTTTACAGGTCCGGAATATTGAAGATATTGATGGACTCTGATGAACTCAAATAAGTACATTTTATTACTATCATTTATCCTATTAATTTGACTTGTTTTACTATATTATGTATGAGGATTGATACTTAATCGTTTACTTTTGTAATTCTCAGGTAAAAACAAGCATTTGGTGAAACTTAGCGATTTTGGACTGATTATGGAGCAAAACATGCATAAAGTTAAGAGTCTACTGAAATGAAGAAGATCAAGACTAATCTGCTCCAGATGCGCCGCATCTCACTCATGACATGCGCCGCATCTCTATCAAGATATCACCAGATACGATCCAAGATACAAGAGGACATGCGCCGCATCTAATCATGGAGTTACGCCGCATCTTCTGGTGGTGTACGAATATTCCTGAATATTATAATCTTGGACCCCACGCGAAGTAAAGTCAATGCGCCGCATCTACTTACTAGATGCGCCGCATCTTCCCTCAGACAGAAACTATAAATACCCCAAGGCCAGACGAATTTCGTGGGCAATATCAGAGTTTCGAAGACCGAAGCAGAAAAACCCTAGGACGAATTCAGTCAAGGAGGCAGCACAAGACACACCCAAATCAAAGATACAAGAGCTGTAAGAAGGTGCTGCATGTGTTTAATTCATTAAGTAGATTTGTTTTATTGTGTTAGCAAACTTTAATTCATCAGGATTGGTGGCTTGTGTAATGTGACAACGAAAGATTGCACTCCCTTTAATACTTGCTTTCCCATCAATTAAAGTTTATATGTTGATGTCTTTGGTTACTACTTATTAGTGCATTGATAACCTCTATGTTTATTAGTGGCTTGCGGGCATTTGACTGCGGGACATAATGTGGCTCCCACGGTTATTACTAAATTGATCACTTAGGAATAACTTTTAGACATAAGTAATCATTAAGGGTTTACTCGCCGATAAGAATAGGACCAACGAGAAAGGGTTAACTACATACACTTCATATAAAGCTATCAATAAAACAAGTGACAATCTACTTAATCATAAGGACAGCCCTCTTATTGTCTCGAGTATCTATCTGTGTACGTGTGTGCTACTTCCTGATTCGTGCCTATTGGTTTATTTTATTATTTAATTGCAAACAAATCGTGCCAGCCTCTCAGGCTGAAACCCCCTTGCGTTAGGATTTAAAATACTGATTAGAATAACGAGATAATACGTTCCACTCCTAGTGATCGACACTCTACTTACCATTATATTCATACTGACCGGGTACACTGCTCGTTAAGTGTGTGTGTTATTGATAAGTCGGCTAAATATAAATTTAAAACTTGAGTAGGCATTAAAACTGCTAAAACTATACTACGACACGCATATGCATCAGACTCCCGCATTTTATACGCTCGCACACTTACATTGGAAGATCATACCGAGCAAATCTCAGGGGAGTTCTCCGTTCTAATTCTTTCTATCTCTTGTTTTTAATTTCAAATACAAACAATGAGGACGTTGTTTAACTTAAGTGGGGGGATGGAGAATTAGAACGTTTACTTGTCCTAAATTTTCAAAAATATGCTTTAATCTATGCTTAATTATCAAAATTTAATTTTTTTAGCATGTTTTTGTTTAATCTAAGTTGCATAACTGCACGCATAACCTTATTTTCAAAAATTGTGAACTTATCAAAATCCACAAATCTATGAGTGTGCCGGTGATTTGTAAACTTTAGAACTTGGCTTGTATACTATTCGAGACCACCATAATAAGTATTATTTTTATAATTGGAATGACTTGTCTAAATTGGTAAATTTCTAGGATTACACCCAAATAGCCTTTATATGTTATGTGTTATTAGCTAACTACACTGGTTAGTTAACCCCCGTATAAACCCTTTTGTTACTCTCACTTTTACAGTAAGATACCCATAGAAAAACACTCAGAGCCATTCCTTTCGTTTCTTACACCAATGCTTAAAATGTTTCGTTACATCCTTACACCTTAGCCTACCCTGTAGATTAAAATCCGTGGTTGGTTAATTGCTTTAGGCAAAGTGAGTTTCCTTACATTACCTGTGTTCGCGTGCGTAATTCAATATCTATGGTTAGGTCGGGAAATTGCACAATGCAATTGGAGTGAAAGTAAATATTGTATATCTTTGAGTTTATTTTTTGTGTGTTTACTACTTTCACTATTACCGTTATTTCTGAAGTCATGAAAAGTATGGAGAAATTATCCGGAAAGAAAGTGATAGTAAAGTTGTGAAATTTTGCACATCTATGTTTATGTTTCAAGTTAAAAAAAAGAAAAAAAAAAAAAAAAAAAAAAAAAAAAAATATCGAAAAAATAGATAAGAAAAAGAAAAAGGAAGAGTTGGATGTTTGTTTAACCAACTTATGTGAAGTTTTGTATTAAGTGGTCGATATCACCACTAGTTGTTGTATATTTATGGATTGAATGGGAGTTGGACGTTATGAGAACGCCAACTAAAGGTTATTCTTTGATTAAGATCTTGTTGAGTATAATTCGTGTCTACCTAAAGCGTGTGTTTCAAGTGTTAAAGCGTGAGTTATTCAATGATATGAGTCTTGTTCATGGGATGGTTGGGATAGTGATTAACCACAATTAGGATTTTAATTTATTTGTTTCGTTTATTTTTCATTTTACACCAATTTGTATCCCAAATATTATCCATACCCTATATTATTCTTTATCCAAACCTTTGATTTATTGAGATTAGGGATTTGAGCAATCTTAAGTATCGTAGTCATGGATTCGGCTATGTATTTATGATTTTGTCGCCCTTTTTGATATAATATTATTAGTAAAGATTACTTGGTCCTATCTTTAGCCTATTCGAGTTAAGGATTTGAGCAATTGCAAGTATCGTGTTCGTGGATTCGATCATGTATTTGTGATTTTGTCGCCTTTTCTGGAATTTGAGATCGATAGAGATTAAGAAGAATGATTAACCCTTAACCAACAAACCCTTTTTACCGCTTTAGACTTGTTACTCCTTAGCTTTAGTGGGGGAGATGTGTATCATTGCCAAGCTTATGATAGAATATTCGTCACGATTGGACAGTTAAACGATTAGATTTGCTTTTATCCAAATATTTTATTTTGTTTATAATTCATTAAGTGTTTGGTTGTGCAATTATGATAAAACGAATAAATGCTTAATTGTAAAAATACATCCTATTTAGGATACATTTTCATAAGTTTAAATCTAAGGTTTACTTGAGGACAAGTAAAGTTCAAGTGGGGGGATATTTGATGACATCAAATAAGTACATATTATTAGCATCATTATCCCGTTTATATTGCTCATTTTATACTATTATGTGTGAGATTTGGTACTTAATCATTTACTTTTGTAAATCTCAGTAATATCGGAAGCAATTGGAGAAAGTTATGGAAAAAGATGTGTTTTGGAGCAAAAACGAAGATATTGAAGAATGCCTACTGATCAGACACTTAATACGGCGTATCAACTCTAATTAGATACGCCGTATCCATATACTTAGAAGAGTTCAAGACCTTGCCTGACTTTGATGCATACAGCGTATCCATCTTTGGGAATACGCCGTATATGAAACTTGGTCGATTTGAAGAATACGGCGTATCGGATTCTATGAATACGCCGTATAGAAGCCCTAGATATTTGAAGACCAAGATGGGATTACATCGAATGCGGCGCATCCTATCCTTGAGATACGTCGTATATGAGCCTTAACCGATAAATCAAGTGAAGAATCGAAGCCAAATAAAGAAATAATGTTTACGTAACAACTTTAGAAGATGCTTCACTGTTTTGGTCATAAAATCTTCATCCGGACTCCGTTTTAGTTGATTCAAGCGGCCACGCGAAGAGAAAAAGAAAATCTATCTGATTCTGAAGGAGATGCGGCGCATAGGATTTCTAGATGCGCCGTATCGGGGTCGTAACAGCAGACTGCATATTTTTGGTAAACTTGGAGGCTACTCTTCCTTACCCCTATAAATACCACAGCCCTATGGACGATTAAAGAGGAGGAGAGGAGCATTAGAATAACCATTATCAGTTGGGGACACCCCCAACTCGTCCCCAACACCTCCTCGAAGATCGATGAAGAACATCTCAATACTTAACGTCATGTATCATTCGGTTAGCATAAGTATTTTATTCATGAATTCTCTATGTTTATTCGCAATGTATACTCTATCTTTTGCTGAGATTATGGGCTAACACCCTTAGGTGTTAGCCATGTTTATGAAGTTTTATTAGTTTTTATGCTTGTGTTGATGTGTTTACGTTGTTATTGGATTGGGTGCTTGTCGATAAAAACTCGTTTATTGCTTATAACTAGTAAAAGTCTATGTAACTAGATTATGATCTTATTGGTTTAATTGCTGTAATTTAACTATCTGTAATTGTGGTTACTTTAATTGATCATAAGTGTAGTAATCCGAATCCTATATAGACGGCTTAGAGGGAACACACCGGAACCGTGCCTCATGCCACTATTAGGACTAGTAGCGCGTAATGCCAAACTAGGTTAGACGGTTTAAAGCAATAAGTTAGTATTGATGCTAGATAGGTCACTATGATCATGTCCTCTTTCCCACCATGATGGTAGGTTATTTAATCGTGACATGATTGATAATCGGATTGGTGGCAAAACAATTGAATGAATTAAAACAAGTAGACATAAGCATGTATAACTATAAAATGGATTAGACGTGGCTAACCCGTTCTTCCTATCTATCTTCATCTATCTTTAATTTGCTTTTAATTAGTTTAATATTTATTTTCTCGTATTTAGTTTAATTAAACACACAAAATCGTGATAGCCTCTCAGGCTAAAACCCCAAAAATATTTACTTGCTTTCTAGGTTAGAATAGTTAGTTTAGTAATTAGAATACCTTTAGATCACTTTAGCTTCGCTCCTAGTGAACGACCCTTGCTTACCTAAAAACTATCTATATTGATCGGGTACACTGCTCGTTAGTGTTTTAGTCTATAGGTTAGTTCGGCAATTATAAATTTAAAACTTGGTTAAAAATTATAGACTATAAAAAACACATCAAAATGAAGCTACCAAGAAAACCCACTAGACACTGCTCAAGCAACAGTTTGAAAAATTCTCCTCTACATACAATGAATCTCTTGACCACATGTTTAATAGGATTTAGAATATTGTGAGCCAAATTGCTATTCTTGGGATTGAAATGCCTCAAGATGATTTGAACTCAAAATTTCTGAGAAGCTTACCAGAAGAGTGGGCTATGCATGTTGTTGTCTGGAAGAACAAGCCAGACTTAGACACCATGGAACTGATGGACTTGTATAGCAACTTCAAGATTGTGGAGCAAGATTTGAAGAAGAATGGAGGTATTAGTTCTAATACTGGGAACAAGGCATTTATGTCAACTCCTAGTACCTCAAAATCAAGTGAAGAGGTGAAAGTTGTTGATGATGTTGGTGCTGCTAGTTCATCAAGTAGTACCATAAGTATTTTAGATGAAAAGACTTGTTGTGCCTTTCTTACAAGTCAGAATAATGGGTCCATGCTCTCCTATGAAGACCTCCAAGAGATCCATGAAGATGATCTGGAGGAAATGGATCTAAAATGGCAAATTTCTCTTCTTAGCACGAGAGCCAAGAAGTTCTATCACGAGACGGGGAAGAAGCTCATAATCAGTAACACTGATGCTGCTGGTTTTGATAAGTCAAAGATAGAGTGCTACAATTGTCACATGATGGGTCATTTCTCAAGAGATTGCAGAAGACCAAGGCAGCAAGATAGCAAGAATAGAGGTTTTGGAAGCAAATCCAAAACAGAGGAGGTTATTGAGCCAAAAGCTATGGTAGCTATTGATGGCTTAGGATTTGATTGGAGCTTCATGGCCGATGAAGAAGTAACTCCTGCTCAGATGGCACTTATGGCTTTTTCTGCTACTGAGGTACAAAATCATACAGCTTGTTCAAATACTTGCACTGCTCTTAATGCTCTACAGGTTTTAATGAAACAATTTGATGATCAAAAGATAGAGCTAAGCAAGACTTTTCAAAACTATATAAACTATAAGTGTGGATTAGAAAAGGTAGAGAAACAAATCACACACTATAAGGAAAATGAATTAGCATTTTCTGATGACAAAACTCTCCTAAGACAGGACATATTCTTTAGAGATGCTGAAATTAAGCTTTTGAGAGAAGCTTTTGATAGGGTCAAAAAGGAAAATGAAAACATTCATTTGACTACTGAGGCACTAGAACATGCTTCTAGAAGTGTGCACAATATAGTAGAATGTCAGGTGATTAATAGAGCTAAGTCAGGAGTAGGATATAAGAGTGTCCCACCTCCTTATAGAGGCATCCCAAAACCCCCAGGGATTGACCTAGGAAATTCAGGTTTACCTGAGTTTCAAGAACCAATCATGGAATATGGTTCTAAGGCTAGCAAGAGCCTTAAGGTAGAAAAAGTAAGTAAAAGTTTAGATAAAACTTTACTTTATCAGGACAAGGTGTCCTTTGCTAAGAACTTAGATGCTATAGTTGTTGAAGATTGTACAACTGATAGTGATGATGAAGAAGAACATGTTATGTCTAAACCTGTCTTGGTTAAGAAAGTAGGAATAAAGGTTCCTAAGATAGTCAAACAAAATACTGATAGGCCTAAATCAAACATTAAGCATGTTAGGCAACCAGTTAGATATTGTGAGCAATATAGAACCACCAACAAGCCCAGAGGTAACCAAAGGAATTGGAACAACCTCAAGTCTAACCAATTAGGTGATGACTTTGCTTTTTATAACAAAGCTTGTTACACCTGTGGTAGTTTTGACCATCATGCAGCTTTCTGTAACCATTGGGTATCTGGTTATGAAAAAAATAGGGTGAATTACAAAAGGCATAATCCTCAAACTCACTTTCACTCTACGTCTAAAAATATAAAACCCAGAGCAGTTTCGACAGCAGTCTCTACTGCTAGGCAAGTAGTTTCAACTGCTAGACGATTTAAGACTGTTTACCAAAAACAAACAGTTAAAAGTGCAAAAATAATTTCAAAACTTGCACCTATAACTGTTCTCAGTCCCATTCAAACGAAAGCAGTGGTCCAAAAACAAATTTGGAAACCAAAGAGTAAAACTGCAAAGCCAGCAGTTAAAACTCCTAGGAAAGCAGTTAGTACTGCTGCTTGGAAAAACAGGGCAAATGCTGTTAAGGCCTCAGCATGTTGGATTTTAAAATCCAATGTTACATCAACTGTCCTTAAAAGGTTAAATTACATTGATGCAAGAGGCAGATCCAAGTCAGTAATTGTTGGGAATTCTGCTAAGTAAGAATTCTGCTGAAGAATACTACTGATGGATTCTGCTGAAGAGCTGGAATCTGCTGAAGAAGTGTTTCTGCGTAAGTAGAGATTCTGCGTAGTTTGTTTCTGCTGATATAGATATTCCGCGTACTTTATTATTAGTTATGATATGTACGAGCTTTATTAGGAAACTATTATGATTATCTTGTTTAGTTTTTAGAAGATACGTTTCTTGTGAAACGGTTTAGGGTTTCTAGTAAAACGTTTTAGGGTTCCTTATCTATAAAAGGAACACATTATTATGTATGATGTACGAGTTTAGAAAAACAAGTTTTTAGTATTAATCAAAGATCCATAGAGGATCAATCGTTCTTAGTTATTTGTGTTCTTACTTGTGTTTAATTTTCGCTTTAGAATACAAGTATTAGAGACTTTCTATTAGTGTGTTTGTGATTACATAAACATTACTAACGATCCACGAGCGCTCAAAGATCTATCAAGGTCTTACGTTCTACAAGTGGTATCAGAGACTCGGGAGAGTCTCTGTGATACTAAGAACATCTTTTCTTTTACACCCTCTCAATCAAAACAACCAAAACAATGCCTGGATCAGACGATGGATCAGAAGTTAACAACAACCATAACACCACATCTTCATCTTTACAACAACTCACTCTCACCAACAGCAATGCAAAGTTCCCATACCTCAAGAAGGAAGAGTATGAATTATGGGCTATGAAGATGCAGAACTGGATCACTAATGTTGATTGGAATCTTTGGGAAATTGTCAAAAAGGGAAATACTTTAAAGAAGCACATCAAAGATGCTGATGGTATAGTTACCATTGTTGATCCTCAAACTGCCGAAGAGATTCTTACTATACAGAAAGAGAATAAAGTTAGAACTATTCTCCTTCAGGCTATTCCAGATGATCACATTGGTGATTTTCACTACATGGAGGATGCAAAGGACATCTGGATGGCCATCAAGGCTAGGTTTGGTGGGAACGATGAGTCAAAGAGGATGAGGAAATCAATGTTGAAACAGCAGTTTCAAGAATTCCAAATCTCTGAGGAAAAAGGTATTCACAAGGGGTATGACAGGTTTCATAAGATTTTGAGTCAATTGAATCAGCTGAAAGCCAGGCCAGACAATGAGGATTGCAATGCAAAGTTCTTGCGATCTTTACCTCCATCTTGGCTGCATGTGAGCATTGCACTCAAAGCTAAAGGTTGACTGGATATGCTCTCTTTTGATGATCTCTACAACAAGCTTAAACCTCTTGAGCCCGATGTTAGAAGTCCCATTCGTTCATCCACTCCCAGTTACTCAGCTTTTGTTAGCACCACCTCCAATAAGATGAATCAAGCTTCAAGCCCAAGCTCCTCAGCATCATCTTCCTACACCAACACCAGACCAAATTCACAACCACAGTCTAGTGGTGTATTGGACGATGTACTTCACTCTTTTGTTGCTAATTATGATCATCAGCAGCAACTTGCTTTTGAGGATTTTGATCAGGTGGATCCTCTGGATATGGAAGAGATGAACTTGAAGTGGCAGGTGGCCATGCTCACAATGAACATCAAAAGGTTTGAAAACAAGTCAGGGAGAAAGTTTGGTTTCAAGGGAAGAGACCCAGCTAGATTTGACAAGAGGAAGGTCAAATGCTATACATATGGTCAGATGGGTCACTTCTCAAGAGAGTGCCAGGATAGGAAGACTGGTGATGAGGTTAGTTATTCTACCTATCAGCAGAATCAGGTGAAAGATGGAACTGCCAAAGCTTTGGTCACTCTGGATGATCATGTCAACTGGAAGGCGCATGAGCCTGATAATGATGAAGCTTCTGGTCCTGAGTTGAGTGGATTGCTGGCCAGCTGTTCTACAAAGGATCAACATGATCAAGTTGCCTTTATGGGCATCTCTCAGGTACATAATTATGTTTTTGGTTGTAGTGTAAGATATAATGAACTTAAGGAGGCTTATGATGAATTGAAACCTAAATATAATAAATGTTATGTAGAAGTTGAGTCTTACAAACAGGCTTTAAAAACTCTAGAAAAACAAAAGGGTTGGTTTCAAAAGAATCAGCTTGCTTATGATGAAAAGATAAGGGTGTTAGAAAGTGATTTAAAATATACTAGAATTGATTTAAAGCGTACTGAGAAAGAAAAAGATGAGGTAATGTTAAAAATCTAAACAGGTTAGTTAATAGTTCTATGTCTGTAAAAACTAAACTTGGTTTAAGGTTTGGTGACTACATAGGGCAAGATCAATTCTATGACCCTAATGAGTATAGTGTGTTTGACCCTAAACCTGTAGACTATCAAGTTCCTGTTAAGTTTGTCAAGGAAGGGGAATTACATGCTGTGCCTGGACCTATTAGGGGAGAACACATACCCTCTACCAACACCACCACAGACTTTGATGGATCAAACCATCTTTATGGCAAAAAATCAAGTGACTTGCCAGACCCTGATTGTAATTCTACTGACTTTGTCTCTTGTTCTTCTAGTGACAAGTCCTCTGACCAAGGGTCTACTACCAATTGTGATTCAAGTGCAAAGTCAGACCTTCCCAAGACCTCACCAAAGCCTACACCCAAGACTCCCTACAAGTTTGTTAGAATTGCTGCTGAGGAATCAAAGTCCAAGACAGTTTCTTCTGAAGACTTGTCTTTTAATTCTTTGCAAAACAACATTTTTAATTATGTCAAATACAATCCTGTTACTGTTAGTGGTTTGAATAATCTTGCATGTAATGGAACATCTTTCACTTTTAATAAATCTTCTAAAAAGAAGAAATGCTTTGTGTGTGGAAGTAAATTTCATTTGATTAAGGATTGTAATTTTCATGAGAAAAGATTGGGTGTATGTGGTGGTCAAAATAAACCTAGACCAATGTGGAATAATGTTAAGGATATACCACCATATGTTCCACAAGCAACTCATAAGACCAGCAATTCTGCTGATAGACATTCTCCATCTGCTGGGAGAAGACCTGTTGCTAGACCATATGTGAGACCAACTAGTTCATACTTTCAGAATGGTTATTGGCCTGGATTTATTGACCCAATGTATGTGGGTAGGGGATATTGGGATACTGCTGTTAAGCCCTTAGCAGGTTGTTTTTGGACTAAAAAGGGACCTAATTTTCATAGCAGGTCCAAGAACAATGGTGGATCTTATACATCTACATGGTCTAACTCTTATGATCTACAAGGCAGGCTCAAGTCAGAAATGACTTGAGTCTCCAAAGTGTACTTATATTTTGTATATTTTTGTTGTTGTTGTAGGATCATCCTCTGAAAAGTAAAGAAGTAGGCATAGTAGATACTGGTTGTTCCAGGAGTATGTCAGGAAACATAGAGATGATGCATGATTTTGTACCCATTAAAGGAGGAGGTAATGTAACTTTTGGTGGAGGAGATGGTAGAATCACTGGGAAAGGAACCATCAGAACACCTAATTTGGACTTTGAGAATGTGTATTATGTGAAGGAACTGCAAAATTTCAACTTGTTCTCAGTATCACAAATTTGTGACACCAAGAACAAAGTATTCTTCTCTGAGGATGAATGTCTTGTGCTCTCTAAAGACTTCAAACTTCCAGAAGATACAACAATTCTGTTGAGAGTTCCCAGAAGTTACAATTTATACACATTCAATTTGAATGATGTTCAACCTGAAGGTGACCTAACATGTTTGGTGGCTAAAGCATCCCTGGATGAGTCTACAAAATGGCATAGAAGGATGGCTCATGTGAATTTCAAGACCATTAACAAGCTTTCTAAACTTGATCTAGTTCATGGACTTCCTTCCAAAGTCTTCACCAATGAGCACAATTGTGTTGCCTGCAACAAAGGAAAGCAACACAGAGCCTCATACAAAGCCATTACTGCTGTGAGAACTATCTCAGAACCTCTTCAGTTGCTGCATATGGATCTCTTTGGTCCAACTCAAATCAGAAGTATTGATCACAAGTACTTCTGCCTGGTAATCACTGATGACTATAGCAGGTTTTGTTGGGTATTCTTTTTGAAAACTAAAGATGAAACATCTCCAATTTTAAAAGAATTCATTACCCTTGTTGAAAACCAGTTAAACAAAAAGGTTAAAGGTATTTGGTGTGATAATGGGACAGAGTTCAAAAATGTTGTTTTAATAGACCTCTGTCAATCTAAAGGGATAAAAAGGGACTATAGCAATCCAAGAACCCCACAGCAAAATGGGGTTGCTGAAAGAAAGAATATGACCTTAATAGAGGCAGCAAGATTCATGCTTGTAGACTCTAAATTACCCACTATGTTCTGGACTGAAGCCGTAAGCACTGCTTGTTATGTTTTGAACAGGGTATCCATCACTAGACCTCATTTCAAGACACCTTATGAACTTCTCACTGGGAAAGTTCCTGATATTCATTATCTCAAACCTTTTGGATGTCAAGTGACCATTTTGAACACTAGTGATCCACTGGGAAAGTTTGATGAGAAAGCTGATGAGGGGTATATTGTGGGTTATTCAGCACATAGTAAGGCTTATAGGGTATATAATTTAAATGCTAAAAAGATTGAGGAGACCCTTAACCTGAGATACCTAGAAGACAAGCCTAATGTTCAGGGTCAAGGTCATGCTTGGTATTTTGACCTGGATTACTTAACTGATTACTTGGGCTATACTAGATATGTTGCTAACCAATCTAGAGGTTCTCAAGAGTCTCCCACTAACAATGCAGGTACCCTGGATGATGACTCAGATAGTGAGTCTGAGCATGATGAACAAACAATTGTTGTACCTTCTTTTCCTCCTAGCCATTTTGCAAGAGATAGCTCTAAAGATACCTCTGATGAGATTGAAGATGAGTCACACTATGCAGAGGACCTTGCTAGACTCAAGAAGCAGGAGCATGCAGCGAATCAAGAAGCTGAAAGACTTGGTGTGGAGTCAGCACAACCAGTCAGTGGAAACCAGGATTCTGCTGACAGTTCTCCTGTTTCCCGTGACATCACCAAATCTGCTGACAGTTCTCCTGAAGGTTCTCCCATTTCTCCTAGTGTGTCCACAGACTTTGAAGAGCCATATACACGTTTTCCAAGTCCTTCTGATCTTGGGAATCACCAACCCAAAGCTGGAATCTTCAACTCAGCCTCCTATGACAGTGCTTTTGGACCCAATGTGAACAATCTTGACACCACAATTGATGTCAACCGCAATGCTACCAAAAAGATCAACATTGCTCATCCCCAATCCAATATTCTTGGTGATCCTCAAGCACCTGTTAGAACTAGAAGTACTGTGAAAAGTTCTAAGTATGGTCAAGTTGCTTTTCTTTCCTATGTCTCAAATCAACAAAGGGACAATCACACAGACTTTAAGCATTGTCTGTTTGCTTGTTTTCTTTCTCAAGTGGAACCAACCAGTGTTACTCAAGCTCTTGAAGACTCAAGCTGGATTGAAGCAATGCAGGATGAGATGCAACAATTCCAGAATCAGAAGGTTTGGATACTGGTACCACTACCTGAAGATTGCAATTGGGACAAAATGGATTTTGAAGAATAAAAGAGATGCAAGGGGTATTGTGGTCAAAAACAAAGCAAGATTGGTGGCTCAGGGGTTCAGACAAGAGGAAGGAGTTGATTATGATGAAGTCTTTGCTCCAGTAGCTAGAGTTGAGGCCATTAGAATCTTCTTGGCCTATGCATCTTATATGGGTTTCATGGTATATCAGATGGATGTGAAAGGTGCTTTTCTGTATGGTGAAATTGAAGAGGAGGTATATGTCACTTAACCCAAAGGTTTTGAAGACCCAGATAATCCAAAGCATGTTTACAAGGTTGTAAAAGCTCTCTATGGACTACATCAGGCACCAAGAGCTTGGTATGCTAGGCTTTCTGCATTTCTGCTGAAGCATGGATACAGAAGAGGTGCCATTGACAAAACACTCTTCATTAAGAAGAATTCCAAAGACATCATTCTTGTGCAAGTTTATGTGGATGACATTATCTTTGGCTCCACTAAAGAAGCATGGTGCAGAGAGTTTGAGGAATTGATGAAGGGAGAATTTCAGATGAGTGCTATGGGGGAGCTTAATTTCTTTTTGGGTCTACAAGTTCAGCAGAAACAAGATGGTATCTTTATCAGTCAGGATAAATATGTGAAAGATATCTTGAAGAAGTTTGATATGGAAAATGTCAGAACTGCCACTACACCTTGTGAAGCTCCAAAACCAAAGAACAATCTTGAACCAGATCCTGCAGTGAATGTTCACCTATATAGATCCATGATTGGGTCATTGATGTATTTGACAGCTTCAAGGCCTGACATTACATTTGCTGTGAGTGCTTGTTCTAGACATCAGGTCACTCCACTTACTTCCCATTTGAATGCAGTCAAAAAGATCTTCAAGCACCTCAAAGGCCAACCCAACTTAGGTATTTAGTACCTAAAAGAGTCTCCTTTTAAGTTGGAAGCATATAGTGATAGTGATTATGCTGGTGCAAATCTGGATAGGAGATCCACAACTGGAGGTTGCCAATTTCTTGGAATAAGATTGATTTCTTGGCAATGCAAGAAACAAACTATTGTTGCTACCTCATCTACTGAAGCAGAGTATGTTGCTGCTGCCAATTGTTGTGGTCAGGTTCTTTGGATACAAAATCAATTGTTGGATTATAGGTTTAATTTTATGAACACCACAATCTTTATTGATAATCAAAGTACCATATGCATTGTCAAAAATCTGGTTTTTCATAATAGAACTAAGCATATTGAAATCAGGCATCATTTTATAAGAGATGCATATGAAAAACATTTGATTAAGGTGGTTAAGATTCACACAGATGATAATGTGGCAGATTTATTGACTAAGGCTTTTGATGGACCTAGGTTTCAACACATAGTTGTCCATATTGGGATGGTTAACCCTTAACTTCAAAGTTTGAGGGGAGGCATAGGCCTCAGGGGAGGCATATGCCTCAGGGGAGGATTGTTGTTGTAAAACTTGTAATATTTTGTAGATTATGTTTGCTAACACACTAACCATCTAATGTACTTTAAGTTTTATATGGTTTGGTTTGTTTGCTGTTATGTGTCTGTTTTGCAGAATGCCTTGATGTATTATTGCTGATCTTAAGTTGAAGATCACCAAGATTGGTTAAATGGGACATGGTCAAGTAAGCTTAAAGATTGTTTCTGCTGAATGGAAGTGCTGAAGCACAGTTCAAGTGATAATCATTGAAAGATAAAAGAAAAGTTGTTCATTCATTCAAAGAAATTACAGCTTGCAAACAACTTCAAATTGAAATAAAAGACCATTCCTATACAAGATAACCTACACAGACTCTAGATCCTATCATCATGGTTTCAAAAGCTGTTGGAGATGCATGACCAGGAATGAAGATGCTGAAGAACCTAGTTTTATATCTTTGGTCCTTGGCAACATCTCATCATCACCTACTCCATTTTACCCTTTCCTTTTCCGGTCACCTATGCACCCTTACCCTTTCCTTTGTTTCTATGGCATGAAACACCAGACCTTGGAGCAGGAAGACCAATAACCACCTCCCTTGTCACTGGGAGTGGTGGATTTCTGGTGCGTGGCCTAGGTTGGGGTTGTGAAGGTTGGGGACTCTCTCCACCTGCTGTTGCTGCTTCCCTCTCCTCTTCCTCTCTCACCAATCTATTGAAGATTGGCTCTAGACGCTCTGTGGAGTCGTCAGAGCCCCTAGATGAATCACTTGGATTCACCATACTATCATCTTCAGATAAAGGGAGAAAGAGGGACTTCAAAGGACGAGGTTCATCTTGATAGGGCTTGTTCTCTGGTACGACCATACCTTCTACGGGAAGGTCGTGAGGATGATTGGGAGGCTTGGTGTTTTGGTGGTGAGTGGGGAATGTTATCTCCTGAGTCTGATGATGACTCAGAGGTGAGATCAATTACTTCTGGCTGGTTGTTCATGGTGTTGATGATTGATTTTGGTTGAATGAGGGTTTGATGGTAAATTGGGGTTAATTGATATGTGCAGATTGTGATTTGGGGTTATTTTATAGACGGAGTTACGGTTTGACGGTAATGTGTAACGGTTACTTACCCTAGATATTTTTACCAAAGGGTGATTCTGCTGATTGACTTCTCATATCAGCAGATTGACCTTGAGTATGCTGAAGCGTTGATTTTGAAATTATTAGGAGTTACTTGACACGTCAGATCCGGTCAACAATTGTTCGGACATTCTTGACCATATTTGGTAACTTCTATTTATAACCTACTTCGCATAATCTTTGCCCAAAATCAACTGATTCCCTCTTCAACCAATTTAAACCCTTCAACCATTTACTCGATTCATAACCAATTCTCAAACTTTCTTCTATGATGGCACTTCAATTTAAGAAGGATCACAACAAAGTTGCTTTTCTGGCAAAAGCAAAGGGACATGAAATGTATGAACCTATGGTGGATTTCTTGAAGCGTTCCAAGATTCATTATGCACTGACTCATTATCCAGATGTGGTACATGAATCTTTGGTCAAGCAATTTTGGGCATCTGTTGAAAAACGTACTGACACAAAGATTGTTGCAATGATTGATGGAGAAGAGTATGTGGTGACTGAGTCGTTGATTAGGACAAGATTGCAACTGGATGATGAAGGTGGTGTCTATCACACCAACTCTGGTGAGATACTTGCTGGGCTGAGAGCTGCTGGTTATCAAAGTACGGATACAGTTATGTGGCTCAAGAACAAGTTTTGCCCCATGTGGAGGTTTTTGGTGCACACATTGCTTCAGTGCATCAGCAACAAGTCTGGAGGATGGGATCAATTCTCTACCCAATTGGGTTGTGGTATAGTATGTCTATCACAGGGTTTAACTTATAATTTCTCTAAGTTTATTTTTGATAATATGGTTGAAAATATTCAAAAGAAAAAGCATAAGTTTCTCATGTACCCTAGGTTTCTTCAAATAATATTAGACATAAGCACCCAAGACAGAGGCCATTATCCCATAGGAGCTCTTAGTGCTAAATTGTTTGCTTCAATGAAAACTCACTATGTTGGGGCACATCACCCTCTGCTACCAGCTATGTTGCCACATGGCAATGATGATGCTGATGAGGGTAATGCTGCTGGTGCTCCACCATCTCCCAATGCTGCTGATTATGGTACTCCATCATTTCCAAGTGTTACTGCTGATGGTAATCCATCAGTGGAAAGGGATGAGGGTCCTTCCACAACTGCTGAAGCACCAATTGCTTCTCCTGACCAACCTCCACCTTTACCTCTACCTATGTTCCCTAGTCCTAGTCCATCACCAACTCATGAAGCTCCTGATGAGCTTGTTCCTGAGGTAGAGGAGACACTTCAGTCTCTTAACACTCAGGTGCCTACACCTCTTGAATATGAGACTACCAGACTGTCCACACCTAGCCCTATAAGAGAACCAATTGATGAAAGCTCTCCTAATTTTGAGCATATTATTGTTTCTCCTGAAAGGCCCAATGAAGCTCCCATAACCATTGAGCAATCTGCTGGTGGAGCTGAGGACCCTATTACTCTCACTTCTCTATATAATTTGCTCAACAGGAATGTTCAAGAAGTTGAAGAAGGAGCTTGCTGATACCAGATCCTCACTTGGTGGGGAGATTGTGAGGTTGAAAAAGAAGATTAAGGAGTTAGAAGTTCAACTTGGGCAAACAAAGAAAAGGAAGTTTGTGTATGTCTCTGATGAAGAACAAGAAGATGTACAGTTGGATTCTCTTGAGATATTGGCTGAAGCTGCTCAGCAGACTCATACTTCTTCACCCAAAGCTGCTGAATCATCACAACCAAAAGAGCAGATCAAGTTCTATAGAAAGAGGGGAAGACAGTATTTGAGCAAGGATTCTAAGATGCCAAGTTTGAATGTTGTTCAAGAACAAGTTGATGGTGATCATTTTCAGGCAGATGAATCAATGATTGATGTTGCTTCTGCTGATATCACACCTTCTGAAGTATTTGTTGCTGGGAGATCTTTTGTCTTGAATCCTGATGCTGAGGTTTCTACTACACATGTTGATACTACCACTCAACATGTTTCTGCTGATGCTTCTCTTGGTGTTTCTTCTGAGAATATTGACAGAGTTCCTATTGTCGATATCTCTCATAATGATTCTTCTGATGAGCCTACTACTCAAGTTCCAAGTGTTGACATCTCTGGCAATGAGAAAGGAGTGATGGTTGATGAAGATCTTGGTACAGATCTTGTGAGTGACAAAGAGAGGAAGGAGCAAGCTAGACTGGTGAAAGAGTATGAGGATATGATGACAAGTCAAGCATTGGCACAAAAGATGACAGCTCAGTTTACTGCAAATTTGCCTCCTGAAAGGCAAAGAGAACTGGATGAGCAATCAGTTCATTTTACTGATGAGCAATGGGATTCTTATACTCTACAAGCTGCTTCCAATTCTACTTTGGCTCAAAGCATCTTGGGAGCTGCTTTTGATAGTGACAACTTTGCTGCACAAATGGTGGCTCTTGGTCAACAAAAAAAGAAAGCTGCAGCAGAAAAGAGAAAGGCTATTACTGCACAGAAGGCCAAAGCTAAGAGAGCTAAAACCCAGACTGAGGCACAAAAGAAGAATTATATGAGAAATGTGGTCTATAACCAATATACTTCTGTATATCACTCTGCTTTGACCAAGAAGCAAGTCTGGGCCTTACCTGAATCTGACTTGCATCGAATATATAATCAGATTATGAAGGCTATTCACTCACCTCCTAGTCAATTGAAGAGGCCTACTGCAAGTATGGATGCTCCAGAAGCTAAAAGGATCAAGACAGTTGAGCTTGGTACTTCATCTTCTGGTGATAAAGAACAGCTGCACACTCAAGCTATTTCTGCTGAGGCAACTCCTGAAGGCAACCAATCTGCTGCAGCATCTACTATTTCTACTGAGGAAGCTTCTGAGAAACAACCATCAATGGTTCCTGAGAATCTTTCTGTTCCTGTTTCTCCTGAAGCTATACCAAGTGCTGCTGACACCTCTACTGAGGCTGCTACCATTCCTTCTTCTGCATCTGCTGAACAAGAAGGATCACTTATTTCCAACTACAATGTAGATCTGGTGAGGAAAGCTGAACTAGAAGCTGCTGAGGCTAGAAAGGCCAGAGAAGATACTGAGAAGTTGCATGAAGCAGGTGGTTCTGTTCCTACATCTTCTATTCCTCCTAAAGATGCTTCTGGTGCATCTGAAAATGTTAGTCCTATGGGGATATATATATACCTGGAAGGAGGAAGAAAAGGATGGCACACAGAAGACATATTGCCATCAGAAGATCAGTGAGATTAGCTTGGAAGCAGGTTTCTAGAGCACATAAGTCTCACAAGGGGAGTTCTTCTAAGCATGTGGATCTCAAGGCTGCTGATACAACCTTTATCAAAGAGGGTTCTTCTGAGACATTTCCTGAGGGTTCTTACAATGTGTTGGTCAAATGGACATTGACAGATGGACAGATTAACACCATCTATAGGCAAGATCATTCCTATATGGAGTTTACTTTCTTGCAAGAAATACTTCACTTGGTGGATAGGCAAGATTTGCATACTCTCTATAGACTGGTCACAGAGTATTATGCCTTTCATACACCACAGGGTGCTGGTTTGTACTTATTGGGAGATCTGCAAGTTCTGTTTGATTCTCACTCTCCTAATGGAAAAGGCTACTCAATTTGGGAGAATTCACACAATTGGAAGGTTGATACTTGGAGGTTTTACCCTATGCCTAATTTGCATGTTGTTGAAACAAAGTCTGGCATTAGGGTATGTATGTTTTCTGATCAGCATTATCCTTGGTCCATTACTCTGATGAAACGTATGCTTAGAAGAAAATTGGAAGTTCCTCCTGATCCAGTGGCCAATGATAAGACTCATGCTGCACAGCTGGTTGGGTTAATCAAGTCCAAGCTTCTGCAACACAAAGCTTCTACTTGATTCTGGTATTTTGTATTATTTTTGTATCTTATTTTTTTTATTTCATTTATTTCTTATTTAAAAAAAAAAAAAAAAAAAAAAAAAAAAAAAAACTTGTATCTTTGTGTAATAACTTTTCTGCAGGTTTGTTGTACATCACTCTGTTGATGGTTATCAATTCACCAGATGTGACTTGTGTCCATAAAAAAGTTGGCTAGTCCAAAGGGTACAACTTTGGTAAAGACACATCAAATCTGTTGATAGCTGTAATAGCTTGCTCAAAGCTATAGGGTACTTCAACTCACCCATGCTTCATTGCTGAAAGTTGAAATGGTTCTCAATTCACCATGGATGTAACCCTTTATGGGATCCAAAGAATTGGCTAGTCCACAAAAGTATGGTTTGTGGTAAAGACATTTGGTATCCATATTTGGTATTCAATTCACCAAGGTTCAGTTGAAACTAAGAATTGGCTAGTCCTGAGCAAACGGATACAGATAAAGACATCTCAAATCCGTTTATAGCTGATGATTTGCTAAAAATCAAATGGTTATCAGTGTACCATAGTTTTCGAACTTAAACATTTGGCTACTCCAGTAGTAATAGCTATTGGTAAAGAGACATCAAATCCATTATTTTCAACGATTCACCTCTCACAGGAGTTAACACACCTAGATGTGATGAGAATAGTATGAAACTTCTGTTTTGATGTACACTTTATCATTTGTTGCTGCAAAGACCTGAAGTTTAAAGTTTTGCCATTCATAGAGATATGGTTCATTTGATTCTTTGCTGTTGATGTTCGAATTCAATCCTCTTTTTCTGAAGTATTAAAGATCTATCAAGAATCTTGAACTTAACCATGTCAAATTCAAGATTAGGGGAGGATTGTTGGGAATTTTGCTAAGTAAGAATTCTGCTGAAGAATACTGCTGATGGATTCTGCTGAAGAGCTGGAATCTGCTGAAGAAGTGTTTCTGCGGAAGTAGAGATTCTGCGTAGTTTGTTTCTGCTAATATAGATATTCCGCGTATTTTATTATTAGTTAGGATATGTACGAGCTTTATTAGGAAACTATTATGATTATCTTGTTTAGTTTTTAGAAGATACGTTTCTTGTGAAACGGTTTAGGGTTTCTAGTAAAACGTTTTAGGGTTCCTTATCTATAAAAGGAACACATTATTATGTATGATGTACGAGTGTAGAAAAACAAGTTTTTAGTATTAATCAAAGATCCATAGAGGATCAATCGTTCTTAGTTATCTGTGTTCTTACTTGTGTTTAATTTCCGCTTTAGAATACAAGTATTAGAGACTTTCTATTAGTGTGTTTGTGATTAAATAAACATTACTAACGATCCACGAGCGCTCAAAGATCTATCAAGGTCTTAGGTTCTACAGTAATGGCTTGGGTCCCCAAAAGAAACTAACACTCTTATTTATGTGCAGGAACATTCAAATGATCAGGAAGAGGATCAAGGTTACTCAGATAGTGGATGTTCAAGGCACATGACAGGCAACAAGTCTTATCTTTTAGCTTTCCAATCAATAGATGGAGGCTATGTTACCTTTGGAGGAGGTGTTGGTGGCAAAATTTCCAGTAAAGGTACCATTAAAACTAGAAATTTAGATTTTGAAGATGTGTTCTATGTAAAAGACCTAAATTATAATCTTTTTAGTTTCTCACAAATGTGTGACAAAAAGAACAATGTTCTTTTCTGTGAGACTGAATGTCTTGTACTTTCTCCTGATTTTAAGATGCCTGATGAAGGTCAAGTACTTCTTAGAATTCCTAGAAAGGGCAATATGTACAATGTAGACATGAAAAACATTGTTCCTAAAAAGAATTTAACTTGTCTTATTGCAAAGGCCACATTGGATGAATCAATGAAATGGCATAGAAGGCTTGGTCATATTAATTTCAAAACCATAAATAAAATTGTTAAGAATGGTTTTGCAAGAGGGTTACCTCATAAAAGATTTGAAAATGATCAAACATGCATTGCTTGTCTAAAAGGCAAACAACACAAAGCCACTTGTAAGCCCAAGATTTTTACCAAGATTTTTAACTCTATCAATCAATCATTGTTTATGCTGCATATGGACTTATTTGGACCTGTTTCAGTAAGTAGTATAATGCATAAGAGATATTGTCTTGTTATAATTGATGACTATACTAGATTTACATGGGTTTTCTTTCTATCTACTAAGGATGAGACTACAAGCATCCTTAAGACATTCATTACACAGATAGAAAACCAAGTAGACAAGAAAGTGAAGGTCATTAGATGTGATAATAGGACAGAGTTTAAGAATAGAGTGATGGATGACTTCTGCAAACAAAAAGGTATTAAAAGAGAATTTAGTGTTGCTAGAACACCACAACAGATTGGTGTTGTTGAGAGAAAGAATAGAACACTAATTGAAGCTGCTAGAACAATGTTAGCTGATTCTAAGCTACCTATAACTTTTTGGGCTGAAGCAGTCAACACTGCTTGCTATGTTCAAAATAGAGTTTTAGTTGTGCAGCCTCACAATAAGACATCATATGAACTTTTTAATGGTAGAACTCCTGCAATAGGATTTCTTAGACCTTTTGAATGTCATGTGACAATTCTCAATACCTTAGACCATTTAGGAAAATTCGATGGTAAGGCAGATGAAGGTTTCTTTGTTGGATATTCGCTTAATAGAAAAGCGTTTAGAGTATACAACACAAGAACTAAGATTGTAGAAGAAAACCTACATGTGGAGTTTTTAGAAGATAAATCCAATGTAGAAGGTCAAGGACCAAAGAGGCTATTTGATCTTGAATTTCTAACCAAATCAATGAATTATGTGCCTGTTGTTGTTGAAACTAATGAATTTTCAGGTTCACAAGCAACAGATGAGACAAGGTTAGAAAAGGAGACTAACCAAGATCATGTTTGGATGCCAATATGGTCAAGTACAATTGTAGAATCAACTTCAACAACTGATGAATCTTCTTCTGGCAAAGCTAAAGAAGGTGTTGAAGATGAAAGCAAGAAAGATGGAACTGAGAATCAAGACAGTCAAGTTAGCAGTTCAAAAGCAGTTTGTGCTGCTAAGACAGAGCATTCAACTGCTGGCTCTTCAAAAACGAAAGAAGCAGAATTCTCAGATGATGAGGTGGATGTCAACAATCTTCCATCAAATTATCAAGTTCCTTCTACTCCATAAACAGGAATTCACAAAGTCCACTCCTTAGAACATGTTATTGGAGATGTACAATCTGGTGTGAAGACAAGACATCAATTGATGACTTCGGACCAACAAGGGCTTCTTGATTCCCTTTATGCTTCAAAGCAGCATGAGTTTTCAAACTCTTGCTTGTTTGTATGTTTTCTCTCACAAGATGAACCAAAGAACATTCTGAAATCCATAGATAATTCAAGCTGGGTAGAAGCTATGCAAGAGGAGCTTCTTCAGTTCAAGATTCAGAAGGTATGGGTGCTAGTTGATTTACCTAGGAAAGCAAAGGTAATTGGCACTAAATGGGTTTTCAAGAATAAAAGGGATGAAAGGGGAATAGTGATTTGAAATAAAGCTAGATTAGTAGCTCAAGGGTACACACAAGAAGAAGGAATAGACTATGATGAGGTTTATGCTCCTGTAGTAAGGATTGAGGCAATTAGGCTTTTCTTAGCTTATGCTTCATTTTTAGGCTTCACAGTCTACCAAATGGATGTCAAGAGTGCATTTTTATATGGTAAAATTGAAGAAGAGGTGTATGTTTCACAACCTCCAGGCTTCATTGATCCATTACATCCAAACAAAGTGTACCGAGTAGTGAAAGCTCTATATGGCCTTCATCAGGCACCAAGGGCTTGGTATGCAACACTAACTTCCTACTTATTTGAAAATGGATTTCAAAGAGGAAAGATTGATCAGACACTTTTCATCAGACAGCACAAGAAGGATCTTCTGTTAGTGCAAGTGTATGTGGATGACATTATCTTTGGATCTACTAGGAAGGAGATGTGTTTAGAATTTGAGAAACTTATGCATGATAAGTTTCAGATGAGTTCTATGGGAGAACTCACATTCTTTATGGGTCTGCAGGTTAAGCAATCATCTGAAGGCATATTTATTAGTCGAGACAAATATGTTGCAGAGATACTTAGAAAATTTCAATTTGCTGATTCAAAAATAGCAAGCACACCAATGGACTCTGAGAAGCATCTTCTGAAAGATGAAGATGGAGAGAATGTAGATGTACACACTTACAGATCTATGATAGGCTCTTTGATGTACCTTACATCATCTAGACCTGATATCATGTTCCCTGTTTGTGTTTGTACAAAATTTCAAGTTACTCAAAAGGTTTCTCATTTAATTGCAGTCAAGAGAATTTTTAGATATCTCAAAGGTCAACCAAGGTTGGGCATATGGTATTCTAGGGAATCTCCTTTCGACTTGGTAGCATTTTCGGATAGTGATTATGCTGGTGCTAGCTTGGACAGAAAGTCAACAACTGGAGGATGTCAATTCCTTGGGTGTAGACTTGTCTCATGGCAGTGTAAGAAGCAAACAAGTGTGGCAAATTCAACAACTGAAGCTGAATATATAGCTGTTGCAAGTTGCTATGGTCAGGTCCTATGGCTTCAAAACCAACTCCTTGACTATGGGTACAATTTCTTAAACAATGTTATTCATATTGATAATAGTAGTACAATTTGTATTATTAAAAATCCAGTGCAACATTCTAAAACAAAAAACATTGAAATTAGACATCACTTTATAAGAGACTGCAATGAGAAAAGATTAATTCAAGTTCTTAAAATTGCTTCAGAATTCAATTTTGCAGATCTGCTAACCAAAGCTTTTAATGTTGGAAGGTTTCAGTACTTGGTAGCAAGTATTGGAATGCTTAATCCTTAAAATTTCTAATCTTTGTGGTTTTTATATATGTTAAGGTTGTACTGATATCTTTGAAAATTGATACTGTTAATAGAACAGTTAGTACTGCTAGTACAAATTTTGTTTAAACAGTTCGTACTGTTGGTCATATATTGATACTGCTATAAGACAAATGCTATGCATTTTGTTTCTTGGTTTTGGACTAACAATTTTAGGTATGAACTTTGAGCAATAAGGAAATTTCAAGTGAAATGGAAGCAGAAGAAAAGTGATTCCAGTTGCTTCCATAATAGGTTTATGATGGACTAAGTTTGGGAATTTAAAAACTCCTTAAAACTTCTTTCTTGAAACCTGGTTATCATATTTCACATTGAATTGATGACTTAGTTGATCAGATAGTAACTGATGCAACTCACTTTCTATCATTTTATACTTTTAAGTATAATGAGCAAGTCTAAGGACATCTGATAGAAAGAACAACTAGTAAAAGTGAATCTAACACTTGTGTTAGAGGTAACAATTACTATGAGCTGGAAACCCTGTCAGGAAAACTCTTTGAATGAGTTTATCTGCACACAGGCAGTTATTTATAACTGAAAAACATTGGTTCTCACACAACCAGAGGTTGCTTTAAACCGAAATTTTGATTAAGTGTCTGTTATACACTTGATCCCTTCAAAGTGGTTGAAAGCAGTATGATTTTTCAATTCTAAAATCATGAACATACTGCTAAGTCAAATAATTTCTGAAACAAGGATTTTCAAGAGATTCACAAAAACCATCCATTGATGGACCATGAATCAAATGTCCACTGATTCACCTCTCATTGGAGTTAAGACACCTAGAAGTGATGAGGGCAGTAACTTAAACTCTTAAGGAATTGATGGCTTCATGTACAACATTGTCTGACAAACAAGTTCACATTGATAGATCAGATAGTGATGGGATGATGGTGAGAGATCTTCCAAACAGGGGAGGATAAAATTTTATTTACTTCAAGGGGGAAAAATATCTCAGGGGAGGAAATAAAAGCTCAAGAAAGGAAGAAAAACCCAATGTATGGAAGGAAAAGACAAGAGCATACAAGATGATGACATGGAGGTTGAAAATGACAAGAACATTCCAATGGAGAAAGTTCTATCTAGGTCAAACGAAGAAAAGTTTCAATTTCAGTTTACCACGTTTGTTCATCACTTGCAAAGGCATGCTGATAGATGATTTCACTTGTTGAAACAAGCATCCAAGATACACAGCATCATTGCCTCTTATAATTCCTCCATCCAAGGAAATTGCACCATCTTTTAGTCTAATATTGGAGCAATGTGTTGATATTGTTAAAGTCAAAGATCAGAAAGTAGATGAGCTTCTAAAAAAGATACAATCTCTCAGAACAGAAGAAAGTTCTGATCAAGGGTCTGACTATGAAGTGTTTGAAAGATCTTCACAATCCATAAATTTAATTCAGAAACATGTTGGAATGAATTCACATGTTTAGGGGAGGATTGTTGGGAATTAAATGTTCTGAAGATTAAGTTTCAAGAATTACAAGTATTAACAGTTCCAACTGCTAAGAAGAATACTCTAACAGTTACAACTGCTGATGTATATCTTAGGACTGCTCAAGTTATAACTAACAGTTCCAACTGCTAGTTGATACTGTTGAATTAAGACAGCTAGATGGATAAGTATTGAAAAAGATATTTGTGTACTAGCTTGGACAGAAAGTCAACAACTGGAGGATGTCAATTCCTTGGGTGTAGACTTGTCTCATGGCAGTGTAAGAAGCAAACAAGTGTGGCAAATTCAACAACTGAAGCTGATTATATAGCTGCTGCAAGTTGCTGTGGTCAGGTTCTATGGCTTCAAAACCAACTCCTTCACTATGGGTACAATTTCTTAAACACTGTTATTCATATTGATAATAGTAGTACAATTTGTATTATTAAAAATCCAGTGCAACATTCTAAAACAAAACACATTCAAATTAGACATCACTTTATAAGAGACTGCAATGAGACAAGATTAATTCAAGTTCTTAAAATTGCTTCAGAATTCAATTTTGTAGATCTGCTAACCAAAGCTTTTGATGTTGGAAGGTTTCAATACTTGGTAGCAAGTATTGGAATGCTTAATCCTTTAAATTTCTAATCTTTGTGGTTTTTATATATGTTAAGGTTGTACTGATATCTTTGAAAATTGATACTGTTAATAGAACAGTTAGTACTGCTAGTACAAATTTTGTTTAAACAGTTCGTACTGTTGGTCATATATTGATACTGCTATAAGACAAATGCTATGCATTTTGTTTCTTGGTTTTGGACTAACAATTTCAGGTATGAACTTTGAGCAATAAGGAAATTTCAAGTGAAATGGAAGCAGAAGAAAAGTGATTCCAGTTGCTTCCATAATAGGTTTATGATGGACTAAGTTTTGGAATTTAAAAACTCCTTAAAACTTCTTTCTTGAAACCTGGTTATCATATTTCACATTGAATTGATGACTTAGTTGATCAGATAGTAACTGATGCAACTCACTTTCTATCATTTTATACTTTTAAGTATAATGAGCAAGTCTAAGGACATCTGATAGAAAGAACAGCTAGTAAAAGTGAATCTAACACTTGTGTTAGAGGTAACAATTACTATGAGCTGGAAACCCTGTCAGGAAAACTCTTTGAATGAGTTTATCTGCACACAGGCAGTTATTTATAACTGAAAAACATTGGTTCTCACACAACCAGAGGTTGCTTTAAACCGAAATTTTGATGAAGTGTCTGTTATACACTTGATCCCTTCAGAGTGGTTGAAAGCAGTATGATTTTTGAATTCTAAAATCATGAACATACTGCTAAGTCAAATAATTTCTTAAACAAGGATTTTCAAAAGATTCACAAAAACCATCCGTTGATGGACCATGAATCAAATGTCCACTGATTCACCTCTCATAGGAGTTAACACACCTAGAAGTGATGAGGGCAGTAACTTAAACTCTTAAGGAATTGATGGCTTCATGTACAACATTGTCTGACAAACAAATTCACATTGATAAATCAGATAGTGATGGGATGATGGTGAGAGATCTTCCAAACAGGGGAGGATAAAATTTTATTTGCTTCAAGGGAGAAAAACATCTCAGGGGAGGAAATAAAAGCTCAAGAAAGGAAGAAAAACCCAATGTATGGAAGGAAAAGACAAGAGCATACAAGATGATGACATAGAGGTTGAAAATGACAAGAACATTCCAAAGGAGAAAGTTCTATCTAGGTCAAACGAAGAAAAGTTTCAATTTCAGTTTACCACGTTTGTTCATCACTTGCAAAGGCATGCTGATAGATGATTTCACTTGTTGAAACAAGCATCCAAGATACACAGCATCATTGCCACTTATAATTCCTCCATCCAAGGAAATTGCACCATCTTTTAGTCCAAGATTGGAGCAATGTGTTGATATTGATAAAGTCAAAGATCAGAAAGTAGATGAGCTTCTAAAAAAGATACAATCTATCAGAACAGAAGAAAGTTCAGATCAAGGGTCTGACTATGAAGTGTTTGAAAGATCTTCACAATCCATAAATTTAATTCAGAAACAAGTTGGAATGAATTCACATGTTTAGGGGAGGATTGTTGGGAATTAAATGTTCTGAAGATTAAGTTTCAAAAATTACAAGTATTAACAGTTCCAACTGCTGAGAAGAATACTCTAACAGTTCCAACTGTTGATGTATATCTTAGGACTGCTCAAGTTATAACTAACAGTTCCAACTGCTAGTTGATACTGTTGAGTTAAGACTGCTAGATGGATAAGTATTGAAAAAGATATTTGTGTACTAAAGTCAAGAATCTACGGTAGATAATATCTTACCCTATGTGCTTAGTTAACAAGTTGTGTACACAGATACATGTTGTATCTTATGTATTGACACACTCAAGATAAGTTAACAAGTAATTCGGCTAGACTTTAAGCAATATTGTAAAGATCTTCTTGGACTATAAAAGAAGATCTTAGTCAAGAGATATGTGAGTGTCTAAGAAAATAAGTTGTCCAAAGTGTGTTATTATTTTTTAGAACATATAACTGTTAAGACATAGAACAAACAAAAGAATATCACAAGTTAGAAAAACTTAAGATTCAAGGTTGTTACCCTAGTGATATTTCAAGATCACTCGTATTATTATCATTAATAATATTGAATCGTTTGACGTAAATCTTTCATTGTTCATTGTCATAGAACTAACACAACCATTCCATTTCCATAACTTAAATAACCCTTGTTAGTGTGATTAAGTAGATTCCGCATACTTAATCATATTCACTCAATATATCATACACACAAAGAACGTAAGGTTTAACCACCTTAACCGTGTGTCAACAATCCTAACAGTCTTCTTGATGCTGTTAGGGTAACTGCTGCTCATATTTGTGTCAATGTTGCTCAGCTGGATTTAGTGCTGCTCATGAACTTCAAAGAAAAATATGCCTAGTGTTTACTACTACTAGTACATAGTTACTGCTGTTAGTACATAGTTAATACGGCTGGTATACAAGTTACTACTGCTAGTACACAGTTAATGCTGCTGGTATATAAGCATAATAATAGAATTTGCAGTCAAACTTACAAGTTTATCTCCCACTGATCTAATCTCATCATCTGTAAATTCGCCGTCTTTGTTTACCCTTCTTTTCAACCACATTATACCACGCGGGGGTTCTTCATCTGCTTCAATCTCTTTATTTTCGATCTAATAAACCTCAACTGCATACACATGTAAAGTTAAAACAAGATAAACAAAAATATGAGGATGCATACACATGTAATCTTGCCATTTTCTCTTTCACATAAACATATCCACCTCGTCCCATTTTATGCTGATAAATATTTTTGGAACGCGGCATTTTAGCTTTATCAGATATCTCCTAAAAACACAAAATCATAAGGCGTTTACATGCGGTAATGCTGCAAACTGAAAATTATGAAATGACATATAGACTTAAATAAAGATGACTAATTAAAACCTTGTATGCATCGGTGGTCGTGTGGTTTACAAACTCGACCCAGTCTTCTGATTTTACAAATGCACTATACTTGGTCGGGACTTCATTCAGTTTGGAAGGTGTATTTAGGTTGGGAAAAATGTATTTTTCTTTGAGCTTCGTTCTGAAATTCCTTAGCAGTTGACCAAGACAAGTCGTTACCAATTTTCTGAATGTCACGTCAACATCAAAATATCGCTGCAAAGATTAACACAATGTTGTTAATTAGTTGCACATAATGTAACTGCATAGATAAACCTACGTGCTCACGAACCAGATCTCCTAAAAAACTCGAAAATAGTGCTCTGTGTAACCCTGATACCCTATTCAATGCATCGAAGGTTACCTTGAGCTTTATTCCACCAGGGTTGCCATATTTCATGCGAAACTTAAATAGCCTGGTTATGCCTCTCTTAGCTAGTATCCGATCTGATTGGTTGGTTCCAGGCGCATCTAGATCTTCATCATCAGAATACTTTTCGGATTCATATTCTAAGTTGTTATCATCATGTTCATTATCAGCAAGAAGCAAAAGATGATTATCAACAATGGGTTGAATTTTCATGACTCTTGAGCAACAATGGGTAAAAGAAAATGATTCTGGCTTGGAGAGTATTGGTGATAAAAGATTTGATTTTGTGTTTTCTTTGCAGTCTTTTTTTTTAGGAGTGAAAAGAGGGTATAGGAAGAATATGAATCGTACGTTATTCTTGGTAACTGCTTGTAAATAGATGATTTCAAAATTTTGGCTCCAAATTCTAATTTCAAAATAACAATTGAATTATTTAAAAATTTTGCCTTAATTTGAACCTGTTAAGTAAAGCATAAACTTGAATAAAACAAAATTTTGGCTCCAAATGTTATATATCATTATCTTAATCGCAAATCATGAACCAAGATCTAGAACCAAGATCATGAAAACAAACTGCATATTAAATCAAGATCTCAAATTTACACAATTACACCAAGATCATGAACAAAAAATGATACTATTTAACACAAACTGCTACCATTAAATCATAAACCAACATGAAATCAAGAACACAAACTGCTACCATTAAATAAAGGGATAATTACAAAAATAGACCATGGATCGAAGTGATTTTCTTTTTCTAGCCTGTACCCCGGGCAACTGGGCAACTCGCCCCATATGATGACACGTGTCCCTAGTTGCCCCAAAAATGTTGATTGTTGCCCAAAAAAATAAACAAGTTGCCCAAAAATACACAAGTTGCCCAAAAATACACAAGTTGCCCAAAAAAGTGTAGGTTACACTTCCAGATTTCAGTTGCCCAAAAAAGTGTAGGTTTCCCTTGATAAAAAAAATATTTTCCGATCTCGGGGTAGATATGAAAAATCACTTGGTTGCTTGGGCTATTTTTGTAATTATCCCATAAATAAATATGTGCAATCATCAAATCAACAACAGAAACTGCTACTATTAAATCTAACTGTGCAATCATCACATCAAGAACACAAATTGCTACCATTTAACAAACCAAAATACTAACATTACTGTTATAAAATAGATACAGTTAAACTACTAATTACCACTTATTGTACCATTAATAATCACATTTATCCAAATTAAATGTCAGAACTACTTCTACCATATTAAAGTACCAAATACCATTTACAAAACACAAAAGCTGTTAATGGATATCCTAAACCCCTAAACCATCTTTTTACAGGGCAGTCCCAAGACAATATCCTGAGTAAATTTCTTTATGTGTGCCTTTTCAACTGGTATTTGAGAGGATTGAGTTTTAGGAGTAGCTTGAGAGGATTCAGCTTTGTCATTTACCTACAAGTTGAACGAGCATAATGGATTAAGTCTGGAGAATGTCATAAAAGTAGCGAAACAACACTTATTAAATCGACCATTATTACCCCTTTAGTGTCAGCATCACTAGATTTTTCATTGATAGAGAAATAGAAAGGGCTCTTTCTCTTCCAATCTGCGTTTTCCCATACCTCCTAATAGTTCAACATACCATGTGTTTCAAAAAAATTAATTAATGGTATAAAGGTATACAACTTTAGCCACAAACACATAACAACTTTAGTATACCTTGTTGGAAATGATTTTGAATTTGGACCTAGGGATTTTTGCTTTTGAACCTGTTAAAGCATAAACTTGAATAAATTAAAAATTCACACAGCTTTGACATTCAACAATAAATTCACACAGCTTTACATTAGAATCAGTAACAACCTGAAACATCACCATTTATTGATCAAAAGCCTGTTACTAATTATTGTACAATGAATCATCAACTGATATGTGAAAACATTGAAAAACATACCTTTGTTGTTATTTGGATTCATTTTTTGCGTATTTGTGTTTGCCAGAAGAATGTGTGTTTTGATTAGGGTTTATTGATTATTGTGTGTGTTTACAATTGATTGGGTAAAGGGATTAATTGCTGGTTGACTATTGAAGTGGTGGTTTGGTTTAACTATGACGTGGCAAGAGGTGTAGAAAAAAGAAGAAAAAAAAAAAAAAAAAGGCTAATGGTGCTGACGTGGCGGTGAAAACCGGCTATATCCGGTAATTAGGAATGGCACCGATTCGGGTTCGGGGCGGGTTTTAGTGTACCCGTTTATAATATACCCATACCCGCCCCATATTCCACCGGATACCTGATTAATATTATCCATCGGTTTTTTGGGTTTCCCCGCGGGTATCGGTTATTCGTAATTAATAGTTAAAGAAAATGAATATTGTATCAAACGATTTAACGAAATGTACCCGGCATGATATTCAACAAAAAAATCAAATGCCTAAGAGGTTTCAAAAGTTAATCATTCTCATTTCCAAAAATAATCTCGTTTAGCCTTTTAAAAGGGTTTGATATCGTCATTCGTGTAACAGTAGAGAACACGGACTCACGAGTACTCTCTCAAAAAAAATGAATAACTGAATAGTCGAGAAGGGTATTGACGATAACTCGAGTCGAGACGAGATGACGAAAACAAGTCAAAGAGATAACTAACAACAAACATATCAAATAAGATGAGTCGATTGGTAATCGTCGGTATTTTCCCATAGTCCCATTTATTAGTACAAGGTATACTTGTTTTATGATTTAAAACAAGTTTGTACTTACGACAAAATTAATCTTTGGAAATAACAAAATTTCGCCATGACCCTTACATTTATCAAACATTTCCAAGTCAAAAGACTTTATTGAAAATCAATTTCCCGAGTAATTTATAATATAAACAGTATTTATATAAACCCTAAACCCTAAACTCTAAACCCTAAACACTAAACCAATCCGTAACTCAAACAATAACCAAACGAATAGTCCAATAAATCCAAATATGTTATTGTACGGGTAGCATATCTTGAATAGTCCAATAGCCCTCGTGTGTTTCATTTTTATCCCAAATGTCACACGCAAGGTTTTCAAAATCGGGATACTACTTAAGATCCTATGGTAAATATCAGGATCCTATAACATCTTAAGCTTTTAAAGATCCTTTGTAAGATCCGGATCATTTTTGCTTTGTAGTGTCGTAAAATCTTAAGATCCTAAGATTAGGATCGGGATCCTGACAACCATGGTCTCACGTACACTTCTAATTTCCTTACTTCATTATTAACCAAATTTAATAACAAATATCTCTACAACTTTTAATTTAACAATTGTTTTTATTTCTTTCTTTTATTTTGTCCAAGTCGAGTCAATATCAAGTCGTAACAAATGAGTTACTATTTCCTTTTGAGTCACGGTCAAACATTTATTCCATCGGGTCAATAATAATGAACCCGATCCCAAATCATCCCAAACATCACAAACAACTAGTTGGAAAGATTGAGTTTGGAAGTTTATTATTCACAAAGCATGATACAACTAGTTGTGGCATCAACTCATTGTACATGGAAAGTCAATACTTGGTAAAAAGAAATTGGAGACTTTTTCGTACAACTTCAATTCACAGTTTACTTTTGGCGCACGCCTTTGGTCCCTTTTCCCGCCTAAAGTCTTGGGAACCATTCATCTACCTCAACAGCCTATTTATACCTATCGATTGTATACCAAAGAACACACACAAACACATATATCCCTTTAAACTCAAATAAAACTTCAACAATGGCAGAAAATAATGGTAACTTTCAAAATGATGCAGAAGAGTACAAGTTCGTGTTAAACAACTATTTGTTGTTTGACGCAGTGTTTGATGTTTTCAGGTATGAACCCATTGCAGAATATGGGTCGTATAGGCAGGAAGATACGTGGATGAGGAGTACAATTTTGAACTGGCTGCATGCGCAAGACTTTTATTGGGATGCGGTTTTGGGAGTGAATAAGGTGGAGGAGGAGGAACAAGATGAAGAGGAGGAGGAGCAACAGGATGCGGAGGCGGCTCAAAGTGAGGTGGTGTAGCAAAATGTGGTAGAGCAGCAAAATTGTAGTGGTGCATCAAAACAAGGGGAGCCGCAAGATGGGTTTGAAGACCCTTATAATCTAGAAAAAAGGATTCGTGATCTTGAAATTATGTTTAAACGACTCGAGGAAAGGAAGAAGTGGAAGGAAAGCAGGGAAGAGAGCTCTGGTTCTAACAAGTTGGTGTGAAATTGAGTGAAGCAGTTTATGATGATGGTGTTTTTATGTTTATAGTATCTTTAGTATTTAGGTTGGATAATTAGATGTATGGTTGTAGCTTTTAAAATATATCAATGAAATATTTGATGATTAATTAATTGTTTATGGTTGCTTGTGAATGTTTGATTTAAGGAAGTCAACAAACCAAAATTTGCATAAGGGTAAGTGGTGAAAAGAATGCTGAGGGTTTATGGGAAAAAGAGTAATCATTATCTGTGTTTCCCCTGATGTTGAAGGGTGTTTGGTTTCTTGGATAATAGCAGTCTTTTTTTAAAATCTACTCTTTAATACTTAGAATACTATTAACACTGAAACAGTAAACTGTGTTGTAATGCAGGAACAACAATATCACCAAAACTGATTAAGTATCTTCCTTTACACTTAATCCCCTCCAAATGTATGAGTGCAGTATGGTTTTAAAAGAAAATTGAGTTCATACTGCTAAGAAAAAGTTTTTGCACAAAGTTTGTACTGCTAGGCAAATGTTTGTACTACTAGCGTAAAACTTTGTACTGCTGGGTAGTTGTTAGTACTGTCTGGGTTTTAACCGTGGTTTATTTATAGCCGTTGGGGTAATTTTTGTCAATTTCTTCGCTTAAGGGTTTCATAAATTGGATAATTCTCTTTCTTTATATAATTTATACGATTTATTCAAACTAAAGAAACAATTTATTGAAGTCGGTCGAATCATAACCCAGCACTCTAATCAAGCATTGAATCCATTTTCATGGCAAATTTAGAGTTTTGTGATACATATAACCAGGTTGCATTCTTGGAGAAACCAAAAGGGAGTCAAGACTTCCACCAGATAGTAGATTTTCTAAACACTACCCACATCAGGTATGCTCTTACAGTCAATCCTACTATCTATGTCTCTCAAATCAAACAGTTTTGGTAGACTGTTACTACCAATACATTTGAGAATGGAGACAAAGAGTTAATTGCAACAGTTGATGGAAAAACAATAACTATTACTGAGGCATCTGTTAGGAGGCATCTCCATTTAGCTGATGAAAATGGTATTAGTTATTTGCCTAATACTGAAATTTTTCATCACCTTTCCAGAATGGGGTATGACACATCTTCTCAAATTTTGACTTTTCAAAAAAGATGTTTTGCCCCACAATGGAGATTCTTCATACATACCATCCTTCATTGTTTAAGTCCAAAGAAAACCTCATGGGAGCAATTCAGTAGCAATATTGCAACTGCTCTCATTTGTTTAGCAACAAACAGGACTTTTAACTTTTCAAAATTAATTTTTGATGGTATGGTGAAAAATGTGTATAACAAATACAAGTTTTTAGTGTATCCAAGGTTTATACAAACGGTTTTAAATATAAGGAAAAGTTTGCTTCTATCTCATTAAATTGTTTATCCAACTCCTTGCCTTACTCAAAAACTTTTCAGTAACATGAGCATGGCTTCTAAAGGGTTTAATGGGATAGTAGTTCCACTTTTTGAAACAATGTTGGTTCAAAATCAAAACATTCAGGGTGAAGGATCAACAAGCCCAGTTGAGTCCCATCACACACCCATAGGTTCATCTGGTTCTCAATCAGCCTCACAACCAACTTCAACACACCTGGAAATGCCCCATGATTCACATCTCCAAGGAGGTAAAACACCTGGAAGTGATGAGGGCAGAGTGTCACTAAAGGAATTGATGGATATTTGTACCAAATTGACTCAAAGGGTGACTCGCTTGGAGAAAGAACTCAAGGAGACAAAGCAGTTGTATGGTACTGCTTACAAGAAGCTCATTGGAAAAGTGAAGAAATTGCAGTCTAAAGTCAAGTCACTTAAAGCAAAGAGAAAGGCAAATATTGTGGAGTCTACAAGCTCAGATGATGATGATTCAGATGATAACATGGATGATTCTTCCAAACAGGGGAGGAAGATAGCTGATGTTGATCAAGACCACAATATTTCCTTGGTTGAAGAGAATGTTGAGTTTCATGGGAGGCAAGATATAGGTGAAGAAAATTTGGATGCTGAAAATATTGGTACTGCTCATCAACAAGTTATGGCTGTGTATGATAGAAGGCAAAGGGCAGATAAAGGAAAGGGCATTATCATTGAAGAAGAGCCACCAAAGAAGTTCAAGAAGAGTGTTCTTGCTTAGATTAGTTTTGATGAAGAGGTAGCTATTAAAGCACATGAAGATGAAAAAGCACAATTTGAGATTGCAAAATTCCTTGAAGGAAAAAGACTTGCAAATCAAACAGCTGAAGCACAAAGGTAGCACAAAACAATCTGATGCACTTCTGACTAAGAAGTTACATGATGATGAGGAAGCAAGGTTTAATGACGCTAAACAAGTTTAGTCTATGATTGATGCTAGTGATATTTTAAAGGAAAGGCTTGGTGAACTCAGAGAAGATGAAGTGTTGTCCATTGAAAAGAAGTCAAGACAACTTGTTGAACTAATGATGAAGCGAAAAGTGTACCGCTTTTAGGGGGTCATTTAAGCCCTAAATCATATTTATTTGATCAAATATTGCCCTAAATCATTCCTTTTGTCATTTTAGGTACTTTTGAGAAGAAATCTGGAAAAGGAAGCATTTTGGATGTTTTTGGAGCATAAAAGTGAAGAAAACGGAAAAGTCTCAAAATTATGCTGGAAAGTACCTTTGACGGCGTCAGGGATTGCCCTTGACGGCGTCATGGCTTGGCAAAAGAGGTGGATATGAAAGTTACTCATGATAAGCCAGAGAATTTTGCATGAAAAATCTGACGGCGTCACCCTTTGAAGTGATCAAGGCCATCACGGTTTAAATTAAGGAGGGACGGCGTCAAGCCCATATCTGACGGCGTCAAGCCTTGATAAGCCAGAGCGGATTTTGGAGCACTAAAGAGGGACGGCGTCAGGAAGGCCATCCGGGAACCCTAAAAGCAGCGAGGTGACGGCGTCAGGATCTATAACGTGACGCCGTCAGCCCTTAAACTCTATATATAGTTTTGCAATTTTTTGTCATTAGGGTGGAACTTATTGTGTGTAACTTTGGAGGAAAACCCTAAGACGAATTTCTGCCATTTTTAAGGGTTTCATACCCTTGGATCTCCCATGTTTAATTGAAGATAAGTATTTATTTAATCAATCAATATGTCTATGTGTTGTTTGATTATATCTTGTTCTTGTCTTTTGATTAACATGCTAGGCTAGATTTATCTTGTGTTTGCTTAGATCTAATGAAACCTAGCTATTGATTATTGGTTATTAGTGTGTTATTAATTGTATTGGATGATTGTTCATCGATGTTAGGCTTAAGAAAACTGGCTAACTTCCTATTCGGTAACTTGCTTGAACGTCTTAAGAAACATGAACCAATGCGTACTAAGGTTTTTATGGTTGTATTTAATGCATGAGCGAATTCTAGTGATCCCATGGTATTAAGGAATACACCCGTCATCCACGCAATTAATACACACTAATCAACCGGTAAAAGATAGTTAGGGAGTAAGGAAATCTAAGTAAACACATTTCTCTCCACATAAGTTTCACAACCTTTTCATTTTCAGTTATTTTATTTTATTTGCATTCGTAGTTATTTGGGTTAGTTGACTAGCAACTAATTCCGCCCACTCCTTCAAACCCGAGATTTTACTTGCTTTCATAAAAAAATATAAAAACATAAAAAGAATCTTCTCTCACCCTTAGACCTATTAGAGTAGTTTTTCAATCCTAACGACACTATTCCCTGTGGAGAACGATCAATCCCCCGTACTTACCACTACACTATACTACATCGGTCAGGTACACTGCCTGGTGGGGTTGTAAGCCTCTTGAGATCCCTCGAGAGGTAAAACCTGTTGTAAGGTCGCAAAACCACGCATCAAGTTTTTGGCGCCGCTTCCGGGGAATAGTTATTATTTAGGTTGAATTTTTATTTTATTAGGTCTACTCACTAGATTCCCTTCTAGTGAGATTTTAATTTTCTTTTTCTAGGTTTTCTTTAGTCTATCTATTTTCTTCGTGTTTTTGTTCGTATAAGATTTTCATTGACTATTCAGTTTGCCATTATGGAAAACGCGAATCCAACCCTTACACCTGGCGAAGTAGCTTTGTTGCGTAGCCAACTTGAGAATGAGATTAGTGAACTCAGAGAGCTCAGTAGAATGATTGATATAGAGCTTGATTATGCCTTGAACAACTTAGAGACCGCCATATACTCAGATAATTACTTAGAACGTAATAATCTTACGGTTGAGAAGTTGATTGAGAAAATTGATAAAGTGAAGGTAGATCCTAGGTTAGATGATTATTTCAATGAATACCCCACTAAGGAGGAGATTGCTTACTATAACAACCTAGTTGATAACCCTCGACCACCTTTTGTTAGAATTGACCCAAAGATTAAAAGAGGTGATCCCGGGAATGTGAAGATACCATGTATGATTGGGTACCAATACGTTGAGCATGCTTACATTGACTGTGAATCCCCAATCAACGTGATGTCCTCAGGCCTTTATAGCCAGATCATAAACACACCACTTGAGCCTAGGAAAGACCCCAAGTGCCCCGGCGGAGTTTGCAACTTCGTTGGAAGGATTAAGGATATGCATATCCTTGTTGGGAATTTTACCTTTGTCACCAACTTCATGATCTTAGAAGATTTGGCAAGTGTTGTTGACTGCCGCCTATCTCGCGTGGTGTTAGGTAAGCCATTTATTGAGGACATCAATGATGAGGATAAAGAAAAAGGCATGGACTATGTTTGGAATAAGAGAAGCCTTTATTATAAAGATTGCTTGAACCTAGGACCTAAATACAAAGTTGATATGGAGGTTGTTAGGATGATTAGAGGGGCAATTGAGAAGCAAAACGGAAAAACGTAGAACCCGTGACTTTGAGTCTAGCTACAAGACTCGTTAATAAAGAAAAGCGCTTCTTGGGAGGCAACCCAAGCTTTATTTGCTTTGTGTGTTTATTTATTTGTTTGTTTGATTTTATTTGTTTTCGTATGTGTGTTTAATTTTTATTATTATTGATTCATGTTCAAAACTAAATTGTGAAAATGCTTTATCTTTTTTTTAACATCGTCTTAACTTCATATAAAGGTATTTTGCAAAAGTTAAGTGTAAGGGAAATCCAAATCGGTTTATTAGAACAAATGAACATGAATCGTAATAATATTAAATTAACATACATATTAGTATTTGTTTGAGTCAAATGCTTGTATCGAGTCATAATCATATTTTGCAGGATTTCCAGGAAGTAAGGTATAGGTTTTTCCAGAAATTTTTCGGAAACTTAACATGAGAATTCTGTCAGATTATTTCTGACGGCGTCAGGTTTTAATTTTCTAAAAATTTTGAAAGTTTTGTTTTCATAAAAAGTTTTTATTAAATCTCTAACTTATAATCTCCAGGAATCTGCAAAATTATCATTCCACAAGCATTATATCCTTATATAGAGTTTATCCCGCCGATGTTATGCAGGTTTTCGTGTTTGTTTTCTCAGGTTTAACAGGTTATTTTGGACAAGGAGATGTAGGTGGAATCAAGCTTTTGGCGCTGCATTAGTCTTGGAGCTTTTACATTCTCTTGGAAGAAGATTTAACCATATTACTTCTTTATCCACCGAACGAATCAGGGGAGTATTTGATTTCATTCTTTTACTTTATACTTTTACATTTTGTTATTTGAACATTGGGGACAATGTTCATCTTAAGTGTAAGGGGGGGGGGGGGGGTAAAAGTACGATACTTTAGAGAATGCTATTGCGCTTGATTTTTGTTTGTTTAATAGTAGATGTGTAATAAAACTGAGAGAAATACCTGTTAGGGCAATTTTAGTGCCAAATTTAAAATTTTTTACAACATATAGGAGTGAAACTTTGATCTTAATGAGCATCTCACGGATAGGAGTTATATGACTAGCACAAAACCGTACCACTAAAAAAATTTCCACCCCCAAATATGTGAGGTTCGCCCCTAGAATTGGTAGGAAAAACATTTATGCTATGATGTGTGTACCGGTAGCACTTAGATTCTAGAACTTGCGTTAGGACCATTCCGAGGCCACAAGTGAGACTACATTCGTGTAGTTAGATTTACTACATGATAAGAGGCATTAGGATTAACCCATTGTTTTACACCTGTGTTTTTGTTATAATTACTTTGGCTACATTGGTCAAGTAATTCTCCCACACCCTTTGCGTTGTACTCATTTTTAGTACACGATACCCTAGTACACCCCTCAGAGCCTATCTTTTCGTTTCGACCTTTAAGCATTCTACTTAAAGGAAGAATTTGTTTACACCCCACTTAAATGTATACCCAAATCGCCTTAGCCTACCTTGTATGCACTCATTTTTAGTGCATTATTGTGACAACATTTGTTTAAACCCAAGTTAATTATCTAATTGATTACATGGTTGCTAAGTCGAGTCATATCCTTGTACATATTGTTTTGGGACGATTGGGACTCATGGGTAAAGTACTAGTGTAATGGAGTAATGGGGAAGAACATCATTTATTACCCCCATATGTGCTAAATATTTTAAAAGTACTCCAAGTTTTTCGATTATCTTAATTCGAGTCATTAGAATAGTTATTTGTAAAGTTATGTAAAAGTTCAAGTGTAAGGGGAATGCAACGCCCCTATGATGTATTATTTTGGATGGTAGGGCAAGAGTGTAAAAAAAAAATATATATATATATATACAAAAAAAAAATGAGAAAAAGAAAAGTAGAAAAAACATACGGACTACCATCCCGTTTTATTTTATGTTTTTCTTATTTTGTTTTTAGCTTAAGATTGAGTCGAGTCTTGGCTTAGCAACATTGTATAGTACATGTAATTAATCAAGATCTTTAACTCGCCACCAGTAAAATATCCTTTATCCAACAAAACCGTGTTTATCATATCCCTACACCTCATGTTATAACCCATGTAAAATCCCTCTTTGATAGTTTATCTTAGGTGCTTACGCCTAGTGGAGAAGGTTTTCGATCCTTGCCCAAGCCTATGGTAATCTATTTGCTATGACAGGTAGTGAGAGATATTATCCGTTTTCATTTATGAGATTTATTTTGATGACACTTGAGAGATGTGAGTATCTAAACACTACTTGTGAGGTGCTAGTTTGTAATCTCCATGCTTATTATGATTAAAGTGGAACGACTATTTGTTGTAATTACTTTTATATTAGTGTTAAATGACCCCTAACTTGTATTTTGATTAGAATAAAAGCGCATTTGCTTGAGGACAAGCAAATCTCAAGTGTAAGGGTATTTGATGAAGCGAAAAGTGTACCGCTTTTAGGGGGTCATTTAAGCCCTAAATCATATTTATTTGATCAAATATTGCCCTAAATCGTTCCTTTTGTCATTTTAGGTACTTTTGAGAAGAAATCTGGAAAAGGAAGCATTTTGGACGTTTTTGGAGCATAAAAGTGAAGAAAACGGCAAAGTCTCAAAATTATGCTGGAAAGTACCTTTGACGGCGTCAGGGATTGCCCTTGACGGCGTCATGGCTTGGCAAAAGAGGTGGATATGAAAATTACTCATGATAAGCCAGAGAATTTTGCATGAAAAATCTGACGGCGTCACCCTTTGAAGTGATCAAGGCCATCACGGTTTAAATTAAGGAGGGACGGCGTCAAGCCCATTTCTGACGGCGTCAAGCCTTGATAAGCCAGAGCGGATTTTGGAGCACTAAAGAGGGACGGCGTCAGGAAGGCCATCCGGGAACCCTAAAAGCGGCGAGGTGACGACGTCAGGATCTATAACGTGACGCCGTCAGCCCTTAAACTCTATATATAGTTTTGCAATTTTTTGTCATTAGGGTGGAACTTATTGTGTGTAACTTTGGAGGAGAAACCCTAAGACGAATTTCTGCCATTTTTAAGGGTTTTCATACCCTTGGATCTCCCATGTTTAATTGAAGATAAGTATTTATTTAATCAATCAATATGTCTATGTGTTGTTTGATTATATCTTGCTCTTGTCTTTTGATTAACATGCTAGGCTAGATTTATCTTGTGTTTGCTTAGATCTAATGAAACCTAGCTATTGATTATTGGTTATTAGTGTGTTATTAATTGTATTGGATGATTGTTCATCGATGTTAGGCTTAAGAAAACTGGCTAATTTCCTATTCGGTAACTTGCTTGAACGTCTTAAGAAACATGAACCAATGCGTACTAAGGTTTTTATGGTTGTATTTAATGCATGAGCGAATTCTAGTGATCCCATGTTAGGAGCTTCCTAGCCGGCTCGACATAGGAGTGAAGTAGGAGCTCATAGAGTTGGGGAAGTACGTACGCCACCCCACGATTGATATTAAGGAATACACCCGTCATCCACGCAATTAATACACACTAATCAACTGGTAAAAGATAGTTAGGGAGTAAGGAAATCTAAGTAAACACATTTCTCTCCATATAAGTTTTACCACCTTTTCATTTTCAGTTATTTTATTTTATTTGCATTCGTAGTTATTTGGGTTAGTTGACTAGCAACTAATTCCGCCCACTCCTTCAAACCCGAGATTTTACTTGCTTTCATAAAAAAATATAAAAACATAAAAAGAATCTTCTCTCACCCTTAGACCTATTAGAGTAGTTTTCAATCCTAACGACACTATTCCCTGTGGAGAACGATCAATCCCCCGTACTTACCACTACACTATACTACATCGGTCAGGTACACTGCCTGGTGGGGTTGTAAGCCTCTTGAGATCCCTCGAGAGGTAAAACCTGTTGTAAGGTCGCAAAACCCCGTATCAACTAATAAATTCAAGAAGAAAATCTGCTGCAGAACAAAAGGCCAAAGAAAAGAGGAGTAAACCACCTAGTCAAGCTGAGCAAAGAACCACCATGTGTCTTTACATGAGGAACATGGCTGGATACAAAAGGAAGGATTTCCAAGGTAAAATTTTTGAGGAGATCGAGAGTGAGTTTGAAAGGGTTTACAAAAGAGTGAACACATTTACTCCCATGGGAACAGAAAAACTAAGTAGAACTACAAGAAGAGCATGTATAATATTGGAGTCTGAATCTTCAAAGAAACAGAAGATTGGTTAAGAAGAAGTACCTATAGTAGAAGATTCAAAGAAACAAAAGACTGAAGAAGATAAAGAAGATCAAGCAGTTGAGGAAGAAGACACAGCAGAGGAATTAACTGATGAAAGGCTTCATCATCATATGATGGTTATAATCCCAAAAGAATTGAATGTTGATCATCCTATTCAAGCTAAACATCCAATTATTGATTTGGAGATATACACAGATACATTTGGGAAAGCTTGGAAGATAATCACGGTGGGAGGACACTCAGAAGCTTATAGGTATTTTGAAGATATGCTGAAATTTTTTGATAGAGAAGACTTAGAAAGGCTATGCAGTCTGGTTCAAGAAAGGTTTAGATCTACAGATCCTATAGAAGACAAAGAAAAGGAGCTATGGGTAGAATTGAAGAGGTTGTATGAACCTGATATAGAAGATATCTTATGGCAGTTTCGAGCTCATGAGTTGAGTACAACATGGAGACTGTATGATACATGTTGTGTTCACCATGTATCTACAAAGAATGGAGTGGATGTCTACATGCTGATAGAAAAAGCTTATCCATTAACGATAGCTAGCTTATTTGTTATGTTAGATGCTAATCTCAGAGTTGATGAAGACTCAGAAATGGCAAGAGAGTTACTGAGAAAGATCTTCACACAAGAAAAAAGGAAATAATGTTAATACTACTAGTGTAAATATTAGTACTGCCAGGTTTAACTTTGTACTAATAGGTTTAACTTTTGTATAGAAGATATTTGGATTTTGTAACAATTTTCTTTAATTAAACAGATAGTCTATAAGACGAATACAAAAAAAAGTATAATTGAAAAAGATCCAAGGGCGGAGATGGTTGAGTTGTTGGTGTTGTGAAGGGGAGGTCACAAGTTTGATACTTGTGGCTTCCTTTTTGGTATTTCCCTCCCCAAGAAATTTTAAAATCCACCCATTTTTTTTCAGCAAATTTCAAAATTAAAGCCACCCCATATTTATTTAAAAAGCCCCCCATATATATATTTTTCAGCAAATTTCAAATTTCTCACATTTCTCACTAATCACAGCCACCAGTCTCCAATCATAGCCACTAGTCACCATTCACCAGTCACGTCACAGCCACCAGTCACCATCCACCATTCACCAGTAACCAATCACAGCCACCACTCACCATCCACCACTCGCCGGTCTGGCCATCAACAACGGAGGGAGGTTCATTTAGATCTAAATTAGGTACTTTTTTTTAATTAGGAATTCTTTTTTTTGATGCAATAGTGAAATTATATTATTCTCGAAATTGTTTTTTTACAATTATAAAGATAGCAAATTCTGCCCAGACAGATTCCAATTAGTATGTGCTTGATGTTTGTGCTCAAAGGGAATTTTGAGTCCCACTACACTACCCACTGTCCATTGTAATTATACACAAATGATTTGATGCTTATATTGGTTTAATTTGTGACTTGTAGGATATATACGTTACCATTTGACCTCAACAATAGCATATTTCATTGCATAGAAAGAGCATACATATATAGATGCATATTTTTATTAAATAGAAGTTGTTAAAGTACCGTCAAAAGATAAAGACATACATATTAAACTTAAGACATTAGAAATGGTTGAAGCAACATAAAAAGCTAGCCAATGCTCCTTTTTTCTTTCCCTTTGGTGCCTGTATTTGGTCCTGTGCCAGTTGGTTTTTTTTTTTATCCTAAACATCTTGTCTTTGATTCTGCCCAAGTGTGCTCATTTGCAAGCCCTAGCACTTGAATCCTTTTACAAAGGATTGAATGAGTTTGAACCTGCATAGCTTGTACAGGAGCAGTGTTTGAGGTTGTACCTTTTTTAACAGAGCTTGATAACTTGTAACCTTTTTAAATATTGACCAAAAGTGTATAAGCAACAACAAATGAAATAAGTCTTAATCTCTGAGCAGTCATAACTTTATAATAGCAGTACTACCTTTCACTAGCAGTAGTAACTTTTGTACTAGTAGTGGTAAATACTTGGTTTACTTATACACAAATGATTTGATGCTTATATTGGTTTAATTTTTGACTTGTAGGATATATACGTTACCATTTGACCTCAACAATAGCATGGACAAGTCTTGGATGAGAACTAGTAGGACAAAGAAACAATATATTGATAGAGTAGAAGCGTTTATTAAGTATGAAGAACACAACTTGCAGAAGATGAGGAACATCGACCCACGAGGTAATAAACAACAGCTTAAGATGCCATGTCCGTGTACCTCATGTTTAAACCGCATAGAGCAGAAAGTGGAGGATGTGCAGTTCCATTTATTCTACCATGGGATTGATCAAAGCTACAAAAAATGGGAGAAACATGGAGAAAAGGATGAGCAAGCAACAACTGCCCAAATACCTGTTAATGCTACAACAGATGAGTTTGTTGATGACATGGATTTTGACATGGATTTTGGTTCAGAAATTCCAACAGATGGCCCAGCAACAGTAGAAATGGTTAATGCAACAAAAGAAGGTTTTGATGAGGCTGACCTTGCCAAGTTTCAAGAACTATTATTAGACGCGGAGAAGCCACTTTACGAAGGATGTCATGACTTCACAAAGTTGTCTGCAATAGTTAAACTACTCAACTTGAAGGGTAAGTACGGAGCTTCTGAGAAGTTCTTTACTGAATTACTAGGTTTGTTAAAAATGATGCTACCTGCTGGTAAAGAAATGGTTGAAAAAACTTATCAGGCCAAAAAACCAGCCAGAATGATGGGATCAGGATACAAAAACATACATGTATGTAGCAACAACTGCATTCTTTACTGGAAGTATAACAAGGAGTTGACTGTTTGTCCAACTTGTAGGATATCAAGATGGAAGGTGGATAATAAGACACATAAAGTGTACGAAAACATTACGGAAAATGTAATGTGGTACTTTCCAATTATACCGAGACTGCAACGGCTCTTTAAGTTAGAAAGTATTTCAGAAGATCTAACATGGCACGTAACAAGGAGGATAACAGATGGTGTTTTACGTCACCCCGCAGATTCACAGGCATGGCATACCATAGATGAAAAATTCCCCGAAATTGCTAAAGATCTGAGAAATCTATGGCTAGGAATATTGGCTGATGGGGTTGACGTCAACTCAAGAAATAGGCATCACTGTGTATGGCCAGTTTTATCTGTCAAATACAACCTTCCTCCATGGTTTTGTATGAAAAGAAAGTTTATCATGCTTTCGGTATTAATATCGGGATACCCGGGAAATGATATCGATGTATTTTTAGAACCGTTGGTTGATGATCTGCATACCTTATTCGAGAAAGGGGTTGATACATATGATGCTTCCACAAAAGAAAAGTTTAATCTACGTACCTTTGTGTTATGGACGATAAATGATTACCCTTCACTTGGTACATTATGTGGCTGCCCATACAGTGGATTCAAAGGTTGTGTAGTATGTGGGAAAGATACACACTGTGTTAGACTTTCCGCCTCATCCAAGCAAAGTTATGCTGGACGCAGACGATATCTACCATACAACCATGCGTCCAGAAGGCAAATGAAGGCGTTTAATGGACAAGAAGAATTTCAGCATGCTCCAAATCCATTGACAGGGGAATAAATATACAAGGAGGTACAACATATTGAAAATAAGTGGGGAAAAGGAAAAATCTCGAAAAACCAAGAAGATACCAGAGGCAGAGGTGGGAAGATTAAAAAGCAGAAAAGGAAAACAACATAAGAAGAACTTGTTGTGACACTGTGCCTAATCGAGAAGTTCTTTCCTCTATCATTTTTTGAAATTATGATGCACTTGACTGTGCACCTAACTAGGGAGGTAAAATTATGTGGTCCCATATGCTTTCGGTGGATGTATCCCTTCGAAAGATGTATGAAGGTTATTAAAGGACATGCGTAAAACAGAAATAGACCAGAGGGATGCATTGTTGAGGAGACTATCGCGGAAGAAACAATAGAGTTTTTTAGCGAATATCATAAAACCATGAAAACTATTGGTATCCCACTTGATAAACATGTAACCAATGAAAATGAGGACGGAAAGACATTGTCGGCCGGCAAATCAAGTGAAGTTTCCGGAGAATTCTTTCAGAAAGCCATTTTGTATTTAATACAAAATACAGATGAAATTCAACCGTATATCGAGTAAGTATTACTAACACATGTCAATTTCGTTGCTTAAAATGTTCTATCAAATATAATAATCAAAGACATTTATTTGTTTCAGGCGACACAAGGAAGTTTTGAAAACAAAAAACCCGGGTAAAAAAATGGCATTGCTGGAGAATGAGCACAGTAAATCTTTTGCTAAGTGGTTACGCGAAGAGGTAATTACTCGTATGTTGTTTATCATTGTCTGTTTGTTGCTAAAAAGAAGTGAGTTGAGATAAACTGTGATGTGTGTTTTATTGATAAGTCCTTAACTGGTGTTTGTGATAAGCTGTATAAACCATTAATTAGGTGTACCATTCACCCAGAAAAACTCATAGCTACAAGCTCCAAAACCAATAGTAGTAGTCTATAATAAATAAGCACTTACCAATGATCTGCCCAGCAACTTTGTCAGTCATAGAACCTATCATCATAATTGTCCCTCCTGTATATGACATTAGATAGAGGTCCACCAGCACATCATTTCATTAGCCAAACACTCCTATTCTTTAATTGTTTGTTTGTTGTTCCTGCAATTTAATGGTAATATACACTTGTAATGAAATTCAGGTTAAGAGAGAGTTAGCGATATCCAATGATAGTGTATCAGAAACTTTGAGGTGGATATCATTTGGACCACGGGCCAGCATAGTGAAATACAAGGCGTATAACATCAATAGGTATACAATTCGTACGCAAAGTAATGATGGCATAGTATACCAGAGCAGTGGGGTTAGTGTTGAGGCAGTAGATCTTCACATATCCAAAGAAGTTGCCACCACAAGAAAAGCATTTTATTATGGGGTTTTACAAGAGATATAGGTACTAGATTACCGTTTCAGGCAAATTCCTCTTTTCAAATGTGATTGGGTTAATCACAAAACTGGTGGGGTCAAACGCGATACTCTTGGTTATACGTTGGTAGACCTAAATATTTTAGGCCACAAGGGTGATCCGTTTATATTAGCCTCACAAGCAACACAAGTGTTTTATTTGAAAGACCAGGTAGATAAAAAAAATCTATTGTCTTTAAAACACCTACCAAGAATTACAAAGATACATATGACGAAGTCGATGAGGAGTTTAGTACAGTCATTCACAAGCACAATGAAAACATGTTGCCACGTATAAGTAAACAAGACTTGGGTAAGGAATCACGAAGTGACTACTATCGAATAGACTGTGAAGGTATTGTTATACGAAAATCCAAGTGAAGCATGTCATGCTGCAAGTTAAGACTGCTAGTGTAACAGTTAAGACTGCTGGTTGAAATTAAGACTGCTGCTCAAGGCTAAGTGCAAGGTTACTGTTGGTATTGTTAAGTTAGTACTGTTAGATGATTAGCAGTTTTAGTATTAAATAGTTGTTTGTGTAATTTAGCCTGTTGTAATGGATTTTGACTCCAAAAAGTCAAGCTTTTCTATGGCAATGAAAAAATTTGCAGTTTTCACTATTATATATCCACTTGCAGTCAAGCTTTATTGTATTTGCAGTTTCCATTTATCATGTATATGCACTTGCAGGCACTTTAGTAACATGTTACTTCATTAAAGTTGAAAATTGACTTTAGAAAGTCAAGTAACCTAGTTCCGAGGGGCAAGTAACATACTACTGCATTAAAATAGATAGACTATAAAATCCCATATCTAACCCATCAAAATTACATAAGTTATCAAAAATGTGTGACCATATGTATCGAATTGTGACTACACTTAAATAATGTGTGACAAAATATGACTCTATGATTTAGACACCTAAATAAATACTTCATGTGACCATATGTAACATCTTGAATTTAGTCACACAAACACTCAATGTGACTAATATCAAGGTTAATGGTAACTGAGTTCACATTTTGCTATAAATAATAGTCACATGAATATTTCACAGTGTGACTATTTTGAATGTATTGGTCACATATAATATCCTTATAATGTGGCCATAAACATAATTAAGATACATATTTTTGATATGGTGTGACTATTGTATGCCTATAGTTACATGATTGTGCTACAATTAAATGTGACCATACACATTAGGATTTGGCAGGCAAACACACACTAAACTTTAGACACACATATTAACTTACGTGACCATATGTATCGAATTTTGGTTACACTTAATCATTTATGCCTATAGTTTTGTGTGACCGTATATGACATTTGGTCACACTGTTCAAGTGTGTGACATGTATTTGTCACTTTTAAATGCATATCGTGACTAATGCTTCAAATTTACTTTTCAGTTGTCACACATTTCAAATTCATATGTGGCTAAATTTTCAATAAAAACTAGCCGTCACATGTAAATAATGTATGACAAACTTGAGTATATGATTTAGCCACATACACAATTACTTCATGTGACCATATATGGATTTTGGTCACACTGTTCAATTGTGTGACATATATTTGTCACATATGTATATATATAGTGTGACTAATGTTTTAAACTTATTTGTATCCATCACATGTCCCAAATAATAAGCGACTAAATAATCAAAACAAGTTTTACCAGATACCTCTAATCACAAAAATATTCAAATGTGTGGCTGTAACCTTAGATGTAATTCCGAAATGGTTACACAAGTTGGATCAAGTGTGGCTGTTTATTTTATTCTGGTACATTTAGTCACATAAAAAAGTTACTGTGTGGCCGTTCGAAAAACAGCATGTGTGACGAAATCCCAGTTTTGTACTAGTAGGCAAATGAAGTCAGGAAAGAGAAATTAGCAAAGCAACATGATCCTCTTGCATTAATTGCTCAAACACTAAAACCTATACCAGTGAATACAAAACAATCATCATCATCCTCCACTCAGAACTAAATGCAACAACAATATGTTCCACAAATTGCTGTCATACCACAACAACAATTCTACCCACAACAACAACAAGTAATTCTACAACAACAATATCCTCAATTCTAAGAACCAAAGTTCATTGACAATGATGAGTCTACTGCTGCTTTGAATCAAGCATTTGTTTTTGTGACAAAGGCATTCCAAGGACGCTATTCCACACCAACTAACAACAACCAAAGGATTTCATCAAACACTCGCAACAGGCAGATTGCACAGTCGAGTTTTAACATGGGTCAACAAGGAAAAATGGTTGGGGTTATTGGGAATCAGCAAGGGTATGCTACTAGATTTCAGATAGGTAATCAAGGGCAGTATGCAAGAAATCAGATGGGTCAGTATGCAGGGAATCAGATGGGTCAAGTTGTTGGAAATCAGAGGGGTCAGAATATTAGGTATCAGAATGTTGGTAATCAGATTGGGAATTTTGCTGCTCCAGTTGCTGGGAATTATGGAAATGTGAATCAGGGTAATCCAGTAAACTGTTTCAACTGTCAGGGAGTCGGTCACATGGCAAGGAACTGTCCCACCATGCTGAAAAAGAAAGATCTAGCTTATCTGCAGAAAGCAGTGCTGTTGGCAGAAAAGGAATCGGCAGGGTTTCAGTTGAATGCAAAAGAAAATGATTTTATGGCTCTCATGGATGATATGGAAGACCTTAAGGACATCGATGCAAACTGCATATTCATGGCAAATCTTTAGGATGCTAAGTATGACACGGATTCTGACTCACCTCCTATTTATGACAACAATACAGTCTCTGAAGTACCATTATTCAATACATGTCACAATAATGAAATATTTGATATGTTACCTCATGAGGAACAGCATCCTGTAACTCCAACACCCACTTACGATACATATATGGATACGCCAAGTTGTAGCAATATTAATTTGGCAACTCTAGAAATAAATCCTAATGGAGGCTTCGAGTCACAGCATGCTGAGAATGATGAGGAAACTCGTGCTCTCTTTAAATCATTATTGAACAACTGTAGTATTGAAATTAAAAAAGTCAAAAAGGTCAATCGCGATGTTAAGGCCGCGAATGAGAAAATGACCGCTGAGCTTGAGAGGTATAAAGAAAATGAAAAAGCTTTTGAATTTCATAAAGCACGAAAGTCAGAATTAGAAATTGGTTATAAAAACTCCGTTTTAAGAGGAAAAACAATTGCAAATCAAGTTTGACACTCTTGATGTTAACTTGAATATGAAAATAAAATCCTTAAACGCGGAAGTTTCAGATTTGAAAAACCAACTTTCTAAAAAAATCAACTTGTTCTGATCTTGAAAAAGAAAAGAAACAGTTGAAAGCGGATTTTTCAAAACGCGAAAATGATCTTCTTGATGAAATCATTGAGAAACAAGAAACAATTAAAATGTTGGAAGATTTGTTTGTCAAAACGGGCCATTCTGCTCAAACAATTCATATGCTAATTAAAGATCCAAACCCGCTTTTGCACACAATGAAGAAAATGGCTATCGGTTGTGAAAACCCTTATACACTCAAGAAAGCTCAAAAAGGACATAATGTGTTGTACAATGGTAATGTGATATATGCTAAACATGATCCTTCCGCTGTTCGGGATTCCGATGAAACGATTGAGCTTGCAGAAGAGAGTAGAATCAAAATGAAACAAAAGAACCAAGAAATAAAACCAATTGATTATAACAAACTTAACATACTTTCTGGAGTAAATTTTGTTCAACAAAAACAAACACCAAAGGTTTCCAAAAAACTAGTTGTTTCAACAAAACATAAAGTTGTTTCCAAAAATCTTTCAAACTTGGAACAAATGTCCTCTAGCAACCCTTTTAACACAAGTGAATCTAGAAGATGTTTGGATGATCTTAAAAGGAGAGTTGAAACGCTTCAAAGTCTTGTTGCATCCAAAACAAATATTAGTATCAACAACTGGTATTCAAGTTTTCATATTGAAATGCAAAAGGTGTTTGAAACAGAAATTACTACTCCACTAAATGCAATTCATGCGAGAGTAATTCATGTTGAAAATGCAATTTTAAAAGAAACAGCCGACTTTGTCAAGGACCACAAATCCCTAGTAAAGGAAGCTAATGAAAACATTAAAAACATCAAAGTTTTGGAAAAACATAATGATTCTCTCTTCGAAGCAGCTTTATCGACCGATATTATGTCCATCATTTTACAAACATATTCTGTTGAAGACGATGAAAGACTCCGAGCTGAGACTTCTGCAATCGTTTTGATATATGAAAATGTTCTTGTTAAACTTGAAACAGAAAATGTCTCATATTTTAAACAACTTGATCGAAAAACCGAGGAATGCAAGTATGACAAATTATTGTATGAGCGTGCATACAAAAACATGAAAGAGCAAAATGATCATTTGAGGTCTCAGCTGGAAAGTCAAAAGGGGAAAGGTGTTGTAACTAAGTCTGCAAAACCATCGACTTCGGATAAACAAAAAATGTCAATTTCTCAAATGGCTCCAAAAGTCGATGTGAAAAATGATTTGACAAAACCAGTCACTCCAACACCCTTGCCTAAGAAAATTGAAAAAAGTGTTGATAAAGGGAAAGAAATTGTCGAAACACCAAATGTGATAGCACCTGGCCTTTATAGGATTAGTACCACCGTCTGCCTCTACATCTCAAACATATATGGCGATAGAAAAGTGTGTAAAAGATAATCCAAAAGAGTCTAGGAATGCTAAAACAACTTCAAAGGACAACAAGATAAATCCTAATGTGTGTGCATTACCTTCTACAGGATTAGAAAGCACCTCTAAGAGCAGCAGACTAAAGCCTAGGAGCAATACAAGGAACAATAGAGTCTCGCCTGTCTCTGAGAGTAGCTGCAAGAATAAAAATGAAGAAGTAGAAGAACACCCTAGGAATTTATCGCTTTCTAATAAGAAACATATGTCGTTTGGATGTAATGTTAAAAGTACTGTTTCTAGTGCCTGTAATGACTCTGTTTGTTTAATGTGCAAGAAATCGTTATATAATGATATGTGTGATGATTATGTTTCTAGGAATGTGAATGATATGCTTGAACAGAAGGATGTTCCTACAGAAACTAGTGCTAGATCTAGATATATAAAACGTCTAATTGCAGGATGTAGGTCAACCACTGGTAGTCAATTGCCTAGGAACTATCTTAAGTTATGTGTATGGAAACCAACGGGTAGAGAGTTCACACTCGTGAATGGCAAATTGAAAGCGGTTCCAAAAGAACCAGTAGAAACCTTCTATGAGTGTGATTCAGATGTTACCTCTAACCCCATGGAACCAAATGTTAAATGGTTTCCAAATGCAAAATCTTCTGTTCTTCGCAAGTTATCGAAATATGTCTTTGGATCGTCAATTCGGGTTGCTCCAAGCACATGACCGGGAATCTAAAGCTGTTGATCAACTTTGTATGGAAGTTCATGGGAACTGTACGCTGTGGAAATGATCATGTAGCAGCTATTCTGTGTTATGGAGATGTTCAGTTTGGAAATTACTTAATCACTCGGGTTTACTACGTCGAAGGGTTGGGACATAATTTGTTTTCAGTCGGACAGTTTTGTGACACAGATTTAGAGGTTGCATTTAGAAGAAATACTTGCTTCGTTAGAAATTTGGTTGGAGATGATCTCTTAACTGGGAATCGTGGCACCAATCTATATGCTATCAACATAAACCAAATGGCCTTTTCATCACCAATTTATCTTATGACATTAGCATGCGAAACAAAGTCCTGGCTGTGGCATAGAAGATTATCCTATCTCAACTTTGACACCATTAACAAGCTAGCCAAAGACAACATCGTCAACGGACTTCCTAAGTTCAAATATACCAAAGATCACCTATGTCTATCCTGTGAACAAGGAAAAAGAAAAAGGGAAACATATAAACCTAAAACCGTACCAAGTTCGGAAGCAAAGTTACATATGTTGCACATGGACTAATGTGGCCCAATGAGAGTTGAAAGCATTAATGGGAAGAAATATATTCTTGTTATCGTCGATGACTAATCAAGATATACATGGGTAAAGTTTCTGAGGTCAAAAGACAAAGCACCAGGCATCATCATCACCTTTCTGAAGCGTATTCAAGTCCTACTTCAAGCTCCAGTAAGGATTGTAAGAATAGACAATGGCACATAATTTACTAATCAGGCTTTAAGAACTTACTTTGAAGATACTAGAATCACTCACCAGACATCTGTTGTTAGAACTCCACAGCAGAATGGGGTAGTTGAAAGAAGAAATAGAACTCTTTTGGAAGTTGCTCGCACGATGCTGATTTATTCTAGTGCACCACTATTCTTATGGGTTGATGTTGTTTCCACTGCATGTTTCACTTAGAAACGTTCCCTAATCCATCCAAGATTCAATAAAACCCCATAAGAACTTGTTAAGAACAGAAAGCCTGATATATCTTACCTTACGTATTTGGCGCTTTGTGCTATCCAACAAACGACAGAGAAGATCTGGGGAAGCTCAAAGCTAAGGGTGATATTGGAATCTTCATTGGTTATTCAGAAATCTCAAGAGCATTCAGGGTGTATAACAGAAGAACTAAAAGGATAATGGAGACGATGAATGTGAAGTTTGATGAGATTTCACAAATGGCTTCTGAGAGACTCGCTCTAGAATCCGCGCTTAACCCAATGGCTTCAAATCAAAACAGATTAGGACCCGCACCAAACGTTTAGACTTCTGGACATATTAGTTCAAGATTCGTACCTCAAGGAGCTCAGTCAACTAACACTGAAAAACCTTTAAATCAAGAACTGGAAAATTTGTTCGAGTTTATGTTTGATGAGTACTATGGTGGAACTTCGACAAATGTATCACAACAACATTCCACCCGCTCAACAACATCAACCACCACCACCACCACCACAAGATGCATCAACAACAATCGAAGCTGACGCACCAACTCCCTCAACGTCATCAACATCTACTCCAACAACTCTAGTAATTGAAATTGTTCTACCAAGAGTTGATGAGCAAAATCAAACCACATCATTTCAAGAAGAACCAAACCAAAACAATGATGTGTTAGAAGAAGAACTATTCGAAAACCCATTTTCTACGGATTCGGCTAAATCATCTTCAAGGTTGCAAGAACCATCTAACACACATACGTTAAATCCAAGGTACCCTTCTACGTTACAATGGACTAAAGACCATCCAATAGAACAAGTAATTGGTGAACCTTCACGGCCAGTTCAGATGAGAAAACAACTCACCACCGACCCCGATATGTACATCTACGTTTGCTCAGTCAGCTTAAAATAACCAAAGAACATTCAGGAGGTGATGGCAGATAATGCATGGATTGAAGCGATGCCGGAAGAACTTCTCCAATACCAGTTACATGACACATGGGAATTAGTTCCAAGACCAATTGACAAACTTGTCATTGATCTAAAGTGGCTATGGAAGAACAAAAAGATGAAGAAATGACTGACATTCGCAACAAAGCTCGTCTAGCGGCTAAAGGATTCAGACAAGAAGAAGGGATAGATTTTGAAGAGTCATTCGCGCCAGTAGCAAGACTTGAAGCAGTCCGGATTTTCTTAGCCTATACAGCTCACAAAAACATCACAGTCTATCAGATGGACATCAAGACGACATTCTTGAATGGAACTCTGAAAGAAGAAGTCTATGTGATTCAGCCAGACGGATTCGTTGACAAAGATCATACAGACTACGTCTACAAGCTAAAGAAAGCCATCTATGGTTTAAAACAAGCTCCAAGGGCGTGATATGATGAATTATCATCTTTCCTGATCAAAAACAATTTCACCAAAGGAACAATTGATTCAACCTTGTTTACAAGAAAATGTAAATATGTCCTTTTGATTGTTCAGATTTACGTGGACGACATTATTTTTGGGTCCACTAATCCGAAACATTCAAAACATTTTGAAAATCTCATGAAAAGCAAATTTGAAATGTCCATGATGGGGGAACTAAAATTCTTTCTTGGTTTACAAATACATCAATCCCCTCGTGGTATTTTTATAAATCAAGCTAAATATACAATTGAGATTTTCAAAAAACATGGTATGGAAAATTGTGACTTTGTTGGTACTCCAATGGTCACTTCACCAAAAATAGGTGATGATTTATTTGGGAAACTCATGGATCCAAAGAAATATCAGAGCAAGATTGGTTCTCTCATGTACCTTACTGCTAGTCGACCTGATATTCATTTTGATGTTTGCTTATTAGCATGGTTTCAGGCAAGGCCTACCGAACTTCACCTCCAAGAGGTCAAACGGATCTTTCGGTACCTTCTAAGAACCATTAACATGGGACTTTGGTATTCGAAGGATTCTGAGTTTAAACTAATAGCATTTTCAGATGCGGACAATGCAGGTTGCCAAGTTACAGCAAAAAGTACATCAGGTGGAGCACAATTTTTAGGTGAAAAGCCAGTAGGCTGGTCATCAAGAAAACAATATTGTATTGCATTATCAACCGCAGAAGTCAAGTATGTGTCTCTATCTGCGTGTTGTGCCCAAGTTCTATGGATGAGGACACAACTCACAGATTATGGCTTTACTTTCGACAGAATACCTATGTATTGTGATTCAAAAAGTGCCATAGCCATCTCGTGCAATCAAGTACAAGACTCAAAGATCAAGCATATTAGAGTCCGCTATCACTTCATCAAGGAACATGTAGAAGAGGGTACTGTTGAATTATTTTTCGTGAAGAGTGAATACCAAATCGCCGATCTATTTACTAAAGCCCTTCCAAAAGAAAGATTTAAAAACTTAGTTCGATGAATTGGCATGCGAAGCCTAAATCCTGAGGAGCTAGAAAGTCTTCTCGAATCTTCTTGAAAATTATCTCAAAAAGCTTCGCTATAAATATTTTTGAGAAAAGCAAAATACAAAATTTGAAAAACCAACAAAAAGAAAATACAAAATTTGAAAAACCAACAAAAACAAAATATAAAAATAGAAAATTTTCAAGAATAGAAAAACAATATAAAATCATAAAAACCAAAAATATTCTTCTCACGACATGTCTCTTGTATAATCGATATTCTGTACGTATCTAGAAATGTCATTCAACAATGATACAGACATGTACAGATGCTTGAGCGAGAGTTCATTTAAATGTTTTCTAAGACATGTCGTTTCTCAAAATTTCTTCACTATGGCTTTCGTATACTTCAGTACGAAACCCGCACTTAAATAATGACTTCTGATTATATCAGATCAGGACACATGTTTTTAATGACAAAATCAAGAATCCTTTAGCACATGATTAAGATTTTTCAAAAGATTTTTCAAAATCATTCTCAAAATTCTGCGCTCAAGATAACTCCCTCAAAAACCCTTAAATTTAAAAACATGCTTTATTTAAGGGGGAGTATAAAAATGAAAAACAAAAATGTTTCAATTTCATGCTCAAATCCGTCTATCTCTCCAAAAGCCTTATTTTAATCAGTTGATATCAAAGATATCACTAAATGCCATTTTTGAGGGGGAGAAGATATGATTAAAATGTGATCAAAATGTTTAAAGATCGTGGATTGAATCTCAAAAGAGCTCGAATCAGATCTGAACCCTCGAATTGACGAAAACTAAATGTCAGTAATTGAAAAGACTTGTCCAGGACGGGTAATAAATTTAAGCTGGTTCATCCAGTGATGTAAACGTGTCTCGGAAAGGACTTTTCTGAGTAGAATGTACCAATTCGATAGATTCTCTTTTAAAATGTCCGGGACGGGTAATAATTTCAAGCTAGTCTAACTAGTGATGTAAACGTGTCTCGCAATGGTCATATTAACTGAAAATCAATCATTTCAATTATGCGAACTCTACCCAACATGTGCAATTTTATTTTAAAATGCATGAGCACATTTGAAGGGGGAGTATTTCAAAGAAAAAAGCAAACAAAACCCTCGAAGTGTTAACTAAAATGTGTTTTATTCATAAACACTTTGAGAGATTTTCACAAAACGTTTTATGGCAAGTGATCAACAAATCTAGGATAATCATGGAGTAATAAGGTGATTATGATTAGGTTATGTCCTATGATCCGCCAGAGCCGGAGGGATCTACCTAAGGACAATTCCAATAGATTAGAATTAGAAGTCCTTAGGTAAGATTGAAAAAAGGATAAATGAGAAAGGGAAAGAAGGGGTTGAAGAATGAAAAAGAAAAGTTCATGAAAAGGTGAAAAGAATTAGCCCTCCATGAAACCTTAGGGCAGAAACCGGGTCAATACATCTGCTATCGATTATCACAATGTTGATACTGATATTGAAGACAAGACGTCATGGACCCAGTGACACGCTGCACCACCCCTCTTAGCCACTCAGATATCTCTTAAAAGATATTTGTTTCATTTCTCATGGAGAACACTACATAATCTATCGGCCTCTCACTCTGAGATGTGTTGATATTGAAAAGGTGGCACTCTGCTACATGCCTCCGACTACTAAAAAACAAAATGCACATTATCGATTCTAGAGCCATGAGATTCATCAAAAATCTCTTAGGATACACTTTCAATATAATACACCTGTGTTCGCCAAAAAGGACACAAGGTGTACAAGAGTCTCAATGAGATCTACGGATCTTGCCTTATATCATGATGGTTACGTGCTACAAACGGTCTACAGTCGTGAAGTGATACTCCAGTATACTTCAGCAGCTCACTGAATCCTTGATACACTTCGGTGTATCTGAGTCAGCTCTCTAGGGGGCATCCGGTTCAGAATGGCCTTGGTAAGGATCAGAGAAAGTTTTCACACTATGTTTTTAACGATCTCGAAGTCCGAACCTGTAAGTGCTGGACGCTTTATTACTAACTATTTTATGCAGATACTGCGGAAAGTCCATCAACCATCATCATATAGCACAACATCTACAACTCCTCATACTCATACTTATGAAGAGCATCCTCAACAAAGCTCAAGTGAAAAAGTTCAAGACAAAAAGATTAAGTTAAAGACAAAGTGTTACGACAAAGTCAAGAAGCTAATCAAGATGTCAAGAACAAGCTCATGTACCAAACGAGGAAGACATAAGTATGAAGTTCAAGAAGTATGAGTATGATGGAAGAGACGAAAATGCAAATGTATAGAAGATGTTGATCAAAGGCAAGAAGGTCCGAAAGACGATTACTTTGAAGATCCATTAGCATGAAGGAACAAAGAACCAAGACTATTCTACAACGACACACAAAGTTCAATACAAGGAAGAGTAAAAGACCTAATCACTGAGAGCATCATTTGAATGACCATCCCTTAGGGGGAGATTGTCAGCATTATTAAAAGTGATGGCCATTTACAATAATACAACTTTCTAATGTGTCGTGTAATTCATATAGAATAGATGATGGGCTCATGGAGTTGGACTAAGCTAAGTGATTAATAGTTAAGTTAGACTAGTCCAGGTATTGTTTAAATGTCCAATCCATATGAAGCCCAACTGGGCCCAAACTAAAGCCCATGGCTCGTTACATACTGTGTATATATACCACACTCCCACCTCATTTTAGGGAGTGCTTTAGAGGTGTATAGGTGAGGAGTATGTGTATGTGTTGTATGTGCTCTCTCTTCTCTTAATCTAATATACTCGACTTACATATACATCCATACATTCCATCTCTCTAGTGCCATATACGATTCATATAAAGGTGTGATAAAGTGAGACCTTGTGTTCTACACAAACGTTCTCAAGTTTCACAGCAACATGAAGATAGTTTTTGGAAAAGCAAATTTAAATTATATAAAGTCCATCCAGAAAATCATCATGTTTGTATCCGCCAACGGCGACTCTAGGACGTACTCCATGCATACCAAACCAAGAAACTTATGAACCTGAGAAATACATGCTAAAAATGTCAACATAAAGTTGGTGAGTTCGTAGGTTCAAGTAAATATAAATGCGGACCACAAGATTTTCGTGTACGACCATTATAACAAATACAAGTTCACACAAAAATTATTACAAATGTACTAAGCTCATGAATCCGAAGCCTTAACATATTCAGTATGTATATAAATATGCCCCTGTAGCTGTCTTGACAAACACCCAAAGTTCTACAAATGGTATGCGTCCGTTTGACCGATACCTCTGGTCAAGTACGCGCTACTTACCCGGATGGGGATGTCAACCCAATAGATCTATTCGCAACATTTGTGCTTACAAGTAATTAGGGGTTCATGATAAATGGGGACTTAATGGCAAATATGGTAACTTAGGCAATACGTAAATGTTTTATGTACTTGTGTCCGTATGTAAAATCAAGCAATGTATTCTCACCCCAAGTATTTCAAAACAAGTATAAACGAGTAAATATGGGGATATGAAACTCACCTCGAGCAAGTAATTTAATGGGAAAATGTAATGTGAGTTCAACGACAAGTAATCCTAAACGCGACCTAGATAAATAAGTCGTTTTATAAACGATGCGACATGTACTATATGCATATGTGTTTTATAAAGTTTTATCACCCTTATATACTCGTATTGAGGTTTTATAAAGTTACATAAGTCAAAACGTTTAAGAAAAATGAATAAAATGCGTTTACGATATCAAAGTTCTAAATAAAGGCTGTAAATTTTAAACCCGACTTTGAATGGGTGAATCTCCTTCGTTTCTGGTTCTTTTTTATCCATTTAACTCTCTAAACATAGGTAAATATGTATACTTTCAATATATCAAGGCCTCGATTTGTGAAAACATGTTTTAGGTGAAGGTTTATACTCATTTATATACGGATCTGCTGTTACAGCTTCTCAGAAACTTTTCCTAACTTCAACGGGCTATAACTCACTCGTTTTCTAATGAAATTAGTCTGTTCAAAAAGCCTAAGTTGAATATTTTTGAGTTATCTTTCCAATGTAGGTCATTTGTTTTAGTTCTAAACCTATTGTTTCAGAAATTCAAAAGTCTACAGGTGTCAAAGCTTGGAATTTTCAGAAAACATTACTCAACATCCGGGGCCATAACTCCTTTAATACTTAACCTCTAGGGTCAATTCAACTTACTGAGTTTAAGTTAGAGTCTTAGCTACAAAAAGTTCAAGAGGCTTGACTTACCAAACTACTCTTAAGTTGGTGATAAATACATTCAAAGTTTCGAACTCAGATTTAAAGATTTTCAAACATCCGATTTGGGAAAAATTGGTAAAAATAGTAAAGAACTCCAAAAATTATAAAATTTGAATGAGAACTATCTAACACATGTATCTAGCTGTGGTTGCAAGGATTTTGGACCATATTTAGTTTAGAGTGGTTTTCTATAGTTCCTAATTCGGCTGTAAAACGGGACAGATTCTAGGGTTTTCTAAATCAACTTTCAAACATTTTCATCACTACAAAACATATGGAGGTGATATATAAACAAGCATGACATGATTATAATGAATGAAAAGAAGTGTAAAATAAGTTGTGAAATGCTTACAAAGAGTTGAGGATGTATGGTGAACAAGAACATAAGAACACTTTTTTGAAAACCCTAATTAATGAACCCAAACCCTAGTTTTAATCATTAACCCTTAACCAAAGTATCAAGAACCCAATATACCCCTGCCATTTGCTTCCTTGCTGCCGTGAGTCATAGAGAGAAAGAATGAGAAAGTTTGTATTGTTTGAAGTAGTGAGAAAATGATTAGGTATGGTTCCTTATATAGCAAAAGTTTAAGTATTAGATCTCATTTCTTCATTGTATGTGACTAGTGAACCATAATTGGGAAAATTTTGGTAGGTATGGCTTGTATGTGTATGTGGTGCCATGTTTTAGGTGCACAAATGAGGGAATCACAAGTTAATTTGTTGCAAGTATCACATATTTACCTTGGTTAAAGCTTTGATCAAGTTTATGGCATATTAGGGAACCAAGAAAGAAAAGTAAGTGTTGGAGTTACCCTATTTGGGTGTGTAGTTAACGGCAAAGGGTGGGGGAGGGGGGTATAATTTGAATTTATTTTCTTAAGTGTTTAACTATAACTGTAAGTATGTATTTATAGGAAAGGTGGTGAATATGGCATGCATGCCTGAACGTAAATATAAAACGTAAACGTTTTAAGTAAAACTTGTTAAACCAAATGCATGAACTTATAAAACATGGTTTTAAGTAAACCAAATGCATGACGTAGACTAAACTTATTCTAGTGCCGGTTTACGTTAAAAGTTGTTTTCCGTCGTACGTGATTTAACCTAACGTTTTTACGTTAAAGTAAATATTCAAGCGTCCAAAGTAAATTGTTTTAAGTTTATGGTTAAGTATGAACCTGGAAAATGCGAGTTGTCACATTAAAAAACCTGAGTTAAAGATAGACCTAAAATTTATAACTTTTACGTTTTACAATTTTTCTAAATCGAATTTAATAATTGTCAAATTTATGGTAAAAACGCAATAAAACACAATACGTACATTTTTTTAAAAAATTAACAATTAAAAATTCATCACTTTTTGAATCGTACATTAATAAAATGATTAATGATGTGTTTTGGTTCAAAAATTAGTGCATTTAACGCAATTTTAACACTAAAAATCTAAGTTGGACATCTCATCAAACACCTAATGCAAATATGATTAAAACGTCATCTTTACCATGTGATATCTCACTCATATAACATCGGATATGAGTGATTCAAATTTTTGGTAAAAAATGGCAAAAAAATATAAAACTTTCGTGTTTTAAGTTTTGTGTAATTCAACCTTTAATCTAGACAAAATTAGGGCTGAAGATCCTGAAAATTTTAAGAAAATGATGACCAAATTAAACTTTAAAAAAAATTGCGATTTATACATCAAAATTTATACCAATTTAAAGACTATTAAATTCTCGAAATTATGGTAAAATCGGTTTTTCTTAAAGTTTGTCGTTTGAGAGTTATAACAATTTGAAGTTTGAGGGTATATTATAAAAATGAATTATATGATCAAAATACCCCTGGTCAAATTGAAAAAAAGAAGCTGTGATTTTTTATTTAATAATGATCGTTAGATTAGTTTAGGTGGTGATCCGACGTGTGAAATTAATTTTTATAGTTTTTAAAAATCTTTCTTTTTTTAAGAGATCGCAACTCGTCCCTATTCTTGATTTGACGTAATACCAAATAATATTTGGGAAGTGATTTGCACACTACACAAAATGATTAGGACGCTCAAATTTATTGTCTTTGCACATTTATACCCTCACAGTTACCCTTCATAGCTCATACTCTCTAGACTTGAGCATAGGCACCACTTGTTATTTTGGTCAAGCAATTATGAAACAAAATCTGAATGTACTACTCTATCCTTATTCTCCGTATCTCGTTAATGTTGCTCCTCTTACCTTAATGCTGCTAAGGGAACTTAGTGCTGCTTGTTATGGCAATTAATACTGCTACTTGATGTTAGTGCTGCTGCCTATGTACGAGTTAGTACTGTTCTTATAAGTTTGTACTGCCAGTTTAATATTCATGCTGCTCGTATATTTTCCAAGTTTATGTTGCTGCTGCAAACGAGCCTTAGTACTAGTTGTTAGTACTGCTATGGAGTGAGACTTAGTACTCGTTGTTATTACATTGGTGTTATTAAGTTCACGATAGGGGTAATTTGGTGTGCATGCGAATTAGGGTTTTGGGGTTCATTATTGTTATATTGATCTTGGTTTGTGATTCCTAACTCCTAATTGATTAAAGCTGAATGTATTATGGCCATGAGTTACGAGCAGTGAGGGGAAGAAAAGATTTGTTCAATCTCAGATACTATATTTTATTGGTTCTCTGCTGAGTTTGAAAGAAATATTGGACGACACACACATGAAGGTGTTTGGTTTTGGATTTGGGATTAATGTTGTGACCTGATGATTCATTGTTACTGAATACTCTTTTGAATCAGGTTCACATTAAAGAACTATTCTTCATGTTACTACTGCTTGGTTTTGAATTCTATTGTTGTTATTTTTTATTAGTATTGGCTGCTATGATCGTTCATGGATGGTACTACATGGTGTTCGTTGTTATGGTGGTTAGTTATTCGAAAAGTTCTTTTAAATGGTTAAAATATTGGTTTCAGGGGAAGATTAATGTTAAAATGTTTACCATTTATATTGATGCGTGGTTTTGCAACCTTACAACAGGTTTTACCTCTCGAGGGATCTCAAGAGGCTTACAACCCCACCAGGCAGTGTACCTGACCGATGTAGTATAGTGTAGTGGTAAGTACGAGGGATTGATCGTTCTCCACAGGGAATAGTGTCGTTAGGATTGAAGAACTACTCTAATAGGTCTAAGGGTGAGAGAAGATTCATTTTGTATTTTTATATTTTATGAAAGCAAGTAAAATCTCAGGTTTTGAAAGAGTGGGCGGAATTAGTTGCTAGTCAACTAACCCAAATAACTACGAATGCAAATAAAATAAAATAACTGAAAATGAAAATGTTGTGAAACTTATGTGGAGAGAAATGTGTTTACTTAGATTTCCTTACTCCCTAACTATCTTTTACCGGTTGATTAGTGTGTATTAATTGCGTGGATGACGGGTGTATTCCTTAATACCAATCGTGGGGTGGCGTACGTACTTCCCCAACTCTATGAGCTCCTACTTCACTCCTATGTCGAGCCGGCTAAGAAGCTCCTAACATGGGATCACTAGAATTCGCTCATGCATTAAATACAACCATAAAAACCTTAGTACGCATTGGTTCATGTTTCTTAAGACGTTCAAGCAAGTCACCGAATAGGAAGTTAGCCAGTTTTCTTAAGCCTAACATCGATAAACAATCATCCAATACAATTAATAACACACTAATAACCAATAATCAATAGCTATGTTTCATTAGATCTAAGCAAACACAAGATAAATCTAGCCTAGCATGTTAATCAAAAGACAAGAACAAGATATAATCAAACAACACATAGACATATTGATTGATTAAATGAACACTTATCTTTAATTAAACATGGGAGATCCAAGGGTCTGAAAACCCTTAAAAATGGCAGAAATTCGTCTTTAGGGTTTCTCCTCACAAAGTTGCACACTATGAATAAAAATTGCAAAACTATATATAGAACTTAGTATCTGACGGCGTCACGTTGTAGATCTTGACGCCGTCACCTCGCCGTGTCTAGGGTTCCCGGATGGCCTTCCTGACGCCGTCCCTCTTTAGCTCTCCAAAATCCTCCCTGGCTTATCAAGGCTTGACGCCGTCAGAATAGAGCTTGACGCCGTCTCGCTTTAACTTAAGCCGTGATGGCCTTGATCACTTCAAAGGGTGACGAAGTCAGATTTCCATTGTAAAATTCTCTAGCTTATCATGTGTATTTTTCATATCCACTTCTTTTGCCAAGCCATGACGCCGTCAGGAGCAATCCCTGACGCCGTCAAAGGTACTTTTCCAGCTGATTTTGAGACTTTGTCGTTTTCTTCACTTTTATGCTCCAAAAACGTCCAAAATGCTTCCTTTTACAGATTTCTTCTCCAAAGTACCTAAAATGACAAAAGGAACGATTTAGGGCAATATTTGATCAAATAAATACGATTTAGGGCTTAAATGACCCCCTAAAAGCGGTACACTTTTCGCTTCATCAAATACCCTTACACTTGAGATTTGCTTGTCCTCAAGCAAATGCGCTTTTATTCTAATCAAAATACAAGTTAGGGGTCATTTAATGCTAATATAAAAGTAATTACAACAAATAATCGTTCCACTTTAATCATAATAAGCACGGAGATTACAAACTAGCACCTCACAAGTAGTGTTTAGATACTCACATCTCTCAGGTGTCATCAAAATAAATCTCATAAATGGAAACGGATAATATCTCTCACTGCCTGTCATAGCAAATAGATTACCATAGGCTTGGAAAAGGATCAAAAACCTTCTCCACTAGGCGTAAGCACCTAAGATAAACTATCAAAGAGGGCTTTTACATGGGTTATAACGTGAGGTGTAGGGATATGATAAACACGGATTTGTTGGATAAGGGATATTTTACTGGTGGCGAGTTAAAGATCTTGATTAATTACATGTACAATATGGCGTTGCTAAGCCAAGACTAGACTCGACTTAAGCTAAAAACAAAATAACAAAAACATAAAATAAACATAAAATGAAACGGGATGGTAGTCCATATGTTTTTTCTACTTTTCTTTTTCGCATTTTTTTTTTTGTATTTTTCTTGATTTTTTTATTTTTATTTTTTATACACTCTTGCCCTACCATCCAAAATAATACATCATAGGGGAGTTGCATTCCCCTTACACCTGAACTTTTACATAACTTTACAAATAACTATTCTAATGACTCGAATTAAGATAATTGAAAAACTTGGAGTACTATTAAAATATTTAGCACATATGGGGGTAATAATGTTGTTCTTCCCCATTACTCCATTACACTAGTACTTTACCCATGAGTCCCAATCGTCCCAAAACAATATGTACAAGGATATGACTCGACTTAGCAACCATGTAATCAATTAGATAATTAACTTGGGGTTTAAACAAATGTTGTAACAATAATGCACTAAAAATGAGTGCATACAAGGTAGGCTAAGGCGATTTGGGTGTACATTTAAGTGGGGTGTAAACAAATTCTTCCTTTAAGTAAAATGGTTAAAGTTAGAAACGAAAAGATAGGCTCTGAGGGGTGTACTAGGGGTATCGTGTACTAAAAATGAGTACAACGCAAAGGGTGTGGGAGAATTACTTGACCAATGTAGCCAACGAAATTATAACAAAAACACAGGTGCAAAACAATGGGCTAATCCTAATGCCTCTTATCATGTAGTAAATCTAACTACACGAATGTAGTCTCACTTGTGGCCTCGGAATGGTCCTAACGCAAGTTCTAGAATCTAAGTGCTACCGGTACACACATCATAGCATAAATGCTTTTCCTACCAATTCTAGGGACGATCCTCACATATTTGGGGGTGGAAAATTTTTTTAGTGGTACGGTTTTGTGCTAGTCATATAACTCCTATCCGTGAGATGCTCATTAAGATCAAAGTTTCACTCCTAAATGTTGTAAAAAATTTTAAATTTGGCACTAAAATTGCCCTAACAGGTATTTCTCTCAGTTTTATTACACATCTACTATTAAACAAACAAAAATCAAGCGTAATTGCATTCTCTAAAGTATCGTACTTTTACCCCCCCCCCCCCTTACACTTAAGATGAACATTGTCCCCAATGTTCAAATAACAAGATATAAAAGTAAATAAGGTAAACGAATGAAATCAAATACTCCCCTGATTCGCTCGGTGGATAAAGGGGTAACATGGTTAGATCTTCTTCCAAGAGAATGTAGAAGCTCCAAGACTAATGCATCGCCAAAAGCTTGATTCCACATACATCTTCTTGTCCAAAATAACCTGTTAAACCTGAGAAAACAAACACGAAAACCTGCATAACATCGGCGGGATAAATTCTATATATAAGGATATAATGCTTGTGGAATGATAATTTTGCAGATTCCTGGAGATTATAAGTTAGAGATTTAATAAAAACTTTTTATGAAAACAAAACTTTCAAAAATTTTTGAAAATTAAAACCTGACGCCGTCAGGTTGTAAAGCCTGACACCGTCAGAAATATTCTGACAGAATTCTCATGTTAAGTTTCCGGAAAATTTTTGGAAAAACCTATACCTTACTTCCTGGAATTCCTGCAAAATAACATTATGACTCGATACAAGCATTTGACTCAAACAAATACTAATATGTATGTTAATTTATTATTATTATGATTCATGTTCATTTGTTCTAATAAACCGATTTGGATTTCCCTTACACTTAATTTTTGCAAAATACCTTTGTATGTAGTTAAGACGAAGTTAAAAACAAGATAAAGCATTTTCACAAATTAGTTTTGAACATGAATCAATAATAATAAAAATTAAACATACATACGGAAACAAATAAAATCAAACAAACAAATAAATAAACTCACAAAGCAAATAAAGCTTGGTTTGCCTCCCAAGAAGCGCTTTTCTTTATTAACGAGTCTTGTAGCTAGACTCAAAGTCACCGTACATTACGTGACTCCATCATTGGTCACAGTTCCTAGGCCATTCTCATTTTCGGTTTTATATTCCGATCCTAATTTCAAACAATCCTTGTAGAAACCGGATATCCTTTCCATAACATAGTCTACTCCTTTATTTCTATCCTCATCATTCCTATAGTAGACCGCTTGCTTAAGCTCCTTCTCAACATTTGACAAGTGTTGGAATTGCTCTATCTTATATGGAATTTGGTATTTTACCTCATTGGTCTCATCCTTAAACCTAACTATCCCTAAGGAAGGTTCATAAGTCATTCTAGAGACCTCAACAAATGGTTTTCGAAGAACTACTTGAGTTAAGGATGCATCGACTATTGGGCGGATATCTTCTACAATTACAAAGTCGGTGACATAGGTGAAGTTTCCTACATAAACCGGTAATCCCTTAACTCATCCCGTGAAGTTACTCATCCAACCCTTATCAGGGAACATCCTATACCCAAGTTGATTTTTCATTATTAAGTTGTAGTGGGCTCTAGTCATGATGTTTATGGGGGATCTAAGGTCGATATAAGCTTTCCACACATGCAAATGTCCGATGTTGCATGGTATTTTGAGATTAGAAGGATTGCTATTTTTATAATTGTTCTACCTAGGAAGTATGGTGTCTCGGGGTCATCGAATAAGTCTGTATGATATGCGCGCTCTTCCTTAGTGGGTAGCCTATTGAAGTAGTCCTCATCATCATCTACTTCTTCAATCTCACTTTTCCTACCTTCCTTATCAACCTCGACTTTCTTAACCTCATCCATAGGTTCACTATTATCTTCATTCCTATCAATCGGTTTGATAGTGACAATGTTGACGAAGTGGACATGTTTGGATGAAGAGGGGTCTTTTACTTGGGGTCCGCTATTTGTGTTCCTAGCGTCCTTATGTGGAGGTGATAGCACTTGGTTATTGAGGGCTTTCAATAAGTTGTCAATTTTATTGGTCATCTCCGTTTGTTGTTGATTGAATTCGGATTCAAACTTAGCCAAACAAGCTTCTTGAGATGCCATAAATTGGGACATCAATCCTTCAAAGTTATTGGTACTACCATTGCTGGAAGGATTGTTGTTGAAAGTACGGTTCGAGTTGGAACCGCTTGATTGGAAACGATTAGGTGGGTTGGAAGAATTGGTTTGTTGTGCGTTTTGGTTTTGTTTCCACCTAAGGTTTGGGTGATTTTTCCATGAGGGGTTGTACGAATCACCGTAGGGGTTTGGCTCGGGTTTGAAAGTGTACCACTTGTCTCCCGCTCCGTCGGTACGTGAGGATGCGTAGTCCGCAAAAGCTTGTTCGGGGAGTTCCATGCAATCACGAGTGTCGTGGGGACCACTACATAATTCACATGAAGAAGTGATTTTGTTCACTTGGCTTGAAGGTTTAGGAGCCTCGTAGGATTTCATAAGAAACTTGACTTGGTCTTCAAGTTCTATGATCCTACGGTCGGAACTGCTTGAATTATTTGAAGGCAAAGATATTGCCTTGACCGTTTTATTCAAATCACGGGGATCACTCCAACTTTCGTTTTCATAAAGAGCAAGATCTTCCAAGAGAGCCCATGATTGTTCCGCACTTAGATCACGTAGCTTACCACCGGCCGATTGGTCAATGGTTTGCCTCGTGGAGAAATTGATATGGTTATAGAAGATTTGGACTTGGAGCCAAAGTTCTATGCCATGGTGAGGGACTTTTTGGAGTAAGTCCTTGAATCGAGTCCATGCCTCGTAGAGGGTTTCGCCTTGACGTTGTTGGAACATCAAGATATCATTCCTTAGCTTGGTAGTTCTTCCCGGTGGGAAAAACTGAGCAAGGAAACGAGTGGTGAGATCATCCCAAGAGGTGATGGATCCTGCGGGTAGACGCTCTAGCCACTGACTAGCTTGGTCCCGCAGAGAGAATTGAAAGAGACGCAGTCGGGTCGTCTCTCGAGTGGCAACATCAAGGTCTATGGAATCAACAATTTTGAGAAAGTCCTTGAGATGCTGATTAGGATCTTCGGAACGAAGTCCATGGAATGCGCATCCGCTTTGCACCAACCGGATGGTGTCGGATCGCAAGGGAGTGACATTGGCTCCTTGAGTGAGCTCAATGGTGTTTCGATAGCCATGGTGGCTAGGACGGGAGTAGTCTCCTAAGGTACGGGCTCTAGGAGGTGGGTGTTGTTGTGGTGGTGGGTTGTTGGGATCAAGGATATTACCACCTTCCATGATGTCGGATGGTAATGGTTACGAACAAAGAAACGAAGAAAAAAAAGATAGACTAAAGAAAACCTAGAAAAATAAAATAAAAATCTCACTAGAAAGGAATCTAGTGAGTAGACCTAATAAAATAAAAATTCAACCTAAACAATAACTATTCCCCGGCAGCGGCGCCAAAAACTTGATGCGTGGTTTTGCAACCTTACAACAGGTTTTACCTCTCGAGGGATCTCAAGAGGCTTACAACCCCACCAGGCAGTGTACCTGACCGATGTAGTATAGTGTAGTGGTAAGTACGGGGGATTGATCGTTCTCCACAGGGAATAGTGTCGTTAGGATTGAAGAACTACTCTAATAGGTCTAAGGGTGAGAGAAGATTCTTTTTGTATTTTTATATTTTATGAAAGCAAGTAAAATCTCGGGTTTTGAAAGAGTGGGCGGAATTAGTTGCTAGTCAACTAACCCAAATAACTACGAATGCAAATAAAATAAAATAACTGAAAATGAAAATGTTGTGAAACTTATGTGGAGAGAAATGTGTTTACTTAGATTTCCTTACTCCCTAACTATCTTTTACCGGTTGATTAGTGTGTATTAATTGCGTGGATGACGAGTGTATTCCTTAATACCAATCGTGGGGTGGCGTACGTACTTCCCCAACTCTATGAGCTCCTACTTCACTCCTATGTCGAGCCGGCTAAGAAGTTCCTAACATGGGATCGCTAGAATTCGCTCATGCATTAAATACAACCATAAAAACCTTAGTACGCATAGGTTCATGTTTCTTAAGACGTTCAAGCAAGTTACCGAATAGGAAGTTAGCCAGTTTTCTTAAGCCTAACATCGATAAACAATCATCCAATACAATTAATAACACACTAATAACCAATAATCAATAGCTAGGTTTCATTAGATCTAAGCAAACACAAGATAAATCTAGCCTAGCATGTTAATCAAAAGACAAGAACAAGATATAATCAAACAACACATAGACATATTGATTGATTAAATGAACACTTATCTTTAATTAAACATGGGAGATCCAAGGGTATGAAAACCCTTAAAAATGGCAAAAATTCGTCTTTAGGGTTTCTCCTCACAAAGTTGCACACTATGAATAAAAATTGCAAAACTATATATAGAACTTAGTATCTGACGGCGTCACGTTGTAGATCTTGACGCCGTCACCTCGCCGTGTCTAGGGTTCTCGGATGGCCTTCCTGACGCCGTCCCTCTTTCGCTCTCGAAAATCCTCCCTGGCTTATCAAGGCTTGACGCCGTCAGAATAGAGCTTGACGCCGTCTCGCTTTAACTTAAGCCGTGATGGCCTTGATCACTTCAAAGGGTGACGCCGTCAGATTTCCATTGTAAAATTCTCTGGCTTATCATGTGTATTTTTCATATCCACTTCTTTTGCCAAGCCATGACGCCGTCAGGAGCAATCCCTGACGCCGTCATAGGTACTTTTCCAGCCGATTTTGAGACTTTGTCGTTTTCTTCACTTTTATGCTCCAAAAACGTCCAAAATGCTTCCTTTTCCAGATTTCTTCTCCAAAGTACCTAAAATGACAAAAGGAACGATTTAGGGCAATATTTGATCAAATAAATACGATTTAGGGCTTAAATGACCCCCTAAAAGCGGTACACTTTTTGCTTCATCATATATGCTACATCGAAGTGAAGTTTTCACAACTACTAGTTGTTATTCTTACTGATGGTTTAGGTTTCTTTGTCTTGCGTTCATTTATAGTAAGCATTTTGGTATTCTTCATGGAGGGTAATTCGGAAAAATGGAAAACTGGATTGGAAGTATGATAGTGGTTTGTGGTTGTGAAAATCAAGGTTGAATACATTAGTTCCTAATTTGATGAGGACAAAAAGGGAATGAAATTTGCAACTTGTAGATCCTTGGTATAGCATGCTACAAAGGAAGTCTGACTTAATGGGAAGCTTGTTTCATTCGTGGGTGAGATTTAATTATCTCAATTTCTCTATTTCATCTAGGGAAGTTCGTACAAGATTCGTGGTTATTTTGTCATCATCAAATAAGGGAAGATTGTTGGGTTTGTTGATTTGATGAAGATAAAACAAGAAGAATGAAAACAAGAAGGACTAAATCTGATCAAAGAGAAATCTACAAAGACTAAAGATTTAGAAGATATTCTTAATTGTTTAAAAGATATTCATTCGTAAACCATAATCCTCTAGTATATAAAGAGGACATAGGACGTTTAGTTCATTGTGTGTCAAGATGTAAACACCAGGAAAAAGTGTATGTAACTAGGCATCAAGTTCCATAATGGACGCCTAGGGTTTAGGGTTAAAGTTGTTTGTCACCGCAAGGATCTTAAAATCCCTGTTAGATGTAACCATTCTAGAATTGATCTATCTAGAATTGTGGTGATTATGTGAATTATTATGAATGAAAAACCTTGTTCATAACATTGATGTTCTTATTTATTATTCCGCTGCATGTTCAATGTTATTGTTCCTAGATAATATGATGTCTAATCAACCTCGAGCTTAAACGGTCCTAAGAGCGTATTGATGGCGTCCATAAGTTTTATCGTATGCATCTCATGATTACGTACGATTTGTTTTCGTTTGGTCAATCCTAACCCACTTTTATAACACATTGTCTCATATGTGGATGCTTATTATTAGATTGAGTATTATTTTTAACAAAAATCGACAGCATTTCCCCTTAACTCCCCAAGTATACGTATAAGTGCATACTCGTAGGAGTAAGGGAAAAATGCTATCGATTTTTTTCTAAAATAATACTCAATCAAATAATAAGCATTCACATCCTAAATGAAACAATATGTTATAAAAGTAGTCCCAAATGGTGACAATCCAAGATTAACCTCTAATAGGTTAATATCGGACGGGTGTTAAACTATATATTCATCTATGTTTTTTTTTTTCTTAGTTTTACTACATGGATGTTAAAAGAATATATATGCTTGCTTAAAGATAACTGTAAATAATACCTTACTTCAACAAATCGTAAGTCAAGCTATCCTAAAAATATTTTGTTCGGCATACATGATTTCCGCAAATGACACTACACGCATGAAAAAAGATTCAAAAAAATGAACTAGCTTCAAATGTCTAAGAAAGTAAAATAGTAATCTATATTACTCCCTCCGTCTCAATTTATTTGTCAGGAGAGAGAAAACATAAAGTTTAATAAAAGTGGGGTCACTTTAATTTTCAACCACTAAAATGGAATATTACTCCACTAGATTCTCTAGTTTTTACTAAATAAAGAAAGTGGGCAATTAATTTGAGACATCCATAAAAGGAAATATGGACAAATAAATTGAGACGGAGGGAGTAGTAAATTAAAACTTAATGATTAAGATACATTTAATACCTTTGTTAATGAATAAGATGTATCTAATGTTTTTGATGATGAATAAGATGCATTTAATAAATACGAAATTTGTGTTTGAAAGTTAGAAAGAAGTTTAGTAGGTAAGTTGTGAGTTTAAGATGGCATTGAATGTGTTTTTGGTATTAATTTCGTGAAGCAGACCTATAGCTGCAACTGTGTGATTTCAAATATGTATGTAGACCCTTTTTTTATAAAATAACCGGTCTCCATTAAATAAATAATCTAGACGTGTTTTTAAAAAAACAAACCGGTGTCATTTAACTTTTTATAGTCCGGTTTTCATAAAATTAACCGGTCTAGTTTTCTTTCCTGAATCAAGACCGGTTTGCTTGTTAAGGACCGGTCCAGATTATTTTTGGAGGGGTGGATTCCGGGTTTTGAGACCTGTTTCTTTAGTATCCGATCTGCATAAGGGGGTCTTGATACTTCTTTTTGTAGTAGTGTTAAATCGTCATCTCAAATAATTTGTGGTAAAAAAAGAACGAAAGAAAAAGTTACAAGAATAGCGACCAAAACACCAAAACTACTTGTCTCTATAATTTTGGGTTTATAGCTTTACATGCATTAATTCTTTAACAAATAACTAAACATTTGTAATACGTTACGCGTATCATTAATTGTCAATGCATGAATTCAAAACACTTATAACAAAAACTTACGCTTTGATATGGGTAGACCACATGCTTGTTGGTTGCCTATTCATCTTTTAAGTATACGTGTGGACCAAATCTTTGTTCTTACGTGAACTTTAATTTCTAATAATAAGTAGGATCATGTGAACGTTTTAAGGTCGCTTGTATTCTACAGAAAGAACTTAAATCAGTTTTGATTAGTAATAAAAAAAACCAGTACATTAAAAACCTACTTTCTGTTCTCTTGGCTAAGTCACTTTGACCCATTTTTTAGGTGCTCCATTTTATTTTATGGAGTGAATTTTATACCGGTTTAGGGCATTCAGGAATGAATACTTATGCCCGCGTGCTGTTTTCTTACTTGCAATAAGTACAATACAAATGCCCTTGAATAGCTAAAAAAAACCTAATCGTTTGCTCTGTACGTAACATTTATAGTTATAACCTCACGTCGTTTAACTTCTATATGCAATCAAGTAACCCTAGTTTTTTTTTTTTTTTTTTTTTTTTTTTTTTTTTTTTTTTTTTTTTTTGTTCAAAGGTGAAAATATATATATTGATTCTCCAAAAGATATACAACATAAGAATAGGAAACAAGATTTGGACATCTCCCAACTCTAATACAAACTGAAGACACAAGACAAATTCAGAAACTAAGCCTTATGGAACAGAACTGACAACCAGAGCTTAACTTCTTTTCCAACCATACACTTTATCTCAATTCACTTTTTAATGCACCTACCATCTAGCTACATTTCCACTTCTCCATTCTACCAAGCCACTCAACCTGCCACCACAGTAGACAAGGTAGAAGTGGAGAGTGGCATCACTAGGCACCCATAACCTATCCATGAGGGGCTCTGCCAAACAACCTACATTTCCCTCTCAATGGAAGGCTTCAGTTGTTTGGGAACACTCTCCCTCCATGATGACCAACCATTACTTCCTATGATGTATTAATGTTTTTAAACTACCCTAGTTATGGAGAGGTATTAATGTTTTTAAACTACCCTGTACGTACGTCCCCATATACCTAATAAATGTCATGATAGTAACATTGGAAATTTATACCTAAGCGTATACTGATCGAACATTGATATATCGATCCGTATATACCGTATTTAATTATATGCCATTGCTATCATTTGGACCTTATCTTTTTCGTGCTCTTCATGCCATCTTAACTAGGCTGCTAGTAGTGATAGCAGTACACGAAGCTGTCTTTGATACCTCACAGGAAACACAACTGGACATGTGTGCATGATTACCTTGAGTAGTTGAGTTGTAAGTTAGCACGAGTAACTTAACATATCGTATGTTATGTCGGTTTACTTGATTTTTTTAGTAGATTTTTTTAGGTATGTTATATCTACATAAGACTTATGATAACTAACATCTTGAATAAATTCGCTCATATACCCTGCGCGATACATAAGATAACATTATTCCAACCAAAAAAAAAAGTACAAGACAAATTATATGTTTTTTTTAGTAATTACTATGCAGAAAAGTAACATGTGATGTATAAAATTATAAACTCAAAGTTAAAATGCATATCCTTAACAATGCCCGTAAGAACAAAATTCATGCATTACTCTAATTAGGCATATACTATGATAAAAATGTATTAATGTATTACTTATTAAATAAAAGATCTCAAATAAGGTTCGATGAGTAATACCTTAAAACAAATATACCCTACATTTTTGTGATAATGCAATGATCATCAATAATTATTTCAAATGATTTTAAATTTCAACAGAAATATTAGCTAGCTAGAGATTAAAATCATTATTGCTTTCTGTTGTACACTCAATTAAAGCTTCTTTTCTATTGGTTGATTGCTCAACTACACAGATTGGCTCATTTTCTACAATGAAAAAGACAGACAATAAATTGCATTAAGTTATATGACATGGTTTTTGTTAGTGTAAATATTACGATATTTAAACTAAACGGTTTCTTCAATTTTAATAATGACAAACATATAACTTGTAATGCATAACGTAAAATGTGCAAATTACTTATAAACACAAATCATCAATGCATACTTACATCAACACCTCTCGACGTCTCAAGTATGCTTCAACAAAGTCGTAGATTTCCATCCCGACATAAATCACTCAAGGTATGGACAAATAAATCTACTACATGACAAATAATCAAAGGATTATATTTTTCTAAACTTCACATTTTTATGAATGTGACAAAACATTTTTCAAAAATACATTTTACAAATTATTTTTGAATTAAAAAGAAATGTTTTATTTTGAAAAATAAGTTTAAAATTTTCAACAGTCATTTTTCCCTCCAAACAGCTCCAAATATTACAAAATAAACCTTCCCTACTAAAAACAAACGGAGAAGCGTCCACGGTACCATTAAATTTAGTGCTGCCGTCTGACAATTAGTGGAGCCCTGCCTCTGTAACGGCTAGTTTTTATTTGCTTTTAAATAGTTGACCATTTTACACTTCCAACTTGATTTTTCCAGTCAGTTTTCTCTGGTCTAATCCCTCCTCACTTAGAAGACTTTCTTTGATCATTTAGAGAGTCTTAGTTTGTTTAAGTGTGATCCTTTCATCCCACAAAGAGATTCTCTTCATTCCTCTTCTAGTGCAAGAGAAGAACACAAGGTATCCAAGAATATACAAAGTGTTGTTGTTGTAGGCAGAGCACTTGTAACATATGTTACACACTTGATTGTATCATAGTATACATCAAGTCTATCTTTCTTTTGAGAGTTTGTGAGGGAAGATCATTGTGATCTTATAGAGATATTGAATATCTCTTGTAGCTTGTGAGCTAGTGTGTTGATTAAGTTGATCAAAGGTAGATAGGGTAGATTGAGTCAAGTGAGGGTTGATCATTGTGATCTTGTTGAGATCTTGGAGATCTCTTGAAGCTTGTGGGCTTGTGTGATTGATCAAGAAGATCAAGGGTAGATTGGGTATATCGAGTCAAATGGGAGTCGATCATTGTGATCTTGTCGAGATCTTGGAGATCTCTTGAAGCTTGTGGGCTTGTGTGATTGATCAAGAAGATCAAGGGTAGATTGGGTAGATCTAGTCAAAGGGAGTAGATCATTGTGATCTTGTCGAGATCTTAGAGATCTCTTGAAGCCATTAGGCTTGTGTATTGATCAAGTGGATCAAGGGTAGATCATGGTAGATTGGTGCTAGCTAAGATTAGCACTCGACATCTAGCTTAGTGTTGGAAATAAGTTAAGTGACGTGTACGGTTTTCTCCGCCTGAAGGGAGTTTGTTGATTAGTGAAGTAACTCTCGAGTTGGGTACTCGGGGAGTGGAGTAGGGCGAAGAGGAGCTTCGTGACCGAACCACTATAAATCATCGTGTCCAGTTTGCGCCTTCTTACTTATCTCTTTACTTTTATTTTATTTTTTATCGCTTTATATTTATATTTGCATTGCGTTTATGCTTGTGTGCTTTGTTGCTTATATTATGTTGACTATGTTTGTGTCATGGTGTTTTTATGTTTGTGTGGTAGTTTACTTTATAACATCTCTAGATGTTATGTGACCATAGTTGACACTTTTCATCATAGTTGTTAAGATCCCGATCCTGATCTAAGGATCCTACGATTTTACGATTTTACAAAGCAAAAACGATCCGGATCCTACGTAGGATCTTAGCAAGCTTAAGATCTTATAGGATTCCAATCTTGACCATATGATCTTAAGATCTACCCCAAACCGATCTTACTTTTCTCGAACCTTAAACTAAAAAACTACAAATTTATGATTTATGTTTTTATATAATTTTAAAACAACATGCAATTCATCTTAAACATTCCATATTCATAATTTATGAAAATATTTTCACGAAATATTCATATAATTTCATGTTTATAATATATAATAATTTGTAGATTTAAATAATATTACAAAGATTATAAAAAAATAGCATTATAGTAGGATCTTAAGATCCCGATCCGATCTTACAATCACGATCTTGCAAAGACGAAAACGATCCTAGGTAGGATCCCGATATTGAAAACCTTGCTTTTCATATTACGTCACACTTGATCGGGTGTTTGATACAAAAAGTTTTAAGTTTTTAAATGGAAACGTATTCACCCCCCCCCCCTCTACGGTTTCCACAATTGGTATCAGAGCCAGGCCGCTCAAATTTTTAAAACAAATGGTTTTCTGTTGTTCCCTTTACACTATTAGTGTTAACTAGAAAGTTAATCTATTTTGTGTTTATGACTAATACAATGTTTAAGATTAATTCTAACAGTTATAAAACGTGAATATAAAAAACACAATATTTTCAAAGTTTAAATTCTTATTAGAAATAATTCCAAGAATCTATTACCCAAGTGTTTTGCGGAACAAACACTTGGGATTGAATAGACAAGGGTATGGGGTGTCTCCTATCGAAACTCAAGTTTTGCTTGAGTGGTAACAATATACCCACTGAGCTATCTCAGTGAGTTGTATACTCTTTGTAGGAGAGAAGTTACTTTGTAAAAGTTCTAAGCTTTCAATATACAAAGCACACTTTAACTTCTCTCCCATCTGATCTATTTATACACAAGTAATCTAAGTATAAGTGATTAAAATTAATACCAGTTGTTGAGGTTGCGTGTCTGACAATTACAAATAGTAATTGTCATTTCCAAGAACCAATAGGAAAGGGCTAATAAGACTTTGGGAGTTGTTGGTTGACACTCCATGACTTTTAGCCGCAATAGGGAAGGTTGGATCTGACAAGAGAAGAGTGTTTGGTCTGACACTTTTATCTTCTCAGATCTTTTCCCTATTGTTCCCGCCTTTTCTTCAGGCATTGGTTCCTCAGTCTTCAATCACTTTGTTGTTGAGGAGACTGGGGTTCAGTGAGTTCTTGTCCAATACTCACTGAACCATCATCTTCTTCTTTGGCTTAAGTCCTACTCAGGGAGTACCGCCTTCCTAAGTAGTGAATCCTTCTTCTTGAATTCGCCTTAAGCATCCTGAAGATGACTCACTGAGAGGCTGTTCTCTTAGTGACTTGAATTTTTCTCGATTTAAGTTAACACTTAGTTAATTTGTGTCCAAATCATGTTTTAAGTATTCTTGGGTTTTTCATGACCTAACAATCTCCCCCTATTTGGATATAAATTATGCCTAAGTGTTTTGATCAGTATGAGTGAGCTAATGACTTCTTCTCATACTGAATATACTTGAAGACAGTAAGGACTACGATATAACATAAACATGGGACAGCATTTTATTCATATTATTACAAAGTCCTATCAGCTAAAGAAAATACTTAAGGTTCCTGACGGAGACCCATTAGTTCAAGCTTTGCCTTCTTCGACACTAACACTTCTTTTTCAGGTTGTTCCATCAGCCTGAAAAACTCCTCATTATTAGAGCCCCTGATATTAAGTGCCATCAGTTTGTAGGCTAGGAGTGTTGTCGTTACCACTTTGTCAATGTCAGAAACTCTCTGAAAGGCTTCCTGACCAAATTCATCCACGAAGAAGATACCATACTCAGGTTCTTTGATGACTAGGTTAGGACAGAACTTGACTCCCTGAGGAGGAACTCTGTTGCAGTGAAGTGCAGCTATGTATTGTTCAGGCTCCATAGCTACAGCTTTCCTTTTCTTCCCAACCTTCTGAGTAAATTCAGGGATAGTTAGTCCCTGAGAAGCAAGTGCCTCATCATGGTTAATGCCAAGACTCTTTGCCACTTTTGCGAGTTCCTCATACTTGGCACTCAGTGACTTGATGATGATTGGGGCATTCTTGCTTGTGGTTTTCTTCCTTAGGATGGGCATCATCATATCCCATTCTCTTAACCCATAGTCTGAAAACTTGATTGTTGGAAGATGTTCAGACTTCCTTGGACCTCTATGGATTGTTAAGCTTAGAGGTCTGGTGGGTTGAATAGTGATGTCAGTGATTTTGCCTTCACCTTTGGTTTTGGTCATGTGCCATACATACCTCTGATATGCCCTTTGACTCTTTTCTTGCTTCAGTTTGGCTTCCATGTGGTGCATATGAAGAAGTTGGGCTTGAAGCCTGATGAATTCATCTCCCTGAATCTCTTTCTCAGACTCATTTATTTCTTCCTTGACAACCTCATAGATGGTAGATGTGGTGAGGTCATGGGCTTTCCTATGATCTTCCTGATCTAGGATCTCAGCAAGTTCCTCCTGAGTCCCATAGACTCTTCTCCCATCTTCTAACTCAACATAGGATGGTGTATCAGGATCTGGCTGTCTTATGTTTGAAGCCTTGACTAAGTGTGGTTTAGGAGAAGAGGTTTCAGTCATAATAACCTTCCCTTTGTCAGTGAGAGGAGGTTGACTGGTGGACGCATCAGGGTTTGGAACAGTTACCAAGGCAGAGGATGGATCAGGGATTTCATCATTTTTCTCCCCCTCAACAGGTGTAGGAACTTCAGTGGAAAGACCTGCTGAATGAGGAGGTGTTGGCACATGAGAGGCCTGAAGAAGTGATAGGATATCAGAGACCATGGACTTTGTCTCAGATGCATCATTCTTCACGGCACTGAGTTCGGTAGCCATGACTTGTTGGGTGGCGGAGAGTTCAGTGACACAGTTGGTGTAGTCATTGATCAGCTCATTATGTGTTTGTGAAGCTGATCAATGGCTGGGAAAGCTTGTTGAGGTGCCCCTTGGATTCCATAGCAGCCTGAAGAATGGAATCCTGGTTTTCCCTGAGACCTTTGAGATCTACCCCCTGAAAGAGCTTAAGAAGCTCAGTCAGGTTGGTGGAGGCAGTCGTCTGAGAGGCCATATGGTCTTTCATTGATTTAATCAGTGTGGGATTGATGCGTGGTTTTGCGACCTTACAACAGGTTTTACCTCTCGAGGGATCTCGAGAAGCTTGCAATCCCCACCAGGCAGTGTACCTGACCGATGTAGTATAGTGAAGTGGCAAGTACCGGGGGATTGATTGTTCTCTAGGGGAATAGTGTCGTTAGGACTGAAAAACTACTCTAATAGGTCTAAGGGTGAGGGAAGATTCTTTTTGTATTTTTATATTTTTATGAAAGCAAGTAAAATCTCGGTTTGAAGGAGTGGGCGGAATTAGTTGCTAGTCAACTAACCCAAATAACTACGAATGCAAATAAAATAAAATAACTGAAAATGAAAAGGTCGTGAAACTTATATGGTGAGAAATGTGTTTACTTAGATTTCCTTACTCCCTAACTATCTTTTACCGGTTGATTAGTGTGTATTAATTGCGTGGATGACGGGTGTATTCCTTAATACCAATCGTGGGGTGGCGTACGTACTTCCCCAACTCTATAAGCTCCTACTTCACTCCTATGTCGAGCCGGCTAAGAAGCTCCTAACATGGGATCACTAGAATTCGCTCATGCATTAAATACAACCATAAAAACCTTAGTACGCATTGGTTCATGTTTCTTAAGACGTTCAAGCAAGTTACCGTATAGGAAGTTAGCCAGTTTTCTTAAGCCTAACATCGATAAACAATCATCCAAAACAATTAATAACACACTAATAACCAATAATCAATAGTTAGGTTTCATTAGATCTAAGCAAACACAAGATAAATCTAGCCTAGCATGTTAATTAAAAGACAAGAACAAGATATAATCAAACAACACATAGACATATTGATTGATTAAATGATTACTTATCTTCAATTAAACATGGGAGATCCAAGGGTATAAAAACCCTTAAAAATGGCAGAAATTCGTCTTAGGGTTTCTCCTCACAAAGTTGCACACTAATGACAAAAAATTGCAAAACTATATATATAACTTAGTGGCTGACGGCGTCACGTTGTAGATCTTGACGCCGTCACCTCACCGCGGCTAGGGTTCCCGGATGGTCTTCCTGACGCCGTCCCTCTTTAATGCTCCAAAATCCGCTCTGGCCTATCAAGTCTTGACGCCGTCAGAAATGAGCTTGACGCCGTCTCTCTTTAACTTAAACCGTGATGGCCTTGATCACCTTAAAGGGTGACGCCGTCAGAATTTCCATTGCAAAACTCTCTGGCGCGTCATGTGTATTTTTCATATCCACCTCTTTTGCCAAGCCATGACGCCGTCTGGAACAATCCCTGACGCCGTCAAAGGTACTTTTCCAGCCGATTTTGAGACTTTGTCGTTTTCTTCACTTTTATGCTCCAAAAACGTCCAAAATGCTTCCTTTTCCAGATTTCTTCTTCAAAGTACCTAAAATGACAAAAGGAACGATTTAGGGCAATGTTTGATCAAATAAATACGATTTAGGGCTTAAATGACCCCCTAAAAGCGGTACACTTTTCGCTTCATCAAATACCCTTACACTTGAGATTTGCTTGTCCTCAAGCAAATGCGCTTTTATTCTAATCAAAATACAAGTTAGGGGTCATTTAACGCTAATATAAAAGTAATTACAACAAATAGTCGTTCCACTTTAATCATAATAAGCACGGAGATTACAAACTAGCACCTCACAAGTAGTTTTTAGATACTCACATCTCTCAGGTGTCATCAAAATAAATCTCATCAATGAAAATGGATAATATCTCTCACTACCTGTCATAGCAAATAGATTACCATAGGCTTGGGAAAGGATCGAAAACCTCCTCCACTAGGCGTAAGCACCTAAGATAAACTATCAAAGAGGGCTTTTACATGGGTTATAACGTGAGGTGTAGGGATATGATAAACACGGATTTGTTGGATAAGGGATATTTTACTGGTGGCGAGTTAAAGATCTTGATTAATTACATGCACAATATGGCGTTGCTAAGCCAAGACTAGACTCGACTTAAGCTAAAAACAAAATAACAAAAACATAAAATAAACATAAAATGAAACGGGATGGTAGTCCGTATGCTTTTTCTACTTTTCTTTTTCTCATTTTTTGGTATTTTTCTTGATTTTTTCGATTTTTTTTTTTTTTTTTTTTTTTTTTTTTTTTTCATACACTCTTGCCCTACCATCCAAAATAATACATCATAGGGGCGTTGCATTCCCCTTACACTTGAACTTTTACATAACTTGACAAATAACTATTCTAATGACTCGAATTAAGATAATCGAAACACTTGGAGTACTTTTAAAATATTTAGCACATATGGGGGTAATAATGTAGTTCTTCCCCATTACTCCATTACACTAGTACTTTACCCATGAGTCCCAATCGTCCCAAAACAATATGTACAAGGATATGACTCGACTTAGCAACCATGTAATCAATTAGATAATTAACTTGGGGTTTAAACAAATGTTGTCACAATAATGCACTAAAAATGAGTGCATACAAGGTAAGCTAAGGCGATTTGGGTGTACATTTAAGTGGGGTGTAACAAATTCTTCCTTTAAGTAAAATGCTTAAAGTTAGAAACGAAAAGATAGGCTCTGAGGGGTGTACTAGGGGTATCGTGTACTAAAAATGAGTACAACGCAAAGGGTGTGGGAGAATTACTTGACCAATGTAGCCAATGTAATTATAACAAAAACACAGGTGTAAAACAATGGGTTAATCCTAATGTCTCTTATCATGTAGTAAATCCAACTACACGAATGTAGTCTCACTTGTGGCCTCGGAATGGTCCTAACGCAAGTTCTAGAATCTAAGTGCTACCGGTACACACATCATAGCATAAATCCTTATACTATCAATTCTAGGGGCGAACCTCACATATTTGGGGGTGGAAAATTTTTTAGTGGTACGGTTTTGTGCTAGTCATATAACTCCTATCCGTGAGACGCTCATTAAGATCAAAGTTTCACTCCTATATGTTGTAAAAAATTTTAAATTTGGCACTAAAATTGCCCTAACAGGTATTTCTCTCAGTTTTATTACACATCTACCATTAAACAAACAAAAATCAAGCGTAATAGCATTCTCTAAAGTATCGTACTTTACCCCCCCTTACATTTAAGATGAACATTGTCCCCAATGTTCAAATAACAAGATGTAAAAGTAAATAAGGTAAAAGAATGAAATCAAATACTCCCCTGATTCGTTCGGTGGATAATGTGGCAACATGGTTAGATCTTCTTCCAAGAGAATGTAGAAGCTCCAAGACTAATGCATCGCCAAAATCTTGATTCCACATACATTTCCTTGTCCAAAATAACCTGTTAAACCTGAGAAAACAAACACGAAGACCTGCATAACATCGGCGGGATAAATCTATATATAAGGATATAATGCTTGTGGAATGATAATTTTGCAGATTCCTGGAGTTTATAAGTTAGAGATTTAATAAAAACTTTTTATGAAAACAAAACTTTCAAAAATTTCAGAAAATTAAAACCTGACGCCGTCAGAAATGATCTGACAGAATTCTCATGTTAAGTTTCCGGAAAATTTCTGGAAAAACCTATACCTTACTTCCTGGAAATCCTGCAAAATATTATTATGACTCGATACAAGCATTTGACTCAAACAATAACTAATATGTATGTTAATTTAATATTGTTATGATTCATGTTCATTTGTTCTAATAAACCGATTTGGATTTCCCTTACACTTATCTTTTGCAAAATACCTTTATATGTAGTTAAGACTAAGTTAAAAACAAGATAAAGCATTTTCACAATTTAGTTTTGAACATGAATCAATAATAATAAAAATTAAACATACATACGGAAGCAAATAAAATCAAACAAACAAATAAATAAACACACAAAGCAAATAAAGCTTGGGTTGCCTCCCAAGAAGCGCTTGTTTTTGTTCGAGTCACGAGCCTGACTCTACCCTTATTTAACGGATAAAGGAGTGGTTTTTCCTACACTTAGGATTAAGTGCGGGTGATAGTAGCGATACACACCATCTTGGTGGAAGTATGCCGCGTGAGGAAAGAGTGGTGGATGAATTATATACTCAAAGGGGTGTGCTCCTTTCATCATAACCTTACCTAGTTCACTTTGGTCAATGGGTGAATTAAAGTTTTCTCCTAAAAAGGGATCATCTTCTATCAACTTCGAGAGATTCCTAGTTGGGAATCCATCTTGACCTAATAAACCCGGTTTAAACCCATAATGTTTCTTGTGATCAATCATGAATGGGTGATGTAAGTATGTAAGGTCATGGTTCACTCCTATATTAGCTTCCTCACTACAAGGCTTAATATCTACTACCTTAATCTTAACATTACCCGGACTACATGGTTTGATGGGTGGATCGGGACCTTTTTTTAATTCCTAAATTCACATCTAAAGATCGAAGATTAGGTAACGGTTTTGGTTGAGGCTCCGGTTCATCAAAAATAGGAAATACCCTAGAACTAAGAGTAAGGTTGTGATCACTATAAGCATTCAAACCTATATCCTCTAGTTGTGTTTGGTTCAAAGGTTCTACCTCCATCGGGATTCCTCAAGTCTCTTCTACATCTTCTGGGTAAGTCAAGGGCGGTGTGTATGTCTCAGACAATGGTGGGACTTGTGGTGTACTTGGTGGGCTTGGGTTCTCTACTATATCCTCCATCACATTAAGATCACCAATGTGTTCATCTTGTATTATGGTAGGGCCTAACCATGACATGCAGCTAGGTGGCTCAACTCTACCCTCATGTGTGTCGTATGTTTTGGTGAAATCTATCCCACTCATGCAACTAACCATCTCAGAATCTTGGTTTGATTCTAAGTCCATGTTCTTAGAAACTAGGTCTCTTTGCTCATACGAATCCACCAATTCGTTCCACTTATGGGTCATGGTTAGGAAGCTTTCCTCAAAATTCATCCAAAGGCCCTGACTAAAAGGAATTGATCCAGATAATGCTCGTCTAATAGAAATCTCACATGCATAGAATTCATTAAACCCATCTAACCTTACCCCTAACTCCTTTTGGAAATCACAAAGATCACACCAAAATTCATAGGAATGATAGGAAACAAATCTATTGGTGAAATATAATTGTTCCTCTATTCTCAATGATCTAAATGGAATTTCATCCATCATAGTGACAAATGAAAATGGTTTTACAAACAAAGGGCACAAAGAAAAAGATAGACTACAAGAAATCCTAGAAAAATAAAATAAAAAAAAATCTCACTAGAAAGGAATCTAGCGAGTAGACCTAATAAAATAAAAATTCAACCTAAACAATAACTATTCCCCGGCAGCGGCGCCAAAAACTTGATGCGTGGTTTTGCGACCTTACAACAGGTTTTACCTCTCGAGGGATCTCGAGAAGCTTGCAATCCCCACCAGGCAGTGTACCTGACCGATGTAGTATAGTGAAGTGGCAAGTACCGGGGGATTGATCGTTCTCTAGGGGAATAGTGTCATTAGGATTGAAAAACTACTCTAATAGGTCTAAGGGTGAGGGAAGATTCTTTTTGTATTTTTATATTTTTATGAAAGCAAGTAAAATCTCGGGTTTGAAGGAGTGGGCGGAATTAGTTGCTAGTCAACTAACCCAAATAACTACGAATGCAAATAAAATAAAATAACTAAAAATGAAAATGTCGTGAAACTTATATGGAGAGAAATGTGTTTACTTAGATTTCCTTACTCCCTAACTATCTTTTACCGGTTGATTAGTGTGTATTAATTGCGTGGATGACGGGTGTATTCCTTAATACCAATCGTGGGGTGGCGTACGTACTTCCCCAACTCTATAAGCTCCTACTTCACTCCTATGTCGAGCCGGCTAAGAAGCTCCTAACATGGGATCACTAGAATTCGCTCATGCATTAAATACAACCATAAAAACCTTAGTACGCATTGGTTCATGTTTCTTAAGACGTTCAAGCAAGTTACCGTATAGGAAGTTAGCCAGTTTTCTTAAGCCTAACATCGATAAACAATCATCCAAAACAATTAATAACACACTAATAACCAATAATCAATAGTTAGGTTTCATTAGATCTAAGCAAACACAAGATAAATCTAGCCTAGCATGTTAATTAAAAGACAAGAACAAGATATAATCAAACAACACATAGACATATTGATTGATTAAATGATTACTTATCTTCAATTAAACATGGGAGATCCAAGGGTATAAAAACCCTTAAAAATGGCAGAAATTCGTCTTAGGGTTTCTCTTCACAAAGTTGCACACTAATGACAAAAAATTGCAAAACTATATATAGAACTTAGTGGCTGACGGCGTCACGTTGTAGATCTTGACGCCGTCACCTCGCCGTGGCTAGGGTTCTCGGATGGTCTTCCTGACGCCGTCCCTCTTTAATGCTCCAAAATCCGCTCTGGCCTATCAAGGCTTGACGCCGTCAGAAATGAGATTGACGCCGTCTCTCTTTAACTTAAACCATGATGGCCTTGATCACCTTAAAGGGTGACGCCGTCAGAATTTCCATTGCAAAACTCTCTGGCGCGTCACGTGTATTTTTCATATCCACCTCTTTTGCCAAGCCATGACGCCGTCTGGAACAATCCCTGACGCCGTCAAAGGTACTTTTCCAGCCGATTTTGAGACTTTGTCGTTTTCTTCACTTTTATGCTCCAAAAACGTACAAAATGCTTCCTTTTCCAGATTTCTTCTTCAAAGTACCTAAAATGACAAAAGGAACGATTTAGGGCAATATTTGATCAAATAAATATGATTTAGGGCTTAAATGACCCCCTAAAAGTGGTACACTTTTCGCTTCATCAGGGATCATCAGAAAGTTTGCAAGGTCCTGATGCAGACCAGTGGCTGTCTCATTAAAGGTTTTGGTTAGTTCTCCAAGTTGTTTGTCAGCGAGCCTGGAAGCCTGAAGAATCTTGTCCTGAGATTCTTCCACAGAGGCCCTGAAGTCAGCATAGGAGGCTGCTGCTTCAGTATGCTGATTCGTTAGTTCATCAGTAAGAGCATTGTAAAGACCTTCGTTGTCTTGGCGAAGGAATTTAGCCATACTTATTTCAGACGGCGGATGAACATTATCATACTTGGTTAACCACTCAGGGGTGGTTGAGGCACCTAATAAAGATGATGATGAAGATGATGGTGAACTGGGTTGTTGATCCTCAGGATGAGGAGAAGAGGGTTGTTGCTCAGACTATGGAGGAGAGTTAATTTGACACTCCGTTTTTCGACTAGCTGGGGTACATTGATATCAGCCATAGTAGGATCTTGGTTTTAAAAACCTAGAGCACTCTTGGTTAGTTTAAAAGATTTTATAAACCAGAGGCTCTGATACCACTTGTTGTTCCCTTTACACTATTAGAGTTAACTAGAAAGTTAATCTATTATGTGTTTATGGCTAATACAATGTTTAAGATTCATTCTAACAGTTATAAAACGTGAATATAAAAAACACAATATTTTCAACGTTTAAATTCTTATTAGAAATAATTCCAAGAATCTATTACCCAAGTGTTTTGCGGAACAAACACTTGGGATTGAATAGACAAGGGTATGGGGTGTCTCCTATCGAAACTCAAGTTTTGCTTGAGTGGTAACAATATACCCACTGAGCTATCTCAGTGAGTTGTATACTCTTTGTAGGAGAGAAGTTACTTTGTAAAAGTTCTAAGCTTTTAATATACAAAGCACACTTTAACTTCTCTCCCATCTGATCTATTTATACACAAGTAATCTAAGTATAAGTGATTAAAAATAATACAAGTTGTTGAGGTTGCATGTCTGACAATTACAAATAGTAATTGTCATTTCCAAGAACCAATAGGAAAGGGCTAATAAGACTTTGGGAGTTGTTGGCTGACACTCCATGACTTTTAGCCGCAATAGGGAAGGTTGGATCTGACAAGAGAAAAGTGTTTGGTCTGACACTTTTATCTTCTCAGATCTTTTCCCTATTGTTCCCGCCTTTTCTTCAGGCGTTGGTTCCTCAGTCTTCAATCACTTTGTTGTTGAGGAGACTGGGGTTCAGTGAGTTCTTGTCCAATACTCACTGAACCATCATCTTCTTCTTTGGCTTAAGTCCTAGTCAGGGAGTATCGCCTTCCTGAGTAGTGAATCCTTCTACTTGAATTCGCCTTAAGCATCCTGAAGATGACTTACTGAGAGGCTGTTCTCTCAGTGACTTGAATTGTTCTCGGTTTAAGTTAACACTTAGTTAATTTGTGTCCAAATCATGTTTTAAGTATTCTTGGGTTTTTCATGACCCAACATTTTCAAAATTGAGTACGATCCATGTATCAAATTACCTATGAAGGTGATAAAATATGCAAAGTATTTAGTTGCTTAATACTTACAAGTTTTGTTGTTAAGTATACTTTGTCATACAAGCTTGAAAGTTTTTTAAAATCAATAAAAGTATAGAGTTTTAAGTGTCCAGCCATGTTTTCATAACGAGTTGTTAAGTCATGCAGTTTTGAAAGAAAAATAGATCACGGTACCACTAAATATAGGAAGGTACCGTTGTATTTAACAGTACCGTGGGGTATTTAAAGGTACCGTGCCTCTATTTGTCTGTCTTCAGTATTGGGTCATTTTCAGAAATTCATATAAAATCAACCATAAGTCCATAGGAGTCATGTCACCCATCATTTTAAATGAAGTTGAGTCTACTTTCATTTGAAAAATATTTTTATGAATTAGTTCTAAATGAAAGTATGTTAAAGTCCTTGATTTTCAACTAAAAGTCTTTTTGGCCATGCAGCTTGCGTAAATTTTTGGCCAAAATGAAAAAGGGCGATTCAACTTTTAAACCATGACGTATTTTCAAAGTGACTTAGTAAAAATCTTTGAAATGGGGAGGAAACCAATTCATTTTCAAATAAAATCAAGCTTAGTATACATTGTTATACTTAATACACAAAATGACGATAATTATTTTTGTGTGTTATGCTGAATGATTATTTGTTTTTCTTTGTGTCTTACTATTGTTAGTTAATATTTTTGTATGCTTATTGTTATCATTAGTTGAGCTAATTTTATCTATAAGCTTAAGTGTCTTTCATGCCTTGTTGCTATTTGTTTATCATAGTTTTCCGGTTTATGCATTTATAAGTCTCATGCTAAATCACTTGCACTATATTGAGTAATTAGTTTGCATTGCATATAGGCATACACCATTTTTGTTGCATATGTAGCAAGTTTTTAAAATGGTTTAATAACCTTCTTAGGAATATAAACTAAGTTAGTTTATCATGTGTGTCGAAAGATATTGTCTTACATAATTATTTTTCCAAAGGTTTAAGTGTAAAAAGTATATCAACCCAAAATACTTAACACTTTCATAAAATCCGTAACATGATCTCTAAAACATTACATCATTTTGTCTTGCTTGACTATGGGTTGTCTAAACAAGATAAAAGATCTTATTAATACATTAGTATTTAAGTAAAAGAAAATATATTAAACTTGCATTGATCTAACACACATACAAAATGTTTTAAACATTTAGTATTTTACGTATGTTTTATAAAAATAGTAAAAATAATTATTTTTATACTAATGAGGTGTCGAAAAACTAAGAATATTATACTTAATAATATAAATAGTTTTTCTCAAATAAAAATAAATGACAATATCGAAGTAGTAACTTAATATGTCATTAACCTCACACATACAACTAATATTAGAATAAAGGGAACACATTCCTTAAATTTTTATTTTCTTTTTAAAAGGAGTGATCGTGAGGGTCAAGAAAGATTTCGAGTACATATCAATTCATTATTCAAATTATGATTGATATCATTATCGAATCTAATTGACAAGTTTTCGAGTATGGACATGAAATTGAAGTCATTATTTATCTAGCTTCAAGATAACATCAAAATATGATGAAATATATTATCTTGAATCTACATACTCAATCACACTCGATTGTTACAAAAATAATGACGTCCTCTCAAGACGAAAATAATATGCATCGGATCATAACTCACACTTGTGTTGAAGATGCCATATTGAGTCATATTGTCCAATGGTTGTGTTCCAAACTTTAAACTAATATGTTTAAAAGATGCATAAAATACACAACTAAGTAGGAGTGACAACTTGGATGTTTCATCCGAAATATACAAGTAATTTACATTGCAATGCAATTAGTAAATGTGTCATTTCCGAAAAACCAAACACGAGCAAACAAACAACATATGTAAACTTTGCTCATGAACGAATCAACATTCAAAATCACATGTCAATTAAAAGAGTCACACATAATATGTTATTAACTATTATGTAAGTCATCAATCTTTGAGAATATCACATGTATTTCTCTTATCACAAGATTGACAAAAGATAACTTATATCTTATGCATCTCTTTGTAACATGAATGGTTATGTTACAAGAGAATACATTGCATCCTGTTAACAAATATAGGATATTAGAGTTGAATAATAACCTAATACGACATGTGTCATTGCATAAACAAGTAAAATTGGTCATACACTAAAATACTTGTTTCACAAAGCATTCGTAAGAGTGATAAGTTTCCTCTTAGAAAAGCATACTTGTTGGAATACACATTATGCCTCATTTTAAATATAATACTCACAAGATCTATTGAGGGAAGTAACCTTTACTAGATTCTTCCTCAAGATATGCAAATGAGCATTCTTGAAACACACACGATGTAGTAAATTCTACATTGTATCACATTAGAGTGTCTCTTGGTTCTAGGAAACCAAATTATGTTAAAATAACATGTAACAACTCAACAAACAAAGATGTTGTCCAAGAGATCATAAAATACACCATCTCCATCAAATAACTTCTAAATCTGAAACACGAAATTAAAACAATTCGCTTACCTTTGTTAGGAGTTATGTAAGACATGTCATTTTCTTAACCGACTTTCAAAGTATGTGATGCGTGGTTTTGCGACCTTAAAACAGGTTTTACCTCTCGAGGGATCTCAAGAGGCTTACAACCCCACCAGGCAGTGTACCTGACCGATGTAGTATAGTGTAGTGGTAAGTACGGGGGATTGATCGTTCTCCACAGGGAATAGTGTCGTTAGGATTGAAAAAACTACTCTAATAGGTCTAAGGGTGAGAGAAGATTCTTTTTATGTTTTTATATTTTTTATGAAAGCAAGTAAATCTCGGGTTTGAAGGAGTGGGCGGAATTAGTTGCTAGTCAACTAACCCAAATAACTACGAATGCAAATAAAATAAAATAACTGAAAATGAAAAGGTGGTAAAACTTATATGGAGAGAAATGTGATTACTTAGATTTCCTTACTCCCTAACTGTCTTTTACCGGTTGATTAGTGTGTATTAATCGCGTGGATGACGGGTGTATTCCTTAATACCAATCGTGGGGTGGCGTACGTACTTCCCCAACTCTATGAACTCCTACTTCACTCCTATGTCGAGCCGGCTAGGAAGCTCCTAACATGGGATCACTAGAATTCGCTCATGCATTAAATACAACCATAAAAACCTTAGTACGCATTGGTTCATGTTTCTTAAGACGTTCAAGCAAGTTACCGAATAGGAAGTTAGCCAGTTTTCTTAAGCCTAACATCGATGAACAATCATCCAATACAATAAATAACACACTAATAACCAATAATCAATAGCTAGGTTTCATTAGATCTAAGCAAACACAAGATAAATCTAGCCTAGCATGTTAATCAAAAGACAAGAACAAGATATAATCAAACAACACATAGACATATTGAATGATTAAATAATCACTTATCTTCAATTAAACATGGGAGATCCAAGGGTATGAAAACCCTTAAAAATGGCAGAAATTCGTCTTAGGGTTTCTCCTCCAAAGTTACACACAATAAGTTCCACACCAATGACAAAAAATTGCAAAACTATATATAGAGTTTTAGGGCTGACGGCGTCACGTTATAGATCCTGACGCCGTCACCTCGCCGCTTTTAGGGTTCCCGGATGGCCTTCCTGACGCCGTCCCTCTTTAGTGCTCCAAAATCCGTCCTGGCTTATCAAGGCTTGACGCCGTCAGAAATGGGCTTGACGCCGTCCCTCTTTAATTTAAACCATAATGGCCTTGATCACTTCAAAGGGTGACGCCGTCAGATTTTTCATGCAAAATTCTATGGCTTATCATGAGTAATTTTCATATCCACCTCTTTTTCCAAGCCATGACGTCGTCAAGGGCAATCCCTGACGCCGTCAAAGGTACTTTCCAGCATAATTTTGAGACTTTGCCGTTTTCTTCACTTTTTTGCTCCAAAAACGTCCAAAATGCTTCCTTTTCCAGATTTCTTCTCCAAAGTACCTAAAATGACAAAAGGAACGATTTAGGGAAATATTTGATCAAATAAATACGATTTAAGGCTTAAATAACCCCCTAAAAGTGGTACATTTTTTGCTTCATCAAATACCCTTACACTTGAGATTCGCTTGTCCTCAAGCAAATGCGCTTTTATTCTAATCAAAATACAAGTTAGGGGTCATTTAACGCTAATATAAAAGTAATTACAACAAATAGTCGTTCCACTTTAATCATAATAAGCACGGAGATTACAAACTAGCACCTCACAAGTAGTGTTTAGATACTCACATCTCTCAAGTGTCATCAAAATAAATCTCATAAATGAAAACGGATAATATCTCTCACTACCTGTCATAGCAAATAGATTACCATAGGCTTGGGAAAGGATCAAAAACCTTCTCCACTAGGCGTAAGCACCTAAGATAAACTATCAAAGAGGGCTTTTACATGGGTTATAACGTGAGGTGTAGGGATATGATAAACATGGTTTTGTTGGATAAGGGAGATTTTACTGGTGGCGAGTTAAAGATCTTGATTAATTACATGTACTATACAATGTTGCTAAGCCAAGACTCGACTCAATCTTAAGCTAAAAACAAAATAACAAAAACATAAAATAAACATAAAATAAAACGGGATGGTAGTCCGTATGTTTTTTCTACTTTTCTTTTTCTCATTTTTTTTTTGTATTTTTCTTGATTTTTTTTTTTTTTTTTTTTTTTTTTTTCATACACTCTTGCCCTACCATCCAAAATAATACATCATAGGGGCGTTGCATTCCCCTTACACTTGAACTTTTACATAACTTTACAAATAACTATTCTAATGACTCGAATTAAGATAATTGAAAAACTTGGAGTACTTTTAAAATATTTAGCACATATGGGGGTAATAAATGATGTTCTTCCCCATTACTCCATTACACTAGTACTTTACCCATGAGTCCCAATCGTCCCAAAACAATATGTACAAGGATATGACTCGACTTAGCAACCATGTAATCAATTAGATAATTAACTTGGGTTTAAACAAATGTTGTCACAATAATGCACTAAAAATGAGTGCATACAAGGTAGGCTAAGGCGATTTGGGTGTACATTTAAGTGGGGTGTAACAAATTCTTCCTTTAAGTAAAATGCTTAAAGGTCGAAACGAAAAGATAGGCTCTGAGGGGTGTACTAGGGGTATCGTGTACTAAAAATGAGTACAACACAAAGGGTGTGGGAGAATTACTTGACCAATGTAGCCAAAGTAATTATAACAAAAACACAGGTGTAAAACAATGGGTTAATCCTAATGCCTCTTATCATGTAGTAAATCTAACTACACGAATGTAGTCTCACTTGTGGCCTCAGAATGGTCCTAACGCAAGTTCTAGAATCTAAGTGCTACCGGTACACACATCATAGCATAAATGCTTTTCCTACCAATTCTAGGGGCGAACCTCACATATTTGGGGGTGGAAAATTTTTTAGTGGTACGGTTTTGTGCTAGTCATATAACTCCTATCCGTGAGATGCTCATTAAGATCAAAGTTTCACTCCTATATGTTGTAAAAAATTTTAAATTTGGCACTAAAATTGCCCTAACAGGTATTTCTCTCAGTTTTATTACACATCTGCTATTAAACAAACAAAAATCAAGCGCAATAGCATTCTCTAAAGTATCGTACTTTTACCCCCCCCTTACACTTAAGATTAACATTGTCCCCAATGTTCAAATAACAAAATGTAAAAGTATAAAGTAAAAGAATAAAATCAAATACTCCCCTGATTCGTTCGGTGGATAAAAGGGTAACATGGTTAGATCTTCTTCCAAAAGAATGTAGAAGCTCCAAGACTAATGCATCGCCAAAAGCTTGATTCCAAATACATCTCCTTGTCCAAAGTAACCTGTTAAACCTGAAAAAACAAACACGAAAACCTGCATAACATCGGCGGGATAAACTCTATATAAGGATATAATGCTTGTGGAATGATAATTTTTGCAGATTCCTGGAGATTATAAGTTAGAGATTTAATAAAAACTTTTTATGAAAACAAAACTTTCAAAATTTTTAGAAAATTAAAACTTGACGCCGTCAGGTTGTAACGCCTGACGCCGTCAGAAATAATCTGACAGAATTCTCATGTTAAGTTTCCGGAAAATTTCTGGAAAAACCTATACCTTACTTCCTGGAAATCCTGCAAAATATCATTATGACTCGATACAAGCATTTGAATCAAACAAATACTAATATGTATGTTAATTTAATATTATTACGATTCATGTTCATTTGTTCTAATAAACCGATTTGGATTTCCCTTACACTTAACTTTTGCAAAATACCTTTATATGTAGTTAAGACGAAGTTAAAAACAAGATAAAGCATTTTCACAATTTATTTTTGAACATGAATCAATAATAATAAAAATTAAACACACATACGGAAACAAATAAAATCACACAAACAAACAAATAAACACACAACGCAAATAAAGCTTGGGTTGCCTCCCAAGAAGCGCTTTTCTTTATTAACGAGTCTTGTAGCTAGACTCAAAGTCACGTACATTACGTGATTCCATCATTCATAATGACGTATCCCTGATAGATATAATCCTTGTTATCAGGGTGGTGGTGTCTCAATCGCTCGACATTCGCAGTCACTTCACCTCCTCCCTTGCTGGTCAAGCTTATTACCCCATCTTGGTATAGACTTTTAATTGTGAATGGTCCATACCACCAGGGACTTGGTTCATCGGTAGGTGCTTTTGTTTCTGAATGCCTTAGGAGCACTGAGTCTCCTTTTGTAAATTCAACGGGGTTATTGGTCATCTCATCAGCCTCAATATAATCGTTATTTCCACCCTTACATTCTCTAATCTCATTTTCATTGTAACTCTTAATCCTTGCCTCCCATGCACGGATTTTCTCTCAAACACTACCACGGATTATATTGGAGTTCGCCTCCATCTTCTTTTGTAGAGCAACATCTCGTATATGTCGTGGTACCGTTGGGAAGTTTATTGTTTTCTTCCCCTTCTTCATTAGGATGGCACTATTTCCGTAATCGATTTGTGCCCTAGTGGTAGCGAGAAAGGGTACCCCAAGGATTATTGGCATATTCATATCATTCCTCTCAATAATCATGAAGTCGATCGGATACAGGAATCCGGCAACGTTGACCAACACATCTTCTGCAATTCCTAACGGGTACTCATAAGAATGTTTTGCAAAGGAGAGTTTAGTACGGGTGATGGATGGCAGTTCGTCGGTTAACTGGACATAGACGGATAAAGGCATCAAATTTACGTCAGAACCTTGGTCGGCTACCGCATCCAGATACTTGAGTTTTCCAATGCTGCATGGTATTTCGAAGACCCCGTAGAATTCCTGCTTTTCCACTAACTTTCGTCTTATGAGGCACTCATACAATTGCCCTCCGGGTAATGTGTCGGATTCATCATCCGGTTCCATCCTCTTGGACTCCTTGTTGGGTACATGAGTACGTCGATAGTTTCTCACCCAATCATTTATGGTCTCCTTGTTTATATCGTGCTTCAAGTAATGCCTCACTTGTTGTGACTTTGGCGGTTCTACCAATTGGCGCTCCTTAGAGGGCGCCTCCTTGCCTTTGTCTGAATCGCAGTTGCAGGCATTGGTGTTTCCATCATTAAGTGGGACGAGGTCAATTTTGTTAACTTCCATAGTTATGGATTTCCCTCTTCCATCATTTTCGCTCTCTTGGACGACGGAGATGGCCCTGACAAATCTAGTGTTGGGAACTTCAACGTCATTCCTCACCAACACTTTTTCAGGAGCTTTTGTATTTGTGTATTCTTTCAAAAGGTTCATCATCTCTGCCATCTTCTCTTCCATTTCCTCCTTCTGTTTGTAGACGGCTTCCTCAAGTTTTGCCAACCGTTCGGAGTGTTTTGACATGTATTCTCTCATTCGAGCTTCGAATGTTGGACTAAGCTCCTGAGGTGGTGAGTTAGGTTGAGCGTGCTTAGGGAAGGGTTTAGTATTTTCCCTAAGGGGTGATTCGGACAATGGTATTTGCTTAACGCTTGAGACCGAGTTAATTGTTGTTTTTTGTGGACTTAAGGGTCTCTTTTGCTTTTCCATAAGATATGCAACCCTTTTCTCAAGTTCACTAACGCTTTCCTCAGTGATTTGATTGGCTGTATCGGGCGATGAATATGTCTTGACCGCCGAGCGTACGTCGTGGGAAACTTGCCACAATTCATCATCGTCGGATGCAAGCTCATCAATGATTTCCCATGATTCCTCGGCGCTTTTGTCGCGCAATCTGCCCCCGGCGGCTCGATCGATGGCACGCTTGGTGTGGTAATCAACATGGTCATAGAAGATTTGGATTTGAAGCCGGAGATTTATGCCATGATGAGGGAGTTTTTGGAGTAAGTCCTTGAATCGAATCCATGCCCCGTAGAGGGTTTCGCCTCGACATTGTTCGAACATCAAGATATCCTTCCTTAGCTTGGTAGTTCTTCCTGGTGGGAAAAATTGAGCAAGGAAACGAGTGGTGAGATCATCCCAAGAGGTGATGGATCCTGCGGGTAGACGCTCTAGCCATTGACTAGCTTGGTCCCGTAAAGAGAATTGAAAGAGACGCAGTCGGGTCGTCTCTCGAGTGGCAACATCAAGGTCTATAGAATCAACGATTTTGAGAAATTCCTTGAGATGTTGATTAGGATCTTCGGAACGAAGTCCATGGAATGCGCATCCGCTTTGCACGAACCGGATGGTGTCGGATCGCAAGGGAGTGACATTGGCTCCTTGAGTGAGCTCAATGGTGTTTCGATAGCCATGGTGGCTAGGACGGGAGTAGTCTCCTAAGGTATGGGCTCTAGGAGGTGGGTGTTGTTGTGGTGGTGGGTTATTGGGATCAAGGATATTACCACCTTCCATGATGTCGAATGGTAATGGTTACGAACAAAGAAACGAAGAAAAAAGATAGACTAAAGAAAATCTAGAAAAATAAAATAAAAAATCTCACTAGAAAGGAATCTAGTGAGTAGACCTATAAAATAAAAATTCAACCTAAACAATAACTATTCCCCGGCAGCGGCGCCAAAAACTTGATGCGTGGTTTTGCGACCTTACAACAGGTTTTACCTCTCGAGGGATCTCAAGAGGCTTACAACCCCACCAGGCAGTGTACCTGACCGATGTAGTATAGTGTAGTGGTAAGTACGGGGGATTGATCGTTCTCCACAGGGAATAGTGTCGTTAGGATTGAAAAAACTACTCTAATAGGTCTAAGGGTGAGAGAAGATTTTTTTTATGTTTTTATATTTTTTATGAAAGCAAGTAAATCTCGGGTTTGAAGGAGTGGGCGAATTAGTTGCTAGTCAACTAACCCAAATAACTACGAATGCAAATAAAATAAAATAACTGAAAATGAAAAGGTGGTAAAACTTATATGGAGAGAAATGTGTTTACTTAGATTTCCTTACTCCCTAACTATCTTTTACCGGTTGATTAGTGTGTATTAATCGCGTGGATGACGGGTGTATTCCTTAATACCAATCGTGGGGTGGCGTACGTACTTCCCCAACTCTATGAACTCCTACTTCACTCCTATGTCGAGCCGGCTAGGAAGCTCCTAACATGGGATCACTAGAATTCGCTCATGCATTAAATACAACCATAAAAACCTTAGCACGCATTGGTTCATGTTTCTTAAGACGTTCAAGCAAGTTACCGAATAGGAAGTTAGCCAGTTTTCTTAAGCCTAACATCGATGAACAATCATCCAATACAATAAATAACACACTAATAACCAATAATCAATAGCTAGGTTTCATTAGATCTAAGCAAACACAAGATAAATCTAGCCTAGCATGTTAATCAAAAGACAAGAACAAGATATAATCAAACAACACATAGACATATTGAATGATTAAATAATCACTTATCTTCAATTAAACATGGGAGATCCATGGGTATGAAAACCCTTAAAAATGGCAGAAATTCGTCTTAGGGTTTCTCCTCCAAAGTTACACACAATAAGTTCCACACCAATGACAAAAAATTGCAAAACTATATATAGAGTTTTAGGGCTGACGGCGTCACGTTATAGATCCTGACGCCGTCACCTCGCCGCTTTTAGGGTTCCCGGATGGCCTTCCTGACGCCGTCCCTCTTTAGTGCTCCAAAATCCGCTCTGGCTTATCAAGGCTTGACGCCGTCAGAAATGGGCTTGACGCCGTCCCTCTTTAATTTAAACCGTGATGGCCTTGATCACTTCAAAGGGTGACGCCGTCAGATTTTTCATGCAAAATTCTCTGGCTTATCGTGAGTAATTTTCATATCCACCTCTTTTTCCAAGCCATGACGTCGTCAAGGGCAATCCCTGACGCCGTCAAAGGTACTTTCCAGCATAATTTTGAGACTTTGCCGTTTTCTTCACTTTTATGCTCCAAAAACGTCCAAAATGCTTCCTTTTCCAGATTTCTTCTCCAAAGTACCTAAAATGACAAAAGCAACGATTTAGGGCAATATTTGATCAAATAAATACGATTTAGGGCTTAAATGACCCCCTAAAAGCGGTACACTTTTCGCTTCATCAGTATGGTTAGTTGAGTCATATTAGGCCATGTATTAGCGAAATAAGCTAATATCATCTTTGCTATACTTCGATAGGCAAATATAGGAATTTGAATTTTTCTAACATGAGAATGACTACTAGAGAACTTATCGCACTAGAAATTCAATTTGACCTAACGGTTGAATTGCTTCCAAGAGAGAAGATGGGTTCGTGGTATAACCCATAAAAATGGTCGTGTTTGGCCTGAATTGAGCACCACTAGTGATAGTCTCATACTCATTCTCTAACTTGAAAATTTTTCATTCCTACATTTGACTAGAGATAGTTTACATCGGTGAACTTTATCTCCCGTTATGATTTCATTTTGAACAAGTAGTAATTAGGATCTGCCTTAACAAACCTAGATTGCTTGCATCCCACATACGTGTTTCAAAATGATAACATGTTCATGTAAGATATGATTAAATGTTTTCATGATATTAAATGCTAAATGATTATCATATTTTGCATGATGTTTACATTTATTCCTTATGTGCATTTTACATGATTTTCTTGTAAATTTTGCACCCACACTATATCCTTTTGACACATTAGGAATTAGGTATGCCTATTGTGGAAACCGTAGAAGGGGGTGAATAAGTTTCCATTTAAAAATTTAAAACTTATTATATCAAACTCCCGATCAAGTGTGATGTGATATGAAAAGTGTCAACTATGATCATATAGCATCAAGAGATGAATATAGTAAACTACAACATATGCACAATCAAAACACGACACATAGATAATCAACATAACATAAGCAACTAGCCACACAAGCAATAAATGCAATGCAAATATAAAGCAAAAAAGAATGAAATGAAAGTAAAGAGATAAGTAAGAAGGCGCAAACCGGACACGGTGATTTATAGTGGTTCGGTCACGAAGCTCCTCTTCGCCCTACTCCACTCCCCGAGTACCCAACTCGAGAGTTACTTCACTAATCAACAAACTCCCTTCAGGCGGAGAAAACCGTACACGTCGCTTAACTTGTTTTCCAACACTAAGCTAGATGTCGAGTGCTAATCTTAGCTAGCACCAATCTACTACGATCTACCCGATCTACACCTTACACATCGCTTATCTTATTTCTGACACTAAGCTAGATGTCAAGTGCTAATCTTAGCTAGCACCAATCTACCACGATCTACCCGATCTACACTTGATCCACTTGATCAATACATACAAGCCCAATGGCTTCAAGAGATCTCCAAGATCTTGGCACGATTATAATAATCTATTCCCACTTGACTCGATCTACCCTTGATCCACTTGATCAATCACACAAGCCCAATGGCTTCAAGAGATCTCCAAGATCTCGAAAACATTACAATGATCTTCCTTCACAAACTCTCAAAAGAAAAATAATCTTGATGTATGCTATGATACAATCAAGAGTGTAACAAATGTTACAAGACCTAACAACTACAACTCTTGTATCTTCTTGGATACTTTGTGTTCTTCTCTTGCTAATCAAGAGGAATGACAACACTTTGTATCTACTTGGATACTTTGTGTTCTTCTCTTGCTAATCAAGAGGGATGACAACACTTTGTATCTACTTGGATACTTTGTGTTCTTCTCTTGCTAATCAAGAGGAATGAAGAGGATCACTTGAATGGAGGATTGGATCACTCTTAAACAAACTAAGTGTTAGGAATTTTATAATTTATGTAATAGTTCATTTCTGCTGTTAGTATAAAGTGGTTCCTGCTGGTAGTATTAGTTGCTGCTGGTCATGGTTCCTGCTGGTAGCTTTGATTCGTTTCTGCTGGCAGTGTTCATTGCTGCTGGTCATAGCGTATTTTTAGTATGTTTGTTAGATTTATTCTAGGAAGAGATTTGTGTATATCTCTTTACACGGTTTTGTTATGAGCTGTATTAGGGTTTCTTAGTCTATAAAAGAAACATGCAGCTAGGGTTTATGTACAAATTATTCATTAGTGAATAAAAGATCCATAGAGGATCAATATTTTATTAGTTATTCGTTCTTCTTTAACTATTGTGTTTAGTTTCCGCCTAAATACAAGTTTATCATACAGAGATTCTCAAAGTAGTTGGTTTGTGTTTACATAAGCTATCTACACATTTTGCCAAGCTCTAAGATCTATCAAGGTACACGATCCTACAAGTAGTATCAGAGCCTGGTGAGGATCTCTAACAAAGAAGAAATAGCTCTCTTAACAATCTCCTAAACCCTTTTCCAATGGAAGGCGAAAATCTTGAAAATTTTGTCATCAATAATGAAAAACCTGAAACTTCACAAGTCCAACAACAAATAGTCACAACCACTGTGTCTAACAGTAATGCTAAATTCCCATACCTCAAGAAAGATGAGTACGAAATTTGGGCTATGAAGATGAAGTATTGGATCTCAAACAGTGATCATAATTTATGGAATGTGATCCTGAAAGGGAACGGCATGAAGAGAACAGGAAAGGATGAGAGAGGGAACATCACTATCCTTCCACCTATGTCTGTAGAAGAGCATATTGCTCTTCAAAGGGAGACCAAAGCAAGAACTCTTTTGCTTCAGGCACTCCCAGAAGATCATATGGGTGACTTTCATCACCTGGATGGTGCTATAAAAGCTAGATTTGGAGGGAATGAGGAGTCCAAAAAGATGAGGAAGTCCATGCTCAAGCAGGAGTTCCAGGAGTTCAGGATCTCTGAGGCTGAAGGGATTCACAAAGGTTATGACAGGTTTCACAAGATCCTGAGCCAACTCAACCAGTTGCAGGCCAGGCCAGACGAGGAAGAGTGCAACACCAAGTTTTTGAGAGCTCTACCTTCCTCATGGTCACAGGTTTCCATCACCCTTAAGGCAAGAGGTGGGCTCGGTTTCATGAGTTTTGATGATCTTTACAACAAACTCAAGATGCTTGAAATTGACATCAAAGGGTATTCAACCTACTCTTCTCATACCCCATCCCATATTGCATTTGTTAGTGCTTCTAGTACTAACAAGATCTCACATGGTAGTAGCCCAACTCCCACTTCTTCATTTGTTTCCTATTCCCCTGCTACACCCAAAACACAACCAAGATCTGACAATGTGGTTGAGGAAGTTCTTCATTCGCTTGTTGCTGAAAGTACTCCAAAATAGCAAATGGCCTATGAAGACTTTGATCGAAATTAATGAACTGGATCTGGAAGAGATGGACATCAAGTGGCAGTTTGCTAGGCTGTCAGTAAGGGCCAACAGATTTGAGAAGAAGGCAGGGAGGAGGATCAAATTCGATGGATAGGAAGGAGCAAGGTTTGACAAAAGGAAGGTGACATGCTACAAATGCTCACAACCAGGTCACTTTACTAGAGAATGCCCAGATAAGAAGGTGGATGACAAAATAAGGTATTCTGCTTTCAAGATTCAAGAATTGGAGTCTGAAGATCCCAAAGCTTTATTGTCTGTGGATTCAATGCTGGATTGGGAACAACATGAGGTAGCTGCAAAGAACTATGGGATGATAGCTGGAGCTGGAAAGAAGGCACAAGTGGCTGAGGATTATGCTTTGATGGGATACCCATCTCAGGTACAAGATTGTCCATTTGGTTGTAATGTTAAATATGCTGAACTGAAAAAGGAATTTGATTATATAGAGCCTCAATATAAAGAATTGTTTATTAAAGATCAAGCCTATAGACACTCACTTAATACATTAGAAAAGCAAAAGGTTTGGTACCAACAGAATCAGTTAGCTTATGAGGAAAAGATAAGGGTTTTGGAGAGAGACTTAAAGTACACAACTAATGAGTTAAAATATGTTGAGAGAGAATATGATAAGGTCAAATTAGAAAATTAGGAATTACAGGCTAAGTTAGATACTGAATTGGCTAGACAAAATGCATGGCAAGAATCAGCTAAAAACCTAGTCAAATTAAATAATAGTACTCAGTCTGTAAGGTGTAAGAAGGGATTGGGGTATGAAGTTGGGCCAGATGATATTTATGACCCTAGTGACCCAAGTATATTTGACCCTACCCCTAAGGAGCCAAATTACCAAATTCCTGTAAAGTATGTCAAAGAAGGAGGAATGAATGTTGTTCCTCCACCCATAAGAGGAGTGTTTAAACCTACCCCTATCCACTCAGATCTTGACACAGACTTAAATTAATCATATATGTCCTATGGCAAAAAGTCCAGTAACTTGCCTAATCTTGATTGTGACTCTAATGATTTTTTCTCTTGTTCTAACAGTGACAAATCTTCAGAAATCAAGACAAATGATTTTGCATCTTGTGATTCAAGTGTCAAGTCTACTACCACCAAGTCTGAAGACTTCTCCTCAGAAGTAGCTAAGGATGAATCTCATTCAAAGACAGCTGCTTTTGAAGACAATTCTTCTGTTTTTGTTCAAAATAATGATGTTTCTTGTTTTGGTTCTGTTTCAAACAATGATGTTTCTGATTTTACTTCTGTTAAGAATAATTTTGATTCAACTTGTGGTTTTGATAATTATGGTTGCAATAAGAAATGTAATGTTAAGAATAAATCTTTTAGAAAGAAGTCTTGTTTTGTGTGTGGTAGTTATACTCATCTTATCAAAGACTGTGACTTTAATGAGAAACAGATGAGTATGTGTGGTGGACAACAACAAACTAGGGCAATGTGGAACAATGTTAGTGATATTCCCCCATATGTTCCTCAAGCAGCAAGAATGAACTCTTTTCCTGCTGGCAAACTTGTTGCTGCTGGTAAGCCAGTTGCAGCTGGTAAACCTGTTGCTGCTGGTAAGCCTGTTGTTGCTGGTAAGCCAGTTCCATCTAGTAATCCCAATCCTGCTGGTTAGAATAGAAAAGTTGTTAGATCTTTCTACAGACCTACAAGCACTTATTTTCAGAATGATTATAGGCCTGTGTATTATTATGACCCAATGCAAAGGGGGGGGGAAGATAAAATACTGCTGTTAAGTCCTCAGCAGGTTGTTCTTGGAGAAACAATGACCAATACATGAGAATGGGGTCCAAGAACAATGGTGGATCTCATCAATCTCCATGGTTTAATTATTATTGATCCACAAGGCAGGCTCAAGTCAGTAATGGCTTGGGTCTCCCTGTGTCTAATATTGTTGTTTGTATTTTTTTGTTGCAGGAAATTTCTCTTTGAAGGGAAGACTTTGGTCTTTATCCTTGTTCTGTTGTGAATGAGGGGAGACATAAGCCTATGGGGAGGCTTATTGCTGTGTATCTTATTTTGTATTGACTAACATGTTTTTATGTTTGTTTTATGTACACTAACTTGTCTTGTAGATGTTATATATTTTTGTATAGTGTGAATTCTAATCCTTTTGCAGGTTGGTGTTCTAGTATAAATAATAAGCCATCAAACTTATGAAAACAGGAAAATTAAACTTTTATTCATTATTTTGATCCATCACGATTCATGAGTAAACAACCACATCAGATTACATCAGAAAACATCAAACAACAATCCAGACAACAGACACAAGGTTCAAACACATACTCCTCAGACCCAGACAACCACCTAGCCAGCCACCTACTCAAGCTTCCCTTTGCCCTTGCCTTGGTAATCAGGCATAACCTTGTGCACTCCTTTGCCACCAATATCACCATATATCTTTGGGGCTGCAATTCCTATCACTACTCGTATTGGTTGACCTGGTTTATGGACTGGAGGTGGCTGACTTGGCCTAGGGAGAGACTGATTTGGCCTGGGAAGTGACTGACTTCTCCTAGGGAGTGACCTAGGGAATTGATGACTTGGCCTAGGCACTGAGGCATGATAGAAGGCAACCACAGCTTTCTCCATCTCACGAGTTAGCTCGGCTGAAATGGGAAAATTTGGTGGATCTGTTTCCCATTCACCCTGGTAGTATGTCATGTGTTTTGGCCAGAATGGATGATCATCGTCTGAGCTTGATGAAGAAGATGGCGGGCCTTCAGAAGATTCTTCTTCAATCTTTTTCTTGCCTTTATTGTTCCTGCTGCTTTGGGTGGAATAACTGGATGGAAAATAATTGTTCCATCCTTGTGATGATTCTGAGGATGAATCAGAGATCTCAATAATGTCGGGTTTGGATGAACTTATTGTGTGTGAATTATTGTGAGTTAGGGCTTGATGATTGTGATATCTTTGTGTTGATCTTTCAAGGGATTTTATAGTTTTAAGGGGAGGTTAATGTAATTAAATGTTGGGCTGGTTTGGCAGTAATCAGGGATTTGACTTTAGTCAAACCACTTCATTGCTGCTGGTTGACCATATGTTCCAGCTGGTTGACTACTTGGTTTCTCCTGATTCGTGGTTGCTACTGGTATTGATAAAATTAGGGTTTTATTTTGGGATAGAGCGCGATACTTGCAATTTAATTTGAAAAATTGGGAAACCATATAACTGACCTAAATACTTCATCCCTCGCTCAAAAGCATCATTTCTCTTTAACACCCATTTCCTCATTTCTCATCTGATTCACTGATTCATCACAATGGTGGCGCTACAGTACAAAGCTGATCATAACAAAGTGGGGTATCTTGAAACCTCTGACCAAAGTGAAGGGTATGATTAGATATTTACCTTCTTACGTGGGTCCTCCGTACAATATTCTTTGACCCATTGTCCAGTAGTAGTGTATGATTCTTTGGTCAGGCAATTTTGGGCCTCTGCTGAAGTACGCACAATTGTGGGTCAGACACAGGAGATAATTGCTACAGTAGATGGGAATGAAGTCATCCTCACTGAGGGGTCCATTCGAACTCATCTTCAGCTAAATGATGAAGAAAGGTTGTATAACCTTAATGAGCAGGAAATCCAGGAAGGAATGGCAGCAATTGGATATCCAGTAACGGGTACTTTTACCTTTTATAAAAATAAGTTTTCTCCTCAATGGAGGTTTCTTATCCATACTCTTCTTCAATGCATTAGTATTAAGACAGGTGGGTGGGATCAATTCTCTAGTCCTATTGCCTCTGGTCTTATCTGTTTGTCTAGTAGAAGGGTATATAATTGGTCTAAGTACATATTTGATGGGATGATTGGGAACATAATGCATGTTAAAAACAAATTCCTGATGTATCCTAGGTTTTTGCAAATTGTCTTAGGTGTTCAGACCATAGATTCCACACCTAGGATTATGGGTAGATTGACTGGAAAACTTTTTGCCACTATGAGAATGAATTTTGTAGGAGATCATTTGCCTTTGTTACCTGTTATGTTGCCCAATGACAATGCTGCTGCTAGTGCAAATGCTGCTGGTGGTGATAATATTCCACCAACACCTGATGCTGCTGGTGCAGATGCATTAGTTGTAGCTGGTGTTGAGGCATCTGATGCTGCTGGTGCACGTGCATCAGTTGCAGCTGACCAAGCCTCACCATCATCTTCTAGAATTACCTAACCATCGTCCCCAAGGCCAAATGCATCTGAGGTCCCTTCTAGTTCTGCTGTTGCACCTAGTGTTGAGCCTGCAACCACCACTATTGAGCCTAACTTTGACACATCCTCTTTTTCAAGGCTTTTAACTCCTGGTCCTACTAGGCAGCCTTTTGGTGATGACACCCATACTGGTGGAGAATTTCATGATTGTGAAACCAAGATCAAGCCCATCTAGGATTATAGAAACATTGATTGCATACGCAGCGGATAATTAAGAACACAATCAATATTACTAACAAGGTTTTTCTTTATTAAACATAAATAAAAACCTACTACTACAAACGAACACTTAAACACGTTTCAATCGACTCTCATCGAAGAGTTGGACTGTTTCTATAAATGAGTTGTTGTAACCCTAGATGCCAACCCTCTTTATATATTAGTGGGAGGTTACAAAAACCCTAGCTTAATAATCAAGCTAACTAACTATTACATATTAGGTCCCTATTGTTTCTTCTTTCTTCATTCTTGCTTGTGGGTTTTGTAATCATCAAATCTGTAATTCCTAACATAAGAATCAGTACATAATTTGGAACATAATGGTACCTCATTACTAGTAACAATGGCAATGAGTGCAAGACTGGACTCTTCATTCTCCTTTGTGTGCTCATTCCAGTTAATAGCTCCAGCTTCCAATGTCACCATACTCATTTGGTTCCTTTCCAGCTTGTCATCCTGTTCATCTTTTTTTCTATACCCATCAGCAGACTTCTCTGTGCAGTCTCTAGCAAAGTGTCCATGCTTATGACAGTTGTAGCATTCAACTGTCCTTCTAGTGTACCCAACTGGAGACTTGTTATTTTACTTAATAGACCTCCTATACTGCTTTTGAAACCTTTTTACCCTCAGAGGAATCATGGCAATGTGCCATTTGATGTCCATCTCTTCTACCTCAGCATCATTTATCTGCTCCAAATCTTCACTGATAAAGCTCTCATCTTCTTGTTGATAGGCGATGAATGAGTGAATCACCTCATCTGCAAAGCCTGTAGGAGCAATTCTTACCCTTGTAGAAGCTTCATAAACACCAGACTTAACACTGCCAGACTTAATCTTATGAGTGCTGCCTTTGCTTTGAGACATAAAAGCAACATTTGAAGAACTAGGAGATGCCTGAGTGGTTTCATTGATGTCCCGTTCAAAAATCCTAAGATTGTTGTACAGGTCATCTAGGGTCATTAAGTCAACTTCATCCTTCATCCTCATAGTCATTGACACATTTGCCCATTCTTGAGGTAGAGACCTAAGAAACTTGTGATTGGCATCCTCATCAGATACAGCAGCACCATGTGCCTCTAGTTGTGACAGAAGATGTTGAAATCTGTCATAACCCTTTTCCAATCCTTCAGCCTTTGACACACTGAATGTTTCAAATTGCAGTTTAAGAACAGCCTTCTACATCTTTTTAGAGTTTGCATTCCCTCCAAAACGTTTCTTAATGGCCTCCCAAATCTCCTTGGCATCTATCATACCATGAAACTTTGTAGATGCTCCTTTGGAATAGCCATAAGCAGCAAGGTTCTGGCCTTCTTCTCCTTTTCCACAGCCCGTATCTCCTCAGCAGTCAATGGTGGTAATATTCTAATCTGCCCATCTGTACCAACTGAAACCCTTTTCTTTGAATTTCCCTTCTGAATAACCTCCCAAACATAACTGTCAATGTACTCCAAGTAATGTTCCATCTTCATGGCCCATATATCATATTCTTTTCTCTTCAGTATTGGAAGCTTAATGTTGGATATGGTGGTGGTTGTAGGGATAGTTGGTTGTGATTTAGAGGTGCTGGTTTCAGGGTTTTCTTATTCATGGTTTGATTTCTCATCCTCACTGTTATGGTTTGAAAAAGTTTCAGTGTTGATAGGTTGCTCAAGGCCAGACATTGTGTAGGGTGAATTGATTGAGAATTTGTTTGTGGTGTTGTATTCTTCGAATTCAGAGTCTCTCTAACGGCTTTGAAACCACTTGTTGGTCCACGTATGGTATGGATCTCTAAGTAGTCTTTGATTACTTAGTGGATGACTTGAATAAATCCAAATCAATCCAAGTGAGAAACTCTTACACAATTGTTAGTGTTAACGCGGAAAATCAACAAGAACAATGAAGAACATAGAGTTATCACTAACTTCGTATATATCACTAATTCACACAATTCGTACGTATATAATAATGATCCTTAGGGTTCCTTTTATACTTGAAGGAAACCCTAATTACAAAACCATGTGAAAAGATATTTACGTATCTTCTATATAGATACCTAACTCATACATATCCTTTCCTAACTTAATACTAACAAACTTTCCTAACTTTACTGACCCGACTTAACTATTTAGTCAACAAGACTTAACATAACTACCAGACTTAAGTATTACAAAACCAGACTTAACTAACAACCAGACTTAATATCATAACTACCAGACTTAACTTAAGTCTGTTCTTCATTAAGTCTTCTTCGTACCTTGTGATAATTCCCAACATAAATTCCATTCTGTTCACATACGTGCTTGTTTAGAAAATGTATCCCGAGTTATGCATTAGTACTATTAAGACATAGTACATGCACTTTTTGACAACTAACAAATTTAAAAATACATATTATCTTATAGAAAAAATTTGAGTATATATATATTTAGCTTCTTTAAGTATGCATAATAAACTACAAAAATGATTTTTAATTAATCATCATATATTTAAACGTTTAAAACACTAATGTCATGTTGTACACAATGTAACAATTTGTATCATTTACTATATTTCTATATATTAAGTTCAAAAAAAAATCTATAAAATGATTTTTTCTCACCTAATGGTTTCTTTCAAAATGTGAATGAGAAAATATTGTTTACACTGACATGAATCATATTTACTTAAGCACAAAAAATTATAACTGCCAGAAAGAAATGTTTTCCTTTAGACTTTTGCTCCTTAAAGATGATCCATGCTTAATGCTTTTCACGTCTCAAAAATCAAAATAAGTGTTCACATTATTATTTCGGAATGTCTCAAAGTAAATGTCAATTTTGTATTTTAGCCGATTAAAAGAGTTTATAATCGGTAGACATGCAAATTTATTGGTGAAAATATAATTAGTGGACTTTCTTAAACGTTTTTTATTTTTTAAATTGAACAAATAGAAATTAGTTTTTTCATTTTTTTATAGATGTATTTCAAAAAAAAAATAGGAATTAGTTTTAAATAGAAATTAGTTTTTTATTTGTTCACCTGTCACGCGCCAACTCTACTGTCTCACACTCCCTTCATGCGCGACTAGCCGAAAAGATAGAGAAATGGTGACCATGGTCAGCTTTCATGTATCGAGGGAAAAAAAAGAGGACCAACTATTTTTTTTTCAAGGTCCCCAAAAGGTCACTAGTATAACCAAAATAATAATAATAATGATAATAATAAAATAATAATAATAACTTCTCATTCTAGTTTAGCCAAAAAATTTCAACAAAACACTCTAAAAACTAAAACCCCAAAATGTCGACAACAAAATGCCTAAACACTAAATTCAAATTTTTGTCTCTGTCCTACTCCATTGGTAAACTTTCGAGCCCCATCATTTTTTACGGACACCAACAATACCAAAACCCACAATTCATCACTCCACAACAATACCCACAATACGATCCAAATATTGGCGGTTTTCACAACCAAATATTGGCGGATCTTTACAACCAAATATCGACGGATCTTCATCACAACCTCCACCTATGTCTCCTATTCATCTGTTTGATTTTGATATTCCAATGTACTCACCTCAAGTTGAATCGTCTATACCTAATAAAGTTGATGACGAAGAGGAAATCAGAGCAGTCACGACCCTAAAAAAGAAGACGTCAAAAGTGGACGGCTTAAAATGTCGATGAAGGTTAAAGAGTGCATTTCATGGACACCTGAAGAACAAATTTTTTTTGTGCAAATGTTGGGTTCGTGTATTCGAAGATAGCGTTATTGGTAATATGCGAAAGGAAATTGGGTTTTGGACGGCTTTTTTAACTTACGTTGAGAAAAATATGAAGGTAACCGGTGTTCGAACCTACGATTCGTTAAACGTGAAATGGAATAATATGCGTCCTAAATTGGAGCCGGATACGAAGATTACACCAAACGGGCACTTGAAGAATATCGTGTTGAATATGGAATACCTTTTACACTTCTTCAGCATGGGTGGTTTTAAAATTTTTAGGAATTTTGGAAATAAGATATTTCTTTTTGCTGCCGATAGTGTAAAGCTGGTTCCTGCCGATAGCTGTGGTTCCTGCTGAAGCTCATTGCTGTTGATAGTTCTATCTTATTTCTGCTGATAGTAGTTGTTGCTGCGGGTTTTGTTAGTTGTTATCCCGTATGTTTAGAATGTTTGTTAGATTTATTTTTAGAAGAGATCATGTTTATCTCTTCACACGTTTTCTTGTATGACGGGTTAGGGTTAGGGTTTCTTATCAGTATAAAAGAAACATCCCGTCTATGAGTTTCACATATCTTTACAACTTAACAATCTTCAATAATAACATCTTTTAGTTCATTATACGATCCATAGAGGATCATAGTCTTAGTTCTTTTCTTTTGTAGTTCGTATTCAGAGATTCTCTTGTAGTGTGCTTGTGATTACATAGGCATCCTACCGATCCACATAGGCTCAAAGATCTAGCAGATGTGTTAGATTCAACAGGTGGTATCAGAGCCTCGTGAGGATCTCTGATAAAGAAGAATAAGTTTTCTACTCTTCTTACTAAACCCTTACACTATGTCTGGATCAGAAGATAAATTCGAAAGGTGGACCATGAAAGTCAGAACCCTGCTATCTTTTAACTCAAGGGGAAAATGGACAGAACTTGCTGATGCTGATGAAGATAGTCTCACCCAAACTCAAAACATGGTTCATAATGCAAAGGATAAAGTAGAAGAATTTGCTCTTGTGGGTGCCACTCATCAGGTACAACATTGTCATTTTGGGTGTCATGAATTGTACTTGAACCTTAGGAAAGAGTTTGATGAAATGGAGCCTGAATATAATAAATTGTTTTTAGAAATTCTAGCTTATAAAAAGGCTCTTAAAACTGTGGAAAAACAAAAGGCTTGGCATGAAGCTAATCAGCTAGCATATGACCAAAACATAAGGGTTTTGGAAAGAGACTTAGAGAACTCCAATAACTGTCTAAAACATTCTGAGAGAGAACATGCTAAGGTGAAATTAGAAAATCAGGAATTACAGGCTAAACTGGATAGTGAAGTGGCTAGGTTAAATTCATGGCAACAATCAGAAAAATATCTTGTTAACTATAATGTTAATCAGTCTGGTTGGCGCAAGAAAGGGTTGGGATTGGATGTTGGGGATTATAACCCTAGAATATTTGACCCTACCCCTAAGGAAGTTGATTATCAAATTCCTGTTAAGTTTGTTAAGGAAGGAGGGATGAATGCAGTTCCTCCACCTATAAGAGGTGTTTTCACGCCTGTCCCTATCAACTCAGCCCTTGACCTTAACTTAGATGAATCACACATGACATATGGGAAAAAGTCAAATGTCTTATCTGATTCTGAGTATGAGTCTGATAACTTTGTCTCTTGTTCCAAAAGTAACAAGTCCTATGAATCTAAGTCCACAGACTATACCTCATGTGATTCAAATGACAAGTCAACCTCACCCAAGTCTCATGACTTCACTTCTGGAGCAACTAATGATGAATCTATTCCAAAAATAGCTTCCCCTGACAACAGCTCACTTAACTTTGTTAAAAACAACATTGTCTCTAGTTCCAGTAGTGATAATTTTGTCTGTAATAAGAAAAGTTATGGTAAGAACAAGGCTGTTAGGAAGAAGTCAAGTTTTGTGTGTGGTAGTCAATATCATCTCATTAAAGATTGTGATTATCATGAGAAGAGAATGAAGATGAATGGTGGGCAACAACAGACCAGATCATTGTGGAAAAATGTTAAACAAATACCACCATATGTTCTACAAGCAGCAGGAATGAACTCTTATAGAGCTCCCTTTCCTGTTGATAGACCTGTTCCTGTAGGTAAGTCTGCTCCTGTTTATAGTCAGGGAACCATTCCTGCTGGTACTTCTTCATCCTTTCAGAGGGATTTCAGGCCTGCTTATTATAATCCAATCTTTGGAGGGGGAATGGCTTACTCTCCTTGGTTTCCTTGGTAATGGTCCTGTTTGTCTGTTCATGTTGTTGTATACTTCTTTGCTGGTTTTGAGGAGAGGCTAATGGTTGTAATTTTGTCTTGTTTCTCATTCTTTTATGTTTTATGTTTTGTGTTTTACTAACTTTGTTTTGCAGGTTTTAGTGTGTTTTGTTTTACTAACTTTGTTTTGCAGTTCTCATTCTCAATGCTTGAAATAAAACATAAGATAAAACTTCTATTTCATCATCTTGAGGTGCTTGCATCCAAAAACAAAAGATTATGGCTTCATAAACAAACCAAAACAACAGACTTCAAACACAAGCTTCTCAACCCTACTACCTATTCCACCTTCCCCTTTCCCTTTCCCATATAATCAGGCATGAACCTTCTACCCCTCTAACGACAAATTTCTTCATACACATGAGGGGCTGGAAGTGCCAACACCACTGGGAGTGGCTGTCTTGGTTCAGGGGCAGGCTGATCTCTCATTGGAGTTGAAGAGCTTGGGGTAGTTTGTCTCTGATGTGATCTGGGGTGTAACCTTGCAGTTGGTTGGCTTGGCTGTGGAGTTGGCTGGCTTGGCTGTGGAGTTGGATGGCTTGGCTGAGGAGTTGGCTGGCTTGGCCCAGGAGTTGGCTGGCTCGGCATTGGGGTTGGATGATTTCTTTTTGGTACCGGTACTTTGTAGAAGGTAGCAGCAGTCCTTTCCATCTCTTCACTAAGCAGAGCCACTGTTTTCTTCATCTCTTCCCTTAGCTTATCTGTGATGGGAAAATTGGGAGGATATGTTTCCCATTCACCTTGATAATAAGTCAAGGACTTCAGCTCTGATGATCCTTCATCATCAGAGCTGGAATACTCAAAAGACGAAGGAGTAGATGGAAGAGGATCAGATGAAACCTCCTCAACCTTAGCCTTGCCTTTGTATTGAGAAGATGATGCAGTCGAGGGAAAGTAATTTTCCCACCCGGATTCAGTGGAGGAGGAGGAGTCTGATGAGATTTCGATGATGGGAATTTTGGATGAACTCATGATTTTCTTTGATTTGAAGATTATGAGTTAGGATTGTGATAATGAAGTTATTCAATTTGGGGAAAAAGTGCTTTTATAATGAGAAGGTGATTAGTGCGAATTTATTGTTGGTAGGTGTTGAGATTTAATTCAGGCGGTTTATTCCTAATGACTGGATTTGGAAGGTTGACTTTGGTCAAACCACTTTATTGCTGCCGATTGACCAAGTGTTCCTGCCGTTTGACTAATGGTTCCTGCTGAATATGTTAAATTTGGGGAAGTTAGTTAAGTCAATTGGTCAAAGATACGTGCGCAGAATTGCAGCAATTTAAATCACTATATGTGGCAACCATATAACAATATCATAACTGACCTAAAATTACACTTCTCACATCTCAGATTCTCAAAATCCTTTCAAACCCTAACTCATTGTTTGTCATTTCGAACCCTAGTTCATTCATCTAATACAATGACAACACTTTGCTACAAGGATGATCACAACAAGGTTGCATACTTAGAGTCTTCTTCTAAAAGTGATGGTTATGATGAGGTGTTAGCTTTTCTTCGTGGGTCATCTATTCACTATGCACTCACTCATTGTCCTGTAACGGTGTATGATTCGCTCATTAAGCAGTTTTGGGCAACTGCTAGGGTTAGACACATTGTGGGAAGGGAGGACGACATCGTAGCCACCATTGATGAGCATGAAGTCATCATTACTGAGGGGTTGATTTGGGTATAGCTCCGATTTCCTGAGGAGCATGTGGCGCATGATCTTTCCAGGCAAGAAATCAATGATGGTATGTCTGCCATAGGTTATCCTGTCACTGGTAGTTGTACATTTTATAAAAATAAGCTGTCTCCTCAATGGAGATTTCTTGTTCATACTTTACTCCAGTGTATGAGTGTAAAGACCGGTGGTTGGGACCAATGTCCTAGTCCCATTGCGTCTGGTCTTGTTTGTCTGTCACAGGGTAGGATATATAATTGGGCCAAATATATTTTTGAAGGGATGATTGAAAATATCTCTGGTGATAAAAACAGATTTTTAATGTATCCTAGATTTCTTCAAATTATCTTAGGTGTTCAAACCAATGACCCATCCCCTAAGATAGTGAATCGGATGACTGCTAAAATGTTTGAAATGATGAAGATGAATTTTGCAGGCCAACATTTGCCATTATTACCTGCCATGTTACACAATGCCAATCCTACTGACAACCCAGATCCTGCTGACAATGACATTGTCCCACCATCACCCAATGTAGTTGATGCTGGTGCATCCAATGCTGCTGGTGAAGGGACTTCAGCTGCTGCTGATGCATCTGCATCTGTTACTGCTGATGACCCATTACCACCATCACCTAGACCAGCCACACCTGAGACGATTGTCCCTGATGAGCCCATTGTCCAGACCACCACAGTTGTACCACCTGTTGTCCAACCAACACCTTCTTTGGACTTGCCTTCTTCTTCAAGGCAATATACTCCTAGTCCATCTAGTCAGTCTTTTGACTTTGCTACTCAAGATGGTGGAGACTATTATGCTTCACCAAATAGATCCAATGAGGCTCATACCACTACAGGTATTCCTGCTGGTGGAGCTGAGGATCCTGCTGGTCTAACCACTGGATCTAGTTCTTTTGACAGTTATGAAAAGAGAATTGTATACTTAGAGTCTGAACTAAAGAAAGTCAAGAAAGAGTGTGGTGACAAAATGGATGGATTAGAAAAGGAGCTCAAGAAGACAAAGGAAACTCTTGGTGGATCTATTCATCATCTCACTGAAAGAGTTACAACTTTGGAAACTCATGTTCAAACCAAAAGAAGAAGGGTAGTCTTATCTGATTCAGAAGAGGAAGAGTCTGAGCATTAGGGATCACTTAATCTGGACAGACTGCATATATTGGCTAATCTCTCCTTAGCAAGTGAAAACATACCAGGAGGGTGTGCTCAAGCTCCTAAGGCTTCTTCTTCAAAGAAGTATCAAAGGAGGAATTACTTGTCCACAATTCATAAGGCTTCAGTTAAACCATCTTTTGAGATGTACAAGCTTGCAGATGAGGATACATCTATTGATGTTGATGCTGATGTCTCTAAAGATGTTCCTGCTGATATTGGTTCAAGTGTTCCAAAGGGTGTTCCTGCTGCTGAAGTTCCTGCTGTTAGTGAAAGTGTTGCAGCTGTACCTAAGTGTCAGGGTAATTCTGTTGATGGATCTACCATTGATTCTGGTTCAAGATCGGCTGAGCCAGCTACTGTAGTGGATGAATTTGGAGGTCTGGTGTCTGATGTGGAAAAGGCTGCATAGGAAAGGTTGTGGAAGAATGTTCAAGATGATAGAATGGGGTCAGAGATGGCAAAGAAGGTTCATGCAGACTTTTCTGCAGAATTTGCAGAAGCAGATACATCATTTGCTTCCACTCTACCTAAAGCAAGGCAAAAGGAGCTGGATGCTGCTTCCCTATACTTTACTGAGGCTGATTGGATACATATTGGTGCTCAAGTGGCAGCTAACCCAAATGTTGCTAAAGATATCTTGGGAATTAAAGTATCAGATGCAGACTTTCCTGCAAGAATGGTGGAAAGGATGCGGCAAAAACAGAGGGATATAGCAGAACAGAAAGCTAAGGAGAAGAGGAATACACCTCTTACTCAGGTACAACAAAAGGAACACATGAGGATTCTTGAAAAGAACATGAGTGGTTCTATTTATAATCATGGATGGACTATGGCTGAGGTTAGGCAGTTGTCAGATGAAAGGCTTATGGTAGAATACAATCAGGCTATGAATCATATCATTAGACATAACAAACCTTCTGTGGAGGAACCTTCTGCCAAGAGAGTTAAAGTCTCTGAACAAGCTGATACTATAAAGGATTATGCTACTTCTGAATCTCAGGTTTCCTCATCTCAGGCAGCAGCAGCTTCCATGTCTTCTGCTAATGATACAGTTGCCATGCCTAAGACTGATCCTCCTAATGGTATTCCTGCTGCTCATAAAGAGTCTACCATTCCTAGTGATAAAACTAGCTCTATTCTTGTTGATAAGGTTGATTTTGTTCCTGCTGAACCATCTTCCTCAGTTCCTATTCAACAGTATGGTCTAAGAACCAAGCAGAAGAGTTACTCTGACCACTCTCCTATTAGGCCTGTTTCTGAAATGGATGATCAAGAATTGGTTAGGGTTGACTCAGACAGTGATTCAGATGGTGATTCCATTCACTCTTGGGGTCATATTGCTCACTAGGAGATTAGGTCTACTCCTGAAGGTGAAGTCAATGTTTGGTTTTCTCTTGATGGGACATTCAAATTCTTTACCTTTCTGAGGGAGCTCCTGAATAAAGTAGAGAGGAAAGATTTGGAAAATATTTATAAGATAGTGGATAATTATTATCAAGATCATGCTCCTACTGGGGTTGGCCTGATACTTTGGGGAGATTTACAAGTTTTAATGAATTCATTGGAAGGAGAAAGGGCTCAATTGGTGTGGGGTAATCAATCATCCTGGAGAGTATTTCCTGTGAGGTTATATCCTTCTTCCAATGTTCATGTGGTGGAGCTCATTTCTGGCAAGATCCTGTCTATGTTTGTGGATGTCTCTTATCCTTTATCTAAGGGACTTATGAAGAGAATGCTCACACAGAAGGTCAGAGTTCCCAAACATACTATTGGAAATGATTTGACCACAGCTGAACAGTTGGTCAAATTCATCAGAGATCAACTTGCAGCTGCTAAAGGTTCTTCTACTTGATCATGATTCAGGAGGCTTGTTGTTGTTGTATATCTTTCTTTCTTTCTTTTTCTTTTGGTTTGTTTCTTATTTCTTTTAGTTCAAAAAAAAAAAAAAAAATAAATAAATAAAAAATAAATTTGTATATTTTGTGTGCTAATAAGTTGGTTTTGAGCGACACCTTGCAGGTACAGTGTTGGTGTTTACACCTACACAACAAATGGTATTCAACTCACCATATCTCACAGACAGGAAAGAGTTGACTCACCATGAGGGTACGGCTCTGGTGTGATAATCAAATCCGTTGATAGCTGGAATAGCTTGCTCAAAGCTATAGGGTACTTCAACTAACCCATGGTTCATTCCTAAGAGTTGAAATGTTTCTCAATTCACCATGGATGTAACCCTTTATGGGATCCAAAGAATTGGCTAGTCCACAAAAGTATGGTTTGCGGTAAAGACAATTGGTATCCATATTTGGTATTCAATTCACCAAGGTTCAGTTGAAACCAAGAATTGGCTAGTCCTGAGTAAACGGCTACAAGTAAAGACAAGTCAAATCCATTTACAGTTGCTGGTTTACTTAAAATCAGATGGTTATCAATGTACCATGGTCTAACACACTTAAACATTGGCTACTCCAGTAGTGATGGCTATTGGTAAAGAGACATCAAATCCTTTAATTTTTAATGATTCAGCTCTCACAGGAGTTTACACACCTGGATGTGATGAGAATAGTCTGAAACTTAAGTGATTTGATGTACATATTGTCATAGTAGTAGTCAAGATCCAGAATGACATGGTGACCAGCTTAAATTTTCTTTTGAAGATAATTTCCTATTGCTGCTGAACTATCGAAGTTGCTGCTGGAAGTTTCAAGTGTTACTGCTGGTTACTTACTGATGCTGCTGCTGGTCCAATCCTCTACCTATGGACTTCAAAGCTCTATCAGGGAATCTTGCAGGTTAACCTAGTCAACCTCAAGATTAGGGGAAGATTGTTAGGAATTTTGGAAATAAGATATTTCTTGTTGCTGCCGATAGTGTAAAGCTGGTTCCAGCCGATAGCTGTGGTTCCTGCTGAAGCTCATTGCTGCTGATAGTTCTATCTTGTTTCTGCTGATAGTAGTTGTTGCTGCGGGTTTTGTTAGTTGTTATCCCGTATGTTTAGAATATTTGTTAGATTTATTTTTAGAAGATATCATGTTTATCTCTTCACACGTTTTCTTGTATGACGGGTTAGGGTTAGGGTTTCTTATCAGTATAAATGAAACATCCCGTCTATGAGTTTCACATATCTTTACAACTTAACAATCTTCAATAATAACATCTTTTAGTTCATTATACGATCCATAGAGGATCATAGTCTTAGTTCTTTTCTTTTCTAGTTCGTATTCAGAGATTCTCTTGTAGTGTGCTTGTGATTACATAGGCATCCTACCGATCCACATAGGCTCAAAGATCTAGCAGATGTGTTAGATTCAACAGGTGGTATCAGAGCCTCGTGAGGATCTCTGATAAGGAAGAATAAGTTTTCTACTCTTCTTACTAAACCCTTACACTATGTCTGGATCAGAAGATAAATTCGAAAGGTGGACCATGAAAGTCAGAACCCTGCTATCTTTTAACTCAAGGGGAAAATGGACAGAACTTGCTGATACTGATGAAGATAGTCTCACCCAAACTCACAACATGGTTCATAATGCAAAGGATAAAGTAGAAGAATTTGCTCTTGTGGGTGCCACTCATCAGGTACAACATTGTCATTTTGGGTGTCATGAATTGTACTTGAACCTTAGGAAAGAGTTTAATGAAATGGAGCCTGAATATAATAAATTGTTTGTAGAAATTTAAGCTTATAAAAAGGCTCTTAAAACTGTGGAAAAACAAAAGGCTTGGCATGAAGCTAATCAGCTAGCATATGAGCAAAAAAGAAAGCGTCGTCATCGTCAACAGCTAACATTGACGAAGCGTTGGCTAAGTTGATGGTCACCGAATATATAAGTCAAACCGAGGTGTTTCTGACAATGAAGAAAAGAAGAAGACAGCGCTGCCTTTTTGGAGATCAAGAGGCAGGAGATGGAAATGCAACAAAAGAAGTTCGAAATATAGCAAAAATGTTGGCAATCCAAGAACATAAACAATGACAAGAAGACGGACTCTACTATATGAGCCCTACTGATCACTCGAGAGAAATCCACGTCCAAAGGGTGATGCAGATGAAGAAGGCGATCAAAGGAAAATGGAATTTACCATATTAGTTTATGTTTTTAGTTTAAGTTTTTAAATATTAATGTAATGTTAATAATTCATGAATAAAAATTTTAATTTAGTTTTTAATTAAATCTGTTGAAAAATGGATTTAGAGGTGAGTGGACTAGTGACCATTGTGTCTTAAATGTGAGAGGAGCGGTGATGTTTTGAATGACGAGTGATGTGACGGATGATGACCATTGTGTCTAGGTTAAAGAAAATTGTTACATTGTTCACAAGAACACAAACATCGTGTTTGAACATCACCGCCGCTACCACCACCACGCTACCACTTGTCGCCGCACCTCCACCACCTTTTCTCTCTTTTGGTATAACCCACACGCCTCCTTTTCTTCCAATTTCATTTTTATATATAACCCTAACCCTAAAAATTTTATGAACCGATCTTTATTAATAAAAACCTTTTAAAACTTGTTGTTTTAAAAATAAATCGTGTGGATCTAATATTTTAACTCTCGACTCGGTCCAAGTCATGCGACTCAGCCGAGTCAACTCGCGAGTCAAGTTGACTCCGAGTGAGTTCTTATTTGTTTTGATTTATTTTGATTTATTTTTAAGTTAGTTATTTGTTTTGTAGCTTGTTGATTTGACTTGATTTGGATTTATTGATGTTGGACCTCGGTCGAGAACCAAGAGGCTCATTTAGTCTCAAGCCGTGACTTGTTTGAGTCACGGTATAGCGTAGGGTATTTGTTTTGATTCAGTTTAGATAGTTTGGCTTGCGTTGTTTGTTGCCGAGAGCTCATAAGCTCGTCTGGGATTAAGCCGTGACTCAAAGGAGTCACGGTAAGGGTTGTTTGTTTAATTTATGTCTCGGTTTGGATTTGGTTGTGTTTGTGGTTTAGCCAAGAGCCTAAAGCTCAACGGGAGCCAAGCCATGACTTGTGGGAGTCACGGCTATAGTTGGCTTGATATTTGACTTGTAGCCGTGGGTCTAGAAAGGGATTTGTGGTCAAGTGTGGTGAGCCTTGACTCGTGGGAGTCACGGCCATGGTTTTTGGTTCGTTGGTTTATAGCCAAGGGTTTAGGATTGGTTTTGTTGTTGATATGGTGTGATCCATTACTCGTGGGAGTCACAGCCAAGGGTTGGCTTTTTGTGAGTGTCTTTTGCTCAAGTCGGGACCCACGGGAGTCTCGGCCGTGTAATACTTGAGGTTAGAAAACCACAAGTTGATGTCGAGTCGGTTTTGGACTTGGATAAGTCCTTAATGGGCCACATGGGTTAGAAAACCCATATTGGGTCAAGTAGTATTGCATTTGGGCCCGAAAGCCCAAAGTGAGTCCATTAGAGTGTGAGTAACCATTCGAGCCGAAGCCCAATGCATAAGACCTTGTTTTCATTTCATTTTTGTTTTCTGTTACTATTTATTGTATTTATTTTGTCAATCGGTGTTTCAGGATAATATTCGGATAACTTGGGATATGATTTGGACATTTGACTTGGATATGTATTAATAACCTATGCTTGGATAAGATTGGACGTTTGGATTTACGGTATTAGCCAATCGACCTTATGGATGATTTTGGTACTTGAGACAAAAGATTATGTTAGACTCATAAGAGTTTAACATATTTGGAATCGAACATACACAAAATGGTCGATAAACTTGCCAACTAATATACACGTGAATGATAATGTCTAATTATATATATTTAATTTGTAAAATGTGACGACAAAACTTATATTCAAGAGTTGTAACGACTTAGAAATGCTTTATAAACGAACGCATCATGTCCGAATTTCGATAAAACCTTTTATGACTCAATTGTTTATAACTATTTAATATCCTAAAACCTTTTCGAAACTTATACGCTTTCCTTCTAAATCATGACGTTTTATCAACTATTTGGGAAATGGGTAAAACACCGAAACAACCTATTGATGTTATCTTTCTCGTTTCTTATTTTAATCCATCTTTATTTTTCTTATTTCTTCTCTCTTTTCTTTATTCTTTTCTACGTACTCATCTGTGTTTGCCGACTTTTATTATTATAACTTTCTCGTATCCACACGAGTCTTAAACGTGTATTTCTTTCAAACGCCATTGAAACTAAACCATTTCATTTCAAATACGAGTATTACTTTATAAATCTCTTTGAGGTTTATTGCTGAGACATACTATTCACTGATTAGGTTGTGTTGAGGTTCATTTGCTGTGCTGTACCATCTGATCATTTATGATATCTTGTTTCTCTACTACTACTAAGGTGTGATTCATAGCCCCACTTTACTTTTAAATTGTTTATAAACCCATGGGGGAGATACATGCTATTTACTTTTCATGAACACAATTGTTTAAATGTATGCAATTCCTGACTAAGATGATATTGCTAAGTTCCGACCTTGCCGAAAGCAAGTCCGTCGATCATGAACCATTAATCACTTGCGAGTGAGCGCGAATATAGGGATATAGGACTATAGGATTTGACCATCCCCCCATGTTGACTAAGTCCGGTCCGCATGTGATGTACTATATCTTATTTATAACTAGGTATCTGGCAAAGTATCTAGCTCGAGGGAAACTATTATATTATGAATTCTGCTGTTACTGTCGACTTACACCAATGTTATTTGGTGTCGTTTAACGTTTTGTGTGTCATGAGCTTAGAAACTATTTGACGCTTACCTGATATATGTATTTGTTATTTATATCTTCCAGAATTGAAAATCTTGTGTTCAACTATTTATTTTAAACCTATGGATTTCACTCAACCTTTGTGTTGACTTTTTAAGCATGTTTTATCTCAGGTAATCGATGCATACTGCACTGGCACTGGGAGTGGCATGAAGATTATCGATGGCTTTCGGCTTTTACTATCTATCTACCTTTTATTATCCTTTTACTATCACTTATCATTCGAAAAACCCCTTTTGAACTATGTCTTATATTTCCGCTGCGTATGATGTTTGAGAAACTTTTGAACTATAGTGTTTATTTATAATTCGAATGATATGTTTTTATTGAAACGGCTTGTCATGAGGTCTTTATCTTTGATTGTGACTGCGTTACCCAAAAGTAATACGCCAAACTATGTTCCGCTGCCATATTTCAAGTTGGGGGTGTTACAGAATGGTATCAGAGCCACTGTTTATAGGGAACGAGGTCATACTCGAGTATAAACATTTTCTGTATTTTCCTGGTGTTAAAACATTTTCACAATCGATAGCCATCAGCCCTCCGTGCGACTTCACTCTTTTATCTTTTATTTATGCATTCTCTTATACTATTATGTACTTAAACTTTCTGCTGTTATTTTACTTCATATAAAACCATTTTTATAAAAATTGGCTAGAATTTTTATATTTTCTGATACTCCTTGTAGAGTATCATGTCTGCACCAGTCCCCTCCGGTCAGTTGTCAGTTGCACCCCTTGATCCCGCACTTGCACCACCTATGTCCAGAGGAGGATCCATACCCTATTGATGATAAGATGGAGGATGTTTGGTTTTATATTTGAGTTGATAAGACAAAATGTATGAAAGATGAAGGACTTATGAAGACAAAGGATGAAACTTTACAAAATGAAAAGATTATAAAAGATCTTTTATTATTCTAGAAGATATCCTTTATAAACCTAATTCTCTATTATATAAAGAGAATACAGGTCATATGTTTTTAGGTGTATCAAAGATGTAAACACAAAAAAAGTGTGTGCGTGTCTCCTAGGCGTGAGTCCTTTAAAGTAGACGCCTAGGGTTTAGTGTTTTGTTCAGCCTCAAGGATCATTGATCCCTGGTAGATTAGTAACTGTACTACACTTGATCACGTAGTATTGGGGCTGTTAGTTTGTAATTGTAGTTGTTAGAGATGATGACGAAGAAACCTTATACAATAACATTGTTGTTCTATTTATTCCGTTGCATGTTAATCTTTGTTATTGTTTTCCCTAGTGCTCTAATTGATCCATGGAGTTATCTTAAACTCCACAGAGGATGATGATGAGATGGAGGATGATGAGGGTGATGATGACGAGGAGGAGGAGCCGGAGGATCTCCTTATACCACTTTCACCAGCAATGTCAGATGTCACATATGAGTCTGATACGTCAGACGCATTGGGACATGCACTTGCTACCGAGATGGAATCCGGGGCTTCATCGATGTTCGAGATTGGAGAGTCTTTAGCAGTGCCGCGAGTGTCACCCTCAGAGCTTAGGCTGAGCTGAGCCATTTGCGTCAGGATATCAGTTGGTGTACGGATCGCTACATGTCGATTTCTCGACGGTTGAGTGCGCGACAGACTGATGTTATAGGGTTGAAGAAGGAGATTAAGGGAGATAGGAGAGCTATGGGTGATTTGTATGTTGGGTTGCATGAGCATGCTGCGAGGTTGACTTCTATAGAGAAGACCGAGACAGAGATTCGGGAGCGTTTGGCGTCATTGGAGAAGAGGATGTCTGAGTTTGAGAAGATTGTAGAGAAGTTGGACCTTGGAGCTGTGTTCACTAATATTGATAGCCATCATTACCAGCGTAGTATTCAGGAGTTGAGGATGAGATCCATGCCATGCAGTGGCAGGCGTACTATGACTGGATGGCGCGATTCCGTTTCGATGATAGTGTTGATATCTTGGCTACATACGGAGGAGACCGTCAGTAGAGATTAGTGATCATATTTATTATGGTAGTTTAGTATTATAGTAGTAGTTTGCCTTGTACGTAGTAAACTGACTAGTTCTAGTTAGTAGATTTTGATAAGAAGCTTGTAGTCGTTTTACATATCTTGTAAAACTTATGACAAGTATTGAATCTATGATGTATTTTGGTGATGTACTATTTATGATGTTGAACATATGTTGTATTATGATGTATCATTGTGTTGTTTACCTTGTGTTATGATTCTGTTACATTGATCAAATACTTACCGTGTTGTACACTTGTAATGATTAAATAGAATTATGCCACCTAGGAGAATGACATCAGCTGAGAATCAGAAACTGGTGAATGACGGTATCGCCGCGGTGCTTGCAGGGCAAGCGGGTGTTGGTAATCCAAATGGTGGGCATGCAGGAATGTTCGTTGCCCATGATAATCGTTTCTGCACCTATAAGGACTTTATAAATTGCAAGCCTATCACTTTCAAGGGAACTGAAGGAGCTGTTGGTTTGACTCAGTAGTTTGAGAAGACATATTCTGTGTTTCTATGAAGTAACTGTTCTAAGGATTGCTAGGTGAAGTATGCAACAGGTACCTTAGTGGAACATGCGTTGTCTTGGTGGAATTCTTTTGTTCAAACCATGGGACTAGAAAATGATTACAACATTCCGTGGGAAGAATTCAAAAGGGAAATTATTAAGAAGTACTGTAGTCATAGTGATGTAAAGAGGTTGGAGACTAGTTTTACTATTTGGCCGTAAAGGGTGTTGATCTTGCTACTTACGTGCGTCGATTTCAAGAATTGAAGGTTTTCAGTGCTCACATGGTGCCAGATGACGAGAAACTACTGGAGAAGTTCATAGGAGGATTTCCCTCTAGTATTGAAGGGCATGTGACGTCTTACAACTCTCAGACTCTGGATGAGACTATTCGTATATATGAGCAACTTTTGGAACAAGTGATTAAGCATGGTGTTGTTCAGAGGAATAACAAATATGACAACAAAAGAAAGTGGGATGACAACAAGAGTAACACCAACTACAAAACTACAACAATCGCAACAACAACAGAAACCCTCACCACCACAACAACAACAATCAGTACCGTAACAACAACCATCACCAACAACAGAACAGAAGGCAAGAGACTATTTGTAACCACCCGCAATTTTCCGAATATATTTTTATTCGAAACTTTCCCTGTTTCTCATAAACGGATCCTGTCTGAACTCTTTTGATTCTAAAACGTGAATTTATCTCGCGAAACGTGAAATTCGTACACAACGCGTACTGGCACAACCGACGATTTGATGTGATGATTTTATTATTCGTGAGAAGAGAGGCGTATGAATAGCCGTTTTATTGGGAAGATTATTCTAAACGCGAATATTAATTTATTCGGACAACGAGAAATAAAAGTATACGTATTTATAATCAAAATTAATGGAAAAACGATTTTAAAGTTAATGGAATAACTTTCGGGTGCTCGGGAAATGTCTATGTCACGATTATTTAGTCTCGTTTACGTTTCGTTAAAGATATGAGGGAATATACAGTTTTAGTCCCTATGGGCGCGCTAGGGTTCACCACTAGTCCTAAAGGTTCCCTATATAAACCCATTTATTTCATTTTTAGGGTTAGTAACTCTTCTTTTGCACCTTAGCCGCTCCCTCCTTCTCTCCTATATCCGGCCAAGATTTCCGGCCACCACCGGAGCTCCACCTCTGGTCATCACCTCTCACCGCCACCACTAATAGCTCCCTTGTGACTCCCTTGTCACGATCCACCACCACACGCGCCACAAATATTTCCACCATCACCTCTACGCGCCGCTACCGCCGCATACGACCATCACTACCAATACAAACACCACCTATCCTACTTTATTCTTATGTTTTGAAGATATTGAGGGTCAATCCGTGAGTTCGAGTCACCACAGCCGCCTTAGCAGCCACCACAGCCGCCACTCTCTTTTCGTTCCTCACTCTTTCTCGTCATGGTAAAACCGAGAAGCCCGTCTTTATATTCTTTTTATTATTACCGATTATATTTGTTAGTGTTTTCGTGGATTTAAATCTTTATACAAATTGATATTATAAATGTGTGGCTGTAAAACGAATTAAAGTGGTATTTTGAAACTTTCGTGTGGTAAGAATCGATTTAAAGTGGCGTTTGTTTGATTCGGTTTAAGTTTATGGATTTGGGTTGGTTCGGATCTGGGTATAACCCCAACTAGAGTTGCAGTTTTGGATCTAGTTTCATGTCGTATGTTGGTTAATCACTTGTTGGATTCGAGTTCAATTTAGTCCGTTTGGTTGTTGTCTCGGCAATATTATTGATATCGTTGTTGTTGCGTTATTGTTGTCGTTGTTGTCGTGTTTTGATATTGGGTTGTGATGTTACGGATTTTGCTGCGACTAATAGGGTCTGTTTGGTTGTTGCTGGTTGTGACCGAGGATCGAAGCCGAGACCACTAGGGTCTCGGCATGTGGATAATTGTGGTTGTTTTGATATTGTTGAGTGTAGTTCGGTTTAAAGGGCATAACTAAAATGGAATATGGTAAGTTTTGGCTTAACAAATGGGTTATTGTGGGTTTGCATTTTCACAGTTGAGGTGTGTTGTGTGGGCTACAAACGGGCCAAAGCCCAAGGTTAGGTGTGTTTAATTGGTCATGGGCTCAATAGCCTAATATGATTGTGTTTGATATTAAAGTCTTAAAAGTGTTTAAAACTTATGGTTAGATGGTTAAATGTGTTCATGTAATATTAACGTTTTAACTCTCGTAGACATATTGGTACGTTTCGGATTATACTTGAAATTGTGAATTGGTTTGAATACGGGATATGACTATTCCACTTGGACGTTTGGACAATTGATTGGATCGTTATCGGGCTTACGATATTAGATAGCGGACTTATTGAACATTTTGACTCGAGACGGTGTAATATATTAAATTCAAAATGAACTTAATATATTAAACACAAAACGGACTCAAAATCTTCTATAAAACCAAAACTAATATCTACACGAACGATAACGAGACATAAACTTATTAAATATTGTAATTCCAGCTTTGATTAAACCAAGTCTCGACGACTTGAGAAAAATTAATTTTATTAGTTAAACTTATTGGTTTTAATATAAAACGTCTATGTTTTATACAAGTTATTTGGGATGACGGGGTAAATGTCGAAACGTACAAACTACTTTATTTTATTTGAGTTGTTTGTTTGTCTTTAACTTCTAGAGTTATCTTTCGTCAGTATTCTCTCGACTATGTCAATGTCTATTCTTTTGGCGTGAGTTGTCTGTCGAGTCCATGTCTACTTACCACACCACACGAAACGTTGAAACTAAGCTTTTGATAAGTTTTGAAAACTGAGTAATCCACGAAAACTACGACATATTGTCTTTTATAGACTTTATTATTTTGGCGAGACGTGTTTTGAGATAACTGTATACGTATTAGGTTGTGCCGATCCTAGACCGTTGTTTACCGCTATGCTTGTACCTCCGTGTACCGTCGTGCCGTATGTTTTGAGACCGTTGTGATATGCTCTAGATGCCAGTCGTGTCAGTTGTGATTCTTGCATTGCTGTGGCTAAGGTGAGTTCATGGCCCCTACTTTTACTTGTTTTATAACTATTTTGGGGGAGAATACATGCTTATTGTTTTTCACTAAACTCAATGCTTTACAAACGTTTTTATACTGTGAACTACTGTGTTACATGATTTTGGACATATACGCGTGATGATGTGATTATATGCTGTGACATATTTGTTTTATGAGTACATGACGACGCCACTGTTAACTCTCTGTTGAGAGCCTACGTGTTATAGGTTCAGTTGATGTAACTGTTAACTCTCTGTCGAGAGCCTACGTGTTATAGGTTCAGTTGGTGCAACTGTTAACTCTCTGTTGAGAGCCTACGTGTTGATAGATCTATCGGGGTAGCTCCCCACGTGATATTGGTTTTGAATATGAGGAACATCTCAGGCTCAGTTGGCGCGTCACTATATGTGTGTAGTATCTGTGTGATTGATTATGGTTGAGATGTTTTGAATTGTGATATTGTTTGCGGATTTGTTTTAGAACTGTGATTTAGGCAGCGTGAGCCTACGTGGAACTTGACTTGTTGTGAACAATGATTTGAACTCGAAAACCTTTTGGTTCAACCATTTTGTTTTAAACTAAAACCTATGAACTCACCAGCGTAAGCTGACCATTTTAGCATGTATTTTCAGGTTTAATGCTATAGCTTATCTTTGGAGGCGCTTGGCAAGGGGCATGGTCATAGACGACTCTGATGAATATATTTGGGACCACTTTATTATTTCTGGGCCTTACTTCCGCACATATTTTCGAATGATGTAAATTTTACTCTTTTTGATAATGAATTTTATTCTAAACGGTTAAGGTAAAACCGTTCTTTGTACCTTGTGTTGTGATACCAATTGAGTAGCACCCCAGTGACATGTATGCTTCCGCTGGACCCGATTTTCGGGGTGTGACAGATTGGTATCAGAGCCTAGGTTATAGAGAACTGGGTTTATTTTCTAAAACCTGGACTATAACCACTTTTATGAAAACTTAACCCTATGACCGCCACGTGCCTGCCTGCCAAGCTGATGCCTCGTGTATGATTTTGATTAAGGATATAATTGATATGACGAGATAATTGATGTGACGTGATGTTTATGATATATTAGATGAGATGTTCTTGGTATATTTGACGAGTTGTTTGATGAGATGCTTGATTGTATACTTGTTGAGATGTCTGCATGACTATTGGATATTTTATATCCGCATTTTTTTTAGTTGTACACTATAAGAATTTCTATATGCTTATGCACGCACCGTACCTGTCACGGAGTTATGCTATTTCCTTGCGTAATCTCATTATTGAATGTCGAGTTTGTACACTTGTCGTGGTTTTGGGAATGATTTTAGATGTAAAAGACATACTGCTAGTATAACTAGGCTAGTATAACTAGGCTGAGTATTCCAAAATTCATTGAACCTCGGGTGAATATAGACTGATCACCTATATTCAACCAGGGACAGTGGGACATAGCCTGATCACCTATGTCCGACTCAGAGGTGAATTTTGCAATACTTAGAGTAGTTGTAATGGAATTATGTTCGGGTTGGTCATTGATTTTTGGGATGGTACCATTTCGCGTGGGTACACAGACATTGGAATTTTACTTCAACACACACAACACACTGGCATCACAACACCACATGAATCGTAATGCCCTTGGCATCGCTATACTCCTCCATTATATGAAATTCCTGTTTGCCGCCGTCTGGCCGTATTTTGCATCGGGTCGAGTTAGATCCGATTGGCACCGTTTGAATCCGAGTTGCTTATTTGTAACCCCTTCAGAGCGCTATAAGCCGTCCGAGCTTACCGGAACGTCTAGATTTGATTTTGACCATGTTTGGTCTTGAATTTTGGCTACGTTTGGAATTGATTTTGGCCACGTTTGGATTTGATTTTATCTACGCTTATGTTTGATTTTGGCTACGTCTGGATTTAATTTTTGACTACGTTTGGATTTGATTCTGGAACTTTTGGATTCGATTTTTGACTACGTTTGGATTCGATATCGACTATGTTTGGATTGGTTTTGATTCTGATTTAATTCGAGTCGTTTGATTTTGTAAATTTGGACGTCATCCTGGATTTGGATTTGTTACTCGGCCTTGTTTTGTTGTGTGTCTTGTTACAGTCGCCTCTACCTTAAGCGTTGTGCTCAATTGATGATGCTCATTTTTCCGATCGATGTTGTTCAATCAAAGCTGTTCAATCAATGTTGTATCTCCCGCTTTAAGTACTATGTACATTACTGATCCAACCGATAGATTGCTTGTAGCAATCAGCATCCTCCCTCAGAGTTGTACTCTGAACTCGCTAAACTCTTTACTTGGCAGAGATTCCACGCCCAACAGAAATTTTAAGACCCTAAGGAGTAACCTGAACCGCGTTCCTTGGGACAATCACCGAATTTTTCTCTCGTACCTCGGGAAACACCAGCTATTTTTGCTAACCTCTTATAGGATAATAAACCGTGTTGCCATTAATTTACAAACTGCCTTTGATTTTTCTACCGACCATTTGCGGTCATCCTACAAAATGTTTTACTACTATTTCACGAAAATCAAAATTTTGATCTTACTACCACTTTATAAATGACGAACTGTTTTCCTGTTACGATGCTATGAATCAAACTAAAAAAAATCCAAAATTTTGACCTTGCTACAGTTTTACAAATGATGAAATGGTTTTTCCTATTATCCTATAAGTTGCTTGACAAATCATTTGATGAATCATTTTGTAAGATGATTTGCTGTTTGCTGCTATATCAGAAGCTAGACCTCTGTAGCGAATCCCGCACATCTACCTGATTAATCGAGTGTGGCAATGATTGGGAAACCTAACGGAATCATGAACCGCGAATTCGAACGACTTTAGTAAAGTCGCATCCCTAACAACAAAGCTCTTCGAAGCTCGCGAAAAAGTCCTGAATTCTCGCGGGAACGTGAGGATGAATCCTCGCATGTATATACTCATCCCTTTCCAACCGTAACGAGTAACTTGAATTGAATCGCGAGGTCGCGATTCCGTTAAGGAGGTGAGACTGTAACCACCCGCAATTTTCCGAATATATTTTTATTCGAAACTTTCCCTGTTTCTCATAAACGGATCCTGTCTGAACTCTTTTGATTCTAAAACGTGAATTTATCTCGCGAAACGTGAAATTCGTACACAACGCGTACTGGCACAACCGACGATTTGATGTGATGATTTTATTATTCGTGAGAAGAGAGGCGTATGAATAGCCGTTTTATTGGGAAGATTATTCTAAACGCGAATATTAATTTATTCGGACAACGAGAAATAAAAGTATACGTATTTATAATCAAAATTAATGGAAAAACGATTTTAAAGTTAATGGAATAACTTTCGGGTGCTCGGGAAATGTCTATGTCACGATTATTTAGTCTCGTTTACGTTTCGTTAAAGATATGAGGGAATATACAGTTTTAGTCCCTATGGGCGCGCTAGGGTTCACCACTAGTCCTAAAGGTTCCCTATATAAACCCACTTATTTCATTTTTAGGGTTAGTAACTCTTCTTTTGCACCTTAGCCGCTCCCTCCTTCTCTCCTATATCCGGCCAAGATTTCCGGCCACCACCGGAGCTCCACCTCTGGTCATCACCTCTCACCGCCACCACTAATAGCTCCCTTGTGACTCCCTTGTCACGATCCACCACCACACGCGCCACAAATATTTCCACCATCACCTCTACGCGCCGCTACCGCCGCATACGACCATCACTACCAATACAAACACCACCTATCCTACTTTATTCTTATGTTTTGAAGATATTGAGGTTCAATCCGTGAGTTCGAGTCACCACAGCCGCCTTAGCAGCCACCACAGCCGCCACTCTCTTTCCGTTCCTCACTCTTTCTCGTCATGGTAAAACCGAGAAGCCCGTCTTTATATTCTTTTTATTATTACCGATTATATTTGTTAGTGTTTTCGTGGATTTAAATCTTTATACAAATTGATATTATAAATGTGTGGCTGTAAAACGAATTAAAGTGGTATTTTGAAACTTTCGTGTGGTAAGAATCGATTTAAAGTGGCGTTTGTTTGATTCGGTTTAAGTTTATGGATTTGGGTTGGTTCGGATCTGGGTATAACCCCAACTAGAGTTGCAGTTTTGGATCTAGTTTCATGTCGTATGTTGGTTAATCACTTGTTGGATTCGAGTTCAATTTAGTCCGTTTGGTTGTTGTCTCGGCAATATTATTGATATCGTTGTTGTTGCGTTATTGTTGTCGTTGTTGTCGTGTTTTGATATTGGGTTGTGATGTTACGGATTTTGCTGCGACTAATAGGGTCTGTTTGGTTGTTGCTGGTTGTGACCGAGGATCGAAGCCGAGACCACCAGGGTCTCGGCATGTGGATAATTGTGGTTGTTTTGATATTGTTGAGTGTAGTTCGGTTTAAAGGGCATAACTAAAATGGAATATGGTAAGTTTTGGCTTAACAAATGGGTTATTGTGGGTTTGCATTTTCACAGTTGAGGTGTGTTGTGTGGGCTACAAACGGGCCAAAGCCCAAGGTTAGGTGTGTTTAATTGGTCATGGGCTCAATAGCCTAATATGATTGTGTTTGATATTAAAGTCTTAAAAGTGTTTAAAACTTATGGTTAGATGGTTAAATGTGTTCATGTAATATTAACGTTTTAACTCTCGTAGACATATTGGTACGTTTCGGATTATACTTGAAATTGTGAATTGGTTTGAATACGGGATATGACTATTCCACTTGGACGTTTGGACAATTGATTGGATCGTTATCGGGCTTACGATATTAGATAGCGGACTTATTGAACATTTTGACTCGAGACGGTGTAATATATTAAATTCAAAATGAACTTAATATATTAAACACAAAACGGACTCAAAATCTTCTATAAAACCAAAACTAATATCTACACGAACGATAACGAGACATAAACTTATTAAATATTGTAATTCCAGCTTTGATTAAACCAAGTCTCGACGACTTGAGAAAAATTAATTTTATTAGTTAAACTTATTGGTTTTAATATAAAACGTCTATGTTTTATACAAGTTATTTGGGATGACGGGGTAAATGTCGAAACGTACAAACTACTTTATTTTATTTGAGTTGTTTGTTTGTCTTTAACTTCTAGAGTTATCTTTCGTCAGTATTCTCTCGACTATGTCAATGTCTATTCTTTTGGCGTGAGTTGTCTGTCGAGTCCATGTCTACTTACCACACCACACGAAACGTTGAAACTAAGCTTTTGATAAGTTTTGAAAACTGAGTAATCCACGAAAACTACGACATATTGTCTTTTATAGACTTTATTATTTTGGCGAGACGTGTTTTGAGATAACTGTATACGTATTAGGTTGTGCCGATCCTAGACCGTTGTTTACCGCTATGCTTGTACCTCCGTGTACCGTCGTGCCGTATGTTTTGAGACCGTTGTGATATGCTCTAGATGCCAGTCGTGTCAGTTGTGATTCTTGCATTGCTGTGGCTAAGGTGAGTTCATGGCCCCTACTTTTACTTGTTTTATAACTATTTTGGGGGAGAATACATGCTTATTGTTTTTCACTAAACTCAATGCTTTACAAACGTTTTTATACTGTGAACTACTGTGTTACATGATTTTGGACATATACGTGTGATGATGTGATTATATGCTGTGACATATTTGTTTTATGAGTACATGACGACGCCACTGTTAACTCTCTGTTGAGAGCCTACGTGTTATAGGTTCAGTTGATGTAACTGTTAACTCTCTGTCGAGAGCCTACGTGTTATAGGTTCAGTTGGTGCAACTGTTAACTCTCTGTTGAGAGCCTACGTGTTGATAGATCTATCGGGGTAGCTCCCCACGTGATATTGGTTTTGAATATGAGGAACATCTCAGGCTCAGTTGGCGCGTCACTATATGTGTGTAGTATCTGTGTGATTGATTATGGTTGAGATGTTTTGAATTGTGATATTGTTTGCGGATTTGTTTTAGAACTGTGATTTAGGCAGCGTGAGCCTACGTGGAACTTGACTTGTTGTGAACAATGATTTGAACTCGAAAACCTTTTGGTTCAACCATTTTGTTTTAAACTAAAACCTATGAACTCACCAGCGTAAGCTGACCATTTTAGCATGTATTTTCAGGTTTAATGCTATAGCTTATCTTTGGAGGCGCTTGGCAAGGGGCATGGTCATAGACGACTCTGATGAATATATTTGGGACCACTTTATTATTTCTGGGCCTTACTTCCGCACATATTTTCGAATGATGTAAATTTTACTCTTTTTGATAATGAATTTTATTCTAAACGGTTAAGGTAAAACCGTTCTTTGTACCTTGTGTTGTGATACCAATTGAGTAGCACCCCAGTGACATGTATGCTTCCGCTGGACCCGATTTTCGGGGTGTGACACTGTTAAAGCTTATGTGGCTGCACCAGCACAAGTTAGAGAGTATGCTGGGCCATACCCTTTTTGTGATAAGTGTAGACAACATTACGCTGGACCATGCACAGCTAAGGGTCAGAAATGTCAGAAGTTTGGACATGTTGCTAAACATTGTAAGAGAAGAGCTGTGGCTACTGGGAGTAACACACAGCCAGTGGTGACTTATTATGGATGTGGAGGGCATGGTCTCTACAGGAGTCATTGCCCAAAGAAAAATGGTTAGCGAACTGAAGTTGCTCATGGGAGAGCATATGTGATGGGCAATGGGGAGCAGCAGCAAGATCCGAATGTGGTTACCAGTACGTTTCTTCTCAACAATCATCGTGTTAAATTTTTATTCGATTCTAGTACCGATATGAGTTTTATTTCTTCTACGATTTCACCCCTACTTAATATTACCCCTACCACCCAAGACACTAGTTATAGGATTGAGCTAGCTAATGGCAACCTAGTTGACACTTGCACCGTAATTCGAGACTGTACCCTAAATCTCCTAGACCATCCGTTTAGTATCGATCTCATGCCTATTGAACTGGGAAGCTTCGACGTAGTTGTGGGGATGGTTTGGTTATCTAAGCATCAGGCGAGTATTATTTGTGGGGAGCGAGTTATTCATATTCCTCTCAATGGCGAAACCTTGATTGTCTGTGGTGACCGAAGTGGAACCCGTTTGAGCATAATATCTTGTATCAAGACCTTGAAATACATCGAGAAGGGATGTCATGCATTTATAGCACATGTGGCTGAGAAGAACTCGAGAGAGAAGCGACTTGAGGATGTTCCAATTGTGCGTGAATTTCCTGAAGTATTTCCCGAAGAGCTACCTGGACTTCCACCCGTTCGACAAGTGGAATTTCAAATCGGCTTAGTGCCAGGAGCTGCGCTTGTAGCACGTGCAACATATCGACTAGCGCCGACAGAGATGCAAGAACTGTCTAATCAACTAAAAGAGTTTTTGGATAAAGGGTTTATTCGACGAAGTTCCTCGCCTTGGGGAGCGCCAGTGTTATTCGTGAAGAAGAAAGATGGGTCATTCAGGATGTGTATTGACTACCTTGAGCTGAATAAATTAACAGTGAAGAACCGATACCCATTTCCAAGAATCGACAACTTATTCGACCAATTACAAGGATCAGGTTTCTACTACAAGATAGACTTACTGTCAGGTTATCACCAACTCAGAGTCCGGGAAGAGGATATTCCCAAGATAGCATTTAGAACTAGATATGGCCATTATGAGTTTCAAGTGATGCCTTTTGGTTTGACAAACGCACCTGCTGTATTCTTGGATCTTATGAACCGGGTGTGTAAACCATATCTGGACAAGTTTGTTATAGTCTTCATCGATGACATTTTGATCTACTCCAAGAGTGAAGAAGAACACAAGAAGCATCTGACGATCATCTTGAAGCTACTCAAGAGAAATTGTACGCGAAATTCTCTAAGTGTGAATTTTGGGTTCGCACGGTACAATTCCTTGGTCATGTGATTGACAGTAAAGGGTTACATGTGGATCCTGCAAAAATCGAAGCTATTGAGAATTGGCCGACACCAACCAATGCGACAGAGATTCGCCAATTTCTGGGATAGGCTGGATACTACAGGAGATTCATCGAGGGATTCTCCAAAGTAGCTAAACCGTTAACTACCCTCACTTAAACACCTTCTAGAAGGTCTGGCATGTGCTGACAAGAGGAATGATAGCGTGGCAGTATGGAGCACTCCTATTGGTCAAGCCACCTCAACATCTTAATCCAAGGGCTGTGAATTGAAGATTGGACATCAAGTTTGATCCAAGGGTTGTGAAAGGAGTTCAAGAAGCTTTCCAAGCCCTAGCATTTGGCTATAAATAGCCCTTTATTCACAAATTTTTGAGCTGTTAGATAGTTTAGGTTAGAATTTCGGGTTAATGTTAGGTCGAATTTAGGGTTAAGTGTTAGTTTAATTTAGCTTTTCAATCAGTTGTAATCATTTGCAAGTTTTAATTAAAGGTTAGTTTGTTTAATTACATTTCAGCTTCAAATTGCTTATTAGCTAATTTATACTGCTTATTTTCTTATTTCATATGCTTATAGCTTATATGTGCTTATTGTTATTCTTATTAGCTCTTTAGTAACTTGGTTTAGTTTAAACTCATATGTCTTTATTTTTCATCTTAAAAAGCTAAAAAGCCAAAAATAGTTCAAACCTGGTACAACTTAATGTAGTGCTTATTCCCTGTTGAAACTTGCTTGTAGGACTTAATTCAACTTAATTAAGATTTATCTTTCCTAGATATAGTTTTAAGATAGCTTGTTATAAAGTAAGACTCAAAACAGCCCCACTTTATGACTGTTTGGCATTAGCTTATTTAGTGTACAAAATCAATGGTACTGTTCATTTTTCAAATTGATAAGTTTCAATCTAGTATAAATTCACTAAAATAAGTTATATTTAAGAGGTCTTTAGCTGAAATGAATGTTTTGATGGACTTAGGTTGATATGTAGAAGTTTTGTGGCCTTAACTGTCCTAATTAGCTACTTATAAGCTTAAGCTCATTAAGCCCTCAATTATGGCATTTCTAAGTCCCTTGTAGCTCATTTAGTTGAGTGTCAATAGTTGGTATTGTTTTTGAATCATTTTGGGTCCAAGGTCTGCTCATCAGTATTGCAGCCTACACTTTTAGAAATTGCCATTTTAAGCTTTTGTTTTCCATTTTTAATTTGTTTACTTTAAGCTCTTTTGTTCTATACTTTTGTGCAGAGATTATTGGCTTGCTTATCTAGCCATTCCCCCTTTTTATATATTTTTAGAATTAGCTTATTAGTGCTTTTCATGGCTTGAAAAGCCCAATTTTGCCCTGCTCCAACAGTGTATCAGTAGACCATTTTGGTTGATTTTGAATATCTAGTGCTTATTTCCTTGTCCCTTTTGCTTATTCTGAGTTGGTTAGATCATTTAGACTAGACTTAGTTGATCTTAGCTTATTTCAGCTTATAGTTAGCTTATTTTAGCTTTAACAGTCCATTTGTATAATCTTTAGCTTATTCCCCATTGTTTCTTAACTGGTCTGCCACCCCCATTGCTTAATTTTATTACTTCAGTACTTATTTTCCTTCCTAGTTAGCTTTTTCTGATGCCCTTGTTTCATGTAGATTAGACTAGGTATGATTCAGCTTATTTAGTTCTTGCCTCTAGCTTATAGCTTCTATGTAGTTTTTTTAGAATTTCAATTTTTCCTTTCAAGTTTGTTTTTGTCAAAACTGTTTAATTTTGCTTTCTTAGCTTATTCTAGGTTTTAATAAAAAGTTGTTTTTAGTAAAAATACTTATTTTCATATGCATATTCAGTTTTCTTTTTAAATAAAAAAAAAAATAGTTTAAGCTAAAAGCCAAGGCTGGGGTTCGAACCCCAGTCACTCAGCTCACACACCACATACTCTACCGTTTGTCCTAGGGTCTTTTTCATTTGCAACTCTACATTATTTTTCTTTTAACCATTATTTAGCATCTTTAGCTTATTTCTTCTATTTAGCTTATTACAGCTTATTTGCAAAAGCTTTTTTTTCTGTTTTAATTTTCTTTAATTCCCTATAACTTTAAGCGTTTTTATAAAAAATTCAGATTTTTCTAAATAGCTTTAGTATTTTTAATCATTTAATTAGTTTAAAATAGATTTTAATACATAGAAAATTAAATATTAATCAGAAAAATATAATTCTTTTTTACAAAATTTTCTTTTAGTTTTTAGCATTTAAGAAAAATATATTTGCACCCGTAGATTTAGTATTTCATTAATTTCACTTTTATTCTCGGGATTAGCCCGGGAATACGCGTATTTAGGATTTCTTTTACGTTTTATGATACGTTTGCCTTAGAATAGCATTTCCCTTGCCTTAGTAATTGTTTTTAGCTTACATTTAATATTACTAGATTTAAAACCCATAAATCTCACTTTTATTCACCATTCACTGCATTGTTTACGAGCCCGAATCACAATTCCATTCATCCTTCGTCGGGAAAACGAACCGGGGTTACACAATATTTCCTTTGTGTATTCCTTTGGATAAATAAATTTTTGGCGCCGCTGCCGGGGAATGTTGAAGTGAGTTCGTGATTCCGTGTTTTGATTCGTGTTTTGAAGACCCTTCCTCGTGGAGTTATCATTTTCATTTGTAAATATTTTCTTATTATAAAATCCCAAAAAGATTTTCTTCTCCAAATTATTTTTCTTTTTCTTTTGTGATTTTCAATGTTTCTAAAATTTAAAAAATCCAAAAATATTCTTCTTAATCCTCTTATTCGTTTAATTCTAATCTATTTACCCTCTCATACCGTTTAATTCTTATCTTCTTATCCTCTTAACCGTTTAATTCTTATCTTCTTATCCCTCATATTGTTTAATTCTCCACCATGTTCGATTCTTTCCCATCTCATCCCCATGATCCAAGGACCATGGAGGATTTCTATCATCCGACGCTCGTCGGTAGAGGAGGACCGATCGCTCTAACAAACGATTTTGTTTTGAAAGATCATATGATTGAGTTTATTCATCAAATCTGCCAATTCCATGGATTTGAACATGAAGATGCTTATCATCATTTAGACAAATTTCTATCGATCACTCAATTCTTCAAGCAGAACGGAGTCTCTTACGACAGCATCCGTTTGAATCTCTTTCCCTTCTCGTTAACCCATGAAGCCGAATCTTGGTTTTACACTCTTAAAACCAATTCTGTTCATACATGGGAAGAGATGTGCCTCCAGTTTCTTTCAAAATATTTTCCATACTAAAAAATGATGCAGTTTAGAAGAGACATTCTAAATTTCAGAAAATTGCACAAGGAATCAGTATTTGAAGCTTGGGAGAGATTCAAATATTTGCTGCAGAGATGTCTGGATCATAGAATTTTGCTTCTTGATCAAATCCTCACCTTTTATCATGGCATAAATATGATTGATCGAGACAAAATCATGTTGGCTACCGGAGGCAATCTCATGCTGAAGACTCCTCATGAAGCTTACAATTTAATCGAGAATGTGACATATCATCATTATCAGTGGGACGTTGAAGTCTTTTATGACTCTACCACTATTTTGAATGATCATTATTCCGATTACATTTCCGCAGAGAATGCACAAATTAAGGTCCTTGGCAAGCATGAAAATTATATAAGTCAACATTGCCAGCAAGGACCAGGTCATCCTAACACTATTCAATGTACATACTCTGATGATAGTGATGAGGATGAACCTTTTGAAGAAGATATTGTTCAGAAATCAATTCAATCTCAGAGTGGCAATCCCACTCCATCATCTGAACCTATCACTACCGACTCTTCCCCTTCTCTCATGCCGTTTGAGGGAAGTGATATCTCTATAGAAGAGCTCGAGGTTTTCTTCATTAATGCTCTAATTTCACCGAAAATTGTTGAGGCCGATGGTGACCCGGGGGGAGATGCTCCGTTATTAGAGAAAATGATATTTGATGAACCGTTATTTTCCCTTCACCCGGAGGAAGTTAAGGAAATTATTTTTGAAGAAAAGCCGTCAGAGCCTCCAGAGCTCGAACTCGAGGATGCTTTGCCCGAATATGAGAGTTTCATCTTTGATGCTAATGAAGAGAGTAGTGGCAATCCTACTTCTCATTCTGATTTTTCTCTCCTGGCTTATGAAGCCTTCTGCTTTGATATCGACCTTTTGGAATAGATGAGTAGTGGCAGTACCACTTCTCATGCTCATGTTTCTCTTCCTGAGTACGACTCATTTCTGTTTGATAAAAATGATCCTGTTATCTTCGAAGAGTTCTCCGGTGAACTCTCTCAGCCGGAATATGATCATTTTTATTTCAAACTTGAGAAAGATTTTAGTCTGGGGGGTGGTGTACATTCTCATGAGTATTTGCTTATTGAAGATTTCATCCCGACCCTCCCTCCCAAGACTTTTGTTGAGAGCTTTAATGACAAATTTGTTTTTAATGATGAAGAGTTTTTCATGATAATCATAAAAATCTTTCTCCCTTTCATCACATTTGATGTGATTGCTCCTCTCCTTCACTCCGTTGGGAGTGAGGATACAATCTTTGATCCCGGTATCATCATTTATGGTTACTCTTTCTTTAATCCATGGGCATCTCATCGGAGTGGAACTTTCATATGTTTCAAGGTTTATCCAAACCTCTTGAACAAAAGTCCGATGGAGATTTTCTTTTCCACACGCTCCCCCGAGAACAATTAAATTCGGGGCGAGTCAAGCTATACGACTCGATAAAACAAACAAGCGCTTCGTGGGAGGCACCCCATGCTTATCAGTCTATCTTCTTTCTATTTTCTTACTAATAAGTGACGTGAGGAGGGCTACCTTTTCCATTTCTCGTGTTTTCGTGGTTTTCTTACTAATAACCCTTACCTTTAAGACATTGGGGACAATGTCTCATTTTAGTCTTGGGGGGGGGGGGTCATCTTTCGATTTGATTTTTGCCTTTCATTTTTTTACGTTTACTCTCGCAACCCCGTTTTTCCTCCAAAAAATGAAAAAAGTCTAAAAAATGAGAAAATTTAAAAAATTTTGCAAAAATATAATATGTGTTTTGACAATTTGTTGACTTTCCGCTGGTGAGAGTAGAAATAACATTTTGACTTGACCGGGCGTGTTGAGCCCCCTTAACCATTCGGCTAAGCATTCGCGGAAGTTATTATTTAAGATTTTAAATTTGAAAAGAACGAGAAATGATAGAGTTTATTTAGAAGTTAGATGCTAAGCGTGGAGTAGTTGGTTCTCCTTAGAGCTCATCGAAGTTACTTGTGGCCTTTTGCTCCCACAAAATTGTTTCACCATATATAATTGTAAGAATAATTAAAGATGTTAGGTTCTGCCGATGATTAGTTCTTGGTCTTCTTAAAAGAATCCTTGCTTTAAAAATTGGGTACACATCAAGGTTACTTAATAAATACGTTTAATAATAATAAATTAAGTGCTCTAATCTACGGATTCGAGATCGGGCCTTGGATCCTTATTTCTGGAAGGCGTTTAGGTCTTGGCTACCCTCTTGCACCGGTCCTTGGACCTCTAGTTCAGGAATGTGTGAGGTCTTGGTCTAACCACCTTGGATCCTCATTTCAGGAATGTCTAGAGTCTTGGAACACTCCGTTGTAACGGCCCTTGGATCCTTTATTCCGGAAGGTGTAAGGTCTTGGAACTAAACCGTGAAGCTCCGTCGTTTAGGGTACGCAAGTGAAAAGTTAGTGATAAAAAAAATGATGATGAACAATGAAAAAAAAAAATGGTGATGAATGAAAAAGAGAAAAATGCAAAAGTCAAAAATATAAATAAAAACCTTGATGTGGACCTTATTTTCAAAGCAATGGTTCTCGAGAGAAGATTGAAAACTACTTAGCGTCTTAATTTAGTATCTTTATCGGACTAAAAACCTATCGAAACGAGAAAATATGAAGCAATTCATTTCTCACCAAAAATAAAATAAATAGAGGCAAATTAGGAAAATTGGAGCAAGAGGTAATTACACAAGTAACTTCCATGGGTAGTGTTGGCATCTAACTTGTAAATAACAATGATTTCATTTTTGAGCTTAGTTTGGGGACTCGTGAAAAATCAAGGACGATGAATTTTATCCGTATGGTCACTTCTTTATGAGTCGTGTTTCCTACTCGTTGACCCTAAAAGTTATTGTTAGATAATGAAAGTCGACAAACCGTCACATGAAAAAGAGAAAAATATAAAAATAGAATAAGTGTGAATAAAATGGGAAAACGGGGAGTTTTTATAACTTTAGATTTCTTAATCTCTTTTGAAAATTTTGCTACTTTTCAAGGTTAGTAAAAAGAGGTTAAAAATTTTTGGTTTCAAAAACATGTTTTTATAACATTGCGTGAGGACACTGCAATATTGGACGTTATTGGATTTACGGTATTAGCCGATGAACCTTATGGACGATTTTGGTACTTGAGACGAAAGAGTATGTTAGACTCGTAAGAGTTTAACATATTTGGACCCGAACATACACAAAATGGTCGATAAACTTGACAACTAATATACACGCGAATGATAATGTCTAATTATATACATTTAACTTGTAACATGTGACGATAAAACTTATATTCAAGAGTTGTAACGACTTGGAAATGCTTTATAAATGGACGCATCATGTCCAAATGTTGATAAAACCTTTTATGACTTAATCGTTTATAACTATTTAATATCCTAAAACCTTTTCGAAACTTATTCGCTTTCCTTCTAAATTATGACATTTTATCAACTATTTGGGAAATGTGTGAATCACCGAAACAACCTATTGATGTTTTCTTTCTCGTTTCTCATTTTAATCCTTCTTTATTTTTCTTATTTCTTCTCTCTTTTCTTTATTCTTTTCTACGTATTCATCTGTGTTTGCCGACTTTTATTATTATAACTTTTTCGTATCTACACGAGTCTTTAACGTTTAGTTCTTTCAAACGCCATTGAAACTAAACCATTTCATTTCTAATACGAGTATTACTTTATAAATCGCTTTGAGGTTTATTGCTGAGACATACTATTCACTTATTAGGTTGTGATGAGGTTCATTTGCTATGCTATACCATCTGATCATTTGTGATATCTTGTTTCTCTACTACTACTAAGGTGTGATTCATAGCCCCACTTTACATTTAAATTGTTTATAAACCCATGGGGGAGATACATGCTATTTACTTTTCATGAACACAATTGTTTAAATGTATGGTATTCCTGACTAAGATGATATTGCTAAGTGCCAACCTTGCCAAAAGCAAGTCCCTCGATCATGAACCATTAATCACTTGCGAGTGAGCGCGAATATCGGGATATAGGCCTATAGGAATTGACCATCCCGCCATGTTGACTAAGTTCGGTCCGCATGTGATGTACTATATTCAATTTATCACTAGGTATCTGGCAAAGCATCTAGCTCAAGAGGAACAATTATATTATGAATTCCGCGGTTACTGTCGACCTACGCCAATGTTATTTGGTTCCGGTTAACGTTTTGCGTGTCATGATCTTAGCAACTGTTTGACGCTTACCTGATATATTTATTTGTTACGTATACCTTCCAGACTTGAAAATCTTGTGTTCAACTATTTATTTTAAACCTATGGAATTCACTCAACCTTTGTGTTGACTTTTTAAATACGTTTTATCTCAGGTAATTGATGCATACTGCACTGGCACTGGGAGTGGCATGAAGATTATCGATGGCTTTCGGCTTTTACTATCTATCTACTTTTTACTATCTTTTTACTATCACTTATCATTCAAAAAACCTCTTTTGAACTATGTCTTTTATTTCCGCTGTGTATGATGTTTGAGAACCTTTTGAACTCTAGTGTTTATTTGTAATTCGAATGATATGTTTTTATTGAAATGGCTTGTTATGAGGTCGTTATCTATGATTGTGACTGCGTTACCCGAAAGTAATACCCCAAACTATGTTCCGCTGCCATATTTCGAGTTAGGGGTCTTACAGAATATTAAGCCAAAGTCATCATTAGAAGTAAACCGAATTACTTTTCTTTAATAAAATCTAAATTGGATAAAAAACAAAGGAAGTTGTTTCGGGGTACTTGTTTTGGTAAATGGTTGGACCTTTCTTATTTTGACCACGAACCACATATGATAGATTATATGTTACAAAAACAATTTTCTCCTAGCAATGCTCATTATGATATTCCCATTGTATATTATGTGGAAGAACGTCCTCTACATTTCGGACGTCCAACGTTTTCTCTTATTACTGGTTTTCGTTTTGGAAATGTAAGTTCTAGCTCATATAAGTCGGGACACCTCAATTTTAGGAACAGGGTTTTCCCAGGCCATGTAAGTCAAAAAGTCACCAATTTAGATATTCTTGGTCTAATTAAAGATGAACAGGAATTTGGTATTATATACGATGAAGATACAGTACGTCTTTGTCTATTGTTAGCATTGGAGGTTATCTTTATGGGCAGATTATTCGTTCAAGAAGTTGATGATACACTCTTCCGATTGATTGGAAACCTTGATGACTCGGATGCTTTTCCATGGGGGGAGCATATTTAGAGACATTTGTATGATCAAATTTTGGATGTGGCGGATAAACACAAGTGGGATTTCCTTCAAGGTATTAAAAAAGACTGCAAGTTTGTTCCAACATATACGGTTTCAGGCTTTGTTTGGGCTTTCAAGGTTAGTATTTTTTTGTATCAATATAGACAGTGTATGTTACTTATGTTAAGTTTTTTTTACTGAACTTGAAGCATTTGTTAACATTCTATAGATATGGATATTGCAGTCATTTGAAAGAAGCATTCTTTGGTGGAATAAAGTGCCAGAAATGATACCAATAGGAGTATCGTGGTGAAAGAATGCAACATTAAAAAGATCAGATTATAAGTTTCTTTTTGGAAAGATAAAACTCTTCATCAAATTTATCGTATTAATGCAATCTCTTATTATTATTATTATTATTATTATTATTATATTATTATTATTATTATTATTATTATTATTATTATTATTATTATTATTATTATTATTATTATTATTATTATTATTATTTTGTAAGGAATCGAATGTTGTTCAAGATCTTAGACCGACATTAGCTGAGAGGAAATCTGATTGGTATATACAGTTTATGGATTTTTTCCATCATTACATACCTAGAACTCCCCCAGTCAAAACCAAGCATCTTTACGATCTACATTTCAAGAAGTTGGCCGAAGCACGCAAACGTGGCAAGATAGAACGGAAACATTTACCTATTATACGCAAAAGTGAGAGCAGTGTAATAGAGATCAGCACAATTCAGGATGGTGTTATTACAGAGTTGAATGCCCGTTTGATCAAACTCGAGGCAATTGTTCAGGTTCTTGCTCGAGAAAGAAATGGGGTAATATATCCTGTTGACTTGTTTACTTACATTGACATCCTTTTTTCTTATTGATTTTGTTTTATAACCACTATTGTTCATTCGCAGGAGAAATTGGAGTTTGATGATGATCTTCGGAATCTCAGTGCAGAGTTTTGTGACGAGCTTAATCATGATTTTCTTGAGTTGTTCCATTCAAGTATGGATACCAGTGGATCAGCGCGTGTAGATGAGGATGATGATGATGATGTTGCAAAGGTAAATTACAGATTGAATGTATATGGCGCGGTTAAAAGAGTAGAAGTATTAATATTGTGACGTGAAGAATTACAAAAGGCGCGATTAAAAGAGTAGAAGTTGAGGCAAGAGGAGAAGAGGTTGAGGATGGAAGAGGATAAGGATGGAAGAGGATAAGAGGTTGATGGATGAAAAGGATCGAAAGAAAAGGGCATAAGCGCTTAAGAATTCTAATCACTGGAAAAATTCTAGAGCGCGCATAGCACCTACAAAGAGGAGTGAATGTTCTGGTGAAGCTAATCTGTATTATTGGACTAAAGCATATGCGGAAAAGAAAGCGCAATGCTTTGGCTTACTGAATCCAGATATGACGGAAGAGCTTAAGAATGTTAAGCCTTGGGTTGAGGTATGAAAACTACCTCTTTGATTGTTTAAAAGATATCTTATTGTTTCTTTATGATCATAAGCGTAATTGTTTCATATACTAGGATCTGGAATGCTGGAACAATGTTGTGAACAAGCTTCATTTGACAGATGAATATGACCGATATCTTTGTGAAATTGGTCCGCTTAATTGTAAGTTCCCATGGTGTGAAGATGTGACTGTGGATAGAAGGGTCTGGGAAAGTTTAGTTTGCTTAGACCCGACAAGAAAAGGGTGGCTAATGGATTAGGCAAGTGCTTATACAACTGTAATTCACCCTATGTTATTGAATTAATTTCTTTTAAGGTTGATCACACTCGTTTATGTTTCGCAATTTACAACACATAGAGTTTTGGATTAATTACATGTGGCATGCGAGACCCGATACGGCTGATTGGGCGATGGTTAGTAGCTACTTTGTTCAGCTTCTACTTCAAAACTCGCTGCCTTTGTGGTATGCTAATGGGGAAAGGTACTCTATTCCATGGTCCGATGTTAAGCAGGTAAGTCCTTTGATTTCCATCTTGATAGCTTAATCCGCTTACTTGCTTGATTTGCTCCACAATTTGCTTGACTTGTTCCACATTTTTTTGGCACACTTGCGTTGTAGGTTTTTATGCCTATTAATGAAATGGAATCTCATTGGTGTTTTGCACGTTTCGAGATAGAGACAGGAGTAGTTACATTTTACGATAGCAGTGAAACTTTTGTCGATGAATGGCGAGATTTTGATATCGCAGTGCTTGATCGTTTACAGGTTTGACTATATATCGACATGTATTATGTTGAAACATTACATTGTTTTAACACTTTAACATTTGTCCATAGTTTCAGCTACCTAAGGTCATAACTCAAGCGCAAGTATTTGAGAAGAAAGGCATAAATCCTTCAACTTACAGCATTACCTTTTGTCACGCTGACAAAGTACCGAAGCAGGGCGCGATATTTGATGATTGTGGTATTTGGGTATGTGTTTTTTTATAGCGCTTGGCTTATGGTGAGTCGTTGGACGTTAAGGATCCTATTCAGGCTGCACTTGCATACCGTGAACAAATGGCCAAGTTTTTTTAGAAACCGGGTTTGCGTTTAGGATCCTATCAAGTATGTTGTACTCTATCAAAACAATTGCTGACCATATGATCCATTTAATGGGTTCAACCTTTTGTATGTGTACTCTTGTTCCATGTATCTAGTATGTTGTAGATTATTTGATGTCTTTTGTGATGTTGATGCAAATAATGTTCTAAAAACGTTATTTAAATCTTTCGATAACTTCACGTTTTGAGGATGAAAAATGTGAAAACAAGTTACGTTAAAATTAACGTAAACAAGTTTTTAATCAAAAGTTCCCGTTTCTACGCAAATCACTCTAGGTATGCACAAATAAATTTACAACTTGACAGATGATCAAAGAAGTGAATTTGTGTTTAAGACATCACATTTTTTATGTGACAAAACATTTCTATCAAAAATATACTTTACAAATTATTTTTGAATAATTAAGAAATGTTTTAATGGAAAAATAAGTTCAAATACCATAACAGCTATTTCCCCCCCCAAAATCAGCTCCAAACTTCCCCAAATAAGTTTTCACTAGAAAAGACAAAAAGGGGAGCATTTTTTTCTGGCACGGTACCATTAAATTTAGTGGTACCGTTTGTGGTTTAGTGGTGCTGTGTCCCTATAACGGCCATATTTTTTCTGCCTATAAATACCATCCCACTTCACAGATTTTGGGCATCCTTTTTCACACAGAACTTTCTGATTCATTATGACTATCTGATTCGTATTATCTTGTTCGGTGCCTTTCCTGTTTGTACTCTTTGATTCATTATGACTATCTGATTCGTATTATCTTATTTCTCCATTTCATTTGACTTATGATATTTGTTCAGTTGATCTTTGATCTTTCATTCTTTGACAGATGATATTCGTTTCAGCAGGAGCTTATGTTTCCTTTTCCCTATATTTATATATTTTTGATTATTCGGTTGTTATTTATATTTGTTCATAGGCTTTTTAAGCTCAGCCGCATTTCTATTCCTGCGGCAGGTTTTAGGTTGGAAGCTGGGTTGAGTATAGTGTGCATAGGAGCTCTTAGTGGACTACCCCTACGATAGATTCCCTTTGCATTTGGATTAGACTTTGTAGTTATCTTCCATTTAAATTTGATTCAGACTTGTATTCTAGTTTGATAGTCATTATTGTTTAGACGTATTATGTCCTTAGTTTCATTTTGAACTTTTGTAACCTTAGTAATTATAAAAGTCTTCCGCTTGCGTTTGTTCTGTTCACACCATAATGTGGCATTTTGACCCTTGTCGGGTTGGGCGGTTACAATTATGCTATCAGAGCCCAGGCTTCGACTCGTAGCACATAACTTATGGCATGTGAAGATTTGGACCCTTAGGTTGCACTGTAGGAGCTTATGGAACAACCCTTGAAATTTTGCCTTACCTTTTCCATACAGAAACTTTAGTTATGACCAGTGAGGATTGGATAGATTATGCGATAAGGCATTAGTTAGTTATCTTTCTTCCGCTTCACTCTGATTTATGCTTCTGCATTCAGTTAAGCCCACATGAGGTCATTCGTTCTGGAGATTTAGAAATTTTAGCCGAATACGAAACATAAGTTCAGTGATCAAATAAGTTTAGAATACTTTGAGAATTTTGTAGTAATGCCTTTTAGGTTTTACTTTCTGAGGTTATCACATTCTGTCGAACATCGATATTTGATTCGTTTTATAACCATTTAGGAACCTTTTCGTTCGTTCAGAGAATTCATATATGTTTGAATCCGATGTGTTTGACATACTCTGTGGTTTCTTTTCCTTTTGCTAAGCAATTAAAGTCCTCTCTGCACTATTAGAAATTGCTATACCTAGTTCCATCTCTATAAGAAATCTTGTGATTATTAATCACGAGTATCAGAATTGTTCAGTACGTTTTGATGATATTTGAAGATAAGTTTCTTCCTGCTAATCTGTTTCCTTTGGGAATGTTTGATTCGATATTATTCTGAATATGGATTTGTTGACTGAGCATCGAGATGCTAACGACAGACATATTAGAATGGTCAAACCACAAGGAACTGGGAGCTCTCCTTTTACAGGAGTGATATTTAAGTTACTTGTGACTTTCTAGAATTTTTGTGGATTTTTCTAAAGTGTTTTAATAGGAAAATGAAAGGAAAACTTTCTGTGTGTGTCTGCAGTTAACTTTCTAAACAGGTCTGGAAATAAGAATTTTAAAACTGTACTTGTGATTTGTAGTAAAATCTTTAAAAATTTGTGGAAGTACATAACTGATATGGGAATCACTAAGAATTAATTCAGAATTTTTGGAGCTTAATTGGTAGGCCTTAAAAATCATAAGAATGTAGTCTAGATTCACTAATTTGTCATAATTAAGTGTTATATGAATTGGAAGTACTATAAACCCTAAGTGTGATTAATTGTGAATGTGACCCTAACTTACTAATAATGGAAAGTTGCTAATTCTGGAAAATTACTAATTTGGGAAAGTTGCTTAATTTGGGAAACTCGCTTAATTCGGAAAGTTACTAAATCGAGAAAGGTACTAAATTGGGAAAGTTACTAAATATGAAAAGTTACTAAATATGGAAAGTTACTAAACTTGAAAAGTTGTTATAAATAGCAGGAAACCCTAATATGACAAGCTGAACAACAATAAGTATGGAATCAGTAATAACTTATTAAATGGTTCTTAAATATTAAGACGATCATTAATTCGTGTAGATTCGCTGAACAAGGAGTAACTTCCGATCTTTGTGATATGGTTTCATTGCGATTTTAGGTACAGATATTCTACCCTTTCTCAGTAAGGGTGTTCTCTCATGACTTTCCGATCCTTGACTTTGATTCGTTTTCTTTGCTATGATTCCATTGATATAAGCCTTTGCTATGATTTCCTTGATATGAACTGTATGGATATGATATGATTATGGATATGCTTTGATATGATATGTTCTATTTAGTACCCGAGCAAACTAGCCATGGAGGTACCATGGCCATGTCATTGAGGCACCAATGGCATGACACTTTCTGTGGAGGTGTGATTGATCTACGACGTCCCCTTTTGATATGATATGATATGATATGAGATCTCTTGGCCATTATGATATGTATGTATACGTGTCTGGTATCGGGTACATATATGATTTGTTTTGTAGAGGGCGTATGGATGCATCCTAGGTATTTGTGACATGTTTATGATATGGCTTTGTAGTGATTGGTTTATGCGTGCCATGCACCCCATTTCACTTTTGAGAGGTCGCTCCTCTATAGTTACTTATGATTTGACAAATATATGATATGATATGTTTATGTGGTCTATTTGAGTGTCTCGTTTAGACAGGCTCGTGGCTATCCTATGTGATTCTTTGGTCTATTCGAGTGTCTCATTTAGACGTGTTCGGTGCCTTTCCGGTTTGTACTCTTTGATTCATTATGACTATCTGATTCGTATTATCTTATTTCTCCATTTCATTTGACTTATGATATTTGTTCAGTTGATCTTTGATCTTTCATTCTTTGACAGATGATATTCGTTTCAGCAGGAGCTTATGTTTCCTTTTCCCTATATTTATCTATGTTTGATTATTCGGTTGTTATTTATATCTGTTCACTGGGCATTTTAAGCTCAGCTGCATTTCTTTTTCTACGGCAGGTTTCAGGTTGGAAGCTGGGTTGAGTGAAGAGTGCATAGGAGCTCTTAGTGGACTACCCCTATGATAGATTCCCTTTGTATTTGGATTAGACTTTGGAGTTATCTTCCATTTAGATTTGATTCAGACTTGTATTCTAGTTTGATAGTCATTATTGTTTAGACGTATTATGTCCTTAGTTTCATTTTGAACTTTTGTAACCTTAGTAATTATAAAAGTCTTCCGCTTGCGTTTGTTCTGTTCACACCATAATGTGGCATTTTAACCCTTTTCGGGTTGAGGTGTTACAATTATAGTATCAGAGCCCAGGCTTTGACTTGTAGCACATAAGTTATGGCCTGTGAAGATTTGGACCCTTAGGTTGCACTGTAGGAGCTTATGGAACAACCCTTGAAATTTTGCCTTAGGTTTTCCTTACATAAACTTTAGTTATAACCAGTGAGGATTGGGTACATTATGCCATAAGGAATTGGTTAGTTATCTTTCTTCTGCATCACTCTGATTGATGCCTCTGCTTTCAGTTAAGCGCTCATGAGATCATTCGTTCTGGAGATTTAGAAATTTTAGTAGAATACGCAATATAAGTTCAGTGATTAAATAAGTTTAGAATACTTTGAGAATTTTGTAGTAATTCCTTTCAGGTTTTACTTTATGAGGTTATCACATTCTGTCGAACTTTGATATTTCATTTGTTTGATAACCGTTTAGGAGCCTTTTCGTTCGTTCTGAGAATTCGTGTAAGTATGAATCCGATGTGTTCGACACATTCTGTGGTTTCTTTTGCTTTTGCTAAGCAATTAAAGTCCTCTCTGCACTATTAGAAATTGCTATACCTAGTTCCATCTCTATGAAAAATATTGTGATTATTAATCACGAGTATCAGAATTGTTCAGTACGTTTTGAGGATATTTGAAGATAAGTTTCATTCTGCTGATCTGTTTCCTTTGGGAATGTTTGATTTGATATTATTCTAAATATAGATTTGTTGACTGAGCATCGAGATGCTAACAAGAGACATATTAGATTGGTCAACTTTGGCGATTTGAGAAACTCAAAATTCTGTACCATGGTTCCCAACCTGGTAAACAATTATGATCACCTTTGCTTTGAAAACTCGAACGTTAATTCCTCGCGGTTGTGAAGATACTTTGTTTAATGAAACTAGCCTTGAGAGTTATTCAGTTGTTTGAAATTTCGCAATGTGTTCTTGGTTTAACTATCAAGATTCCCATCTGAGTGTGAATGTGTTTTGATCTGGCCATGAGAATTTTTTAGTCACGACTCGAGGTAGATTGAGATTGCAATAAAGGCATGTGAATATGATGTAAGTATTTTTTACGCCAGGCCAACGTGATAATAGTTACATCATTTAACTTGAATTTATTGGGATCATAGGAGTTCTTGAGTAGTGCCGGAGAACAGTAAGTTAGTTGAGTCAGAACCCCATCCGTATAAGAGCAACGTTTGCCTAATTCTGAAACTCCGTATGTTATGACATCAGTGGAATGGAAAGAATTGAAGAACCAGCTTTTAGGAGTGGTTTTATCCATCTGAATGTGTATCCATGGTGTACTCCAGTTTTATTCGTAAAGAAGAAAGATTATAGTATGAGGTTGTGTATTGAGTTCTGGAAGCTGATTAGTATTACGGTTAGAACCGTTATCCATTACCTCGAATCGACGATTTTATTAATCAACTTCAAGGTGTGAAGTTTTTCTCTATGATTGAGTTTGGATCCGATTATTTTCAGTTACATTTAAAGGAGCGAGATATTCCTAGATTTGCTTTTCGTATTCGTTATAATCTCTATAAGTGTTGTGATGCCAATTGTATTGGCTACTGCTCCGACTGTTCCTATGGACTTGTTAAATCGTGTCTTTCATAAATACTTGGACGATTTGTCATAGTATGACATATTGGTATATTCAGAGATGAAAGAGAAACATGGGGATCATCTTCGTTTTCTGTGTTGAGATTTCTACATCAGAAGAAGCTCTATGTAATGTTTTCGAAGAGAAAATTTTGATTGGGATGAAGAATGAGAGGATAATTTTAAGGGCTGAAAAGTGATTTGTTTCTACTCAAATAGGAGACTTAGCTATGTCCTTATGTAACACGGGAAGATGGTTGGTTATGCATCAGTACAGCTAGAACTGGGGGAAGTGAACTATCTGATGCATGACTTGGGAGTGGTTGGTGACAGGCATGAAGAAGCTCAGGAACAAGACGGTGGAATCTGATCTTTGATAGAAGATTCGAAGGAAGCGGTTTTGATTGAAGCACATAGTTCTATTTGCTCTATTTATCTTAATTATACTATTATGTATAGAGACTTGAAGCAGAAATTTTGATGGAATGGTATGAAGACGATTGTGACTACTTCGGTGACAAAGTGTTTAACATGTCAACATGTTAAGATTCAGCCCAAGCGTACAAGTGGTTTTCCTCTATTTCGATGTTCTTAGGTGGAAGTGGGATTTAATCTTCATGGACCTTATAACGGGATTTTCACGCAGAATTAAGAAAGACAACAAGAATTGAGTCGTAGTGGATGGTTTGACTAGGATGGATCACTTGGAGGTTTGGTAGAGATTTCTTTCGGAAAAAGATTATTCTAGGTACATGGCGCACCTGCAGTGATCTTGTCAGAGATTCGCGTTTCTACCTTACATTCCTATGAAGAGCTACTGAAGGCTTGAGGGACCAGACTCAAGTTAGTAATGATTTGCACCTCCAGACCGATGGATAAGCAGAAAAACTATTTGAACATGGAAAATGTGTTGAGCAGGAAACTTGACAAGTGTTAGTTCTGGTTGTGGATGCTCACTATGATTAGATAGCTCACAAGTAGCAAGGTTTTTCCATCCAAGAGTTTTGTATGAGCAGAGATTAAGAACACCTTTTAGTTAAATTAGGTCGGGAAGTTGTTTATTGAAGGTCCGAAGTTGATTACAGTGACTAATGATTAGTTATCATTGTGGAAGAGAAATTTTGAAACTTTAGACCGGGTATTTGTATGTTCCGTATGACTTTTCCATACAGAAGAACTAGATGTTTTGGCATATAAGGAAGAATTAGCTAGTGATACGTTAGACCTTAGATTCATTCTTATCCGTATGATTATCCTACCTATTCCGTTATGCCTTCTGATACGTTTTGATATTTCGAGATGTGCTTAGTTGATCGTCGATACGAATATGTTACCCATCTCTTTATGAAACTCCTTATACGTTTGATGATTCGGTATGTGCTTCTCTGATTATTAGCAAGTTCCTTAGTTCGTTCAAAATCTGGAAAGAGTTTATGAAGTTTTATCATTTGGCACTACCTCCGTATTTGCCTAATGTGTATATGTGTTTCATGTATCTCTTAGTGAGATTACAAATATCATCTGTCATGTATATGTTCCATATTCGTTGGATCGAGATTTGTTTTGATTTGTCTGTTGTTGAAGAGCCTAAGGCTATTTTGGAGCGTCATGAGAAATAAAACTATTCCGTTTTTAAATATTCTTTTGGAAGAATCTCTCCGAGCGTGAGGCTAAAGATTGTCACTTCCATCGTAAATTGGTACGGCTCCGTATAACTTTTGTCACTTCAAATTTCGAGGACGTAATTTTTCTTTTTAGAGGGGAAGAATTATAACAACCTAACATATTGATCGATAATTGAACACATAATACGGGTGTAACCTTAAAACTTGTGAACATTAGGCTACACTAAACATTTATGTATTAAGATTAAACTACAAATAAAAGATACTAAACCTAAGCTACAAAATAAAATGTCTATAACCTAAGTTACATAATAAAAATGACACAAGCTTATAACCTAAGCATATCATACATTAAATACATGCACAAGAAAAGCCCAATGCATTAAATATTTTGTGCACAACCTTATGGGCCAAGATATTCGAAATTTGATGAATGAATTGGTCACCAAGTTATCCTGTGGAACCGGCATTTCACTCTCCCACTTTCCCACTCATACCACAACCGTATACCACTCTCCCTCTCTCATAACAAACCCTAAAAATAAAAGTAAGATCGGCCATTTCCTAGCCTATACCTCTGCATTCGCTGCTCATTTTTCTCTCACACTAAACCCAAAAATAAACACATGTACAATCGTATCTCATTGTGCTCTCAAGAAAATCAAAGTACCAAGAAAAAGAGGAGGTTGATAATTAGGGTGTCCTTGGTGTTCCAGCTTTGTTGGGATCGACTTCATGAGGTATTAAGCCTTGGTGATTGGGTATTCATGGCAGCCTGTGATATACAAGTGTGGGTTCTTTGTTCCTTTTCAACTTGTTTATTCCCGCCCTAAGGTACTCACGCTAACAGTCTTGTCATGCTTTTTATCCATCACCCTATATACGACCTGGTTAATATGCATAACTTTATAACGAATCGTGTTCTTGCTGTCTATATGAATCATGCATATAAAAAGGATTAACGCCATGTGTGGTTTGGTTTTGATGTCGTGAGTTTGTAAGTTTTTTTTATTTCGAACCTGCCATCTAATGTAGATCCATTACTAAACCTAAACGAACCCTATAATTAATTTTAATGTTACTTTAATTATGTGCTAAAACTTGGAATAAAACTTAAGAAATAAAGATGGGCGTACATGTTTATTTACGTGATTAAGGGGTGGATTATGTGTGATTGCATGAAGGGTTTGGCTTGTTATTTTATGTGGATGTATAACGTGTATATGTGTGTCCATAAGGGCTGCTAGAACAGGTGTATATGCCGAACTAAAACCTTAAGAGTGTGTGAAATAATCAGATCTGGAATGGGTTAAGTGTTGAGGGTTGTTTGGTTCGTTATTTCATATGTGGGTCTCGTGTGGGGGCTGTTTAAAAGAGTGATTCTGTGTCATGTATGTGTGGACATGGTTTTGAGTTTAAGGGCTTAAAAACAAAGGAAACATGGGTCACACAAGGGTGAATGGTTGGTTCAAATAGGGCTTGTTGTGTGATCTTTTTGTGGACTGTTCGGATCGCCATGTTATGTGTGAGTATGTATGAGTGTGTGTCGACTTTATGGGCTGTTGTGCATGTGTAATCTTGACTAAATAAACCTATGAAACATGTCTTGTGAAATATAAAGGTCTTGTGTGCGTTTGTATCAGTAAAACATGTTAATAATGGCTTAAAACGGGTTTCTGAACTGGACAGTTTCATAAGACGAATTTGTGTGCATTATAGCTAGAGTTTCATAAGTGGTTAATTCTATATTTTTTTCTTTTAGACCTACTTTAATGTCCAAATTAAGTTTTCCAATTGATTTGGAGTGAATTGGAGTCGTATTGTTCATGTTTATGAATTTATGGGATCATGTGTCAAACCTAAGTTTTGGGAACTTAAAAATAAGTCGGAGTTTTTGAATTTTAGTTTTTAAAAAACAAGAAACTGGGAGCTCTCCTTTTACAAGAGTGATATTTAATTTACTTGTGACTTCCTGGAATTTTTGTGGATTTTTTTGAAGTGTTGAAATATGTAAATGAAAGGAAAACTTTCTGTGTGTATCTGTAGTTAACATTCTGAACATGCCTGGAAATATGAATTTTAGAACAGTACTTGTGCTTCGTAGTAAAATCTATAAAAAATTTTGGAAGTACTTAACTGATATGGGAATCACTAAGAATTAATTCAGAATTTTTGGAGCTTAATTGGCAGGCCAGAAAAATCATAAGAATGTGGTCCAGATTCACTGATATGTCCTAATTAAGTGTTATATGAATTGGAAGTACTATAAACCCTAAGTGTGATTAATTATGAATGTGACCCTAACTTACTAATAATGGAAATTTGCTAATTCTGGAAAGTTACTAATTTGGGAAAGTTGCTTAATTCGGGAAACTCACTTAATTTGGGAAAGTTATTAAAACGAAAAAGTTACTAAATATGGAAAGTTACTAAATTTGGAAAGTTGCTATAAATAGCAGGAAACCCTAATATGACAATCTGAACAACAATAAGTATGGAATCAGTAATAACTTTTGAAATAGTTCTTAAATATTAAGACGATCATTAATTCGTGTAGATTCGCTGAAGAAGGAGTAACTTCCGATCTTTGTGATATGGTTTCATTGCGGTTTGAGGTACATATATTCTACCCTTTCTCAGTAAGGGTGTTCTCTCATGAATTTCCTTGTTTCATTGTAGTATTTTGTTTATCCTTGTTGTCCTATTAAATCATAATCGTCTACGACGATCAGTTATCATTTCCTTTTGTTGTACTTCCAAATCCATGTACCAACGTTGATGTTTATTGAATGGAAACTTTTGGATTTTTGTTTCGAGCGTGTATTTTATGTATATTTTGGTATAGTACTCCTGTTATCATGATTGGTGTTATATTGGTGTTCAACCCTATGACGTTTAACTATTTGCGTGATATACCTTTTGTTTGGAAACTCATGACTTTTCCATGCTTAATTAGATCAATGGCCCCGTGACGAAACCCAGCCAGAACTACCCGAACCGGGCCTACTGTTGTCAACACCGGTCGTCGTGGCCACTGTCCTGTTACGAACGATTAGAACGCCAACCGTCATAACGAGAACAATGAGGGTGTCAATGGACACACCCCTCCCAACACCCTCCTGTGAACCAAGTCCTGATCGATCAAGTTTTGACTCAGCGCGTCGCCAAATTGCTAGCCGAATCGAATCACTCGAATACCTCAGCTGGAACTCCACCACCTCACCGAAGCCGTGGTTGTACGTACAGAGAATTCTGAAGTTGTGGACCAGCCGAGTTTGGTGGAACCGAGGGTGTTGTTGTCCTAATGAGGTGGATGGAGAAGACAGAGTCAGTGTTTACTGTTAATAACTGCGAGGAAGATGCTAAGGTGAAGTATGCCACGTTTACCCTGAAGGATGAAGCGTTGACCTGGTGGAACAACTATCTCAAGTCAGTTGGAAGTGATGTGGCTTATGCTATGACTTAGGATCAGTTCAAGGCATTGTTGATTAAGACCTACTGCCCCCGAAATGAAGTTAAGAAACTGGAGATTGAGTTTTAGAACAAAAAGGTGAGAGGTATTGACATAAAAGCTTACAACCACTGCTTCCAAGAGCTGTCATTGATATGCCCTGAAATGGTTCTTACTGAGGCACTTAAGATTGAGCGATACACAGATGGGTTGCTGTTGGCTACGAGGAACGATGTAATTGCAGCAAACTCGACTAACCTCCATGAAGCTGATACGATAGCTCAACGTCTAATGGATTCCTTAGTCCTGGAGGAGACGAACAAGGGGAAAAATGACAAGAGGAAAAGGGACGATAACACTAAGGGTAGTGATAGCCTGAACAAACGACAAGAGGTTGCCAAGGTTTATGCTATTGGGAATGGGGAGAAGAAGGGTTACGCGGGGAACAAGCCGATGTGCAACCGTTGCAAGCGTCACCACCATGTACAGTGTACCATAGTGTGCAACAATTGCTCAAAGCTAGGACACATAGCCAAAGACTGTAAATCCCGCCCCCTTGGAAGGCTAGTGTCACCTGCTATGGATGTGGGAAGAAGGGGCATTACAAGAATGAGTGTTGAGAGCCGTGGAAGCGAGTAAACCAATGAAATGGAGGAAACCCAGGGAATGGTGGAAATCAAGGAAACCAAGGCTCGGGAGGAAATGGACATAACCAGGGTAACCGAGGAGAATGAGGGAATCAAGGTAACCAAGGTACTGGGAATCAACAGGGAAATGTAGGAGCAGCCCAAGGAAGGGTGTACATTATTGGAAAGGAGATCAAAGAGGACCCAAACGTCATTACGGGTACGTTCCTTCTCAATAATCGTTATGCTTCTATATTGTTCGATAGTGGTGCCGATAGGAGTCTTGTATCCACTGCGTTTATGCTTTTGCTTGAAATCGCCCCGAAAGCCTTAGGTATTGCTTACGACGTAGAATTAGCAAACGGTAACCTAGAGAGAATCAACACCATTATTCGCATCTGTACACTGAACCTCCTTAACAACCCCTTCAATATCGACCTCTTACCCGTCACGTTAGGTGGTTTTGACATCATCATCGGTATGGATTGGCTATCCAAGTACCGTGCCACCATACTCTGCGATGAGAAGATTGTACGAGTGCCATACGGAGATTAGATCCTAATCATACTAGGAAACAGGAGCGATCGTGGAAATCCTTCTAGATTAAACATTATCTCCTGTACCAAGGTCCAGAAATATGTTGAGAAAGGATGCCATCTCTTCTTGGCTCATATCTCCGAGAAGAAAGGGAAAGTAAATGGTGAGAAGCGACTAGAAGACGTGCCTGTTGTACGAGACTTTTCGGAAGTGTTCCCAGACGACCTGCCTGGAATGCCCCCGGTAAGACAAGTCAAGTTTTAGATCGATTTGATGCCCGAAGCTGCACCCATAGCATGAGCACCATATCGACTCGCCCCTACGGAGTTGGAGGAGTTGTCGAAACAGTTGGCGGAACTATAGGAAAAGGGATTCATGCGACCAAGTTCCTCACCTTGGGGAGCTCCGGTGCTGTTTGTAAAAAAGAAGGAGGGATTCTTTAGCATGTGTATCGACTACCGAGAGTTAAACAAGTTGACGGTGAAGAACCTATACCCCCTACCTAGGATTGACGATTTGTTTGATTAGCTCCAAGGATCGAGCGTTTACTCAAAAATCGACTTGCGATCCGGGTATCACCAACTCTGAGTTCGGGAAGAGGATATCCCAAACACCGTGTTTAGAACCCACTACGGCCATTATGAGTTTCAAGTGATGCCATTTGGTTTGACCAACGGACCAGCGGTATTCATGGACCTCATGAACTTGGTGTGCAAACCATACCTGGATAAGTTTGTGATAGTATTCATAGACGACATCCTAATTTACTCAAGGAGTAAAGAGGAGCATGAGAAACACCTGAGACTCATCTTGGAACTACTGAGGAAGGAGACATTGTACACCAAGTTCTCCAAGTGTGAATTTTTTATTCCCACCGTACAATTTTTGGGTCACATGATCGATAGCCATGGAATTCACGTGGATCCCGCAAAGATCGAGTCCATCAGGGAATGGGCAACGCCTACAGCCTTAACTGAGATTCGTCAATTTTTGGGACTTGCTGGCTATTATCGGAGGTTCATTGAGGGATTCTCCAAGATAGCCAAGCCGCTAACCAAATTGACACAGAAGAACGTGAAGTATGACTGGGGCAAAGATGAAGAAGAAGCGTTTCAAGTTGTTGGGAATTAAACCTAACAGTTAGTACTGTTAGCACATAAGTTAGTACTGCTAAAGATACAGAAGACAACACTGACAGTACTAAGTCAGTTAGTACTGCTCACATTAGAAGATTAGTACTGCTTATATTTTTGTAAACATGTAAAAGGATAATTATAGAAAGGATTTAGTAGATATCCTTATTGATATAGATTATAGTTATCTTGTACAGGAATCCTTGGTCTATAAAAGGATCTCCTATGTTAGGTTATACGTATCTCTTTTTGTTAAGATTCAAGGTGTAAACCCTAGTACTAGCAAGAGTACTCGTATTATTCATAAATAATATTGAATCGTTTGAAGTTAAACAATTGTCTTCACTGTTCATACCTACAACTTACTGTTCCATTCATTCAATCACTTAAATATTCTTCTAAGTATAACTAAGTAGATTCCGCATACTTGGTTATATCAACTCAAAGTATCACATGCACTTTAACAGGAGTAACATCCTAAGTGTATAATCAATCCTATCAAGTGGTATCAGAGCCAGGTTGATACTTTTGATTTAGAAGAAGAGATGGACATGGAGACAACAACCCAAACAAATGTTGCTGCTAAGTTGCCAATTCTCAAGCCCAATGAGTTCGATATGTGGAGGCTACGGATTGAGCAATACTTCTAGGTGCAAGACTATGCACTCTAGGAAATCATAGAAGATGGAAACACATTCAAGCCTACAACTTCTACAACTGTAGTTGAGGGTAAGACTGTGACAACTGTTCAAACAAAGCCATTGACTATTGAAGAGAAGGCACTGTACAAGAATGATCTAAAGGCAAGAAGCATGCTGCTGATGACAATATCTAATGATCAACTCTTGAACTTCAGCAAGTTCAAGTGTGCCAAGAGTCTTTTTTAGGCCATTGTTGCAAGATATGGTGTGAATGATGCCACCAAAAAGACACTGAAGACACTTCTTAAGCAACAATTTGAGAACTTCACAGCAACAAGCAATGATTCTCTAGATCATATGTTCAATAGGCTTCAAAAGCTCATAAGTCAGCTTGCTATTATAGGAATTGAGATGCCTCAGGAAGATCTTAACTCAAAGTTTTTGAGAAGATTACCATCAGAATGGGCTATGCATGTTATTGTCTGGAAGAACAAGCCAAACATAGATTCTATGAGTCTGATGAAGTTGTATAGCAATTTCAAGATAGTGGAGCAAGATGTGAAGAAGGTTGCTGGAACTAGCTCAAGCCCAAACTCTGGGAATTTGGCCTTTGTGTCAACTCCCAGTACCTCAAGTTCAGAAGAAGAAGTACAAGTTGTTGGAGCAGTTGGTACTGCTAGTTCAAATGTTAGTACTGCTAGTACTTCAAGCAGTACTAATGGACTTTTGGATGAGAATACTTATTGTGCTTTCCTAACTACTCAGCACAATGGAAGTATGTTGACTCATGGAGACCTTCAAGAGATTGATGAAGATGACATTGAAGAAATGGACATCAAGTGGCTACTCTCTCTTCTTAGCACGAGGGCTAATAGATTTTTGAAGAAAACAGGCAAGAAGATAATCATAAACAGCAATGATGTTGCTAGGTATGACAAGTCAAAGATTGAATGTTATAATTGCCATAAGAAGGGTCATTATTCAAGGGAGTGTAGATTGCCAAGACAACAAGATGGCAAGAGCAGAGGCTTTGGAAGCAAGACAAGGGTTGTGGAGGTTACAGACTCAAGCTCAAAAGTTATGGTTGCCATTGATGGCTTAGGATTTGACTGGAGCTACATTGCAGAGGAGGAAGCAGAAGCATCTACAGAGATGGCTCTCATGGCATTTTCAGATTCTGAGGTACAAGTTTCTAAGTATTCTAAATCTTGTGATGCATTAAAAGATCTAGAAACTCTTAGGAAAAGATATGATGAACAAAGAATAGAGCTAACCCAGACCAGTTTTAATTTAGCAAATCATAAAAGGGCTTTAGCTGTGTTAGAAGAACAAATTGTTCATTATAAAGGTAATGAGTCTAAGTTTGCTGATGATATTATTATACTTAAGAGAGACTTAATGTTTAGAGATGATGAAATTAGTGTGTTAAAACATGAGTTGGAAAAGTTGAAACAGGCTAAAGAAAACATTCAAATGAGTGTAGACACATTAGAGTATGCATCTAAGGGTGTCAGTAAGATAATTGAATGTCAAATCCTCAACAAAGCTAAGTCAGGCCTAGGGTATAAGTCAGTTCCACCTCCCTATAGAGGAATTCCCACACCCCCAGGCATAGATATAGAACACACAGGTTTAGATGAATTTCATCTACCTAAGATGGAATATGGACCAAAACCTAAAGAGAATGTAGTTGTTGAGAAACCTGTAGAAGTAAGCTTTGAGAGTGCAAGTGATAAATCACTCTCTAATGATAAGGTGTCATCTGCTAGGGATTCAGATGCTCCAACCATAGAGGATTGAACTTCTGATGATGATGAAAGTGATCAGGATAAGGTTAAGCCTGATAGTGTTAAGGTTGAGAAAACTAAAGTACCCAAGGTAGTTAGAACTGAAACTGTTAGGCCTAGATCTAATGCAAAACCTTTTATACCAACAGTTAGGTATGCTGAAATGTACAGAACCACAAGCAAGCCCAGAGGTAAACAAAGGAATTGGAACAACCTCAATTCTCAGCAACTAGGTGATGACTTTGTCTATTATAGGAAAGCTTGTTTTACATGTGGTAGCTTTGACCATCTTGCTGCTTATTGTGACAATAGGGTAAATAGGTGTTCAAGTCCTAGGGTGAAATCAGTAAGACCTCCCACTCACCCTACAAATGCTAGAATGATACCTAGATCAGTTCTTTTAAGTTCTGGCCCAAGACCAGTTCATACTGTCAGACCTAATAAGACTTTTTACCCAAGATAAGCAGTTCAAAGTGCAAAAACATTTTTCAAATTTGCACCATCAACTGCTAGAAGGCCCTTTCACAACAATGCAGTGATAATTAAACAAGTTTGGAAATGTAAGGTTGAAATTGCAAACCCAACAGTTCATACTGCTAGGCAAGCAGTTAATACTGGAAGATTTAAAAACACTGCTAAGCGAAATTTGGGTAATGGTATTAATGCATCTGCATCATGGGGTTGGAGACCACTCCAATCAAATGGTACTCCAACAGTTCTAAAAAGGTTTAATTACATTGATGCAAGAGGAAAACCTAAGTCTTTGATGGCTTGGGTACCACAAGGAAATTAATTTTCCTTTTTATGTGCAATGTTTGTCGTATGTTTATGTGTTATGAGACAAGTGCTTTGCACTTTATTTCCTTGTTTTTGGACTAACAATTGCAGGTATGGATGATAAGCACCAAGGAATTACTAGTGCTTTATGTTTTCGACTGAATGGTGATTTGGAAGCTTAGTGTGTGATCTTTGCACACAACAAATGGTTATTGGTTCACCATGTCTAACCCACATAAGAACCAACTAGTCCAGAGCAAACGGTTTATGGTAAAGAATAATCAAATTCGTTTATGGTTGACAATTTACCAAAAATTGTATGGTCATCAACTCACCGTATCTAAGTGTGAAGAGTTGGCTAGTCCAAAGAAAACAGCTATTGGTAAAGATATATCAAATCCGTTGATAGCTGATAGTTTGCTAAAAACTATATGTGTGTTATAATTTTTGAAATTCATATAAGTTCATACTGTTCTTTGAAAATTTTTGATAAAGGTTTGTACTGCTGGTGCAAAATTTGTACTGTTAGTGCAAAGTTTGTACTGCCGAACTAGCCGTTGTAACTGTTGTGTCAGTAATAAATTTTGGTGTAAAAACTAGCAGTTGGAAGTTTGTTGCGATTTTTACTGATTGAATTACGGTTTTTAAGGGATCCTCTTCAAGATATTTTAACTTTTATTCTTATCCTAAAATAAAAGTTAACTTATTCTTTAAGTCGGTTAATAGAAACCCAAATACTCTTTCAATAATATCTCAATTTCACTTTCATCTTCTACTTTCTAACCTAAATTCTCACTATTCACAGCAGTTAAACCAATTTTTACTGAGAATATTATGGCTAATTTGGATTTTATCAAGACGCACAATCAGGTAGCTTTTCTTGAGAAAACAGAGGAAGGGGATGGACCAAAATTTTATAAGATTGTGAACTTCTTGAACGCTTCTCATATAAGGTATGCTTTAACTGTTTCCCCTACTCTAAATGTCTCTCATGTCACACAGTTTTGGCAAACTGCCATTGTCAAAATTAGTGAAGAGGAAGACATAGAAATTCACTCTAAAGTGGATGGCATATCCTTTGTTGTTACCGAATCTATACTTAGGAGACATCTTAAGTTGCAAGATTCAGATGGTATCAACAATATGCTGAACACTGAAATTTGGCAAGAACTTGCAAGAATGGGGTATGATACATCCAATCAAAAACTAACTTTTCAAAAGGGATGTTTCTCCCCACAATGGAGATTTTTAATACATACTCTCTAATATTGTTTAAGTCCTAAAAGAACATCATGTGAGCAATTCAGTACAAATATTGCTATTGCTCTCATATGTCTGTCAACAAACAAGGTTTTTAATTTTTCAAAATTCATATTTGAGAGTATGGTTGCAAATGTAAAAAGTAAAAAAAAATTTTCTTATGTATCCAAGATTTGTTCAATGCTTTTTGAATAAGAAAAAGAATCAGCTTAAGCAACATAAAGAAGTTTTTCCTACTCCTAGCCTGCAACAAAAGGTTTTTCAAAATATGGCTATGGCAAGTAGATTGTTTCATGGGGTAGAAATACCTCTATTTCCAGAGATGATTCAAGTTGATCAGGGTGAAGGGTCAGTAAACCCAACTGATCCCCATCACACACCCATTCAAATTCCAAAAATAACCCATACACCCCGAACAAACACAAGCATATGACATACATAATACAATAGGATTCCAAGGGTTACAACTGAAAATCTGATATTACAAGGTTACAAATGAGGTATACAATAATCACTAAGTCTGAATATAACTTTTCAAATCATCTCTAATCCAATTTAGCTAGCAAGGTCTTCTAAATCCAAGGTCCTCTCTAATAACAACCCAGCTTTCAACTAAAACCTGCCGTACATGAAAGAAAGCGTACGGCTGAGCTTACAAAGCCCAGTGAACAGATATATAATAAACGGAAATGAAAGCAAAAGCAATGAAAGTAAAAGGAAAAGAACAGATATAGTATAACGAAGTAGATAAGTAAAGGTACAGAGAGAGAGTAAAGGTTTAGGACAGTAATCCACCACGAGCCCAGAAACAGAAATATCATATCCTTGTAACAATATCAGAAATCCAGAGGGGATGCCTCTCAAGTAACCAGATAATATGAGGGGTGACCTCGTGTATCCAACAGAAATATATGGAGTAGCTAGCTCCCAGAACATGAAAGACGTGGATTGCACCCACCGTCAGTCACCAGAAATCAGATCATATTATAACATATCATATCCTAATAGAACAAATCTAGGATGCATCCATTCGCCCCCCAGAACAGATCGGCCATAATAAATCATATAGTGTGCATGCATAATCAAAATCAGAATGGGGACGGTGTAACCAGATCACTAGGGCTACACACTAGTCATGCCAGTGGTGCATCACAGACACGGCCATGTTACCTTCATGGCTAGGGAACAAATTTTGGCTCGGGTATCAAACTGGGAGTCAAAGGTCAAAGGTCAAAGGTACATATTATAATCAGGGTGTCACATCAGAAAGGTCATATCAGAAGGTCAAATATCCCAGGTCAATATCCAAAAGGGACAAAGCATCAGATGATCAAATCTTCTAAGGTTCAATATCAAAAGTACTTTTCAAAAGGTTTTCTCTTAAGGTTCATTTAAAACAATCATTCAAAATAGTTTTCATAAATGGTTTTTTCAAATAGTTTTCATAAAACGAACTTCAAAGATAATTTTCTTAAAGTCAATATATGTCCCAAAAATCAGAGGTCAAAGGTCGAAGCAAAGGTATCATAGCAAAGGGTCGTAACAGAGTATCAAATCAAAGACTTAACAGATTAGAAAAGAATCATAGGAAACCTTACAGAGAAGGTCAGAATATCTGTACCTTATTACGAAAGCAAAGACAGAAAATAGAGCACAAGACAGATCAAGATCTCTCCTTCTTCACACCTAAAGGAATAGAAGACGGAATCACAGAAGATTCTAAGTCAGATTTCTATTTTGGTTCACCTTCCATTTTAAAGTATTTTCCAGATTTAGTAACTTCCCAGATTTAGAAACTTTCTACTTTTAGTAGGTTTCCAGAATTAGTAACTTCCCATATTTAGTTAGACACTAGTATTACAGATTAGGTTGAGTCTTCATTACACATATTCTGAACATAGGGTACATTTTAACACGTTACGAAAGTTCAGGGTTACTTATGACAAGTTTTTAGAATTTAGGGTTTCAAATGCAAATTCACCAAGTTTAAGGGTCTAATATGAAAAATATCACATGATGCTGATTTAAACACTTAATTTATTCAGAATGACACATTTGATCCTTCATGTTCCAATGTTTACAATTTACACCCCTTAGTTATAATATTTACAAAACAAACCTCATACTTACCTAATTCATGATTTCACCCCCATAGTATCCATATTTACCAACCAAGCCTCATAAGTTACCAAATTACAGAATGTTACCTCAGAAATATCTATTGTACGAATTCAGCTCCTCAGATTTCAGAATTTACATAATTAGTCCCTTAAGTTTACAAAACTTATTAATTAAATCATAATTCCATATTAATTACACATTAAGCCCATAAATACTCAAATTTACCCAAAACACTTTTAATATCATTATTTACTCAGGACAACCTCAACTTTCCAGAATTTACACTTTTAGTCCCTCTAGTTTAATTAATTACAAATCATACCCTTTAATTATCATTAATTCATTATCTTGAAATATTTACACTTAGGACCCTCAAGTTATATTTTTCCCACATTGTAACAGACCTAAATAACATTTTAAAAATAACCCACGAGTTTCAAAAGTTACAAAACACCCCCTTGTAATTTAAAAAAACATCCGTATATACTTTTTATTTATAAAACCCTAACCCTAAAAATACTAATCATTACCCAATAATTATATCATCATTAATTAACCAAAAACAAACCCTAAATCCAAACCCTAGATCGAAATCCATTTTATTTGATTTATTCTTCACTTTTCACAAGACCCGGTTTTAAATTAATTCTCCAATGATTCATTTAAGCTTCTAAACATCAAACCAATATTTTTTCCATGTTATTAGATGTATAAAGAACTCATAAAAATTATAAAACCAACCCAGAAAAATCGTATAGCATATATTTGATTTTAGGTACGTTTTAAACCCCAATAATTACAACGACTCATCTAGGCCTCAATAAATCATTCCATCATTTTTCACAGATCATACACATCATATTAGGTCTAAATAAAATAAACATGGCACCCAGAAAATTCGTAATACATATTTTGGAATTTACGTGTGTTTTAACCCATATAATTCAAAGCGACTTAAAAACTTTGCATGATTCGAATAAAACAATTTTCCTAAGTCTTATATGATGTAAGCAACCTGTGAAAAATATTAGATTAATTTTAGAACGTATGGAAACAAGGTTCACGAATTATACCTATCGGATGAGAAAATCGGCAAAGAAATGTTCCACGATCAAACTAGCAACTCCACGACCCTAAGCTGATTTTTCCTAGCCTCCTTGGATGTAGAAGAACACCAGAAAAATACTATTTCACCTCCAGAATTTCGTATGTGTTGTGGGTGATTTATGGTGTGTGTTTTGATATTATCGGCTTAGGTTTTTAGGAAATAAAAAGAATGGTAACTAAGTAATGATGATAGGGCCGAAATTAGGGGAGGGTTAGGCTGGAATTTTCGGAATTTTTGTTTAGGAATTGATGGGCCTTTAATTTTCACCTTAAATATACTTTAATTCCATTTATAACCATAATATAAATACTTAAAATTATACTTGGCGCCCCAAAGGGTATTTTCGTAATTTGTCACTTGCAAAAATATTAAATGGTATTGTCAAATTTATTTGGGATCATATCTTGTTCATTACCAGAAGTTTGGGATCGATTCGGAACTTTCATCAAGCTTTAATTAAATTTTAAAATTTCAGGGGCATTTTGGTAATTTTACATGCTTTTCAGATTTTAGGGTTTTACAACTCTTCCCCCCTAAAAAAAAAATTTTTGTCCTCGAAAATTGAAGTCGCAAAGCTAAACGAAGTTGTAGCAAATCGCAAAAGATCGTCACAAACGTTTTCATGCCGGGGAGGTTCTTTCAGAAAGGATCTTCGGATCAAATAATTTCTCATGAGTCGAAACAAGGCGAAGTGGGTTCAATTTTCCTCAGACAGAGACAAATTAGGTCGTTTCCAATCAAAAGACCATGAAACATAATGATAGGTGAATCTTCAGAAAGGCTCACATACGAACAAAATTTTAGATCGAACTAATTTTATCTATAGCAGAGAGTTCTTCAAGGGTTCCAGATTATAGCCGGGGTCAACAGAAATGCAAAACGAGAGTTCAAATTATTCAGATATTTAATGAACGAAGACAGAGTATACGCACAGGTAGAATGAACCTAAAGTCTCACTAATCACAGATAATCCATCGGAAATCAAGTTCTAAACTTCTTTGGTACTTCCCAAGATATCCTATGGCCACAATGAGGGCACGTTAGATGGTGTAAGTATTATCACGTTAATAATACCAGCACCACATAAATATGCCTTCATGATGATCATACTTTATCTCGAGTCGTAAGCAAAACAATCTATCTTCATCCACCTAGTACTTCTACAGTCTCAGAGGACAACAAAAACAAATGTCATAATCAAGAGGGAAAACCAAACTACTCGCCATGGAGATTCTCAAAATACCCAAGAGGCATCGAAATGATTAACAAAGATCAGAGGTCAGAGTCGGAATCTGAAGGTAAGGATTAAATAGTGTCAGGAAATTACTATGCAATTCTTAATGCTTTCAAGATTCATTTAGGTTTCAAAACTTAGGGGGGGTGCAAGGCATAAGCTTTCAATTTCCAAGAGGGATCTCAAGAGGTTTAAACCAAGAGTAAGGTACGAATCAGAGTGATGCGGAAGCAATGATACCTAAACAAATGCCTTATAGTCTACCCATTCCTCACCGGTCAGAACTTAAGCTCCTATAGGGAAATCTTAAAGCAAATTTTTCAAAGGTTGTTTTACGAGCGCCTACAGGGAAAGCTTAGTGGCCCTAACTTACACAGGTCAAGGGTAATTGTATTACGAAATCGCAGCCTATTTCTCTGATACCATAATTGTAACACCCCAACCTGCCAAGGGCAAAGGTGTCACAGATACGGATTCTTATCAGAACAAACACAAGCATATGACATACATAATACAATAGGATTCCAAGGGTTACAACTGAAAATCTGATATTACAAGGTTACAAATGAGGTATACAATAATCACTAAGTCTGAATATAACTTTTCAAATCATCTCTAATCCAATTTAGCTAGCAAGGTCTTCTAAATCCAAGGTCCTCTCTAATAACAACCCAGCTTTCAACTAAAACCTGCCGTACATGAAAGAAAACGTACGGCTGAGCTTACAAAGCCCAGTGAACAGATATATAAATAAACGGAAATGAAAGCAAAAGCAATGAAAGTAAAAGGAAAAGAACAGATATAGTATAACGAAGTAGATAAGTAAAGGTACAGAGAGAGAGTAAAGGTTTAGGACAGTAATCCACCACGAGCCCAGAAACAGAAATATCATATCCTTGTAACCATATCAGAAATCCAGAGGGGATGCCTCTCAAGTAACCAGATAATATGAGGGGTGACCTCGTGTATCCAACAGAAATATATGGAGTAGCTAGCTCCCAGAACATGAAAGACGTGGATTGCACCCACCGTCAGTCACCAGAAATCAGATCATATTATAACATATCATATCCTAACAGAACAAATCTAGGATGCATCCATTCGCCCCCCAGAACAGATCGGCCATAATAAATCATATAGTGTGCATGCATAATCAAAATCAGAATGGGGACGGTGTAACCAGATCACTAGGGCTACACACTAGTCATGCCAGTGGTGCATCACAGACACGGCCATGTTACCTTCATGGCTAGGGAACAAATTTTGGCTCGGGTATCAAACTGGGAGTCAAAGGTCAAAGGTCAAAGGTACATATTATAATCAGGGTGTCACATCAGAAAGGTCATATCAGAAGGTCAAATATCCCAGGTCAATATCCAAAAGGGACAAAGCATCAGATGATCAAATCTTCAAAGGTTCAATATCAAAAGTACTTTTCAAAAGGTTTTCTCTTAAGGTTCATTTAAAACAATCATTCAAAATAGTTTTCATAAATGGTTTTTTCAAATAGTTTTCATAAAACGAACTTCAAAGATAATTTTCTTAAAGTCAATATATGTCCCAAAAATCAGAGGTCAAAGGTCGAAGCAAAGGTATCATAGCAAAGGGTCGTAACAGAGTATCAAATCAAAGACTTAACAGATTAGAAAAGAATCATAGGAAACCTTACAGAGAAGGTCAGAATATCTGTACCTTATTACGAAAGCAAAGACAGAAAATAGAGCACAAGACAGATCAAGATCTCTCCTTCTTCACACCTAAAGGAATAGAAGACGGAATCACAGAAGATTCTAAGTCAGATTTCTATTTTGGTTCACCTTCCATTTTAAAGTATTTTCCAGATTTAGTAACTTCCCAGATTTAGAAACTTTCTACTTTTAGTAGGTTTCCAGAATTAGTTACTTCCCATATTTAGTTAGACACTAGTATTACAGATTAGGTTGAGTCTTCATTACACATATTCTGAACATAGGGTACATTTTAACACGTTACGAAAGTTCAGGGTTACTTATGACAAGTTTTTAGAATTTAGGGTTTCAAATGCAAATTCACCAAGTTTAAGGGTCTAATATGAAAAATATCACATGATGCTGATTTAAACACTTAATTTATTCAGAATGACACATTTGATCCTTCATGTTCCAATGTTTACAATTTACACCCCTTAGTTATAATATTTACAAAACAAACCTCATACTTACCTAATTCATGATTTCACCCCCATAGTATCCATATTTACCAACCAAGCCTCATAAGTTACCAAATTACAGAATGTTACCTCAGAAATATCTATTGTACGAATTCAGCTCCTCAGATTTCAGAATTTACATAATTAGTCCCTTAAGTTTACAAAACTTATTAATTAAATCATAATTCCATATTAATTACACATTAAGCCCATAAATACTCAAATTTACCCAAAACACTTTTAATATCATTATTTACTCAGGACAACCTCAACTTTCCAGAATTTACACTTTTAGTCCCTCTAGTTTAATTAATTACAAATCATACCCTTTAATTATCATTAATTCATTATCTTGAAATATTTACACTTAGGACCCTCAAGTTATATTTTTCCCACATTGTAACAGACCTAAATAACATTTTAAAAATAACCCACGAGTTTCAAAAGTTACAAAACACCCCCTTGTAATTTAAAAAAACATCCGTATATACTTTTTATTTATAAAACCCTAACCCTAAAAATACTAATCATTACCCAATAATTATATCATCATTAATTAACCAAAAACAAACCCTAAATCCAAACCCTAGATCGAAATCCATTTTATTTGATTTATTCTTCACTTTTCACAAGACCCGGTTTTAAATTAATTCTCCAATGATTCATTTAAGCTTCTAAACATCAAACCAATATTTTTCCCATGTTATTAGATGTATAAATAACTCATAAAAATTATAAAACCAACCCAGAAAAATCGTATAGCATATATTTGATTTTAGGTACGTTTTAAACCCCAATAATTACAACGACTCATCTAGGCCTCAATAAATCATTCCATCATTTTTCCCAGATCATACACATCATATTAGGTCTAAATAAAATAAACATGGCACCCAGAAAATTCGTAATACATATTTTGGAATTTACGTGTGTTTTAACCCATATAATTCAAAGCGACTTAAAAACTTTGCATGATTCGAATAAAACAATTTTCCTAAGTCTTATATGATGTAAGTAACCTGTGAAAAATATTAGATTAATTTTAGAACGTATGGAAACAAGGTTCACGAATTATACCTATCGGATGAGAAAATCGGCAAAGAAATGTTCCACGATCAAACTAGCAACTCCACGACCCTAAGCTGATTTTTCCTAGCCTCCTTGGATGTAGAAGAACACCAGAAAAATACTATTTCACCTCCAGAATTTCGTATGTGTTGTGGGTGATTTATGGTGTGTGTTTTGATATTATCGGCTTAGGTTTTTAGGAAATAAAAAGAATGGTAACTAAGTAATGATGATAGGGCCGAAATTGGGGAGGGTTAGGCTGGAATTTTCGGAATTTTTGTTTAGGAATTGATGGGCCTTTAATTTTCACCTTAAATATACTTTAATTCCATTTATAACCATAATATAAATACTTAAAATTATACTTGGCGCCCCAAAGGGTATTTTCGTAATTTGTCACTTGCAAAAATATTAAATGGTGTTGTGAAATTTATTTGGGATCATATCTTGTTCATTACCAGAAGTTTGGGATCGATTCGGAACTTTCATCAAGCTTTAATTAAATTTTAAAATTTCAGGGGCATTTTGGTAATTTTACATGCTTTTCAGATTTTAGGGTTTTACACATACACCCCCAATTATCACAACATATAGGAGAAGGTCTACACCTATTCTAACTAGAGTGGAAACTGGACCCTTGCCCAATGACTCACCTCTCCTAGCAGGTAACACAGCTAGAAGTGATGAGGGCAGTACTAAACTTAATGAATTGACGGATCTTTGTACCAAGTTATCGGCACAAGTAAAATCTCTGGAGGATGATCTGAAAAACCACAAGAACAACTTTGCCAAGGTGTGTACCAAATTGACTCTCAGGGTGAAGAAGTTGGAAGATAAGCTACAGAGGAAAAGACCTAAGGTGGTACTTGATGAAGATTCCTCAGATGATGATGGTTCAGATGGTTCAAATGATGATGGTGATGATTCTCCCAAACAGGGGAGGAAATCTGGGAAAGAACAAGGGGATAAGAGATCTGGAACTCAGGGGAGGTATGAAGAAGGTACTAGTGGATTGTATGAAGAAGGCACTAGTGGATTTCATGAAGAAGGTACTGCTGGTAATGATACTAATATGGGTGAGCAAGAGGAAAATCAAGGTACTGCTGAGAATGTTGAAGAAGCAGTATAAACTGCTGATGTTGAAAAAGTAGTAGTACAAAAAGCTAAAGACAAGGACAAAGGTTTTTTAATTGAGAAAGATGAGCCACAAAAGATTGTTAAGCCAGTAACTCAAATACAGATAGATTATGATGCAGAAGTGGCAAAGAAACTTCAAAAGGATGAACAAGCTCAAATAGATCAAGATGCAGAGTTAGCAAAGAAGATGGCTGAGGACGATTTAGATGATGTGGTTGAGTTTATGGAGAAAACAAGATTAGAAAAGATGGCTTCAAATGGTGAGGTGGATCAAGAACAATTTAATGAACAGCTATAATACTTGATTGACTCAGATCTGATTGTGAGAGCACAAGCAGTGCAATTCCTTAAAGATGAGAGCTTAAGTGCAGAAGAAAAGTCAGAGAAGGTCACAACTTTTATTTTATCAAAGAATAAGGAAGTTTCTTGGAGTGATCTTATGCTGAAGATCAGAGAGTGTAAGAAGAAAGGTTATAAGAGGAAGATGCCTTCTAAGAAAGAGCAGATAAACTTCATGAAAATGTATCTGAGGAATCAAGCAAATTGGAAGGCATATCAGCTGAAAGGGAAATCAGAGGAAAGATCTTCTAAAAGACTCAAGACTGCTGAGACAACTGAGAAAGTGGAAGAACATAGAGAGAAAGTTGAATTGGTACCAGAAAAGATGAGCATGATGATTGTCATAGTTCCAGAAATTTTTCATGTTGACTCACTTCAAGCAAGACATCCAATAATGGATTGGTAGATTTACAGAGATAAATTTGGTAAAGCTTGGAAGGTTACCAGAGTTGGTGGTGAAACAGCTGTACACAAGAATTTTGAGAATTTGCTCAGAGCATGTGACAGGGAAGATTTAGACACATTATGGAAATTGGTTCAGGAGAAGCTCAAGACCAAGTATAGAACTGATGTGAAAGCACAAGAGCTATGGGTTGATTTCAAATGATTGTATGAACCAGATCCTTCTGATGTATATTGGAATTTTCCTTACTATGATCTGAATGCTTCATGGGAATTCTTCAGTATGTGTAATGTGCATCATTTGTCAACACAAGGTGGAGTTGATATATTCATGTTAGCTGAATTAGAGTATCCACTAAGTTATGAAGTGTTAGCAGTGATGATTTCTACAAGACTGAGTTGTGATGAGAATACTGACGTTGTTTAAAATCTGATACAGAAGATATTTGATCAATATGAAAGGATGAGGAAGAATAGAAGATGAAATCACTACAAAAAAACAGGCTTTCAGAGACTGAAAATCAGTCTCCGATACACCATGATCAGTTACGGATGGTCTATCAAGGACTGATTTTGCTAGTCACTAATCAGTGATAGAAGCTTAGTTACGGAAAGTGACGTTATCAACTGAAATTCAGTCCTTGTTCTATCGAACCAACGAGGACCAGTGATCAGTCACCAAAATAAAAAAGTCAGTCCTTATTTCTATGGGTTGGTATCATGTTATTTCAGTCCCCAATGCATATTATCGGAGACTGAAAAGTCAGTCGCCAATACCATGTTTGATCAGTTACTAACACATGGATTTAGGGACTGAAAATTAGTCCATAAACATTGTTTATAGTCCCTAATACGTTTCGCTGTTTTGTAGATTACCGTACCAAATCAGTCTCTAATAATAGGATTTAAAAACTGATTAGTCTCCGATGAAAGGCTTTAAAGACTGATTGTTAGTCCTAAAAATAAGATGAATTAGTCCTTAATTTATTTTTCTAGTGACTGAAAATTAGTTTCAAAATAGATGTTAATCGATACAAAATAACATTCAAATCAGTCTCCAATATGATGGCGCCGTTCCATTATATTTCTATTATAAACTAAAAGTTAGTGGCAAATACAATTTAATTCAGTCCCAATTCACAATGCTTACATGACCCCTTACAATAGTATATAAAACTCCAAACCATAAACAATAATAATAAAAATATTTCTTTAAAGCATAATAATCACCAATCCAAATAACAAGAGTTTACAATTCAATATGTTTAAAAATAAATCCAAATTCAATAGAAATAAATTTGAACGTCCTATATATCACTATCGGTGAATGGATCATCGTTACGATCACCGTTACCATCACCTTCAGTAGTATTTGGTGAGTCTATTGTGCTCTCGAAGTCTGGAAATTTTTGGCTCAAGAATTTTGCCAATTTCTCATAATTACGTTTATACGGTTCAAGTTCACTAACCTTTTCTCTGAATTCATTAATCTCAGTCGAGTTTTGTTTAGGTGTTGAGTCAGCTTGTTGAGATGATTCAGCTGCTTCTTTCATCCAATAATCTTTTTTCCTCATCACTAGCCCAACACCCACCTCCCATGCTGACTGTATTGTCTTCTTTCGGCCACAAACACTTTTTATGGCTTGTCTCTCAACCTCGTGCTCCATAACAGTAGTAATTTGAGTCGTTCCTTCATCTTTTAATTTATCAAGAGCCATCTGTTTATGCTTACAAATATTTTCCTAACATGATCGAAGTTATGAAAACAAAATTAAAAACTAGTTGCACCCAACTTCAGTTAGGAGATACGCAAGGATTGCAACAAAGTAGAGCAAATATTATGTGATCTTTAAACTAAAAGAAAATAATAATAATAATAAAGATTTAACCTTAACATTGCAAAATGAAAAGGTCATACATAGGTAACAGTTCAAAATAAGTTTGATATAAAATGAGTTGCTTTTAGTGATTGTTGGGTTGATCAGCAAACTTGTTATGTTCATCTTATAAATAGTCAAATATGACCCCAAAAAAAAAGTTGCTGTTGCAATAATTTACTTTTTGACAATATAAAAAAGCTTAGGGAGGCTGTAAGCATTAGAAATACACTTTGGGCGACTTTCAACCTATTTCCCTGTTACCTAAACTCATTGATTTGGCCCATTGACAAGTTATGTATAAGCCATTAAGCCTTAAACCAAAAACTGACTCATTCATTAGTTAACAGGTCAAAACTGCCACATCTAATACAACGTATTTCCAAAGTGACACCACTCACCATATTTGGATACTGACTGATCATGGCTTCTCGCCAAAAGTTCATCATGACTGGAAACAAAAGATGATCATATCAGGCAGTTCAACAATGTACCTCAATTAACACTTGATGTGCAAACAAATCTAATTTGCTATTTATTAAGTAAAAGTTAAAGCCCAAAAACAAATTAATCTCCCAACCTTATAGACTCTTCATTCCCTTGAATAACACTATCCAGCTGCTCGATAAACAACTGTTTAAAACAGATATAAGATTAGAAAACATAGGGATGCAAAAACAAAGCAGATAAAGAACAATTACTAAAGGTAATGTTGCGAGACTCTTTAATAATAAGGCATGGGAGGCTAAAAAAAGAAACAGAGAGAAAAAGAGCAACATAATATTTACTAGAGGACCACTGTTAACTTCCGGAAAGAAGTTCCTATAATATGTTACATGTTATATCATAACAGAAGTTTGTAGCTTTGCAACAGTTTTAGAGCAAACTACTTCACAACAGAATCAGAGCGTTATGCAAACTTTGGTTTAGCAAATAATTCGATGGAAGTCGTTGACTATTAGTTAAATATCTTCAATACCTACCAACAGTGACAAAATAATCTAATCTTGATGCAAGGCTGTCGACATTATACAATGAATAAAGAAAATGTAAAAATAATACTTGATCGAAAGGGAGTGCTTGTGTTTATTCAGGACAGTATGGATATGAAATTGTTGCTTGATTTAGGAAAAATGTGATTAGCATATATGTAATATCTTGTATATCGTATATTATTCCACTACAAACACTGATAATCAGTATTTTCTATCTTCCCTGTTATATACTAGCTGCATCTCAAATTGAATTCCATTTCATGCAATATAGCATAAGTGATGTATAGAATTCACTCCTTTATTGGTCCATTTTTTGAACATAACTATGATTTCTGCTGATAACGGTTGGAGACCCAATGGTAAAACTTAATCCATATACCAAACCTAACAATATTCAAAAACCAATCAATCAAGAGCAGTAGAAGGCTCAAAGTAAATCTTTTTGGCATCTTTATTACTTAATTAAAAAAAGTAAGTGAAAGTTAGGGGCAAAAGGTGAGTAGAATTGCAAAACTCCAACTAGAACACGTGGCAAGTCAATTTTCTTCTTCCATTGTCATCTCACTGGAATCATATACGCATAATGTAGTTCTTTAATGGTACCACTGGCATAAAAATGATGGACTGCTATATTATTTTCATAGAAATACTGAAATAGAGGTATATGCTCATTCACTAAAAGGGGCTTTATGCATAAGAAACGTACCATCGTCATCATACTCCAATAATCTCTATCTTTCATACATGAAGTACGACAGTGAATAAATACCCTGTTCCAATAAGTAATAAAATAATGAATTGAATCCATAAGTAAGCATAACATGAAAAATAAACTGGTGGAATAATAGTGATATCATCTCATATCCAAACCAATAAAGAAACTACAAGCAAAACTAAAATGAATTAAAACCCAAAAATAACTTGTACCAACAGTGCTTACTACTGATCTGTAAGTACAAGAAACAATAGAGAAGGTGATTTAGCAAGGAGCTTGAAGTTTAGATCCCACACAAAACAGCCCCAAAGTTCGGTCAAACACATCCTGGAGATTCAAATTCGCCACACAGTTGAGATTATAATATAAGATATCTGAAGTTTCAATATCCAAACAAATATAAGCACGACATTTAATAAAAAAAATAGTCAGTTATTCATAAAACAAGATTAAAATATTGAATTCAAAATCTAATAAACAACTTACACACAACAAATTTATTGCAGCGGGTGGGACACGAAGGGACGAACGGCGATGTCGATGAAGAAATCGGATTGAATTTGATCAGAAATTGACGGCTGGTAGTATTTAAAAACCTAGGGTTTCAAAGGTTAAAGGGTTTGGGGAAAATGTAAGATGAACATATAGGGTTGATGATGAAAAAAGAGTAGTAGATGTGCTTTTTGTGTGAAAGCGGGATATTGAAAACAAATAGGGACAATGAAAATATTGAAAAGATAAAAGCCCGCTTATCATAGATGGATGGTTGTTTTGATTAGAGGGAAGAATGAGAGGGTGAAGGAAGAGTCAAATGTTTTTGGTATAAAAAATATCTAAATTAATTTAGCCTCATATTTTTTATATAATTTTGTTTATAAGAACTAGTTAAAATTAATATTTATATAGATATAGATTATATCAAACAAATTTGTACCAAAGTGTATTCCTACATTTATAAAAAAGTGTTCGATAAGCTAAGTTTTAGAACTCATAAACGCATGGGGTTTAGCCAGATATTATAATGGGTAATAATATTTTAATAATTTTATTTTGAAGTTAAATATTGTGACAATTCATAAGTAACTTATTTTAAGATTAAATATAATACAATTATAACTCGTACATCTATTAGTAGCCGATTTGAACAGGGTGATAATGGTTACTAATCTACACTCATTAAGTTCTCAACTAATCATTGAGATTCATTTGCGATACAAACTAATCCTAGTTGTCATCTAGCTATTTATTAATTTAGTGTTTACAACTAGCTACTTTAACCTAATAGTCTAACCAGCGTTTATGCGATTAGTGACATTTGTGTATCCCTAATCACTCATACGTGAGGCGTCTAAACATATGAATATCAATGTAAAATTACTTAACATCCAAAGCTTATCCTATGGATAAAATCAAGTCATACACATAAATGAAAGTAAATATGGATAAACTCAACAATTACGTATGGTATGTATTGAGGGTTTGGGTTGGTTGACCGTTTCGGTTTCCCACGTTCAGTAAAGACCCCAAAATGTGATAAGAGTCACGAGTTGGGGTAACGCTCACGAGACGACTTAGTTGGTTTGTGTCAATTACCCTAGAGGATAATAGACTTGAATGTAGAGTTCCCAAGGTAGGATATGTTGCTTGGGATTAGCTTGATCCATTTTGAGAAAATGGTATAGTATTTATAAGGAGACCTTTAGGGGTTTGAGAACCCGTAAAGGCAATATGATGGTCCACGTGGTGTGTAAAGTAGAGTGCGTTGATTGGCTATATGCCTATATACAACGTTCTTGTTATTATCTTGAATGGAAGTGGTGTGTATAGTATAGTGGATTGACGATTGCTATAGGCACCACGACTTATTATATATGGTAAGAACGTAATAGTCATTTCTTTAAAAGAGATGTCGCGCTCGATGAAGCAACTGATTGATGTCATTATCCCGATTACACGTCTTAAATTGTCAACACTCAAAATGAAAGCCATCGGTGAATACTAAAGATGTTATGAACGTTTGAAACTTGAATTCTGCTCGAGTTCCCTACGTCACGGGGGTATAAACCGAGGTTTCGTGCGTGAACCCCTAAGTGTTACACATAAATAGCAATCCGTAAATAGGTTTATATACAAACTTACAATTACTAACAACGATACAAATATATGTAGGTCTTAAAAAAAGTGTAGTACATTACAATATATTGAACCGTATATACTGTCGGTAATCCATTTTCGTCTGTTTTTGTCAGTTTTTATCTGTTTTTGTCCGTTTTTATACGTTTTCGTCCGTTTTTTTACGTTTTCATCCGTTTTAGTCCCCTTTTTTTACGTTTTTATATGTTTTCATCCGTTTTCGTCCGTTTGTATACGATTTCATCCGTATTTTTATGTTTTCATCAGTTTTTGTCTGTTATATTTTAACGTTTTTATACGTTTTCGTCCATTTTAGTCCCTTTTTTTACGTTTACGTCCATTTTTATATGTTTTCGTCCTTTTTTTAAGTTTTCTTCTATTTTGATACGTTTTCGTCTGATTTTAAACGTTTTCATCCATTTTTTTTAAGTTTTCGTCCGTTTTTAAACGTTTTAGTCCGTTTTAAACTATTTTTATACATTTTAGTCTTAGCTATGATGTCCAAATATTAGGGACAGAGTTGTGATTCAAATTCAGTCACTAACAAATTTCCCTCCAGACTTTTTTTTATTGCGCAAACATATTTGTAACTGAATTTTAGTCTTACGTATGATGTCCATGTAATAGGGACGCAGTTGTGACTGAAATTCAGTCACTAAAAAATTTCCCTCCAAACCTTTTTATTGTGTAGACATATTTGTAACTGAAACTTAGTCTTAGCTATGATCTCCATGTATTAGGGACCGAACTGTGACTATAATTCAGTCACTAACAAATTTTCTGCCCAAATTTTTTATTGCGCAAATATATTTGTAACTGAAATTTAGTCTTAGATTTGACGTACATGTACTAGGGACTGAATTGTCACCCTTATTCAGTCACTAACAAATTTGCCTCCAATTGTTTTTCCCGTACAGGCATATTAGTAACTGAAATTTAGTCTCAGATATGGGGTCACTGAATCGAGGACTGATTTTTAGTCGCCGCAATCAGTCAATAAAAGGTCAGTCCTTAAAAGTATCAGTAACTGATGTTTCACTTACCGATGCTATGTATCAGCGACTGATATATCAGTCCCTAGAAATTCAGTCTCTGAAAGCCTTTTTTTTGTAGTGAATGTTTGGAAGAATCCCCCCATCTTAGAGGTAAAGTTTAATTCGAAGAAACTTAGTGATTTGGAGAAAAATCATAAGTTTAAGGGAGTATTATTGGGAATTAAACCTAACAGTTAGTACTGTTAGCACATAACTTAGTACTGCTGAAGATACAGAAAACAACACTGACAGTACTAAGTCAGTTAGTACTTCTCACATTAGAAGATTAGTACTGCTTATGTTTTTGTAAACGTGTAAAAGGATAATTATAGAAAGGATTTAGTAGATATCCTTATTGATATATATTTTAGTTATCTTGTACAGGAATCCTTAGTCTATAAAAGGATCTCCTATGTTAGGTTATACGTATCTCTTTTTGTTAAGATTCAAGGTGTAAACCCTAGTACTAGCAAGAGTACTCGTATTATTCATAAATAATATTGAATCGTTTGAAGTTAAATAATTGTCTTCACTGTTCATACCTACAACTTACTGTTCCATTCATTCAATTACTTAAATATTCTTCTATGTATAACTAAGTAGATTCCGCATACTTGGTTACATCAACTCAAAGTATCACAAACACGTTAACAGGAGTAACATCCTAAGTGTATAATCAATCCTATCACAACTCCTAAAGGAAAATCTGTGTAGTGCGCCCATCCTAGCCCTCCCGAAAGGAAGCGAAGACTTTGTCGTGTACTGCAATGCTTCGCGTAAGGGATTAGGAGCCGTCTTAATGCAACGAGAGAAGGTGATAGCAAACGCTTCACGACGGCTTAAGACGCATGAGAAAAACTACACTACACACGACCTAGAACTAGGCACCATTGTGTTTGCACTCAGGATATGGAGACATTACATGTACGGCACAAAGTGTATAGTATACATAGACCATAAGAGCTTGCCACACATTTTGGATTAGAAGGAGCTGAATATGAGGCAGTGACATTGGTTGGAACTACTTAGTGATTACGACTACGAAATCCGCTACCATCCTGGTAAGGCAAATGTTGTTGCAGACTCTCTTAGCCGAAAGGAGAGGTTAGAACCGTTACGTGTCAGATCCTTGGGAATGACGATTAGCTCGCAATTACCCTCTCAGATTCTCGAAACTCAAGCCAAGGCGTTGAAGGAGGAAAACCAACCTGCTGAGCACCTCTATGGTATGGTGGAGAAAAAAAACGGCTTCGCAAAGCGTTCCGACGGAACATTATGCTTTGTAGACAGAAGTTGGGTACCACTATATGGAGGGATTCGAGAATTGATTATGCACGAGTCACATAAATCCAAGTACTCTATACATCCTGGGTCTGATAAAATGTATCAAGACTTGAAGAGATTGTACTGGTGGCCTAACATGAAGGCTGAGATAGCCCTTTATGTCCGAAAGTGCTTAACTTGCTCCAAAGTGAATGCCGAACACCAAAAACCGTCAGGATTACTGATACAACCAGAACTCCCGGTTTGGAAGTGGGAACGGATCACCATGGACTGCTAGTGGCTGCGACACTATCAGGGTAATTGTGGACCGCCTCACTAAATCTGCTCACTTCCTTGCCATCAGCGAAACCGATAGTATAGACAAACTTGCTCGTCTATATTTGAAGGAGATCGTTTCCCCTCATGGTGTGCCGATATCCATCAAATCAAATAAAGAGAGCCGCTTCACGTCAAACTTTTGGAAGTCACTTCAAACGGCCATGGGGTCGAACCTCGACATGAGTACTGCTTGTCATCCCCAGACAGACGGCCAAAGTGAGAGGACTATTCAGACGTTGTCATATATGCTCCACGCTTGCGTCATAGATTTCATAAAAGGCAGGGAGAGATACTTGCCTTTGGCGGAATTTTCCTACAACAACAGTTATCATGCTAGCATTAAGGCCTCACCTTTTGAGGCGCTATACGACTGAAAATGTTGATCCCCGATCTGTTGGGCCGAGGTTTGAGAGAGCGAACTCACCGGTCTCGAGCTTGTAATAGAAATGACCGAGAAGATAGTTCAGATCAGGAACCGGTTGCAAGCCGTACGTGATCGACAGAAAAGCTATGCCGATAAGAGACGTAAACCCCTCGAGTTCCAGGTTGGAGACAGAGTTATGTTGAAAGTCTCACCATGGAAGGGGGTGATACGCTTCGGCAAGCATGGAAAACTCAATCATCGCTACATCAGGCCATTCCAAATCCTTGACATAATTGGGCCAGTGGGTTACCGACTTGAGCTACCCTCATAATTGAGCAGTGACCTGAAGAAATTCCTTTCACATGAGCAACCTGAAGAAATGCCTTTCCGATGAAACTCCGACTATTCCTTTGAGAGAGATCTAGATCAACGAAAGTTTAAACTTTATCGAAGAGCCCATTGAAACCACGGACCGTGAAGTCAAACGACTGAAGCACAGTCGCATTCCTATCATCAAAGTCTGTTGGAACTCCCGACATGGTCCAAAGTTCACTTGGGAATGTGAGGACCAAATCAAGCAAAAATACCCTCAACTCTTTTCGAACTCCAACGAGTAGTCAGAATTGAAACACGGGACGGGTTTCTCCTGAGGCTGGGAGGAGGTGACAACTGGTAAATTTTGGGTTACATTTATATACCGCATTATGTTTAAAACAAGTATATGTTGACTGAGAATCGGTTTGGACTATTTTGGAATTTTAGGAACGTTATTTGATATAGTATTTTGCGTTATAGGTCGTTACCCCGTAGAACTGAGAGTTTAACACAACGTGAGTCGGCACAATTTAACCTAATAACATGAGAAATAACGATTTTTAACGCGATAACACAAACATAGACGTATTTATAGTCATTTTTAACGAAAAAACAATTTTAAAAATGTTGGCGCAACTTGGAACGTCATACGAGCACTTTTGCTACGCTAAACGAGCCCGAGAATCATTTTGCTCAAATATTAACAAAACTAAAAAATTGGCCCCCTTGGTGCTATATTCGGCCGCGCCCCTAAACTTTGGAGAGATGGCCGATTTGGCTCCCCTTGGGGATATAACCCTAACATACCCCACCCTCCCCTCATTTGATACAACCCTAGTTATCACTTTCCTTCTCCTCCTATTTGTAGCCGCCGCCTGCAACACCTCACCACCACCATCACCGCCCTCCACCACCATCAAAACACCACTCCTCCATCATCACCACACCACGTATACCACACATCCATGGTGCACGCGCCTCAAACCACACCACCGTCACTCACGCGCCGCCGTTTTTGAGCTGTTTTTGTGTGCCACGTTTAGATCCGAAGGTATAACCGTTTCACACTCATTTTTATAGGTTAAAAACTAATAAAAGTTATATTGTATCATTGTTGTGGTCAAGGTGTTAGCGTTTGGTTTTGTTTTTGAGTCGTGTCGTTGCGTGTATGATGCGTGGTTTTGCGACCTTACAACAGGTTTTACCTCTCGAGGGATCTCAAGAGGCTTACAACCCCACCAGGCAGTGTACCTGACCGATGTAGTATAGTGTAGTGGTAAGTACGGGGGATTGATCATTCTCCACAGGGAATAGTGTTCGTTAGGTATGAAAAACTACTTTAATAGGTCTAAGGGTGAGAGAAGATTCTTTTTATGTTTTTATATTTTTTTTGGAAAGCAAGTAAAATCTCGGGTTTGAAAGAGTGGGCGGAATTAGTTGCTAGTCAACTAACCCAAATTACTACGAATGCAAATTAAATAAAATAACAGAAAATGAAAATGTTGGTGAAAACTTATGTGGAGGGAAATGTGTTTACTTAGATTTCCTTACTCCCTAACTATCTTTTACCGGTTGATTAGTGTGTATTAGTCGCGTGGATGACGGGTGTATTCCTTAATACCATTCGTGGGGTGGCGTACGTACTTCCCCAACTCTACAAGCTCCTACTTCACTCCTATGTCGAGCCGGCTAGGAAGCTCCTAACATGGGATCACTAGAATTCGCTTGTGCATTAAATACAACCATAAAAACCTTTAGTACGCATTGGTTCATGTTTCTTAAGACGTTCAAGCAAGTTACCGAATAGGAAGTTAGCCAGTTTTCTTAAGCCTAACATAGATGAACAATCATCCAATATAACTAACAACACACTAATAACCAATAATCAATAGCTAGGTTTCATTAGATCTAAGCAAACACAAGATAAATCTAGCCTAACATGTTAAACAAAAGACAAAAATAAGATAGATTCAAACAACACATAGACATATTGAATGATTAATTGATAACTTATCTTCAATGTAACATGGAATCTCTCAAGGCAAAAAGCCTTGAAAGAGCTGCCAAATTCGTCCTAGGGTTTTCACACACAAAGTTCCCCAATAAGTTCCACACTAATGACAAAGAATTGCAAAACTATATATAGATTTTTGGATCTGACAGCGTCACGTTATGGAGTGTGACGCCGTCACCTCGCCGCTTTTAGGGTTCCCGGATGACCTTCTTGACGCCGTCCCTCTTTAGCTCTCAAAAATCCGTTCTGGCTTATCAAGGCTTGACGCCCTCAGACTATGAACGTGACGCCGTCTCTCTTTAAATTATAACGTGACGACCTTGATCAGATTAAAGCGTGACGCCGTCAGAATTTCCATGCAATTTCTCTGGCTTATCATGAGTAAATTTCACATCCACCACTTTTGCCAAGCCATGACGCCGTCCAGGGTTAAGCCTGACGCCGTCAAAGGTAACTTCCAGCAAGATTTTGAGACTTTGTCGTTTTCTTCACTTTTATGCTCCAAAAACGTCCAAAATGCTTCCTTTTCCAGATTTCTTCTCAAAAGTACCTAAAATGAAAAAAGGAACGATTTAGGGCAATATTTGATCAAATAAATACGATTTAGGGCTTAAATGACCCCTTAAAAGCGGTACACTTTTCGCTTCATCAAATACCCTTACACTTGAGATTTGCTTGTCCTCAAGCAAATGCGCTTTTATTCTAATCAAAATACAAGTTAGGGGTCATTTAATGCTAACATAAAAGTAATTACAACAAATATTCATTCCACCTTAATCATAATAAGCACGAACATTATAAACTAGCACCTCACAAGTAGTGTTTAGATACTCACATCTCTCAAGTGTCATCAAAATAAATCTCATAAATGAAAACGGATAATATCTCTCACTACCTGTCATAGCAAATAGATTACCATAGGCTTGGGAAAGGATCGAAAACCTCCTCCACTCGGCGTAAGCACCAAAGATAAACTATCAAAGAGGGCTTTTAAATGGGTTATAACGTTAGGTGTAGGGAAAAGGAAAACACGGTTTTGTTGGATAAGGGATATTTTACTGGTGGCGAGTTAAAGATCTTGATCAATTACATGTACTATACAATGTTGCTAAGCCAATACTCGACTCAATCTTAAGCTAAAGAAAATAACAAAAACATAAAATAAACATAAAATAAAACGGGATGGTAGTCCGTATGTTTTTTCTACTTTTATTTTTCTCATTTTTTTGTATTTTTCTTAATTTTTTTCGATTTTTTTTTTTTTTTTTTTTTTTTTTTTTGCATACACTTTTGCCCTACCATCCAAAATAATACATCATAGGGGCATTGCATTCCCCTTACACTTGAACTTTTACATAACTTTACAAATAACTATTCTAATGACTCAAATTAAGATAATCAAAACACTTGGAGTACTTTTTAAAAATATTTAGCACATATGGGGGTAATAAATGATGATCTTCCCCATTACTCCATTACACTAGTACTTTACCCATAAGTCCCAATCGTCCCAAAACAATATGTACAAGGATATGACTCGACTTAGCAACCATGTAATCAATTAGATAATTAACTTGGGTTTAAACAAATGTTGTAACAATAATGCACTAAAAATGAGTGCATACAAGGTAGGCTAAGGCGATTTAGGTGTACATTTAAGTGGGGTGTAAACAAATTCTTCCTTTAAGTAAAATGCTTAAAGTTAGAAACGAAAAGATAGGCTCTGAGGGGTGTACTAGGGGTATCGTGTACTAAAAATGAGTACAACGCAAAGGGTGTGGGAGAATTACTTGACCAATGTAGCCAATGTAATTATAACAAAAACACAGGTGTAAAACAATGGGTTAATCCTAATGCCTCTTATCATGTAGTAAATCTAACTACATGAATGTAGTCTCACCTGTGGCCTCGGAATGGTCCTAACGCAAGTTCTAGAATCTAAGTGCTACCGGTACACACATCATAGCATAAATGCTTTTCCTACCAATTCTAGGGGCGAACCTCACATATTTGGGGGTGGAAAATTTTTTAGTGGTACGGTTTTTGTGCTAGTCATATAACTCCTATCCGTGAGACGCTTATTAGAACTAAAGTTTCACTCCTATATGTTGTAAAAAATTTTAAATTTGGCACTAAAATTGCCTTAACAAGTATTTCTCTCAGTTTTATTACACATCTACCATCAAACAAACAAAAATCAAGTGCAATTGTATTCTCTAAAATCGTATTTTTACCCCCCCCCCCTACACTTAAGATGAACATTGTCCCCAATGTTCAAATAACAAGATGTAAAAGCATAAAGTAAAAGAATGAAATCAAATACTCCCCTGATTCGTTCGGTGGATAATGAAGTAACACGGTTAGATCTTCTTCCAAAGAGAATGTAAAAGCTTCATGACAAATGCATCGCCAAAAGCTTGATTCAAAAACATTTCCTTGTCCAAAATAACCTGTTAAACCTGAGAAAACAAACACGAAAACCTGCATAACATCGGCGGGATAAAATCTATATATAAGGATATAATGCTTGTGGAATGATAATTTTGCAGATTCCTGGAGATTATAAGTTATAGATTTAATAAAAACTTTTTATGAAAACAAAACTTTCAAAAATTTTCAGAAAATTAAACCTGACGCCGTCAGGTTGTAACTCCTGACGCCGTCAGAAATGATCTGACAGAATTCTCATGTTACGTTTTCGGAAAAATTTTGGAAAAACCTATACCTTACTTCCTGGAATTCCTGCAAAACTTCATTATGACTCGATACAAGCATTTGACACAAACAAATACTAATATGAATGTTAATTTATTATTATTACGATTCATGTTCATTTGTGTTCTAATAAACCGATTTAGATTTCCCTTACACTTAACTTTTGCAAAATACCTTTATATGTATTTAAGACGAAGTAAAAAACAAAATAAAGCATTTTCACAAATTAGTTTTGAACATGAATCAATAATAATAAAATTTAAACACACATACGAAAGCAAATAAAATCAAACAAACAAATAAATAAATAAACACATCAAACAATTAAACAAATAAAGCTTGGGTTGCCTCCCAAGAAGCGCTTGTTTTTGTTCGAGTCACGAGCCTGACTCTACCCTTATTTAACAAAAATAGGGGAGGTTTTCCCTACACTTAGGATTAAGTGCGGGTGAAAGTAGCGATACACACCCTTAGGGTGGAAATATGCCACGTGAGGTGAAGGGGGTGAGTGAATGGCTTCCTTCATCCTAAAGCTACCCGGATAATAAGGGTTGATGGGTGGGTCGGTTTCTCTTTTGTCTCCTAGATGTAAATCTAAGGATGGAAAGTTGTGTAAAGGTTGAGGTTCCGGTTCATCAACACTAGGAAATTCCCTAGAACTAAAAGAAAGGTTATGACTACAAGTATTCAAACCTATATCCTCTAGTGGTGCTTGGTCCAAGGGTTCTACCTCCATTGGGATTCCTAAAGCTTCTTCTACTTCTTCCGGGTAAGTCACGGGCGGTGTGTGTGCCTCAAGTGATGGTAGGACTTGTGAGGTACTTTGTGGGCTTGGATTATCCACCTCATCCTCCATTTTATCTAGATTACCTATGTGTTTGTTTTGTACTATGATGTTACATGACATCCACTTAGGTATCCCAAAATAGTCATCCCCAGACAAACTTGTTTCATGATCCTTGAAATTTGTGGTCAATTGACTTGTACTAACGTTTGTTGGGTTGTCTACTCTATAATAATATTGGGCACAATCTTCTATGGTATCCCATGCTTCTTCAGCATTTAATTCCCTAAAGTCCCTATCGGCAAAATCGTTAATGCAAATTTGCTCATATCGGTCGACACGATCGTAAAAGATTTGGGTTAGGGATGCTAAATCGAAGCTATGATGAGGGACTATTCGGAGTAAGTTTTTAAAACGAGTCCATGCATCATATACGGGTTCATCTCGATATTGGTTGAACATCAAGATGTCATTAGGGGCAAATGGATTTCGTGGTCGGTAGTATGGTGGGTTCGCGTACTCCATATTGGTGAACGGATGAGTCAATGGAAAGGTTTTTACGAACAAAGACACAAAGAAAAGATAGACTATTGGAAAGCTAATAAAAAGAAAATAAAAATCTCACCAGATAGGAATCTAATGAGTAGACCTAATAAAAATAAAATTTCAACCTAAGCAATAACTACTCCCCGGCAGCGGCGCCAAAAACTTGATGCGTGGTTTTGCGACCTTACAATAGGTTTTACCTCTCGAGGGATCTCAAGAGGCTTACAACCCTACCAGGCAGTGTACCTGACCGATGTAGTATAGTGTAGTGGTAAGTACGGGGGATTGATCGTTCTCCACAGGGAATAGTGTTCGTTAGGTATGAAAAACTACTTTAATAGGTCTAAGGGTGAGAGAAGATTCTTTTTATGTTTTTATATTTTTTTTGGAAAGCAAGTAAAATCTCGGGTTTGAAAGAGTGGGCGGAATTAGTTGCTAGTCAACTAACCCAAATTACTACGAATGCAAATTAAATAAAATAACAGAAAATGAAAATGTTGGTGAAAACTTATGTGGAGGGAAATGTGTTTACTTAGATTTCCTTACTCCCTAACTATCTTTTACCGGTTGATTAGTGTGTATTAGTCGGTGGATGACGGGTGTATTCCTTAATACCATTCGTGGGGTGGCGTACGTACTTCCCCAACTCTACAAGCTCCTACTTCACTCCTATGTCGAGCCGGCTAGGAAGCTCCTAACATGGGATCACTAGAATTCGCTTGTGCATTAAATACAACCATAAAAACCTTTAGTACGCATTGGTTCATGTTTCTTAAGACGTTCAAGCAAGTTACCGAATAGGAAGTTAGCCAGTTTTCTTAAGCCTAACATAGATGAACAATGATCCAATACAACTAACAACACACTAATAACCAATAATCAATAGCTAGGTTTCATTAGATCTAAGCAAACACAAGATAAATCTAGCCTAACATGTTAAACAAAAGACAAGAATAAGATAGAATCAAACAACACATAGACATATTGAATGATTAATTGATAACTTATCTTCAATGTAACATGGAATCTCTCAAGGCAAAAAGCCTTGAAAGAGCTGCCAAATTCGTCCTAGGGTTTTCACACACAAAGTTCCCCAATAAGTTCCACACTAATGACAAAGAATTGCAAAACTATATATAGATTTTTGGATCTGACGGCGTCACGTTATGGAGTGTGACGCCGTCACCTCGCCGCTTTTAGGGTTCCCGGATGACCTTCTTGACGCCGTCCCTCTTTAGCTCTCAAAAATCCGTTCTGGCTTATCAAGGCTTGACGCCCTCAGACTATGAACGTGACGCCGTCCCTCTTTAAATTATAACGTGACAACCTTGATCAGATTAAAGCGTGACGCCGTCAGAATTTCCATGCAATTTCTTTGGCTTATCATGAGTAAATTTCACATCCACCACTTTTGCCAAGCCATGAAGCCGTCCAGGGTTAATCCTGACGCCGTCAAAGGTAACTTCCAGCAAGATTTTGAGACTTTGTCGTTTTCTTCACTTTTATGCTCCAAAAACGTCCAAAATGCTTCCTTTTCCAGATTTCTTCTCAAAAGTACCTAAAATGACAAAAGGAACGATTTAGGGCAATATTTGATCAAATAAATACGATTTAGGGCTTAAATGACCCCTTAAAAGTGGTACACTTTTCGCTTCATCAGTGTACGAGACGAAGTAAGCTCAACCGAGATTATTTCGTGCTTATAGTCGTGTTTGGTTTTGCTTATTTATTTATTTGTTTGGTCCGAATGGCTTGGTAACTATTTTTGGTTGTTTTGAATTGATAACTTGCGACATAAGGTTAGCCGAGACACCTATTGTCTCGGCGAGGTATTGTTGTGGTCCGTTTGGTTTGACTTGTGGCTTGGAAACACTAGCCAAGACTTTAAGTCTCGGCCGAGTACTATTGTTGTTGGTTCGAATGGACTTTGACTCACGATTGGTTATAGCCGAGCCCTTGTCTCGACAAGATATTAGTTTGGATTTGATATTGGATATGCTTATTGTTAAACTTGTTGATTGAAACATTTGGGACACAAGCCGTAGGATAGTTGGCCGAGAATGATTATGGTTGACTTGATACTGGTGAACTTGATTCGAATGTGATGTTTTGGCTAAGAGTGTTAGCCGAGACCTCGTGATCTCGGTGTGACCTCGACGTGCCCATAGTTTGGTTAATATTGGACTTGTGAATGTATTGGACTTATTGACTACGTTTGATCCGGCTTATAGCCATGAGAATTGTGAGAATGTGACTCGATACATTTTTGAAACTTGTGACATGTTACAAAACAAAAATAAAGAAGAAAAGATAAAATAGGAGAAATAAATAACAATTTAATTGTTAGTTAATAAATATAAAGAATATACATATATATTTTTGGGAAATATAAGTTGAGGAAATAACGGAAAATGCGAGGTTACGAGAACGTATTGAGGCACATTTGCCTTGGTATATTAATATTGGGATTATGGATATTTTTTGGGATTTATTTGAAGTTATGGATCGGTTTAACATTAATAGGCCTGACCGGCATAGTTATCGGACTTGTTGGTTTGAGGAGCCTAATAAGGGCCCGATAAGTGTGTTGGGAATTACAGATTTGAGAATTACAAAACCCACAACCAGAAATGAAGAAAGAAGAAACAATGAGAACCTAATATGTAATAGTTAGCTTTATTAGTAAGCTAGGGTTTCTTGTAAACTCCCTCTATTATATAATGAGGGTAGGCGTCTAGGTTACAGGCACTCAATTAATAGATAGTCTCTCCAATGAGAGTCTAGAAACGCATAGAGCGTGTAGTGTAGTAGTAGTAGTAGTAGTTTATTTATGTTTTATAAAGAAAACCTTATTAGTAATGTTGATTGTGTTCTTATTCCGCTATGCATATCAATATTACTGATCCTAGATGGGCTTGATCGTGGTTTTATAATTGGTATCAGAGCGGGTTGCTCTCAATATCTAGGATCTACAAGGTTGTTGCTGTTGGAGATGGAGCAGATGAGCAGATCTAGTGAAGGTACGAATTGGTCTTCATAAGGTATAAACAGATATGTTTTTGTTTTGGTTTCGATCTGTTATATTTATGTGAGAAAGGTGAATTGTTGATCGAATTCAATATTAATTGGTTGCGTAATTAATTGATTTGTGGGACTGGATGATTTAATCAATTTGTCGCATCTGATTGTTATAAATTCATTCATGGTCAATGCAAAAATTATCTCGTACTGATATGATGAAAGTGAATTCGATTGTGATTGGTCAATTGATTATGAGTTGAGCAGAGAATTTTTGTTTGTTGTCGTATTTGTGGAAGTATAGAGCAGATATATCTCGCACTAATTTATTCGTGGGTCATAGCAGTGATAAAGGGAAGTTGTTTATTTATTAATGGTGCGAATTAAATTCATCCTCATACTGACGCATTTTAAATTGGATCAGTGGAAGAATAGGATATAATTGTTGTCGCTTGTGATTAATATCATGAAGTGTTTGTTCTGTCGTTATTTGCTAAGGCAAGGTTGTGTCTGGTGGTAATTTCACTCTTCATCACGTGGGTCAGTTACATAGCGACAAAGTTTGATTGGGTTATGTGTTATTTTTAATCTCGTACAGATCAGTGTGGGAATTAATGCTGGTTGACCCATAAAGATAATTCTCGACTCCTATTAATTATGGTGGTTAATTCTGGTCTCAATATTTTTCTACTGCTCGTTAAGTCTGCTCAGGTATTCGTTAATACTGCTCTGGGAAGTTAAGTCTGTTCACCAAACTTAATTAATTCTGGTCTCCTTCAGTTAATGTTGATCCCAGTTGAGCTTCACGATCTTATTAATTACTTTAGATATAAACCTAAAGCAATCGGTATAGAAACTGATCTTGAGTTGTATATCAAATATTATGCGGAACTTAATATTTGATCTTAAGAAGAATAAAACACAAGATAATTATCAAACAACACTTCAATATATTAATACGATTGCTCGATAGCAATAGGGTTACAAGAAACCTTGAAGTGTAAAACAATAACGATACGTATATCTAACCTAACCCTAGATCCTCCTTTTATAGCTTAAGGAGTCCTAGTCGGTTTACAAGACTTTCTATACAAGAAAAATATCTTTACATATCTTTTCTATACTTATCCTTAACATACTATACATATCTAATAAGCAGCAAAGTAACTAGTCTAGCAGCAGAGTCTTCGTGGGCTAGCAGCAGAGTTACACTTTGCTTATTATCCCAATCCAGCAGAGTTATAGTCTAATCAGCAGAGTCTTCGAACTGATCAGCAGAGTACCACTTAGTGTATTTCCCGAATAGCATCATCTTTAGACCCAAGAATCCTCCCCTAAACTTGATATTTTTCTCCAAAAATCATCAAGTTTCCTTTAAACCCAGCTAATCACTAGGAGGATGCTTCCAAACACTTTACTGTTTTGAGGTCTTTGATTCCAACACTTTTCTATACCTCTCCACTAACTCAAAAGCTTGATGATCTGATAAAAATGGTCTTTGCAAACTCAGCATTCCAGGTTGTAACATATTAGTCAACAGAGTAGTATTCTTGAACACAGGATAATCTTTCTCTGTTAACATGTATAAACACAAACCATTACTTCCAGTCAATGCATGTACTCCACATGATTGATATAGATACCATCTGATAACTTTGCTTGAACTTATCACATTCTTCCAATCAAGACTTCTTTCATCAGGTTCAAACATATTCTTCAAATAGTAATAGTTGAGTCTTTCATGTACAACCTCTGGTCTAGTATCACCATAATTCATCTTGTACAGCTTCCAGAGTTGTAGAATATCATCCCTATCCATGTAGTGGAACATTTGAGAAAAACTGATATATCCCACACTTGGTCCATTTGATCTCTTGATTCCCCAGCATGCTTGACTACCATTTAGAACATCATGTGAGTATGAAATGATTGGGTATTTTGTTGACAAAGGAACTACATTAAGTAACCCAGGTTCTTCTTGAGGTTTATGAACTGTGAGATCCATAATCCTTTTCATATCATCTGCAGTCACTTCTTCAAAATTATGGTCATCACAATCCTCTTTCTCTGAATCACTCATCAATACTGACTGAGTTCTTCACTTCTTCCTACCCACCTGCTTTACTTTCCTCCTATATCTTTTTATACCAACAGAGGATTCAGTCAGTACTTCATCTTCAATAATAACCTCTTTCTCCTTTTCAACATCAGACACTATGAGCTTTTTAACATTTGACTCAGGATTCATGTAAGCATTTGGTGCTACTTTAACTCTTGTAAGCTTAGCAACCTCATCATCATTTAGTGAATCAATTTTGCATTCCATCTCCTTTCTTGCTTCTTCATACTTCTTTTCAACATCTTCATATGACAAAAGTTTCAAATCTTTTAATTTCCAATTCTTCATATGCCTCAGATAATATTCTTGATGAGTTCTGAGTTCCCTTCTTGTAGGAGGTTTAAGCACTTTCTTCTTTTTCCTCTGATTGACCAACTTCTTCTTTTGTTTTGCTTTAAACTCTTCCAAGAAGTCAAACTCGTTTATAGCAGCAAAATCATCTTGTAACTCTTCTTTCACTTTAACCCATTTGATAGCAGCCTCATTACTTGCTTGTTCATCTTCCCAATTTTCAAGTAATGCTCTGGTTTTTGCCTCATTCTCAGCCAACTACCTTTGTCTTTCAAGCTCTTTTTTCTCATCTTCTTCTACCAATTTTCTTGCAGCATCTGAATCATACCTAGATTGATCCTCTTTTGGCCAGAATTCAAAAGGAATATGCCATGGGTAAGAGTCATCTAATTTGCCTTTACCTTTACCAGTGTATGTTGGTTGTGTAGGTTTAGATACCGGTTCAGGTTCTCTTATGGTAACTCCTTTGGCTTTTGGTCTTGTAGGTTGTGGTGCAGGTTTAGATGAAATTTCTTTTGATGCAGGTGTTTTGTTTCCAAGGTTAAGCAATACTTGGGCTAAGGGCATTGTGTCTTCATCAAATTCACTAGCAGAGTGATTTAACCTATCAGCAGAATTATTTCTCCCATCAGCAAAGAGTTCTGCATTAATAGCAGAGTCAACCTTTTCATTTGTTTCCATTTCAACCTCCCCTGAATCTTTGAGTACCTCCCCTGAACCTGCTGCATCCTTCTGATCATTCCTCCCCTGTTTGGAAGCATCCTCTCCCAAACATGGTTTTGGAAACTTTCAACTGTGAAGATCTTGATCTCGGCATCCCCTCAAGATGTGTAACCCTAAGCTTAAGTCTTCTGATTTCAGCACCCTAAGAAGCTTTGACTGTCTTTAGCTCCTTTCTAAGACCAAGAACCTCCTTTGACAATTTTGTACATGTATTCGTCAATTCCTGTAATTGTTTCATGATATCCTCACAACTTCGGTCTGTGTGACCTGACCCGAGAGGTTGATCACTGGAATTGGCATTGTGTACAGGTGTTTTAACCATCAAATCCTCTGTTTCATGTTCAATACTAGCCTCAACACTTCGACCTGTGTTACCTGGTCCGAGAGGTGTATCATAGGCATTGACATTTTGTACTGTATCAGCCATCAATTCAGTAGTAGTTTCAGGTATGTCCTCATCACTTTGGGATGTGTTAACTTCCTTGAGAGGTGAATCTTGAGACAAAAACTCAGTCTCAACCCTAGGTTGAACATCTGAGCCCCCCATATTAACCATTTGGCTGGGGTTACCATCAATTGTATTAGGTTCTTGAGAACCTGCTACAATAGATGTTGCCATGGTCGAGGTCTTAAGTATATTAGCACTGTCCTGTTCAACTACTAAGTTGGAAACAGTAGTGCCAGCCTCTTCCATCATGGTACCTGCATCACTTGTACCAGCCTCATCTGCATCCATACTGACATTGGTCAGAGGTGTCACAATGTCCTCTTGTTGTGAAGCCCTAGGTGAGTGGGTATGATGGGGTTCATTAGAAGATGATTCATTCAAACTTGTAGATGAGGATGTGTGATGGGAAGCTATGGGAGTTCCAGCCTCTTCATCCTCATTAACTGCAGCCACAATATTCAGAATGTGTTGAGACAGGGGAGTGATGGTGCCGGAGAAACCTTTCCCATTTTTCTTTAGAAAAGCAAACATTTTGATTACCATTATGCTACTTGGCTCAATATTTGTATGTTCCAAAGGTTCTTTGAGTTGATGGTTTATGATGAGCTGTAAAAACCTTGGATACAAATAGAACTGCTTCTTGACATACTTCTTCATACCCTCAAAAATCATGGATGAAAAATCAAATGGTTGTCCTGTGGCCAAACAAACTAAGGCCATGGCTTGAGGAGCACTAAATTCATTCCATCCACCTACTTTGGGAAACAAACAGTGTTGAAGAGTATGCAATAGAAACTTCCAATGTGAGCAAAGAAGACCTTTATAGAAAGTTCCAGTAGTCTCAGGCCTCTCATACCCAATTTTCTCAAGCTCAGTCAAAATAACTTCGGTAGTAAGATTAGGGGATGTTGGAACACCTGATAGACGAAGGCTTCTCTTAATAGAGGTTTCACTAACTACAATACTCTCTCCATCTACATTACCAATTAACCTTTCCTCCCCGTCAAGGGTATCAAGCTTAACAGTTGACCAAAACTGGTGCATATGAGATTTAATAATGGGAGGATCAACTGTTAAAGCATACCTTAATCAAGATGCACTAAGAAAATCCATAACTTCATGAAATCCTTTAGCAGCTGAAACCTTGCTAAGAAACGCAATCTGATTGTGCTCATCAGGAAACTTTCTTCGAGCCATAATGGGTTTGGGGGTTTTGGATATAAGGTGGTGAATTAATGTTTTTGGGTGAGAATTAGATGTAGTTTTGAGCAATTAAAAAGTAATGAGATCAAATTGGTGTGTGATACCGTTTTGATCGAATTAGGTTTTAAAACGCGCCAAAAATTTCAATTTAACCCCTTTACTTTCAAACTCAGCAGCAGAGTTATGAAAGGTTTGACCAAAAGTCAACTTTCCCAAAATCTCCAAATATAATCCCTTAAAACGATACCAACCCCGCATTCAAGGCTATAAATCCCTCAATATTTTAGCAAATCCCCAATTTCACAAACCCTAATACGAAAACCAAATAACCATGAGTTCATCCAAAGCACCGATTATTGAAATTTCCTCAGATTCCTCTTCAGATACTTCACAAGGATGGGCAAATTATTTTCCCCCAAGTTCATCGTCTGCACAACGCAAGGGCAAAGCGATTGTTGAAGAAGAAGTGTCTGACCCGCTTCCATCGACTCCATCTTCCTTTGAAGACTCCAGCAGAAGAGACAAATTCCATCCTCAAGTCAACAGCAGAGTCCAGCTCCAAGACCAGTGATACTGGCACTTCCCTGTCCTAGAGTGTCAGAAGCCATGGGTACCAGAGGACCTCGCAGCAAGATGATGCCTGACTTTGTTGGGAAGGGAAAGGAAAAAGCTTGATTTGGGATAGGTTGTTTAGGTTGTGAAATCTTTGGCCTTGGTTTCTTTTGAAATTCTTTTGAACAATGGATGTAAGTGACCGATGTCATTGTACCGATCAAAAATAAACCTAATTACCTTATACTAGATAGGGCAAGCGGGTATCGTATCCACGAGGAGTATGTGGTTATAGCTAAGTTTAACGAAATAAATAATTGATTGATTGTTTGGTTTAATAACTTAATAATTAAAATACTAATTAACTAGAAAGTAAATAAGCAATAAAAATAAAGAAACAAATAAAAGTAAGGTTTGTAAACAGTTGGATGAAAAGCAATCCCTCCCGGCTCCAGATATAATGATATGACCAAGTTACGGATTAATTCTAATGTTTGCCTTCAAACCACATAGACACAGTTTTTATTAATTGAAAAGGATAATTTTGGGCACAAGTTATGTTTATCACACAAATCGTCTTTATCCCTAAACTAGTGGACTCGGCACAACTCGTTGACTAGCAATAACATGTCTTACAATAATCTTATCAATTAATTTAATAATTACTCAAGTGAACAATTATGGGTACAAGTTATGTTTAACATACGACCGTCTTAACCCCTATACTAATTAGGCTCGGCACGAATCGTTGACTTGCAATAATATGTCTCATAATTATTCAATCAAATAATTATATTAAACATTAAAATCAAATAAAAGATATGCATTAAAATCATATGAATCAATGTATGACAAACAATGTAGAATCCATACACATAATCAAACCAAATATATCTTTTACCGGGAGAGATTACAAAAAGGTTTAGCCGCGCATCACGTTAATGCACGCCATCTCTTTTCTTTCTTCTGACGAACAGTGCATTATAAAAAAATGGGATGCGGCTAACTTTTCTTTCGAATGGTCCAAATGGGGTCTTGTCTTCTTTCTACCTAATGATTGAAAAACAAGAATGAATGGCGGCTGAATTATCTTGAGTGGGGTCCTCTGCGTCTTGCTGTCCTCCGAATTAATAAAATAATGACAGCCCTCCTTTTGTGTTTCTGTCGAATATATATATATATCACAAGGGTTAAAACCCTTTTTTTCTTTTGCTTTGTTCCTACGCCAACCAGACAAGGCCCAAGCCCTTTTTTTCCTTCATTTGCTGCTGCGCCAACTCCAATTCAACAAGGCCCAATATAATTAATTTCATTGGCCTTTCATTATTTTGATTAATTAGTGGTATAAGTCCAAAAGTGAATTTTTATATGCAACTCACGAGCTGCTGCTTCCAGCAGGAATAAGCACGAATTTAATCCAGCTTTTTGTCCCATTTATGACTTAAAAGTGTAGCTTTCTCTTTTCTCTTTCCATGGCCTTTTGAATCACTTAAAACGGAGCTCGGACGAAGAAATTATGACCAAAATAGTGCAACAACGCCCAAATCTCTTATGTCTTTATATTAAACTTGTAATATCACCAATTTTAGCTCCTTTGTGCGCATAGCCTACATAAACACAAAACACCTTAAAGTAACATATATAAAGGATAATACCAATACATAATTAAGCAATTAAACAATATTAAGGTGTATGTAAAATGCGCCGATCAAACCTCCCCAACTTGACTCTTACTCGTCCCGAGAAAGACATTAAAAATAGTTTAGATAGAAATCATTTTAAGCACATGGATCTTCAAAGCACATAACAAGCACACCGATAATATCCATCATTTGCAACTAATAGTGAACGATAACCAACTTAAAGATAAAGCAACTTAGAATTGAAGGCCCTCACAAGGATAATCACTCATCTCTCAAGTGTTTAATTGGGTTATGTGTTTCACTCATTGTCATTCCTCAAGAGATGATTCTCCATAGGCTTGCAAATAGTCTCATTCGCCACTACTTAAGATTACACATGCACAACTCAGATGGTCTTATAATGGGTTATAACGTAAGGTGTAGGGTAAGGAAAAACGGTTTAGGATAATGGGGGATTTTTTCACTGGTGCCAAGTTAATCATCTAAATAGTTACATGTATAAACGTGGCGTTGCTAAGCCAAGACACAATAAATAACAAACAAAAAACAATAAAACAACTTTTTCTTTAATTTTCTCGACTCTTTCTTGACTTAAACATAAGCAGGATGGCAGTCCATATGTTTTTTTTTTTTTTTTTTCTCTTTTTTTTTTTCTTTTAATTTTCTTTCTTTTTTTTTTTCTTTTTTTTTCATTACTTTTGCTCTGCCATCGTTTTAATCTGCTTTAACATAATACATAACACATGATAACTTGAACATAACATAAAATCATAATACTAGCGACCCAAATTAGGAGGATCAATACACATGGAGCACTTAGACATTAACGTACGCGGGGGCAATAAATTGACATTCTTCCCCATTTCTCCATAAATAACCATACTACCATGAATCCCAATCATCCCAAAACTGTATACAACTCGACTTAGCAACCATGTAACTAAATAAACAATTAACTAAGGGTTTATATATTTTTCACAAGGGGTACGTACACTAAAGATGGGCTCAGAAGGGTTCACTAGGGGTATCTTGCACTAAAGATGAGTGCAACAAAAGGGTAGGGGCAATTACTTGACCAATGAAGTCAATGTAATTATAACAAAAGCAGGCTAAAACGGGGTTAAATCCTAGGTGCCATCATCATGCGTTGTACATACATAATTAATGCAATCTTGAAGAGACTAAGTGCAAGTTCTAGATGACATCGCATGGGAAGACTATCACTCATGAAAAGAAATATAAGACTGATTTTGGATGTGTCAGTCAACAAAGGCTCAGAACTCTCACCAGTTTAATCCTTCAATTTCTAAGAACTTATACTGTAAATACAATCCTCAAATAAACTATCGTAGCCAGCGACGGCACATAATTGCAAAATGAAAGATTTCTCTTATGTGTCGTACACTGTCCAATTCACATGCAAAAAACAATTTTATCAAAACATTTTCTTTTTCTTCCTCTTCCAAGTAAAAAGTAAATTAGGGAAACTTGATTTAATGGTTTGATTATGTAAACTAAAAATATGCAAAACTAAATTTACACGTGAACTAACTAAGTGCACACACTATGCAAAATTCAAATCAAATAATTCAACCAAAAATAAAATAAAAAGGAGCGGGTTCACCTGATTAAGCACTTATGGTTGGATCTTTATCTCGTGACATACTATGATCCAAATGTTTATCTCCAAAATCTGCAAAACTTAACAAATACGTGTAGAAGAGGCTTCTCACATCCAAATTAGCACGAAGCTTTTTAAACAATTAGACAGTTTTTTAGATTTTTTTTTTTTTTTTTTTTTTTTTTTTTTTTTTTTTTTTTTTTTTAAATTTCGCATTTTTAACCACATTTTCTAATTAAAATATTATGGTACCCCCCTCCCCAACTTAAAGCGTTGCATTGTCCCCAATGCAAACTCCAAGTTGAAATTTAGTTAAAAATTAATGATTTGAAAAAGAAAAAGAAAAATGAAAATAAAAATAAATTTCCTAAAACTCACTTTCGTAGGAATCACGGTTGCATTTAGCGAATGCAACAAGCCTTTAAACCCCTCGGTAGCCCGAGTGGATGAGTTGTAGTCTCGTGAGGGTTTATAGTGAACACACCCACAACGTTCAACAAAGTAAAATAAATAAAGAAATAAAATACAGGCTAGAGGGTGAATACGCCGTATCTATGGAAGTGGAATACGCCGTATTCACGACCTGACAAAAAAATAAAATAAAGAAAAAAAAATTTAAACAAACATGGGTTGCCTCCCAAATAGCGCTAAGTTTAACGTCTTCAGCCAGACAGTACCTCTTTGGAGTTAATTGCAAGATTGAGATGGCTCCAAGTGAACCAGCTCGACAGTTTCCACATTACCATTTTCCAACATGATGTATGGTTTGAGTCGATGTCCATTAACCTTGAAAGGTTCACCACTGTCCATATTTTTTATTTCCACCGCTCCATGTGGAAAAACTTATGTCACAACGTATGGACCCGTCCACTTGCTCTTGAGCTTACCTGGAAAAAGCTTAAGACAAGAATTAAACAACCAAACCTTTTGACCTACTGTGAAGGATTTCTTGGAAATATGTCGATCATGAAAAGCTTTGGTTTTGTCCTTGTATATTCTTGAACTTTCATATGCATCTCGCCGTATTTCATCAAGTTCTGACAATTGAAGCTTCCTTGCGATTCCTAGCTTCATCCAAATCCATGTTCACCTGTTTAATAGCCCATTCTGCACGATGCTCAAGTTCAACAGGTAAGTGACAAGCTTTACCATAAACAATTCTATAAGGTGACATGCCAATAGGGGTTTTAAATGCCGTTCGATACGCCCAAAGCGCATCATCTAGTCGTAAAGACCAGTCTTTGCGATCAGTACGAACAGTTTTTTCTAAAATCCGTTTAATTTCCCTATTTGACACTTCAACTTGTCCACTTGTTTGTGGATGATTTGGAGTGGCAATCCGATGATTAACACCATAGTGTTTAAGTAATTTTCCAAACTTAAAGTTTTTAAAATGGGAACCCCCATCACTAATGATAGCTTTAGGAATTCCATGTCTCACAAAAATATTCTTTTTGACAAATTTTAAAACTACACTATGGTCATTCGTCCTAGTGGCTTCGGCTTCGACCCACTTGGACACATAATCAACGGCCACTAAGATGTACAAGTTTCCATATGAGGTGGGAAATGGTCCCATAAAGTCTATTCCCCACACGTCAAAAATTTCAACCACAAGTATGGGGTTCGTTGGCATTTGATCACGCCTAGTGATACCCCCTACTTGTTGGCAACGTGTACATGATTTAACAAATAAATGTGCATCCTTAAATATTGTTGGCCAAAAGAAACCGCTTTGAAGCACTTTATGCCCAGTTTTCTTTGCACTAAAGTGTCCCCCACAAGCATAAGAGTGACAATGAGCTAGAATATCCATATGCTCATGGTCGGGGACACAACGATGAATCACTTGGTCCGCACACATTTTATATAACTCAGGGTCTTCCCAAATATAATACTTCAATTGTGAAAAGAAGTAATTCTTTTGTTGCTTAGACCAATGTTCTGGAAGCTTTTTAACTGCAAGATAGTTAACAATATTAGCATACCAAGGAAGTTTTAAAATAGAAAATAAACTCTCGTCAGGAAAGCTTTCCTTAATAGCATCAGCAGGGTTAAATGGAGGTGGAGTAATTCTAGATAGATGATCCGCGACAACATTTTCACAACCCTTTTTGTCACGAATCTCTAGATTAAATTCTTGTAGCAATAAAATCCACCTAATCAACCTAGGTTTTGCATCTTTCTTCGCTAATAGATGTCTTAAGGCACTATGGTCAGAAAATACAATAACCTTAGAACCCGAAACATAAGAACGAAATTTGTCAAGGGCAAAAACAACAGTAAGTAACTCTTTTTTGGTAGTCGTATAATTTAATTGAGTATCCGAAAAGGTTTTACTAGCATAATAAATCACAACGGGTTTCTTTTCCACCCATTGCCCCAAAACCGCCCCTGCTGCATAGTCACTTGCATCACACATAATTTCAAAAGGTTTAGTCCAGTCAGGTGACTGTAAAATGGGGGCTTCTATAAGTTTTTGTTTGAGCAAGTTGAAGGCCTTTATACATGATTCATCAAAGTCAAATACTGCATCTTTTGAAAGCAAATTACATAGAGGTTTTGAAATTGCACTAAAGTCTTTAATAAATCTCCTATAAAAGCCAGCATGTCCTAAAAATGAGCGAACCCCTTTGACACTAGTAGGTGGTGGGAGTGTGGAAATTACTTGTACTTTGGCACGGTCAACCTCGAATCCCTTCTCAGAGACAACGTGCCCTAGAACAACTCCTTCCCGAACCATAAAATGACTCTTTTCCCAACTAAGAACAAGGTTAGTCTCGGTGCACCTTTTTAAAACATTTTCTAATTGCCCCAAACAACCCTCAAAAGATTGACCAAATATAGAAAAATCATCCATAAAAATTTCTAATGACTCTCCTACCATATCAGAAAAAATACTCATCATGCAACGCTGAAAAGTAGCGGGTGCATTACATAAACCAAATGGCATTCTTCAGAATGCAAATGTGCCATATGGGCAGGTGAAAGTCGTTTTGGCTTGGTCCTCGGGGTGGATGGGTATTTGATTATAACCTGAATACCCATCCAAAAAGCCATAAAATTTCTGACCTGATAGTTTCTCGATGATTTGGTCAATGAATGGTAAAGGAAAGTGGTCTTTCGAAGTAGCGGCGTTAAGCTTACGGTAGTCAATGCAGACTCTCCAACCAGTTACCGGCCGAGTTGTGAGTTTTTCCCCATTATCCATTTCAACAATGGTGATGCCCGCTTTCTTCGGCACCGTCTGGGTCGTACTTACCCACTCGCTATCTGAGATAGGATAAATGATCCCCGCGTCCAACCATTTTAGCACCTCCTTTTTCACCACATCTTTCATATTAGGATTCAACCTCCTTTGAGCATCTCGAGATGGCTTTATTTCAGGTTCTGTGACAATCCTATGCATGCATAATGATGGACTTATCCCTTTCAAATCTGCTATTGTCCATCCAATTGCCTCTTTATACTTGGTGAGCACCTTCAATAATGCTTCCTCCTGTAAACCTGAAAGATCAGAAGCAATTATAACAGGTAAGCTATCATTATCACCTAAAAATGCATACTTTAAATGAGATGGTAAAGGTTTCAATTCAAGTGTTGGAGGTATCTCCAATGACGGCTTTGTTTCCGTGTCAAAACTATGTGGTAATGCCTCCACTTTATGAGACCATGGTGGTTTTTGTTGGTCAAATGATTTCACCACGTGTTCTTCAATTTGTTTCGCTTCCTCCACTTCAAGAAGCTCTTCATTTTCACCTGAAACATACAACTCAAACAGGTCGTCCTTAAGCATACGAGGTGCATGCTTTTGAACTTCCTCATCAATAGTATCAACCTGGTAACACTCATTTAAAGTAGGAGAATTCAATGAATTAAACACATTAAGTCGAAGCTTCCTATTACCAAAGGCAATATCCATGGCGCCTGTTCAAAAATTAATCCTAGCATCAATGGTGGCTAAGAAAGGGCGACCAAGAATAATGGTCGGTTGAGTATCCTTGTATGATGGTTCGGTGTCCATCACAAGAAAATCTACCGGGTAGTAAAAGTCATCAACTTTGACAATCACATCCTCCAATATACCCCTAGGAATCTTAGTTGATCGATCAGCTAAAGAAATAATAGTATCTGTTTGTCGTAGAGTTCCTAAATCATACCGATCAACAAGACTAGCCGGAAGTATATTAATGCTTGCTCCAAGATCCAAGAGTGCCTTTTTAATGATGATGTTACCTACCATTACAGAAATTAAAGGTGCTCCTGGGTCTTTAAATTTAGGAGGAAGAGGACTAGACAAAACAGCACTCACATGTTCAGTTAAATCAATCTTTTTAGGCAATGATACTTTAAGCTTTCTCTTTTGAGTGCACAAATCTTTTAAAAACTTAGCATAAGCTGGAATTTGCTTAATTGCATCGATAAGTGGAAGATTTATTTTTACTTGTTTAAAAGTTTCCCACATATCTTCCGAATGAGGCCCCTTTTTCCCAAATGGCATAGAAGCCGGTTTTTCTAAAGCCGAAGGGTATGGTGTTGTAGTGTTCTTCACACCATCCTCCCCAACTTTAGGTGATTCAGTGGTTTCATAAGGGCTTTTTAGTGGGTTTTGAATACTTTTATCCTTTTTAAGTTCATCTACCATTATATGTTCCGGTTCATCATTCTCAACTTTATCAAAATCAACAACATTTTCATTTTCTGTATTAAAATCCACATCATCTTGTGTAAATTCAGACGTACCTGGGATTTTTACCTTGTTGTTGTAAGTCTTACCACTACGAAGAGATGTAATCATATTCAAATGCTCATTTCCATTCTTCTTGTGAGCCGGATTGAGACTGGTGTAGCTCGGTAGCTTTCCATCATCTCTTTTGTTCAATTGGTCTGCCAACTGACCAAACTGTCTTTCAAGAGCTGCAATAGATTTGTTGGTGCTCTTGAATCTTTGATTGACCACATCGTTGGATTTCACCATTGAATCCATAAACTTCTCAAGTTTTTGTTCAAAACTTGAGTGTTGGTTGTCACCTTGTTGTGGCCTTTGTTGGTAAGAACGTTGTTGTTGTTGATAATTTGATGACCCGCCCCCCTCATATCTCGGTTTGTAGCCCGAGTTAGATTGTTGTGCATTATTTGGGCGAGTTTCATCTTCAGTCCTCCACCTAAAATTAGGGTGATTTCTCCATCCCGGGTTGTAACTCTCAGAAAATGGGTCATTTCTCGGACGACTTCCATATGCTTCATATACCTGTTCGTCATATGGTGGTAGTGATCCCGAAGATTGACATCTATTAGCCAGGTGACTAGGATTTCCACACATCGAACAAGATTCTTGTACCTGCGATACTTGCGAAACATTTGAACTACCCTTCCCGATATTTCGGAGTAAAAGATCAAACTTTTTATTTAGTTCACCTATTTCAGATTTCACTTCTTTTTGAAAGCCATCTGGGTTTGAAATTGAATAAATAGAAGAAGAGTGGTTGTTTGTTCGATCCACTGAAGCTTGGGTTTTAGAACCTTTACTCAGCGTACCGAAAAATGTCCATTCTTCGTCACTTGGACGAGTTAAGAAAAGACCACCACTAGCAGCTAGTAAAAATTGTCTATTTGATGCATCCAAACTATCATAAAATATTTTCACAAGTTCCCATTTAGGTATATCATGATGAGGACATGACCTTAACAAATCATTTAACCACTCAAACGACTCGTGAAAAAGTTCACCTGGAATTTGACGAAAAGCTTTTATCTTGTTTCTAACATCACTTGTTTTACTAATTGGATAGAATTCTTCCAAAAATAGTTTTTGCATATCCGCCCAAGTGGTAATACTTTGGCGTGGAAGAGAATTAAACCAATGTTTAGCTCTATCTTTAAGTGTATATCGGAAACAAACGTAACCTAATGTCATCCTTAGTCAAACCAGTTATCTCATGGGTGTCAGCAATTGCGAAAAATTCAGAAATAAAATCATATGGTTCTTCAATTGTTGACCCTCTAAATGTAGGTAAAATATTTAAAATTGAATGCTTCAAATTAAAAGTTGGAACATTATCACCTGTGCGATAAACAATTGGTGTTGGATCCTCAAATGTTCCCGGCCTATAGTAAGTATCAACTCCTCTTGCCATGATCACAATTTTCACTTCTTCTTCAGACTCGGCTTCACTTTCAGAAAATCTCTCCGAATTCTCACCTTCAAAATTGTCCAAATGTGTATCTTCCAAATCTATATTCCCCGACGAAGATGTAATGGTTGCTCGCTGTGACACACGATTCTTCCTAGCTGTCTTCTCAATTTCCGCGTCAAAAGCAAGTGGTGATGTGCGTCCGGAATATCATGTACGCATACAAGAAATCTAACTCTGCAAATGAACCACTAAAAAAAAAAACGCGTAAAGATGAACTAAACAATTTAAACAAACTAAAAACAGAAAATAAAATATTTTTGGTTTTTTTTAATAATAAAAATAAAAACAACTAATTTAAAACAAAATAAAAAAAATAATAAATAAATAAACTATAAGCGCACTAACTCCCCGGCAGCGGCGCCAAAATTTGACCGATGTCGTTGTACCGATTAAAAATAAACCTAATTACCTTATACTAGATAGGGCAAGCGGGTATCGTATCCACGAGGAGTATGTGGTTATAACTAAGTTTAACGAAATAAATAATTGATTGATTGTTTTGTTTAATAACTTAATAATTAAAATACTAATTAACTAGAAAGTAAATAAGCAATAAAAATAAAGAAACAAATAAAAGTAAGGTTTGTAAACAGTTGGATGAAAAGCAATCCCTCCCGGCTCCAGATATAATGATATGATCAAGTTACGGATTAATTCTAATGTTTGCCTTCAAACCACATAGACATAGTTTTTATTAATTGAAAAGGATAATTTTGGGCACAAGTTATGTTTATCACACAAATCGTCTTAATCCCTAAACTAGTGGACTCGGCACAACTCGTTGACTAGCAATAACATGTCTTACAATAATCTTATGAATTAATTTAATAATTACTCAAGTGAACAATTATGGGTACAAGTTATGCTTAATATACGACCGTCTTAACCCCTATACTAATTAGGCTCGGCACGAATAGTTGACTCGCAATAATATGTCTCATAATTATTCAATCAAATAATTATATTAAACATTAAAATCAAATAAAAGATATGCATTAAAATCATATGAATCAATGTATGACAAACAATGTAGAATCCATACACATAATCAAACCAAATATATCTTTTACCGGGAGAGATTACAAAATGGTTTAGCCGCGCATCACGTTAATGCACGCCATCTCTTTTCTTTCTTCTGACGAACAGTGCATTATAAAAAAATGGGATGCGGCTAACTTTTCTTTCGAATGGTCCAAATGGGGTCTTGTCTTCTTTCTACCTAATGATTGAAAAACAAGAATGAATGGCGGCTGAATTATCTTGAGTGGGGTCCTCTGCGTCTTGCTGTCCTCCGAATTAATAAAATAATGACAGCCCTCCTTTTGTGTTTCTGTCGAATATATATATATCACAAGGGTTAAAACCCTTTTTTTCTTTTGCTTTGTTCCTACGCCAACCAGACAAGGCCCAAGCCCTTTTTTTCCTTCATTTGCTGCTGCGCCAACTCCAATTCAACAAGGCCCAATATAATTAATTTCATTGGCCTTTCATTATTTTTGATTAATTAGTGGTATAAGTCCAAAAGTGAATTTTTATATGCAACTCACGAGCTGCTGCTTCCAGCAGGAATAAGCACGAATTTAATCCAGCTTTTTGTCGCATTTATGACTTAAAAGTGTAGATTTCTCTTTTCTCTTTCCATGGTCTTTTGAATCACTTAAAACAGAGCTCGGACGAAGAAATTATGACCAAAATAGTGCAACAACACCCAATTCTCTTATGTCTTTATATTAAACTTGTAATATCACCAATTTTAGCTCCTTTGTGCGCATAGCCTACATAAACACAAAACTCCTTAAAGTAACATATATAAAGTATAATACCAATACATAATTAAGCAATTAAACAATATTAAAGTGTATGTAAAATGCGCCGATCAGTAAGGAAACTTTATGTTGTACTTTGCTTTTGTGATCAATGAACTTTATCTTTCCTTGCTTTACTTGATTGTGTATTCATGTATATCTGCAAAAGGTTAGTAGAAAACCACAAACACAAGCAAGAATATCCCACAATAGCAGCAGAGTAGCATAGCATCAAACAAGTTAAGAAACAGCAAATTTTGACTAAACACCAGACTTTGACTAAACAACAGCACAAATCCTTAGACAATTTTACAAAAACATACAGAGATAAGATGTTTAAAGATTAAAGATTCATCATGCCAATACTAGCAACTAAAAATTGAAATCTACTTATATCAAAACATTTGGTAAGTAGATCAGCGACATTATTGTCAGTATGTATTTTAACCACTTGAATTATCTTTTTCTCATTACAATCTCTAATAAAATAATGTCTTATCTCTATGTGTTTTGTTTTAGAATGAAAAACAGGATTTTTGATAATACACATTGTGCTGTTGTTGTCAATATAAATTTTGGTGTTCATGAAATTGTACCCATAATCCAGCAATTGGTTCTGAATCCAGAGCACTTGTCCATAGCAGCTAGAAGCAGCAACATATTCTGCTTCAGTTGTTGAGTTAGCCACAACATTCTGTTTCTTGCATTGCCATGAGATTAGCCTATGACCAAGGTACTGACAGCCTCCAGTGGTTGACTTTCTATCCAAACCAGCTCCAGCATAGTCACTATCTGAGTATCCTATCAAGTCAAAGGGTGAATTATTAGGATACCAAAGGCCCAATTTAGGTTGACCCTTTAGGTACCTAAAAATTCTTTTGACCACTTCCAAGTGTGAAACTTTTGGGGACACTTGAAATCTAGCACAACCACACACAGAAAACATGATATCTGGCCTTGAAGCAGTCAGATACATCAATGAACCAATCATTGATCTATACAGATGTACATCAACCTCTACCCCATCTTCATCCTTGAGCAAAGGTTTATTTTTATCCATTGGTGTCTTAGCTGCTTTCACATCATTGAAACCAAATTTCTTCAACATATCAGCCATATACTTGTCTTGGCTAATAAGAATCCTATTTGATTTCTGCTTGACTTGAAGCCCCAAAAAGAAAGTGAGTTCACCCATAGAACTCATCTCAAACCTGTTGTGCATCAGCTTTTCAAAACCTTCACATAACACCTTATTTGTAGACCCAAAAATGATATCATCTACATAAACCTGAACAAGTAGGATATCCTTTTTCTCTTTCTTAATGAACAATGTTTTATCAATGGTTCCTCTGCAAAAACCATTGTTCAACAAATACAAGGATAAGGTGTCATACCAAGCTCTAGGAGCTTGATGTAGTCCATACAGTGCTTTCTTCACTTTGTATACCCTATCAGGATACTTAGGATCTTCAAACCTAGGTGGTTGCATCACATATACCTATTCAGGAATCTTTCCATACAAGAAAGCACTTTTCACATCCATTTGATACACAAGAAAATTCTTGTATGAGGCATATGCCAAGAATAGTCTAATAGCTTCAATTCTTGCAACTGGGGCAAATACCTCATCATAATCTATTCCTTCTTCCTGAGTGTATCCCTGAGCCACCAATCTAGCCTTGTTTCTAATAACAATTCCTCTTTTATCTCTTTTGCATCTGAACACCCATTTAGTACCAATTGCTCTTTTTCTATTAGGCAAATCCACCAATGTACAGACTTCTTGAAGCTTGAACTGCAGCAACTCCTCTTGCATAGCTTCAACCCAACTTTCATCTCTCATAGCCTTGTGAATGGTTTTGGGTTCTTCTTGAGATAAGAAACATGCAAACATGCAATTTTGTAAATCCTTGTGGCTATTCCTCCTTTTAAGAGTTTGAGCAAACAATCCCTGATCAAGAAAATCACTCAACCCTTTTGATTTACTTCTGGTCTGCACAGCAGAGTGAACATCACCAATTATCTGCTCCTTTGGATGATTCTTGTGGATTCTGGTTGTTGGAGTGGGACTAACAGGTATATCAGTCTCCAAATTGGATAAATCAGCTTCAGGACCAAAAACATCAACAATTTCATCATCAGTGTCCACATATACTTCTTCTAATTCAGGCAGCACATTAGAAGAATCATCATAAGAATCACAATCTTTATCACCAGTAGAGTCCTTGGGCACAACAGCAGAGTTACCAAGCTTAACAGCAGAGTGTTTTAGCCTAACAGCAGAGTGTTTTAGCCTATCAGCAGAGTGTTTTGGCCTGGCAGCAGAGTTGAGAGAACTGCTGCTATGTTTATTCCCTTGTTGCCCATCAATTTCTGACTCGTCATTCCTTTCCTTATCATCATGAGAAGGTTCATCATCACCTTCTGCATTAACCTTTGGTACTTCCTTATGAACAGCATCATCATCTGAACTCTTTCTCTCTTTTTCTGTTGGAGAGAAGTACTGATCAAACTTCCACTTTTCAATCAAAACAAACTCCTCTGCAGATCCATCCTTCTTTGCTTGTGTACCTGCATTAGGGTTAGTTTGTGTACCTGCAGACATGTTAGTAGTACCTGCAATGACTGGTTGATAATTCATACTTTTGGTTAAAGAATCAATATCAAACATCCATTCAGGACCTTTTCCATCAACATTAGGTGTGGTTTCTCTAATTCTAACATGTAAATTTTCCACCACATGCCCAGTCCTTTGATTGAAGACCCTAAAAGCCTTACTTTCAGTGGTGTATCCAACAAAGAAACCTATGTCTGCTTTCTCACTAAACTTGCCTAAGTGGTCAATGGTGTTTAAGATAGTGACAGGACACCCAAATGGTCTAAAGAAATCTATCAGTGGTTTCCTACCATGCAATAACTCATAAGGGGTCTTATTGTGAGGCTTAACTATCTTACTTCTATTTTGCACATAACAAGCAGTGTTGACTGCTTCAGCCCAAAAGATAGTGGGTAACTTAGACTCTGACAACATTGTCCTAGCAGCCTCAATTAATGTTCTATTTCTCCTCTCAGCAACACCATTTTGCTGAGGAGTTCTAGCCACACTAAATTGTCTAGTTATCCCCTTTTCCTCACAGAACTGATTCATTACTTGATTCTTAAATTCAGTTCCATTGTCACATCTGATGATCTTAACCTTGTGATTAAATAGGTTTTCTATCCTTGTAATAAAAGCCTTAAGAATGCCAGGTGTCTCATCCTTAGTAGCTAAGAAGAATACCCAAGTAAATCTACTAAAATCATCAGTGACCACTAAGCCATACATCTTTTTGTTCAAACTTTTCACATAAGTAGGTCCAAATAGGTCCATATGTAACATAAACAAGGGTTCAGTTATAGAGTTCATCAATTTGGACTTACAAGATGCTCTATGTTGCTTTCCCATCTGACAAGCAACACATACTTCAGGGTTCTCAAAAACCTTTGAAGGTAATCCTCTGACCAAGTTCCCTTTCACCAACTTGTTGATAGCCTTGTAGTTCAAATGGCCCAGCCTTCTGTGCCATAGTTTGGATTCATCAATAGTGGCTTTGGCAAACAGACAAGTTAAATCTCTTTTGGGAGTAATATTCTTTATGTCCACACTGTATATGTTGTCATTTCTAGGGACTTTAAGAAGTACTAATTTATCATCAGGTATCTTATAGTCGGGAGATAAGACAAGACACTCAGTTTCTGTAAAAAGAACAAAATTCTTTCTGTCACACATTTGTGAGACACTAAAAAGATTGAACTTTAGTCCATTCACTAAATACACTTTCTCAAAATCCAATTTTCTAGTTTTGATGATGCCTTTTCCAACACTTTTACCTCCTTTAGGATCATTCCCAAAGGCAACATATCCACCATCCAAATCTTCAAAGTTTTCCAAATTGCTTTGGTCTCCAGTCATATGTGAAGAGCATCCACTATCAAAAATGAATTTATCCTTTAGCTCCTTTTGTAGATTGCCCTGCACAAAAAGTAAGAGAATTAGTTTCTCTTTGGGACCCAAGCCATTACTGACTTGGATCTGCCTTGTGCATCAAAGTAGTCAAATTTCATCAACTGCATTGGTGCACTGCTGTGTCTGAGAACATGATTCAAAACTTTAACTTTAGGTTTCCAGACCCAGCAAGCTGAGGCCTTAACAGCATAGAAATGGTTGCCCACAACAGTATCAGTAACAACTTTTGGCAAAACAGCAGAGTCTGCCTTAGCAGCAGAGTTTGCCTTAACAGCAGAATCAACTATGTCCTTCTTTATGGGCCCTTTTGGTGCAATAGGAGAGATAACTCTAGAAGTACCATCTCTCATCAAAACTTCCTTGGGAAACATGTTTTTTTTTTTGGGATGTGGGTGAGTCTTTCTAGCAAAGTTTCTATGGTTCACCCTTGTGTACTGGTTCCAAATTGGTTTTTGATAGTAGTAACACTCATCTTGCAGATGTTCAAAACTACCACAACTATAACATGCCTTTTTAAGTAATTAAAAATCAGTACCTAATCTTTGTGAAACTAGGTTGTTCCAATTTCTCTGGTTTCCTCTAGGCAAGTTATTGGTTTTCTTAGGATATACTCTAGGTGTGTTTTCATACTCAGCCATCTTCCTAGAGATACCTTTACCTAACTTAGGCTTAATAAATTCAACCTTTTTATCCTTAGGTACTTTAGATTCAATAACAGCATGAATTTCTTCCTTTTTATTCTTAGGGGTTGAATCAGATTCCACAACTGCATCATCACTGTCAGACTCCCAATCTTCAATAAGAGGTGCATCAGACCACTTTTTCTCAACCTTAGGTGACCCTATTTTAGTTTCACTAGTTTCACCTAAAGGTTTGGCCTCAGACTCAGGTATGAAAGATAGTGTCCTAGTAGGAGGGGCATTGGCACTAAGTTTCTTAGGTGGAGCAACATCATTATATCATAGACCACTTCCTGAGTCTGCAAAGTGTCTTCCTATTGGTTTACTGAGAATTTCAGTGGCAAATTGTTGTTTTTCCACCCTAACAATATGTTTTTCAGTCTCACTAATAGCTGAATCTTTAGCCTGTTCAGCCTCTTCTACTTTCCCCATAAGAACCTTAATCTCACAATCTTTCTTAATAAGCTCAATTTCTAGACTAGTGATCTTATCAAGATATTCAATTTCAGCCTTTTTATAGAATTCGAGCTTCTCTTCTAAATTCTTTAAACCATGCTCATAACTAAGATTGTCTAACTTAAGTGTTTCATTCTCCATTTTAAGGTTTCCATTGCTAGACTTAAGTATTTCAATTGTATCAGAACATGATTTAAAAGAACAAGATGATTCATTGGATACCTCAGAGTCTGATCCGGAGGAAGAGTAGGCCATGAGAGCAAATTGTTTTACTTGAGGTTCTTCTTCAGCTACCAATGCATTGTTAGGACCATCTTCAGCATGATCACTCTAGTCATACTCTCCTAACCCATCACATGACACCATAGCAGTAGTAGGATTTGGCTCTTCATTAGTAGACTTCTTGACATTCTCATTATTCCTTTTTGGTGCTCTGCACTCTCTTGCAATGTGTCCCTTCTTATGAAAGTTAAAACATTCAGCCTTTGATTTGTCAAATCCCACATTCTTGTTCCTTCGGAACTTCATCTCTTTACCAGTTCTTTTAAGAAACCTTCTTGCCCTCATAGTAAGCATTGCAAACTGCCATTGCATATCAATCTCCTCAACATCATCAGGATCAAGTTCATCCAGATCTTGAGGCATAACTGAAGTACTTGTAGTAAGTTCAGCCAAATAAGCACAAATAGCAGCATCACTGATGGTGTTGGTGTTGGTAGAGTCAGCAGCAGAGACATTTGAACCAGCAGCAGGAAGGAAAGTACCAGCAGCAGAGTGCTGTTCTTGATGACTACCAGAATTCTTGTTGCTTGAGGAAACAAAAGCAAGATTGTTTGTGGTAGAAGATGAACTTGAGAATCCCTTGACTTCAGATTCATAAACTTTCAAGTTGTTATACAGATCATCCAATGTCATCTTCTCAAAATCTTCCTTGTGCCTCCAAATCACTGTGTGAGTGTTCCATTCAGAAGATAGACTTCTCAGAAATTTTAGATTGATATCTTCTTGAGATACATCAATCTTCAATAGAGCCATCTGACTGGTAAGCTTATGAAGTCGATCATAAGTTCCCTCAATATTCTCAGAACTCAAAGCAGTAAAAGTTTCAAACTGATGCTTCAGTAGATTCTTTCTTGATTTCTTGGTAGCTTCATTCCCTCCAAATCGAAGTTCAATTGCTTCCCATAAATCCTTAGCAGACTCAATATGATTAAAACTTAGTTGATAATCATTAGGTATTTCCATCATGAGAATACTGTGGGCCTTGACCTCCAGTCTTCTCTGTGCTTTCTCCTCACTTGTCTTGAGAGTCAAGACTGATCCAGTAGCAGTCTTGGCTGGCTGACTGTCGCCATGTAGAACAACTTCCCAAAGTGAGTAATCAACCATTCTCATGTATTATTGAATTCTCATCTTCCAGATCTCGTATTCTCCAGTCTTGAGCATGGGGACTCCTGATGAAGTAACCATGTGTGTAGAATCGGATTCCATTGCTTACTTTGATGATGAACAGATATTGTATTCAGTAATTCTTCTTGGTACCAGTTTCTAGATCACAAGCTCTGATACCACTTGTTGATCCCAGTTGAGCTTCAGGATCTTATTAATTACTTTAGATATAAACCTAAAGCAATCGGTATAGAAACTGATCTTAAGTTGTATATCAAATATTATGCGGAACTAAATATTTGATCTTAAGAAGAATAAAACACAAGAGAATTATCAAACAACACTTCAATATATTAATACGATTGCTCGATAGCAATAGGGTTACAAGAAACCTTAAAGTGTAAAACAATAACGATACGTATATCTAACCTAACCCTACCTCTTCCTTTTATAGCGTAAGGAGTCCTAGTTGGTTTACAAGACTTTCTATACAAGGAAAATATATTTACGTATCTTTTCTATACTTATCCTTAACATACTATACATATCTAATAAGCAGCAGAGTAACTAGTCTAGCAGCAGAGTCTTCGTGGGCTAGCAGCAGAGTTACACTTTGCTTATTATCCCAATCCAGCAGAGTTAGCAAACAGCAGAGTTATAGTCTAATCAGCAGAGTACCACTTAGTGTATTTCCTGAACATCAGCATCTTTAGACCCAACAGTTAATACTGCTGCGTTTCATGGTTAAGTCTACTTATTAGTTTAAAAAAAAAAAAAAAAAAAAAAAACTAGTACTGATCGGTTTCTGCTGGTTAGTTCCTGCTGATAATTGTTCCTGCTGGTGGATTCAGTTTGTGCTGCTTTCGATATATTTGATATAGTATTCTAGGTCCACAGACACCCTTGGATCTTGATCAATGATGATGTGTATGGTTCGTTTTGGAGATTCAGTTCATGATATAATTCTTGATTGGCAAAGTTACACGCTCTTTACAAATATTTTGGGGGGCATATGATACCATACAGTTCATGATATGATTATTGAGGAAAAAGAATAATCATAAGCATTGAGTGGTTTTTGGTTGATCCGTCTGAGCTCACTGAGACTATCGGCCATTGCATGTGATCGCCATGCATATATTGACTACAAGAATTATCCATAGACATTTTATTACATAATGTCTTTTTCGCACTGAAGGAAGAAATGATCTATGCTACTGAGTTCATGATTCAAGCAGATGGTTAGTATATTTTTAAGGGGAAGCTTATTGTTCAAAAATACTTAACCATCTACATGCATCACTTGAGGGGAAGCGTTTACGAGATGCACAAGACCCCTATTGGATGATTACAAAAAGGGGAAGAAGATTTATGATGTGCATTATTTGTGATGACATGTTTTAAGCATTGTTTCTTCATGCGGATTGTTTTGTAATATCAAATAGGGGAAGATGGTTGGGAATTACAGATTTGAGAATTACAAAACCCACAAACAGAAATGAAGATAGAAGAAACAATGAGGACCTAATATGTAATAGTTAGCTTTATTAGTAAGCTAGGGTTTCTTGTAAACTTCCTCTATTTTATAATGAGGGTAGGCGTCTAGGTTACAGGCACTCAATTAATAGATAGTCTCTCCAATGAGAGTCTAGAAACGCATAGAGCGTGTAGTGTAGTAGTAGTAGTAGTTTATTTATGTTTTATAAAGAAAACCTTATTAGTAATGTTGATTGTGTTCTTATGCCGCTGTGCATATCAATATTACTGATCCTAGATGGGCTTGATCGTGGTTTTACAAAGTGTGTTGGAGGAATTTATTAGTGTGTGACATATCCTCATGACTTACCATTTATTGTGATATGACTTTGGATTAATAAGCAAGACGAAGGAATTGTTAGACTTATCGGGTTGACGAACTCGATAAGGGTTCGAAAATTCATCCGGATACCTTATAAGTTTGTTATACTGACCTTGACTTTGTTGTGATGAGTAGTTAGTAGTAGAATTAATTTGGGATATTGCAACAACTTGGTGTGTTCATTATAGGTGATTTGTTTTTGTGAGTCATTCTCGTTTTGGTCATTTGTTTTTGGCGTGTGTACACTTGAGTCAACGTTGTATCACCACTACACCCACGATGATACCAAACACTAGTAAATGGATTTGACAAGGATATTTTTGGAATGAAATAGGAATATACTTGGCATTAGTTAACTTTTGGAAACCTTTACGCTTTTGGATATACGTAAAGATAAGTTTTACATTATTAGGTTGTGCCGGGTCCGTTGTGCCGTGATATACTAGTTGCTGTTGTGCTATACTACTACTGATTTGTTGTACTGTGCTTTGCTTATTTAAGGTTAGGTTCATAGCCCCACTTTACTTATAACTGTTCATTGAAACTTTGGGGTGAGAAAACATGCAAACTGTTTTGACGGACCTACTACTACTTTTTGACTTGCTATAACTTATTGACTGGCTATGGTTAGATATATGCAACTGATATTTTTCTTAGACCAGTGTAGCAATATAACCTGTTTATGCTTTGCTATAACCTGTTCACTGGCTAAGGTCAGATATTCTTAGGGCCCTACTGTGATTGTCAATATGAGAGAGGCCTTGGTGCTCTATTATATTGATACTGGTTTGCATGTGCTTATTGATGTTATGTGGATTATGTGATTTATATTTAACTTAATCCAATGTAGCAAATTACTTACTAGGTCCACTGTTACAAACTGCTTAAACCTATGAACTCACCAGCATTAGCTGACCTTTTTAACATGTTTTCTCATGTAATTAGTGCTGATGTTTGGATATACTACTTGTTTAGGGGCTTGGTAAATGGGCATGGTTGAAGGATTAATTGGCAACTCTGATAAACTGTTAGGACCTACTGATATGTTTTATTTGGGCTTACTTACGTACTTTTGAGATAACTGTAAACTTAAAATATTTGGTTGGAATGTTTTATTTATGGATGATGTATTTCCGTTTCCTATGCTTGTGTTTTGTACCAATCCTAGTAGCACCCTGAAACTTTGATTAAGTCTTCCGCTGTACCAAATTTTGGGGGTGTTACTATATTGTGTTCCACCAATGGGTGTGAGTTTTTCTATTATTATTAAATATTTATTGTTTGTGTAATAATATATGTTTGTTTTAATTCTTTCAAATGTTACACAGGAACTCTCATAATGCTGACGAGCTCGTGTTTTCGGTACATCATGGTAGTGTTTTTATGTATCTACCCTTAAGGTACGCTGCTGGAGAACTTATAGACTTGAAGTTATCTAGGTCAAGTAGGTTATCTTATTTGTAAATGTGTGACCTTTTGTTGAAAAACATAAAAAAGGATATATGGGCATGGTTTTATTGTAAACCAAGGTGTAGCTTAGAAGAAGGTTTGACCATTTTCGAAACTGATAATGATGTTAACAAAATGTATGAATTGGCTGAGATTCATGGGCTCATTGAGGTCTATGTCAGTCAAATTTCGCAAGCAGAATTAGTTAACCACTATCATAAAAACTTTCCTTTTGATGACTCTGACGATAAGGTGAGATCTTAAGTTAGAATTCATGAAAAAAAAAAAGATATTGAAAACATGTCGTTGGAAGAAATAATTGCCTGGCAACAAGCAGAACAAAATTCACCATGTATCCTTAGGACACCTTATGTTAAGCCTTTTGTTGAAGCAAGTCTTTTAGAGGGAGGGGAGAGATGGAATATAATGATGACTTCTTAAGTTGTCCGGCATTTTTAAGGTCTGTTAATAGCCCGTACGTGCCAAAGGACTATGAGTGTGGCTGTAGGTCTCTAACTTTTTTAAGGTGTCTTGCGCCTGTGGGAGGGTCAACAGAAAGTGGTTTTGAATATAGTCCTTTAAAGGGTAAGAGGCTTGTTAATGACTTTGACGATGTTCCTACAGTTGGAGGGTCTACTGTTATCCAAAATGTGTCAAAGGAAATTGGTTTCAAAGCTAGTCCTTTCAAAGGTAAGAATCTTTTGCCTGACTTTGAAGCTGCTGTAGATGAACACCTTAAGGACGTTGCGGCTGTGTCAACTGTGGGAGGGTCCAATTCTATCCCGTATGTGTCAACTGAGAATAAAGTTTTTAAATATAGTCCTTTAAATGGTAAGAGGCTTTTTAACGACCTTGATGAAGTTCCAACAGTTGGTGGGTCAACTGTTATCCAATATGTGTCAAAGGAAAGTCGTTTTCAAGCTAGAACTATAAAAGGTAGGAAACTTTTTAATGACTTTGAATCCGTTGGTAATGATGAGTCTATTTCTATGTGTGATGATGTTGAGTATGAGGGTGGTGGTATGGATGCAGTTGCATGTCAGGGTGTCAGAGGTACAATTGTCAAGAATGTATCTAACAACAATGGTTCCCAATCTTGAAGCTCTAAAATTTAGTAACTTCTACAAGTGTATGTGCACTTCCTTTCTGTTGTTGTATTATGGTGGACGGTAACAATGTCTCTAATTAGTTGTTGTACTAGTTATGTTGTATGAACTGTTTAAGTATTGTTGTAATATGTTAAGTTGTACTAGTTATGTTAAGTTTTATGAATTGTTTAAGTATTGTTGTAATATATTAAGTTGTATGAACTCTTTAAGTATCGTGACTTGTTGTCAGTTTGCAATGCTTTTGTTTAAATTTCCAATGTTGTAACAAAACGGATTGCAGTAATAATATAACATACCTAAATAATCTGCAAAATATAATCTTTAACAATGTTCTTTAAGCTAGTAACTAAATAATACACAAACCATCCACCACCCAATATTTTTTGAGCGGCTGTATTTGGGCAACAAATACTTTTTAAGAGACTTTATTTGCGCATCCGATACTTTTTGAGCGACTTTATTTGAGCAACTTGTAATTAATTTTGTTACCAACCGATTAGCCTAAAAAACAAACACACTATATACACTGATTTACATCACTTTACACCCTCTAACTAAAAAAACACAATCTCTCACCTCACCAATATTCTCATCTTCCACAACCCTACCATCAAACTTTTTAGGTATTGATTTTAGGTATTTACTAGATCTATTACTATTAATGAAGTTTTGAAGTTGTTTATTCATAGATGTGTACATCGTATTTGTAGATCTTATTATTTATTTTTTTTTATTTTTTTTTTTTGAATTTTTTTTTAAACTATGTTTTCTATTGTTATAGGCGCTTCTCCGCCGCCACCGCCGTCTCGCCGGAAAGTTGACCCGATATATAAACGAATAAAAAGGTTATCAAAGGTCTGAGGTATCGTTTTTAGTTATTTAATAGATCTATTACTATTTAATCAAGTTTTGAAGTTTTTTTTTCATAGAATTGTACAACTTATTTGTAGATCTGAGTTATTTTTTATTTTTTTTAAACTGTGTTTTTTTGTAGATCAATTTTTGGGTTCGTTCTTGGCCACAATATCTCTAGACTAAGTGAATCTAGAGTATTGTGGTAGTCTTCCGCTGCTTGTGGGCTATAGCACCGTAAGTAAATGGTTTCTTCCTTTAGGATTAACTAGCTTTAAGTTTAGTGGGCGCAAACGGGTTGGCTAACTACTTGATCTACCACCTTTGAGTGGTGTGAATACCTGCTCTGGCCAACCACAGTCTGCTGACTTGGGCTAAGTTAGTACTGGGTGTGAGTTTTAATTTCTTTACTTTTAGTCTTTGTAACACCCCAACCTGACAAGGGTCAAAATGTCACATTATGGTGTCAATAGAACAAACGCAAGCGGAAGAATTTTATAATTATTAAGGTTACAAAAGTTCAAAATGAATCTAAGGGCATAATAAATCTAAACAATAATAGCTAATCAAATTCGAATACAAGTCTGAATCAAATCTAAATGGAAAATAACTCCAAAGTCTAATCCAAATGCAAAAGGAATCTATCGACTGGGTAGTCCTCTAAGGGCTCTTATGCAGTCTTCTCTCATATCCCGGCTTCCCTCTAAAACCTGCCGCAGGAAAAGAAATGCGGCTGAGCTTAAAAAGTCCAGTGAACAGATATATATAATAAACGAATAATCAAACATGTATATGTAAAGAAAGGGGAAACACAAGCTCCTGCTGAATCGAATATCATCTATCAAAGGGATGAGAGATCAAGATCATCTGAACAAATATCATAAGTCAACTGAAATGAAAAAAATAGAATATGGTGCACTGGGGAATAACATAAGGTATATCAAGAAGTATCAAAGGTGTAAGGGTTGTCAGAAATCTACCACGAGCCCAGAAACATATCATATCATAACATCATATCATAATCTTCATCAATACATAAGTAACATAATGGAGTAGCTAGCTCCCAGAAATGTGAAAGGCGTGTATTGCACACAGCACCAGTCACCAGAAATATATCATATAACATAACAGATCAGATCTTGGATGCATCCATACGCCCCGGCAGAAAATGATAATGGCTAGCAACATAGAGTCATGCCATTGGTGCATCAATGACATGGTCATGGAACCCACCCTAGAGTCATGCCATTGGTGCATCAATGACATGGTCATGGAACCCCCATGACTAGTGATAGCTCGGGTATCAAACTGAAGGTCAAACAAAATGTCATAGTAATGACACAGAATCAAAGGTCATCAAAAATATCATTGGTCCAAGGTTCATATCAAATGGTACATAGCAAAGGTTCATATCAGAGGGTGCATAGCAAAGGTTCATAATTAGAAGTTAAGTAAATCAAAATATATGAAAGGGATCATGAGAAACCTTATAAGAAAGGTCAGAATATTTGTACCTTATGCAAATAGACAAACAAATAAAAGATGGATCACAGAGAAACGGGAAGTCACTCCTTCTTCACCGAACCTATACAAATTAATAATCACATATTACTTATAGGCTCGTTTTATTCAGATTACATGATTTAGGTTCCTTTCTATTTTTTATAAACTTTATATTTTTGATAACCTTCCAGATTATGTAACTTTCCATATTTAGTAACTTTCCATTTTAGGAACTTTCTATATTTAGCAAGTTTTCATATTTAGTAACCTTCCGGATTGGATAAATTTCCTAATTAAGTAAGTTTACAAATTAGGGTCACGATTGACAATTAAATAAACTTAAAGGTTTAATGTGATCAATATAATAGTTTAAGGTTTAATATGACAATTTATCATAGTTTAGAGTCTAAAATGTAAATTTAGTAAAGTCTAGGGTTTAAATATGACAATTATCAAAGTTTAAGTTGTAAAGTGTAAATTCTGGTTTTAGAACTTATTTTTACCGATTAGAGACGTAAGGGAGTCGGACCAAATTATTAAACCCGAAGCGAACTCGAAATAAACATAACATATTCGGATAATACACATTCAAAACAAACTCAGATTCAACACACATCGAATCCCACGAGAACGAACCAAACCCATGTTGCCTTCCCGGTATTTTTATCCAGCGAGATGCCAAAATAGACGAGACCAGGTTATGGCCAAAACGACTTATATTATGATCATATGTTTTACATGTATTACCAACGCCTGATTGATTGCCACTAAAATACTACACTAACGACAAGACAAATAAGGTGGATCTCTAAATTACCATGCGTACAAACCAAGGCACTAAATCCCAACCTAACTTATTATACGTATATATATTTAGACCAAGTTTATGATTTATAGTTCCCAATTCCATGACTCACTAATGTGCTTTCCATTTCCAAAGAAAGCCCATCAGGTTCTTATTTTCTGATTTCTTATATGTGACTCATGTATGATCGATATACAAAAGAAACCCATGCATGCGTACAAACCACTTAGCCCACACGACATGATATCCATCCCAGACTCACACTAACGAACAACGTAAATCGAACTTTAATCACAAGTCGACATAGGGCTGGAAAACGACACCAACACAGTCCACACATAACAGCTTTTAACAAGACTAAAACACCACGAAAACCCCCACATGAAATCATAATCCTCTCGTTTAAAAGGCAACCTAGGGTTTCTCTTATTGTACGCTTCATTAATAACATTTATATCAGATCTTAACGCTCATAATAGGTTATATATATATATATCGACATGAGGGCTGGAAGTCACGAAACAAAAGCAGTCCTATCAACAAGACACAAAACAAATTAGAAAGGGCTTAGGTTTCATGATTTTATGTTGTATATCAAACATGATTTCAACAGGTTTTTCAGCATAGTTTTACTCTTGTTACACATGTGTGATGTTGAATGGAAAACAGTAAAAGAAAGGGAACCAAAACCTGTTGTCGACTTGAAACATGAACCGAATAGGGGCAAGGACTAGGTCTCGTATAGACAACAAGAAACTCCCACGCTTAGTACTCTAATCCAACACCAAGACCTGCTTCTCTTCTTCTTCTTTTCAGATAGCCCACGAAAGTATTTGTGTGTGCATTACTGGTTATGGATCGATGAAAAAGAGAGGTAGGAGGGAAATTGATATACGGCTTGGGACAAAGGGTAAAGCGTGTTTCATTTTTGGTATATACGTGTATACGAGATATGGTCAATGAGCATGCAAATCTTTTTATTTGAGAAAGTTATTCAACTTGTTCTTATCTACCCAAAACAAACGAGCCAAGGCTATGGCTAGGGGAAATTCGGTTACACTATGTATCATAGGATAGGATTTACTTATTAGGAAACTTTAGGTTTTTATTTATTTAGTTTTAGGAATAATTTGTATAATGTAATGTTAATTATAATGTATAGTTCATAAAGACATAAATTAATAATTCAACTTCGGTTAAAATTCAAAATGGCGAAAAAATTATGTTTCAAATACTTCGGGTTTTACAACTCTTCCCCTCTAAAAGAAAATTTCCGTCCTCGAAATTGGAGTAGAGAGATCAGATGGAAATGTATCGAATCACAGAAGATGTGTGGATGACATATACGTATAATTCTTTAATTTTTCATGACCCGATCCTGACGCTCCAAGATAGCCTCAGGCTCTTCAATAACTGACAAATCATAACAAATCTTGATCGAACGAATGCGGAACATATTCATGACAGATGATATTTGAAATCTCACTAAGAGATACATGAAACACATGTACACATGAGGCAAATACGGAGGTAGTGCTAAACAGTAAAACCTCATCAACTCTATCGAGATTCTGAGTGAACTGAGGAACTGGCTTATAATCAGAGAAGCACATCTCGAAATTAATAAACGTCTCAAGAGTTTCATATAGAGGTGGATAACATATTCGTATCGACGATTAGCTAAGCACATATCGGAGCATCGAAACGTATCAGATGTCTAATGGAATAGGTAGAATAATCGAACAGATCAGAATAAATCTAAGGTCTAACGTGTCGTGAACTAAATCTTCCTCAAACGCCAAAACGCCCAACACTGTTGTACGAAACATCACACGGAACACACCAATTCGTGGTCTAAAGTTTCAGAATTTCACTTCCAACATAATAACTAATCCCTTAGTCAATGGATTTACTCAGGTCCAACAATAAACAGCTCACCTACCCTAATTTACCCAAAAGGTGTTCTTCATCTCTGTCAAAATCCTGCTCAACACATCTTCCAAGCTCGAATAATTGTCCTGCTTATCCGTCAGTCTGGAGGTGCAAAGAATTACTAAAATTGAGTCTGGTTCCTCAAGCCTTCAGTAGTCCTTCCTAGGAATGTGATGTTAGAACGCAAATCTCTGACACGATCAATGCAGGTGTGCCATGTAGTTTTGAATAATCTTCTGCCAAAAGAAATCGCTGCCAATCTTCCAATTGAGCCAACCTAGTCAAACTGTCCTCTACCACTCAAGTCGTGTTGTCCTTCCTAAATATGTTCAAAATCCGGTTATAAAGTCCCTGAAAGTTTAATCTCACTTCTACATACGAACATCCAACACTAAAGAAAAGCCACTTGTACGCTGATACTGAATCTTAACCCGTTGACACGCCAACCACTTCACCACTAATGTAGTCACAACCGTCTTCATATCACTTGATTAAAATTTCTGCTGCAAGTCTCTACACATAATAGTACAACTAAGTTGAATAGAGCAAATAGTGTGCTTCAATCAAAACCGCTTCCTTCAAGTCTCCTAACATAGATCATGTTCCACCGTCTTGCTCCCGAGCTTCTTCATGCCTGTCGCCAATCACTCCCAAGTCATGCGTCGGATAGTTCACTTCTTGCGGTTCTAGTTGTACCAACAATCTTCCCATGTTGCGTAAGGACAATAGCTAAGTCCCCTTCTTGAGTAGAAACAATTCTCTTTTCAGCTTCTCAAAATTTCTCCTCTCATTCTTCATCCCAATCAAAAATTTACTCTTCGAGAGTATAACATATAGCTTCTTCTTATGTAGACTCCTCAATACAGAATACGAAGATGATTTCCGTGTTTCTCTTTCGTCGCTGAATATACCAATATGTCATACTATGACAAATTGACCAAGTATTCATGAAAGAACGATTCATCAAGTTCATAGGAACAGTCGGAGCAGTAGCCAGTACGATTGGCATGACAATACTCATAGAGGTCAAAACGAATACGGAAAGCAATTCTAGGAACATCTCGCTCCTTTAAACGTAATTGAAAAATAATCAGATCTAAGATTCATCATTGGGAAAATTTTACGCTCTGGGGGTTGATAAATCAAATCGTCGGTTCGAGGTACCAGATAACGGTTCTAACCACAATACTATTCAGCTTCCCTAGATCACTACACAACTTTATGCTATCATCATCCTTCTTCATGAATACAACTTGGGTACACCACGGATACACACTTAAACGGATAAAACAACTTTCTAAAAGTTTGTCCTTCAACTCTTTCCATTCACTAATGACATAAAATGTGGGGTTTCAGAATGAGGCTAAACGTTGCTCTTATAAGGATAGGGGTTTTTTATCAACCACTTATTGATCTCAGGCACTGCTCAAGATTTCCTATGATCCCAATAAGTTCAAGTTATATGATGTAACTATTATCATGTTGGCCAGGTGTCATAATACTTGCATCATATACACATGCCTTTATTGCAATCATAGTCTACCTCGAGTCGTGACTAAATGAATTCTCATACCCAGATCAAAACAAATTCACACTCAGATGGAAGTCTTGAAGGTTCATTTAGGGATACATTACGAAAATTTTAAACAACCGAATAACACTCGAGGCGAAACATCTTCACCATCGCGACAGATTAACGTACAAATATTTAAAACATAGGTGATCAGAATTATTTACCAGGTTGGGAACCATGGTACAAAGTTCGAATTTCTCAAATCGCCAAAGATTACCAATCTAATATGATCGTTGTTAGCATCTCAATGCTCAGTCAACAAATCTCTATATCAGAATAACATCGAAATTAACATTCTAGCGAAATACAGATCAGCAGAGTGAATCTTATCATCCAGAAGTGAGGGAAAAATTCCCATACTTGTGGTTAATCACCACAAGGTTTCTTATAGGAATAGAAATGGGTAAGGTAAAATCTGATAGTGTAGGGTGTTAGCCTTTAAAGTTATGTTATAGTAGGGAATTGCAATAGAATAAAGTACAAGGACTAGTTTTGCCATTAGTGTAAAGTTAGACTTGTAAAATAGTATAAATACCCTCCTAGTCTCAACTAGGAGGGTGAGATTCTTAGGTTATCATAAGGTGTGTGTGTTTTTCTTTACTTTCTCTCTCTAGAAAAACACACACACCTCCCCATTCTTAATCTAATAAATACCATGTTTAACCTTTATTTCGAGTTTCCCCGACCTCCTCAACGTGAATCTTGTTATTACAATTGGTATCATGAGCGAACCTGGATCGAATCATGGTGATTTGTGGTGAAAAAATGTGATTTTTGGTGATTTCTCTCGGAAAAAGTACGTGTTTCTCCGAGTAAGGAAGAAAATCCTCCGATTTAGGACGTTTTTTTTTTCCGAGTAAGAACACAAAAGTTTTCGAGTAAGTCCAAAAATTTCCGAGTTAGGAAACAAAAATTTCCGAGTAAGTGCCAAAAATTCCGAGTAAATGCAAAAAATTTCGAGCAAAACTTCCTAGTAAGTTGCAAACTTCCGAGCAAGTGGATTTCCGAGTAAGTCCAAAACTTCCGAGTAAGTTGCAAACTTCCGAGCAAGTGGATTTCCGAGTAAGTGCAAAATTTCCGAGTTAGGAACTTTCCAGAAAGGATTTCCGAGCAAGGATTTTTCCGAGTTAAGAGAGATAAAACTTCCGAGCAAGTTTTTCTCCGAGCAAATAGAAATCTTTCGAGTTAGAGAAAAATTTCCGAGCAAGGTAAACATTGAGTAAAATTTAATTTCGAGGAGTGACTATATGGTCAATTTTTACGCGAAACTCAAATTATTGTGTAACGATGAAAATTTTGGCCCAAAATTCAAATTTTTAGGTCAAAATTCAAATTTTTCGGACAAATTTGGCGTAAAAATTTCTAAAACTCAAATTTTCCTAGCATGTTTAGATTTGAAAATTAGGCATATTTCAAACTCGCTCCGCACCAAAATCACAAATGAAATTATCAGAATACATCCTCAAAACACCACGTATTGCTTTAAAGATCGTGATCAAGATTCACAATCAAATGACAATGGCTAAATATTGATTGTTGATTGTTGTCAACTGTGACTACAAGGATGATGATTCATTACTACCTATTTGAGGTCGTAGTGGAATATCACGGGTGTGTGTACTTAGTATCTTGAAGATATCGAGGTTGGTTGGATGCATGATTCTTCGAGATCCTTGTTTGAGCTAACAGATCATTGAATGATTAAGTATTAATTTATCTAGTTTTCATAGGTCAATGGGTGGATGGATGAAGACCTAGTTAACTATCACTTAAAGGAGATACGTTGTAGTACTCAGTGTCACACAAAGATGTGGATAATTCAAGAGATGTTCATATACTATTATGGAAGGTTGGATGAGTATTTGAAACGACCTATGCTTTAAGGAGTTACATTGTAGTGCTCAAGTATAGGTACTTAGTCATACAACAGTGCAAGCTTAAGTCACAAGTCTGGGTTATCTTACTTCAGTCTCAAGTTCGTCATAGTGGGTTTTCTCCATCAGTAGTCACTACAGAAAGCCGTTGTTTTTTATAAAGGAGGTTGATAAAGAGTTAGACATTTTAGATGGTATTATTAGTAGATTGGGTATATCGACATCTTCTCACGGGCTGATATGATACCTGATAAAGGGCTTCCAGTTCATACTTCACGTACACATCATTATGCTGATTCCGATGAATCGTAATCATCAGGGGAGAGAAATGTGTACATCGAGGAAATAACTGGGATGCATTTCAAGTTTTACGAGTTGTTGGTGGTTGTTGATCGAGAAAAGATGGCTACAAAAAGCCTATCGCAAATCTGACCCTTTCGCAATTGGTTGAACTCTTTCGCAATTGGTTGAACTCTTTTGCAATTGGTCCCTTTCACAATTGGTTGAACTCTTTCGCAATTGGTCCATTTCGCAATTGGTCCCTTTCGCAACTGGTCTCTTTCGCAATTGGCCTTTTTTTTCGCAATTGTTTCTCGGACAAAGACTATCGCATTTGGTAAGATGAAGATTTTGATACTCTATTCCCCCGAACAGCAGGGCACTTAAGGCACTTATAAGTATGGTTGTCAGTTTGGGGGAGAGCACTAATTAGGGGAGAGCACTCAGGGCACACAGAATTAAACCCTTAATTAGATTTGCTCATATAGTTCTTCTGCAAGTAAAGAAATGACAGCTGAGAAGACTCTGAAAGCTGAACGAAGTAATGAAGTTTGAAGATCATTCTCATGTTTTGTATTGAATTATACTTGTAGGGAACGTTGCAAGCAATTCCCGTATAACATCACTTTGGGGAGAGATTGTTAGCCTTTAAAGTTATGTTATAGTAGGGAATTGCAGTAGAATAAAGTACAAGGACTAGTTTTGCCATTAGTGTAAAGTTAGACTTGTAAAATAGTATAAATACCCTCCTAGTCTCAACTAGGAGGGTGGGATTCTCAGGTTATGATAAGGGGTGTGTGTTTTTCTTTACTTTATCTCTCTAGAAAAACACACAAACTTCCCCATTCTTAATCTAATAAATACCATGTTTAACCTTTATTTTGAGTTTCCTCGACCTCCTCAACGTGAATCTTGTTATTACATAGAGAGACTCAAATATGCTTAGCAAAAGCAAGAGAGTCACAGAATATGTCAAACACATCATGGTCATAAGAATCCTTAGAATAATCGAAGAGGCATCTAAATGATTAACAAACGAATCAGAGGTTTAGGTCGGAATTAGAAAATAAGGCTTATATTACCACAAAATTCTCAACGCATTCTAAAATTACTTTGTCACTAATCTTAGGTTGTGCAAAATAATAAGTTTCTAATCTCCGAAATTAGTGATCGTAAAAGGGCTTAACTAAGAGTAAAGCATGAATCAGAGTGATGCAGAAGCAATGATTCTTAAAAAATGTCTTATAGCCTACCCAATCCTCACCGGTCATAACTTAAGTTTCTTTAGAGTGGAATCCTAAGGGTCCAAACTTCACAAGTCAGGGTTTTATGTACTACTAGTCGCAGCCTGGTCTCTGATACCATAATTGTAACACCCCAACCCGACAAGGGTCAAAATGTCACATTATGGTGTCAACAGAACAAACGCAAGCGGAAGACTTTTATATTTATTAAAGTTACAAAGGTTCAAAATGAATCTAAGGGCATAATAAATCTAAACAATAATAACTAATCAAATTCGAATACAAGTCTGAATCAAATCTAAATGGAAAATAACTCCAAAGTCTAATCCAAATGCAAAAGGAATCTATCGACAGGGTAGTCCTCTAAGGGCTCTTATGCACTCTTCACTCACATCCCAGCTTCCCTCTAAAACCTGTCGCAGGAAAAGAAATGCGGCTGAGCTTAAAAAGTCCAGTGAATAGATATATATATAATAAATGAATAATCAAACATGTATATGTAAAGAAAGGGGAAACACAGGCTCCTGCTGAATCGAATATCATCTGTCAAAGGGATGAGAGATCAAGATCATCTAAACAAATATCATAAGTAAACTGAAATGGAAAAAATAGAATATGGTGCATTGGGGAATAACAGAAGGTGTATCAAAATGTATCAAATGTGAAAGGGTTGTCAGAAATCTACCACGAGCCCAGAAACATATCATATCATAACATCATATCATAATCTTCATCAATACATAAGTAACACAATGAAGTAGCTAGCTCCCAGAAATGTGAAAGGCGCGTATTGCACACAGCACCAGTCACCAAAAATATATCATATAACATAACAGATCAGATCTAGGATGCATCCATACGCCCCTGCAGAAAATCAAAATGGCTAGCAACATAATACATAACAGAAAGGGACGTGATGTGTCATTACTCCCCCACCCTAAAGTCATGCCATTGGTGCATCAATGACATGTTCATGAAACCCCCATGACTAGTGATAGCTCGGGTATCAAACTGAAGGTCAAACAAAATGTCATAATAATGACACAAAATCAAAGGTCATCAGAAATATCATTGGTCCAAGGTTCATATCAAAGGGTACATAGAAAAGGTTCATATAAGAGGGTGCATAGCAAAGGTTCATAATCAGAAGTTAAGTAAATCAAAAGATATGAAAGGGATCATGAGAAATCTTATAAGAAAGGTCAGAATATCTGTACCTTATGCAAATACACAAATAAATAAAAGATGGTCACAGAGAAACGGGAAGTCACTCCTTCTTCACCGAACCTAAACAAATTAATAATCACATATTAATTATAGGCTCGTTTTAATCAGATTACATGATTTAGGTTCCTTTCTATTTTTTAGAAACTTTCTATTTTTAGTAACCTTCCAGATTAAGTAACTTTCCATATTTAGTAACTTTCCATTTTTAGAAACTTTCTATATTTAGCAAGTTTTCATATTTAGTAACCTTTCGGATTGAGTAAATTTCCAAAATAAGTAAGTTTATAAATTAGGGTCACAAATGACAATTAAATAAACTTAAAGGTTTAATGTGATCAATATAATAGTTTAAGGTTTAATATGACAATTTATCATAGTTTAGAGTCTAAAATGTAAATTTAGTAAAGTCTAGGGTTTGAATATGACAATTATCAAAGTTTAAGGTGTAAAGTGTAAATTCTGGTTTTAGAACTTATTTTTACCAATTAGAGGCGGAAGGGACCAAATTATTAAACCTGAATCAAACTCGAAATAAACATAACATATTCGGATAATACACATTCAAAACACACTCAGATTCAACACACATGGAATCCCACGAGAACGAACCCAACCCATGTTGCCTTCCCGGTATTTTTGTCCAACGAGATGCCAAAATAGACGAGACCAGGTTATGGCCAAAACGACTTATATTATGATCATATGTTTTACATGTATTACCAACGCCTGATCGATTGCTACTAAAATACTACACTAACGACAAGACAAATAAGGTGGATCTCTAAATTACCATGCGTACAAACCAAGGCACTAAATCACAACCTAACTTATTATACCTATATATATTTAGACCAAGTTTATGATTTATAGTTCCCAATTCCATGACTCACTAATGTGCTTTCCATTTCCAAAGAAAACCCATCAGGTTCTTATTTTATGATTTCTTATATGTGACTCATGTATGATCGATATACAAAAGAAACCCATGCATGCGTACAAACCACTTAGCCCACACGACATGATATCCATTCCAGACTCACACTAACGAACAACGTAAATCAAACTTTAATCACAAGTCGACATAGGGCTGGAAAACGACACCAACACAGTCCACACATAACAGCTTTTAACGAGACAAAAACACCACGAAAACCCCCGCATGAAATCATAATCCTCTCGTTTGAAAAGCAACCTAGGGTTTCTCTTATTGTACGCTTCATTAATAACATTTATATCAGATCTTAACGCTCGTAATAGGTTATATATATATATATATATATATATATATGAGGGCTGGATATAATATATATAGGTTATATATATATATATATATATATATCGACATGAGGGCTGGAAGTCACGACACAAAAGCAGTCCTATCAACAAGACACAAAACAGATTAGAAAGGGCTTAGGTTTCATGATTTTATGTACTACTTTTAATGAGGTAACAACCAGTATATCAAAAATGATTTCAATAGGTTTTTCAGCATAGTTTTATTCTTCTTACACATGTGTGATGTTGAATGGAAGACAGTAAAAGGAATGGAACCAAAACCTGTTGTCGACTTGAAACAGGAACCGAATAGGGGCAAGGACTAGGTCTCGTATAGACAACAAGAAACTCCCACGCTTAGTACTCTAATCCAACACCAAGACCTGCTTCTCTTCTTCTTCTTTTCAAGCAGCCCACGAAAGTATTTGTGTGTGTGTTACTGGTTATGGATCGATGAAAAAGAGAGGTAGGAGGGAAATTGATATACGGCTTGGGACAAAGGGTAAAGCTTGTTTCATTTTTGGTTTATACGTGTATACGAGATATGGTCAATGAGCATGCAAATCTTTTTATTTGAGAAAGTTATTCAACTTGTTCTTATCTACCCAAAACAAACGAGCCAAGGCTATGGCTAGGGGAAATTCGGTTACACTATGTATCATAGGATAGGATTTACTTATTAGGAAACTTTAGGTTTTTATTTATTTAGTTCTAGGAATAATTTGTATAATGTAATGTTAATTATAATGTATAGTTCATAAAGACATAAATTAATAATTCAACTTTGGTTAAAATTCAAAATGGCGAAAAAAATTATGGTTCAAATACTTCGGGTTTTACAGTCTTGGTTTTGAGTCTAGTTCTCAGGAGTTCAGGATGTGGGCAGTCTTGGAAGTTGAGATTTGTTGGTTTCTTGGTAGTTTGTTTGTTATTGCTGGTATTCTGGTTTATTTGTTTCTGTTTGAGTGCTTAGTTGTCGCTTGGTTTATTTGTTGCGTTTAACTTTCTCATTTCTGAAGAAGTTTTGGGATATTCTTCAAGGAGAACTTCAAATAATTTAGGCATCTTACCATAGTATCTACCAAAAGCATTAAATAGTTTTTGAAACGACCTTAATACACGTTTAGTATGATATATTTGTGGATTCTATAAATGTGTTTCAACGAGAAGGTCAAAGTATCAAGGTATGTAATAGGTGCCCGCATTACTTGCTGGGTGACTGGTTTAATTTCATAAATGAGACTGGAATTTAGAGATTGTGCTTTAACACTAATATAAAGTTCATTTTTTTTAATTCCATTCTCTTTCATGATCTAAAACTAACCATCCACCAAGTAATGCAGCCATGTACACGTTGATACATTGAACTACATATCGAAAACCTCAATTATCAAGGCCCATCTGTCTAACGTTGGTGATGGTTTCCGTTGCTTAATTTGAACACCGTCCCTAGTATCATTTGTGTGCTTGCTCTTGATCACAACTTTTGGCTTTTTTTGTACCAAAACTTGTGATCAAGATCAAGTACACAAATGCTACTAGAGACTGTGTTCAAATTAAGCAACATAAACCATCAACAACGTTATATAGATGGGCCCTGATCATTGAGGTGTGTTGACTGCGATAATGATATAGTTTGTATTGTTCATGACAGGCCATACTCCTTCATTATTCCATTCAACACGTGCTAAACCCTAAAATCTATCCTAACCAATACACCTAACACTAGGAAAGATTAAAGAAGAAGAGTGGAACTTGAATATTGGCTTTATTAATCACACACTTAATCTTCAATACAAAACCTAGACTACCAAAGACTACCTTGAAGCACCTGAGAATGCCAGAGAATACCAAACCTTCCAAATGAGATGAAGGGTGGTATTTATAGTTTACATGTTGGACTTAGGTGGGCTTGGACTTATGGGCTTTTACATAATTAATTAGAGCACAATATTTAACCTACTAGCTTAAGTCCAAGCCCATTGATTAAATTGACTAATTCACACAACGACACTCTTAATTAAAATATTACAACGACAATGACCATCACTTTAGAATAAATCCTACCAATCTCCCCCTAAGAGATGGTCATTCAAATGATGCTCGGAGTGATGAGGTCTTTTGTCTTTAATGTCTTGTTCTTTATGTGTCGTTGTGGAATAGTCTTTGTTCTTGTTCCTTCATGCACTGTGATCTTTAACGAATTGTCTTTTTGATTGTTCTTGCCTTCATTCAACATCTTCATGTGATTATGACATCGTGACCTCCAACATACTCATACATCTTGGACTTTATACTTATACTAAAAATCTCCCTATAATCTTTCATCATCTGAACTTTTTCTTGACATCTTGATTAGCTTCATGACTTTGTCTTTAACACTTGGTCTTTAACTTGATCTTCTTGTCTTGAACTTTTACATTTGAGCTTTAATAAGGATGTTCTTCATAAGTATGAGTATGCTGAGGTGAAGATGTTGTATATATATGATGATGGTTAATGGATGTTTATAGGTAGCTGCATAAAACCGTTAGTAATAAATCATCCAGCACTTACAGGTTGGGACTTTGAGATCGCCAACAGCATAGTGTGAAGACTTTCTCTAATCCTTCCCTAGGCCGTTCTGAACCAGATACCCCCGAGAGGGCTTACACGGACACACCAAAGTGCACCCACGATTCAGTGAGTCGCTGGAGATCACCCCACGACTGTAGACCGTTTAAAGCACGTAACCATCATGATATAAATGGCAAGATCCTTGGATCTCATTAAGACTCTTACAACTTGTGTCCTTTTTGGTGAACACAAGTGTATAATATAATGGAAGTGTTCTTAAGAGATCTTTTGATGAATCTCATGGCTCTAGACTCGATAATGTGCGTTTTGGTTTTTTGTCGTCGGAGGCATGGAGCAGAGTGCCACCTTTTCAATATCAACACATCTCGGAGTGAGAGGCCGATAGATTATGTAGTGTTCTCCGTGAGAAATGAAACAAATATCTTTTAATAGATATTTGAGTGGCTAGGAGGGGTGGTGCAGCGCGTCACTGGATCCATGACGTCTTGTCTTCAATATCTGTATCAACTTGTGATAACTGATAGCAGATGTATTGACTCGGTTTCTGCCCTAAGTTTTCATGGAGGGCTATTTTTTTTCACCCTTTCATTAAACTTTTCTTTTTAATTCTTCAACCCCTTCTTTCTCCTTTCTCATTTTACTCCTTTTTTCAATCTTACCTAAGGACTTCTAATTCTAATCTATTGGAATTGTCCTTGGGTAGATATCTCCGGCTCTGGCAGATCATAGGACATAAACCTAACCATAATCACCTTATTACTCCATGATGATCCTAGATTTATTGATCACGTGCCATAAAACCTTTTTGTGAAAATCTCTCAAAGAATTTATGAGTAAAACACATTTTTGTTAACACTTCGAGAGTTTTGCCTTTTTCTGGAATACTCCCCCTTCACATGTGCTCATGTATTTTTTAATATAAATTTGCACATGTTGGGTAGAGTTCGCACATTTTGAAATGATTAATTTTCAGTTGACAAGACCTTTGCGAGACACGTTTACATCACTAGTTAGACTAGCTTGAAATTATTACCTGTATCAGTCATATCAAAATAATAATCTCTCGAATTGGTACATTCTACTCAGACAAATCCTTTGCGAGACACGTTTACATCACTGGACCAGCTTGAAATTATTACCTGTCCCGGACAAGTCTTTTCGATAACGGACATTTAGTTTCGTCAATTCGAGGGTTCATGCTGAGTCTTTTTGTAGAGCTCTTTTGAGATTCAATCACAATCACATTTTAATCACATTTCTCCCCCTCAAAAATAGCATTTTGATGGTATTTTTGATACCGATTGATAAAAATCTTTGATTTTTGAAAGCTAATAGGGAGAAACGGATTTGCATGAACTTTTGGAATATAGTTGATTTTGAAATACTCCCCCTCAAAGCAATGGGGAGTAAAGATTTGAAAATCTTAAGCAAAATTTTTGAAAAGTTTTGAAAAAACTTTTGATGAATTTTGAATAAAATTTTGCTTAAGAATAAGAAGTTTGTTTTGATAAACTTTGCGTAAAAACTTCTTTTCTTTTAGGAATGTTGCAATAAAGTGTACAACAGGGTCCTTTCTATGAAAAACGGGTTATGCACTGTTATGTGTGCATAAGCCATTATGTTTAAGCGCGGGTTGACCGGATCTAAACACACGAGTTGTGTTGGGGATACCTTGAGTATATACTTGATAGCACGCGGAATTTACTACCAAATACTTAGAAGAATATGTGTTTGGTGATTGTGTGATCATATGAATGTACCAATAAGAATAACAAGACAATTGTTTAACCAAACACTTTGCTTCAATATATTGAACGATGAATAAACGTGAAGCTCTTAGTAATGCTTGTACGTATGGGATGTATGGATATATTAAAACCCTAACTGAGGATCTCTTTTTATAGCACAAAGAGTCCTTTACAAGTAAACTATATTCGTATCATTCTATACAAATAAGATATACATCATATCCATTCCATATTTATCTTCACACGGTTTCACCTTAATCTTGTAAGCAGTACGAACTTTTCTTCATCAGCAGTACTAACTGTTCTTGTATTCAGCAACTGTTCAACCGTACTACCTTATAAAGAACCGTACTAACTGCTTAATTTAATTCCCAACAATCCTCCCCTAAACTTATGATTTCTGCGTAAATCAGTAAGTTTCTTGAATTAAATTTCAATGTTTATATGATGGGGTGGATTCTTTCAAACACTTTTCTTCAATCTTGAAACACTTGGGAATTTTCTTCACATATCGTACCCTTTTGGTTAACTCCTCAAAAATTACCATAATTAAATTTATTCCTGTAAGGAATTAATTTCAAATACCAACCCAAAGAATTTAATTCCTAATACCAACCCTGCATTTAATTGCTTTAAAACTCCATTGGTTCTATAAAAAGCCTTAAATTCTCAATACTAATCCATCATTCTTCAAATCACAACTATCAAACCCAATGAGTTCATCCAATCCAAACATTGTTGAGATTTCATCAGATTCATCTTCAGATTCAGAAAGTGATGGATGGAGATCTTACTTTCCACCGAACTGCACTAATCTGACTATCAGAAACCCATCTCCAAAAGTCCAAGAGGTATCTTATGATGATGACCTTTCAACTTCCTCTGATGATGATGATCAACAAGCACTTCCACTATCAGTTGTATTGACAAGAGAGATAGAGAAAGCTGTGGCAGGAATGAGTAAGATACAAGTGCCCAAAAGACATCAATCAGTTCCAAGACCTGACAAAAAAGTGTTGGGGCTTCCTAGTTGGAAAGTGTGGAACTCAATCGATGGCAAAGGAGTTCACAAATCCATGCCAGACTTCAAGGAAAAAGGAAAGAGGAAGCTTGAGTAGTGGTTGTGTTTTAGGTTTGTGTGTTGGTAGTTGGTTGGTTTGTCTTGTTTGTGTTGATTGTAAGCTTGATCATTGGTTATGTTGGTTTTGTGTCCAGGATTGTAACAAAACCTCTGCTTATGAATGCACCTCTTTAATGAATAAATTTTATGCACCTCTTTATAATTCATCTCTGACTCTTAATTCCTCCCCTGAATTACATAATCATCTTTAACAACAACTGGACAAACTTTTAATTCCTCCCTTGTTTGGAAGAATCTTCACCATCAGATGAACTAGAACATATGACATCCAAGCTCAGCATCCAATATGACAATTTGTACAAGTTACCATCAATTCAGTTGTTTATTTTCAAACTGCTCTCAACACTTCCAGATGTGTGACCTTCTGAGAGAGGTGTATCATAGAGCATAAACTCAGTAGGAATCAAGTTTGAACAATCAGTACGAACTGGTGAAGCCAGCAGTACAAACTGTTAACAAAAGTTTTCAGAGATAAAATCAAGTTGTAATTTTTAATGTAGATTTGAAAACATTTTTGTCCACTTATAGTTTTTAGCAAACTATCAGCTATGAACGGATTTGACATGTCTTTACCAATAGCCGTTTGCTATGGACTAGCCAACTCTTCACACTTAGATATGGTGAGTTGATAAACATCCAGTTTTTGGTAAACTGTCAACCATAAACGGATTTGAGTAGTCTTTACCATAAACCGTTTGATCTGGACTAGTTGATTCTTATGTCAGTTAGACATGGTGAATCAATTACCATTTGTTGTGTGACAAGCATTCACACTAACAATCCAAACCACAATACTTTCCAAAGCACAATCCAAAGCAAAAAGCTTTTCTTAACCTGAAATGTTAGTCCAAAACCAAAGAAAACAAACACACAATATTTTCTTTTAACAGTTATCACAATAGACTAACAGTATTAAAAATTACCAAGCAGTACTAACTATACAAATAGCACAACTAGCAGTATAAAAACCAAAAACACTTAGACATTAATCTTTTGAAGGATTAAGCATTCCAATACCTGTTACCAAGTACTGAAATCTTCCTACATCAAAACCTTTTGTTAAGAGATCAGCAAAGTTGTCATCAGTGTGTATTTTAACAACTTGTATTAACTTCTTTTCAGCACAGTCACTTATTAAATGATGTCTAATTTCAATATGTTTAGTTTTTGAATGTTGAACTGGATTCTTAATAATACACATTGTACTGCTATTGTCTATATGTATAATTGTGTTTAAGAAATTGTACCCATAATCAAGCATCTGGTTTTGAATCCAAAGAACTTGAGTACAACAACTTGCTGCTGCCACATATTATGCTTCAGTAGTAGATGTGGCCATCATAGTCTGCTTCTTACACTGCCAAGAAATTAATCTACAACCCAAGAACTGACAACCACCTGTTGTAGACTTTCTATCCATGCTTGCACCAACATAATCTGAATCTGAGAATGCTACTAGATCAAATGCAGACTCTTTAGGATACCATAGTCCAAGGTTTGGTTGACCTTTGAGGTATCTGAAAATCCTCTTGACTGCTGTCAGATGAGACAACTTAGGATGAACTTGGAATCTTGCACAGGCACAAACGGCAAACATAATGTCAGGTCTAGATGATGTAAGGTACATCAGAGACCCAATCATAGATCTATACATGTGCACATCCACATCTTCACCACTGTGATCCTTTAATAGCAAATGTGTCTCCTTATCAACTGGTGTGCTAACAACCTTGGCATCTGTGAATTGGAATTTCCTCAATATTTCACCAACATATTTATCCTGAGAGATAAATATACCATCTGGCTTTTGTTGTACTTGAAGACTTAGAAAGAAGGTAAGCTCTCCCATAGAACTCATCTGAAACTGGTCTTTCATCAGCTTTTCAAACTCCTTACACATCTGTTTCTTTGTAGAACCAAAAATGATGTCATCTACATAGACTTGTACCAGTAGAATATCACCCTTGTTCTTTTTAATAAAGAGAGTTTGATCAATTTTCCCTCTATGAAACCCATTCTTCAGAAGATATTTAGCAAGAGTTTCATACCAAGCTCTTGGAGCCTGATGCAATCCATATAGAGCTTTCACTACCTTATAAACCTTGTCAGGATGGTCTGGGTCTATAAAACCTGGAGGTTGTGAAACATAGACCTCCTCATCAATAGCACCATAAAGAAAGACACTTTTCACATCCATTTGATAGACCATAAACCCCATAAATGAAGCATAAGCAAGAAATAATCTTATTGCTTCAATCCTGGCAACTGGAGCAAAAACCTCCTCATAATCTGTACCCTCTTCCTGAGTATAGCCTTGAGCAACCAATCTTGCTTTGTTCTTTATCACAATGCCCCTCTCATCCTTCTTGCTCCTGAATACCCACTTTGTACCAATCACTCTCATTCCCTTTGGTAGATCAACCAGAACCCATACATTCTGAATTTTGAATTGAAGCAGTTCTTCTTGCATAACTTCAACCCAACTTGATTCTTCTAAAGCTTTTAACACATTCTTGGGTTCAATCTGAGATAGAAAACATACAAACATACACTCATGCTCATCATCATGATGTTTTTCCTCATATACCACACTGAGAAATCCATGATGATCTGGGTCTTGTATTTGCCTTCTGGTCTTGACTCCAGATTGTACATCTCCTATGATATTGGTAAGTGGATGATTCCTATGTACAATAGTATGGGGAGTAGAAGGAGCTGCATAGCTGGTAGGCATGTTTTGCAGACCATCTCCAAAGAAATCAAACTCATCAACTTGAGAAGCAGTATCAACTGGTGAATCAAGATGAGGTTGACTTGGTCCAGCAGCATCACTATTTTGCTCAGCAGTAGGAACTTGTGGCTGAGCAGTACTAACTCCATTTGTACTGCTCGTTGGGTTTTCAGTTTCTTTACCATTCTGACCACTGGTTTCAGCAACATCTTGTTCTTTGTCTACACCACTTGATGATGGTATATCATCTTTCTTTGTAGAAGACTCATTTTCTGGGCTTTCCTCCATGATTGGCATGAAAATGCAATCTTCATCTTCCTCCTCTGAACCTGCATCATGGTTAGTATTTGTACCTGTAACAGGCACATAATTCATGGAATCTGAAAGACTGTCAATATCAAAGATCCAATCTGGACCTACACCTGCAACATTTGGTTTATTTTCCAAAAATTCTATGTGCAGATTCTCTTCTACATGCTTGGTGCTTTTATTGTACACCCTAAAAGCCTTACTGTGCAGAGAATAACCAACAAAGAAACCTTCCTCAGATTTCCCATCAAACTTTCCTAGTTGGTCTTTGGTATTAAGGATAGTAACATGACAACCAAAAGGTCTCATGAAGCTTAAAGCAGGGGTTCTACCTCTAAGAAGCTCTTAAGCAGTCATATTGTGAGGTTGCACAACTAAAACCCTATTCAATACATAACAAGCAGTGCTAACTGCTTCAGCCCAAAATGAAACTGGTAGCTTAGAGTCAGCTAACATTGTCCTAGCAGCCTCTATAAGAGTCCTATTCTTTCTGTCAGCTACACCATTTTGCTGTGGGGTTCTAGCTACACTAAACTCCATCTTAATACCTTTTTCTCTGCAAAAATCATCCATCACCCTATTCTTAAATTCAGCCCCATTGTCACATCTGATTATTTTAACTTTCTTATCAACTAGGTTTTCTACTTCAACAATGAAGGTCATAAGGATTTCACTAGTCTCATCCTTAGTGTAATACCTGAAATTCTATAACATGTAAAATGACCAAATTGCCCCTGGGAATTTAAAATCTAAATAAAACATATGTAAAGCACCAAATAAATTCCAAACTTCTAACAATGAACAAGTTATGATTCCAAATAATTTTAACAACTTCATTTAACAATTATACAAGCCATGAAAATTACTAAAATGCCCTTGGGCGCCTAATGTAATTTAAATTCAAATTTATGATTTATATAAAAGTAATTTAAAGGTAATTAAAGAGCATTAAACATGGTAAATCAATGCATTAATTTCCCCTTGACCAAAATCACGAAATTATGGCCAATTATCCTCCCCTTTGACCGGTCCTTATTTGTAGCATCACATTTATTCCAAAAACCCTAATGCCGATCTAAACAAAACACACAAAATAATCCTCCCATTGTTCACACGAATTTTATGGAGTCCAAGCTCATTTTTCTGGTATTTTACACGATCTAAGGAAGCCTAGAAAAATAGCATCATGATTTATAAGGGCCGGATTCAAGGAGCATCGAAAATTCTTGTTCTATTCCACTCGATAGGTATTAATTCGCCAATCTTTGTCCCACTCATTCTAAAATTCATCTTATATTTTTCTTACATTCCTTAAATCATATTAGACTCAGGAAAAATGGGAAATTCGAATCATGCAAAGTTTTTATGTCGTTTTGAATTTAATTGATTAAAACACACCTAAAATCCAAAATATGTGTTACGAATTTTCTGGGTGCCATGTTTATTTTATTTAGACCTAATATGATGTGTATGATCTGGGAAAAATGATAAAATAATTTATTGAGGCCTAAATGAGTCGTTGTAATTATTGGGGGTCTAAAACGTACCTAAAATCAAATATATGCTATGCGATTTTTCTGGGTTGCATTATTAATTTTTATGAGTTCCTTGGTCATCACCTAAGCTGGGAAAAATGGTGTTTCGAATTTTAGAAGCCTAGGTTAGTCGTTGTGAATTTAAAGTTTTAAAAAGGGTGTAAATTCTAATATATGATAAACGAATTTTCTGGGAATGGAGATTATTTTTTTTAGACTCTATATAATTAGTATGAACCAGGAAAAATAGTGGTTTGATTTTTAGAAGCTTAAAATGGTCGTGGTTGAATTTAGTCCAAATCGGGTTTATTGTTTTCAAATGAAAATTTTAAGAAAAAAACCCTAACGAGCTAATTAGGGTTTGTGTAATCTGATTAAATCTGGTCCAATTAAGGTGTTAATGATGTAGTAATGATGGCCTAATGATTGGGAAAGATTAGGGTTAAAAATTGTATTTTAAAATGGTATACGATTTGAGATTTAATGATAAGGGGGTGTTTTGTAATTAAATAAACTTGTGGGCCATTTTTATAATGTTAATTGGATCAGTACTAAAGTGTAAAAATTATAACATGAGGGTCTTATGTGTAGATTTGCAAGATTTGGAAGTAAATGGGAAATTAGGGTTTCGTATTACATTATTTTAAATTAGGGGGACTAAACATGTAAATTCTGGAAACTTAAGGTTGATTTGAGTAATTAAATATATTCATGGGGTTATGTGCTATTTTGGTAATTTAATGGCTTAATATGTAATTGTTATTAATTAAAGATTGAAATTATAAGTTAAAGGACTAAATATGTAACTTTAATAATTAGAGGGACTTAATGTATAAATTATGAATACTTGAGGATACATTCATATAAGATGATAAAATAAGTGATCATTGTGTAAGTTTGTTAAGTTAAGGGTTTAATGTGTAATTATAAATACCATAAGGTTTAAAATGTAATTTATGTAACTACAAGGGCATAAAATATGAATTATGAAACTTAAGGGGCTAAATGTGTAATTCTGATAACATGAACAGTAAGATGAGTTAATTATGATATTTTCACTTTAAACCTTCATCTTTGGTACATTTACACTTCAAACCCTAGAATATAAAAACTTGTCATATTTAACCCTAAACTTTCGCAACTTGTTAAAATACACCCTTAAGCCATGATATGACCTAATAATGTCTTAACCTAATCGAGAATATGGAAATATTACTAAATATGGGAACTTTCTAAATATGGAAACTTTCTAAATATGGAAACTTTCTAAAAACAGAAACTTACTAAATATGGAAAACTACCTAAAATGGGAAGTTACTTAAAATGGAAAGTGTTGTAACACTTGTCTACCCCTCTAGGTGTGAAGAAGGAGGAGAACTAAGTTCATTCCATCTTGTTCTTTGTGTATTGTGCTTTGCTGGAATAAGGTACAGATATTCTGCTTCTTTGATAAGAGGCCTTCATTCTCTTATTATGACTTCGATTATTGAACCATCATGATATTGAACCTTTTATGATTATGAACCTTTCATTCATGAACCTTTGCTTATGAACCTTGACCATGAACCTTGCTTATGAACCTTGACCATGAACCTTTGCTTATGAACCTTTGTTTATGAACCAGGATTATGAACCATGATTATGAACTTATGAAACATGATATTGACCTATGCAAGTAAACTTAAAACATGATTCATGATACTTGACCTTGACCCACAGTTTGATACTACGAGCCACTCACTAGGCATGAGGGTTTCATGTCCATGTCAGTCGATGCACCGATGGCATGACTCTAGGGCAGGAGAGTGATGACCTGTCCCGTCCCTCTTCTGTATTTTATTTGGTGTGTTGGGAGTTATGGCCACCAGGGGCGTATGGATGCATCCTAGATTTGTTCATGTTCATGTTATGTTATGTTATTCATGGTGACTGATGGTGTGTGCGATACACGTCTTTCACACTCTGGGAGCTAGCTACTCCAACCCATGATTGAGGACACCCCTCATATTTACAGGATACCCATGATTGAGGACACCCCTCATATTCACAGGATACTAAGAGGTCTCCCCTCTGCATGGTTACGATTATGATTATGATTATGATTCATGTTATGTTATGGGCTCGTAGTGGATTTCTGACTTCCTTTACCATGTACCCTTTCACCCTTCCTTATGATACCATGTACTCTTACCTTTCATCTTGATACCATGTATTCATGCTTCCATTCCCTTTTACTCATGTTATTATTCATTATGCTATTGCTTGTTACGTTATATCTGTTCACTGGGCTTTTAAAGCTCAGCCGCACGTTTTCTTTTCGTGTGCGGCAGGTTTTAGTTGGAAGCTGGGTAAGAGTGAAGAGACTTTGGACCTAGAAGACTTTGAGTAGAAGCCATTAGAAGAGATGTACTTATGGATTTGATAGGCAGCTTTTATTTTCCTTTGTAACCCTTTGTATTGCAAGATTTCATTTGTAACCTTTGAGAACCATTGTATTACTTTTGATTGTATGCTTTGTTTGATCTGATATGGAGCCATTAGTGTGATACTTCTACCCTTGCCGGGTTGGGGTGTTACAGTAATACCTGAAATTCTATAACATGTAAAATGACCAAATTGCCCCTGGGAATTTAAAATCTAAATAAAACATATGTAAAGCACCAAATAAATTCCAAACTTCTAACAATGAACAAGTTATGATTCCAAATAATTTTAACAACTTCATTTAACAATTATACAAGCCATGAAAATTACTAAAATGCCCTTGGGCGCCTAATGTAATTTAAATTCAAATTTATGATTTATATAAAAGTAATTTAAAGGTAATTAAAGAGCATTAAACATGGTAAATCAATGCATTAATTTCCCCTTGACCAAAATCACGAAATTATGGCCAATTATCCTCCCCTTTGACCGGTCCTTATTTGTAGCATCACATTTATTCCAAAAACCCTAATGCCGATCTAAACAAAACACACAAAATAATCCTCCCATTGTTCACACGAATTTTATGGAGTCCAAGCTCATTTTTCTGGTATTTTACACGATCTAAGGAAGCCTAGAAAAATAGCATCATGATTTATAAGGGCCGGATTCAAGGAGCATCGAAAATTCTTGTTCTATTCCACTCGATAGGTATTAATTCGCCAATCTTTGTCCCACTCATTCTAAAATTCATCTTATATTTTTCTTACATTCCTTAAATCATATTAGACTCAGGAAAAATGGGAAATTCGAATCATGCAAAGTTTTTATGTCGTTTTGAATTTAATTGATTAAAACACACCTAAAATCCAAAATATGTGTTACGAATTTTATGGGTGCCATGTTTATTTTATTTAGACCTAATATGATGTGTATGAACTGGGAAAAATGATAAAATAATTTATTGAGGCCTAAATGAGTCGTTGTAATTATTGGGGGTCTAAAACGTACCTAAAATCAAATATATGCTATGCGATTTTTCTGGGTTGCATTATTAATTTTTATGAGTTCCCTGGTCATCACCTAAGCTGGGAAAAATGGTGTTTCGAATTTTAGAAGCCTAGGTTAGTCGTTGTGAATTTAAAGTTTTAAAAAGGGTGTAAATTCTAATATATGATAAACGAATTTTCTGGGAATGGAGATTATTTTTTTTAGACTCTATATAATTAGTATGAACCAGGAAAAATAGTGGTTTGATTTTTAGAAGCTTAAAATGGTCGTGGTTGAATTTAGTCCAAATCGGGTTTATTGTTTTCAAATGAAAATTTTAAGAAAAAAACCCTAACGAGCTAATTAGGGTTTGTGTAATCTGATTAAATCTGGTCCAATTAAGGTGTTAATGATGTAGTAATGATGGCCTAATGATTGGGAAAGATTAGGGTTAAAAATTGTATTTTAAAATGGTATACGATTTGAGATTTAATGATAAGGGGGTGTTTTGTAATTAAATAAACTTGTGGGCCATTTTTATAATGTTAATTGGATCAGTACTAAAGTGTAAAAATTATAACATGAGGGTCTTATGTGTAGATTTGCAAGATTTGGAAGTAAATGGGAAATTAGGGTTTCGTATTACATTATTTTAAATTAGGGGGACTAAACATGTAAATTCTGGAAACTTAAGGTTGATTTGAGTAATTAAATATATTCATGGGGTTATGTGCTATTTTGGTAATTTAATGGCTTAATATGTAATTGTTATTAATTAAAGATTGAAATTATAAGTTAAAGGACTAAATATGTAACTTTAATAATTAGAGGGACTTAATGTATAAATTATGAATACTTGAGGATACATTCATATAAGATGATAAAATAAGTGATCATTGTGTAAGTTTGTTAAGTTAAGGGTTTAATGTGTAATTATAAATACCATAAGGTTTAAAATGTAATTTATGTAACTACAAGGGCATAAAATATGAATTATGAAACTTAAGGGGCTAAATGTGTAATTCTGATAACATGAACAGTAAGATGAGTTAATTATGATATTTTCACTTTAAACCTTCATCTTTGGTACATTTACACTTCAAAACCCTAGAATATAAAAACTTGTCATATTTAACCCTAAACTTTCGCAACTTGTTAAAATACACCCTTAAGCACTGATATGACCTAATAATGTCTTAACCTAATCGAGAATATGGAAATATTACTAAATATGAGAACTTTCTAAATATGGAAACTTTCTAAATATGGAAACTTTCTAAAAACAGAAACTTACTAAATATGGAAAACTACCTAAAATGGGAAGTTACTTAAAATGGAAAGTGTTGTAACACTTGTCTACCCCTCTAGGTGTGAAGAAGGAGGAGAACTAAGTTCATTCCATCTTGTTCTTTGTGTATTGTGCTTTGCTGGAATAAGGTACAGATATTCTGCTTCTTTGATAAGAGGCCTTCATTCTCTTATTATGACTTCGATTATTGAACCATCATGATATTGAACCTTTTATGATTATGAACCTTTCATTCATAAACCTTTGCTTATGAACCTTGACCATGAACCTTGCTTACGAACCTTGACCATGAACCTTTGCTTATGAACCTTTGTTTATGAACCAGGATTATGAACCATGATTATGAACTTATGAAACATGATATTGACCTATGCAAGTAAACTTAAAACATGATTCATGATACTTGACCTTGACCCACAGTTTGATACTACGAGCCACTCACTAGGCATGAGGTTTCATGTCCATGTCAGTCGATGCACCGATGGCATGACTCTAGGGCAGGAGAGTGATGACCTGTCCCGTCCCTCTTCTGTATTTTATTTGGTGTGTTGGGAGTTATGGCCACCAGGGGCGTATGGATGCATCCTAGATTTGTTCATGTTCATGTTATGTTATGTTATTCATGGTGACTGATGGTGTGTGCGATACACGTCTTTCACACTCTGGGAGCTAGCTACTCCAACCCATGATTGAGGACACCCCTCATATTTACAGGATACCCATGATTGAGGACACCCCTCATATTCACAGGATACTAAGAGGTCTCCCCTCTGCATGGTTACGATTATGATTATGATTATGATTCATGTTATGTTATGGGCTCGTAGTGGATTTCTGACTTCCTTTACCATGTACCCTTTCACCCTTCCTTATGATACCATGTACTCTTACCTTTCATCTTGATACCATGTATTCATGCTTCCATTCCCTTTTACTCATGTTATTATTCATTATGCTATTGCTTGTTACGTTATATCTGTTCACTGGGCTTTTAAAGCTCAGCCGCACGTTTTCTTTTCGTGTGCGGCAGGTTTTAGTTGGAAGCTGGGTAAGAGTGAAGAGACTTTGGACCTAGAAGACTTTGAGTAGAAGCCATTAGAAGAGATGTACTTATGGATTTGATAGGCAGCTTTTATTTTCCTTTGTAACCCTTTGTATTGCAAGATTTCATTTGTAACCTTTGAGAACCATTGTATTACTTTTGATTGTATGCTTTGTTTGATCTGATATGGAGCCATTAGTGTGATACTTCTACCCTTGCCGGGTTGGGGTGTTACAATTATGGTATCAGAGAAACAGGCTGCGATTTGTAATACATTTACCCTTGGCCTGTGTAAGTTAGGACCCCTAAGTTTCCCTGTAAGCGCTCATAAGATAACCTGTAAGATTTGCTTTGGAATCTCCCTATAGGAACCTAAATTTGACCAGCGAGGAATGGGTAGACTAAGACATATATGTGAGTCGTTTGCTTCTGCATCACTCTGATTCGTGCCCTTGCTTTTAGTTAAGCTTCATCAGAACTTTTCAGGAGTTAGAAGTTTTGCAACTTAAAGCTTAGTAACCAAGTAAGTTTGGAATACCTCGGAAAACCCACCCGGATGCCTTACACCATTTAAGTTCATTTTCAGATCTTGGCATCCACCTCCGATTTGTTTGATAAGTTGTTTAACACATTCCGACCATGTCGTAAGCCATTCAACCATAATGTGTTCGACACATTTTGTGAATTCATTGCTTATGCTGAATGTGAATGTATCGTCCGATACTACTTAACTTTGCATAAATCCGTTACTACTCCTATGAGAATTCTGGTAATTATTAACCATGGATATAGGAAGTTATGTTCTTTTCCTTTGAATGACGAATCTTGTTCTGCCAACCATTTCCTTTGGAAGGATATGATGCTATGTTATTTTTGTATGGGTTTGTTAACTGAGCATGATGATGCTGATAACTGGTGTTCCGTACATCTCACTTTGACAATTATACGATGTTCGTATTTCTGATAATACACGCCCTACTTACCGCTTATGTTAAGAAGCTGAACAAATTCCCACACTCTGAACTGTTCGTTTATCCATCTCAACACTTTTATTGAAACACGTGCTGAACTTCGATATATGAACTCCCCGTCTGATTCGATGACTGTATTTGTACTATGAATCTTTTGATCTTGACATGTCTTATTGTATGGTCTTTTGATTATAGACTGGATGACTATTTGTAAAGCTACCATAAGACTACGTATCTGAGATGTGATCTTGCCAACCTGCTTCACCCTATTCTGTTATGATGAATCTCTACACCTGAACCTGCTAAAGTTGCCGCTATGGAAGCACCAACCCTGAACTCATATGATTATCAAGTTTTTCCTGACAACCACCAATATCCACCCTTGGAAAGTTCTGCCATTAGAAATATCCCGCTGTACGAAGATTTTCCGGTATTTCCGATGTAATATGGTTTTGCTCACCTCAGTGATTCTCCTTGGATGCTCTTGTTGGTTTTTGAAGAAGAAAGAAGAAGTATGTGATGACGTATCGAATATTGTAAACTCAGCCATACCAATATCAGTAATCATTATCCGTTTCCGCGTATCAATAATTGATTTGGTCTTTCTTTTGAAACTTCGTATCTGATTTCATCGTTTTAGATTTGAAAGGCTGAAGAAGCAACCACAAGAACCTCTAAGAAGGGGGGGTTAACTAAGCGAGGGTAACCTCTATGAAGTATGTCAGTTATTTTGAAGAAGAAGGAAGGCGTCATAATGTGCATGTGAAAGTTTTTCCATAAATAATTCCAGAATTGTCCGTGCTCTCATTATAACTTCATGAGTTTGAATTATGCCAATGGTATTGGCTAGAATGATCATGTCTTTGCGTATTTTGGACAAATTGTCATAGTATGACATTGTGTTGTGTTCGAGAACGGAAGAGGAACATAGAGATTATTGATGAGACGACCACTTGTTCTGGAAGAGAAATTTGTTTGACATCCAGAAACCCTTATATACGACACTACCCTGTAGATTGTGAAGACAGAGTTTCCCACAAGAAGAACCGAGATCGAAGACAGTTATCAGAGTGAGAAACTTGGTGGAAGAGTAGTAGAAGACGGTGGATAATACTCAACCATATATTATTCAAACCGTGAAGATTACCGTTTGGGCATCAAGGCAACCAGACCGTAGGAGACGAACATTCAACACATAATCTGGAGTCGACGACGGCGGGGTTACCTTAAAACCTGGAGCGGTGTTAGAAGACCTGTCGAAGAAACGCAATCTTGTTTCCCTATTCATCTTGGTTGTACTAAGATGAATTGAGAGCGGAAGCAGACTGGATGATGAAGAGATCGTGCCAGAAATCCACATTACTCCATCACAGTGTCAAGGAGAAGTGCCGAAGGCTGGAGGAACCAGACTCAAGTTTATCACCCCTTCTCAGCGTATGATCAGATGGACAAGAGTAGACAGACTACTCGGACTTGGAGGAGATTTTGAAATCATGTATTCGAGTGGACGATTTTGGTTGGATGAGTTGCTTTCGTGAAGGATGAGGTTATTGATGGCGTGTTCACTTCTGCGTAACCCACTTAAGCTCCAGTTACCTGACGATAAGATTCTTTGAATGATTCGGATTCTCCGTTAGTATTTCCGTTTGGTGTTCTTCTGTGTATGTTGGATGACGGTTTTATCATGAGAATTTTGATGTGTTGTAAAAGACCTGACGCCTTGGTCGACGTATTCGTTTCCCCTCAACCTACTTAAATTCCGTTACCTGTTAATGAGGTCCTTTGAATGATTTGGTTCGCTGTTAGTAATTCCGTTCTGTGTTCATTCTGCGTTTGTTGAATAACGATTTGCATGAGAATTTTGACGAGATATGGAAGGAATTTGGATATTTATGAAAAGACGGATGTTGAAGTAACAGCTTATTCCGGGCTGAATTGATTTCGGTAAGTTATGAAGCTTGACGCTATTAACGACGTACCTGAACTCTGATGGACATTTTCGGATTTCCGTTACTCTTCGAGTAATTTCGTATTCTTAGTTATGGTGTTTGACTTTGGTGACCCTGAGACTGTAGGTGGACTAGGTGGATCTAGATAAGATGTGTTGATTACGACTTGAGATAAAGTATGACCATCATGAAGGTATACTCATATGAAGCGGGTATTATGACGTCTGGCCAACGTGATAATACCTACGTCAGATGACGTACCCTCATTGTGATCATAGGATATTTCGAGAAGTACCTTAGAAGCCTTAGAAATGTGATAGTTGTTTGAGATTGTCTGTGTTAGTAAGATTTTAGGTTCATTCTACCGATACGTTAACTCTATTGTCACCGATGTACGATTTGATACGTTTGGATATTCGACACACGTTTGATGATCTCTAAACTTCTGATAATAATCTTAAGTTTTGTTGTAGAGCGTTCTACCGAGTAACGTTATCAAAACAGTATGTTTTCCGTCTATGAGAATTTGACCTGTTTTTATGAAGGAGTACACCTACGTTCCGATATATTTATACACTTCGCATTCGTTGAATCTGTTCATTATGATCTGCCACGTGTTAAGATATGAGACTGTGGATTTTGAGAAAACAATATTTGTTTGGTTGTAAGAATACCTTGGAAAGGTCATATTTAAGTTGAGACTTTCTGGGAACCGAAAGAGTTGAACACATGTATTACCCTCATGATTGTTATAATTCGATACGTTCTCATTTGATTGTTTATTCCTATCCTACAGACGAATATTCGTCAAACTTACAAAATTCCTGGTATCTTTCCTAATGGAACACGAATATCACCCACTACGTTTAGCATTCTGCTCTTTTGATATGAATCTTGAAACAACAAGTCCTTCTGAGGAAACCAGGACTATTTGATCGACAAGTTCGAATTATGAGAAACAAAATAATTTCCGTTCGTAAATATTCATTGGAAGAACCACCCAGGGTGAGAGGTTACCTGGGAGACCGAAGAGTCGATACGAGCTAGCTACTCTCATTTTGAGTTCTGATCTGATTTCAATTTCATTTCATTTTCACTTCTTTGCAAATTTCGAGGACGAAATTTTTTTGTTAGTGGGGAAGAAGTTGTAATACCTGAAATTCTATAACATGTAAAATGACCAAATTGCCCCTGGGAATTTAAAATCTAAATAAAACATATGTAAAGCACCAAATAAATTCCAAACTTCTAACAATGAACAAGTTATGATTCCAAATAATTTTAACAACTTCATTTAACAATTATACAAGCCATGAAAATTACTAAAATGCCCTTGGGCGCCTAATGTAATTTAAATTCAAATTTATGATTTATATAAAAGTAATTTAAAGGTAATTAAAGAGCATTAAACATGGTAAATCAATGCATTAATTTCCCCTTGACCAAAATCACGAAATTATGGCCAATTATCCTCCCCTTTGACCGGTCCTTATTTGTAGCATCACATTTATTCCAAAAACCCTAATGCCGATCTAAACAAAACACACAAAATAATCCTCCCATTGTTCACACGAATTTTATGGAGTCCAAGCTCATTTTTCTGGTATTTTACACGATCTAAGGAAGCCTAGAAAAATAGCATCATGATTTATAAGGGCCGGATTCAAGGAGCATCGAAAATTCTTGTTCTATTCCACTCGATAGGTATTAATTCGCCAATCTTTGTCCCACTCATTCTAAAATTCATCTTATATTTTTCTTACATTCCTTAAATCATATTAGACTCAGGAAAAATGGGAAATTCGAATCATGCAAAGTTTTTATGTCGTTTTGAATTTAATTGATTAAAACACACCTAAAATCCAAAATATGTGTTACGAATTTTCTGGGTGCCATGTTTATTTTATTTAGACCTAATATGATGTGTATGATCTGGGAAAAATGATAAAATAATTTATTGAGGCCTAAATGAGTCGTTGTAATTATTGGGGGTCTAAAACGTACCTAAAATCAAATATATGCTATGCGATTTTTCTGGGTTGCATTATTAATTTTTATGAGTTCCTTGGTCATCACCTAAGCTGGGAAAAATGGTGTTTCGAATTTTAGAAGCCTAGGTTAGTCGTTGTGAATTTAAAGTTTTAAAAAGGGTGTAAATTCTAATATATGATAAACGAATTTTCTGGGAATGGAGATTATTTTTTTTAGACTCTATATAATTAGTATGAACCAGGAAAAATAGTGGTTTGATTTTTAGAAGCTTAAAATGGTCGTGGTTGAATTTAGTCCAAATCGGGTTTATTGTTTTCAAATGAAAATTTTAAGAAAAAAACCCTAACGAGCTAATTAGGGTTTGTGTAATCTGATTAAATCTGGTCCAATTAAGGTGTTAATGATGTAGTAATGATGGCCTAATGATTGGGAAAGATTAGGGTTAAAAATTGTATTTTAAAATGGTATACGATTTGAGATTTAATGATAAGGGGGTGTTTTGTAATTAAATAAACTTGTGGGCCATTTTTATAATGTTAATTGGATCAGTACTAAAGTGTAAAAATTATAACATGAGGGTCTTATGTGTAGATTTGCAAGATTTGGAAGTAAATGGGAAATTAGGGTTTCGTATTACATTATTTTAAATTAGGGGGACTAAACATGTAAATTCTGGAAACTTAAGGTTGATTTGAGTAATTAAATATATTCATGGGGTTATGTGCTATTTTGGTAATTTAATGGCTTAATATGTAATTGTTATTAATTAAAGATTGAAATTATAAGTTAAAGGACTAAATATGTAACTTTAATAATTAGAGGGACTTAATGTATAAATTATGAATACTTGAGGATACATTCATATAAGATGATAAAATAAGTGATCATTGTGTAAGTTTGTTAAGTTAAGGGTTTAATGTGTAATTATAAATACCATAAGGTTTAAAATGTAATTTATGTAACTACAAGGGCATAAAATATGAATTATGAAACTTAAGGGGCTAAATGTGTAATTCTGATAACATGAACAGTAAGATGAGTTAATTATGATATTTTCACTTTAAACCTTCATCTTTGGTACATTTACACTTCAAACCCTAGAATATAAAAACTTGTCATATTTAACCCTAAACTTTCGCAACTTGTTAAAATACACCCTTAAGCCATGATATGACCTAATAATGTCTTAACCTAATCGATAATATGGAAATATTACTAAATATGGGAACTTTCTAAATATGGAAACTTTCTAAATATGGAAACTTTCTAAAAACAGAAACTTACTAAATATGGAAAACTACCTAAAATGGGAAGTTACTTAAAATGGAAAGTGTTGTAACACTTGTCTACCCCTCTAGGTGTGAAGAAGGAGGAGAACTAAGTTCATTCCATCTTGTTCTTTGTGTATTGTGCTTTGCTGGAATAAGGTACAGATATTCTGCTTCTTTGATAAGAGGCCTTCATTCTCTTATTATGACTTCGATTATTGAACCATCATGATATTGAACCTTTTATGATTATGAACCTTTCATTCATGAACCTTTGCTTATGAACCTTGACCATGAACCTTGCTTATGAACCTTGACCATGAACCTTTGCTTATGAACCTTTGTTTATGAACCAGGATTATGAACCATGATTATGAACTTATGAAACATGATATTGACCTATGCAAGTAAACTTAAAACATGATTCATGATACTTGACCTTGACCCTCAGTTTGATACTACGAGCCACTCACTAGGCATGAGGGTTTCATGTCCATGTCAGTCGATGCACCGATGGCATGACTCTAGGGCAGGAGAGTGATGACCTGTCCCGTCCCTCTTCTGTATTTTATTTGGTGTGTTGGGAGTTATGGCCACCAGGGGCGTATGGATGCATCCTAGATTTGTTCATGTTCATGTTATGTTATGTTATTCATGGTGACTGATGGTGTGTGCGATACACGTCTTTCACACTCTGGGAGCTAGCTACTCCAACCCATGATTGAGGACACCCCTCATATTTACAGGATACCCATGATTGAGGACACCCCTCATATTCACAGGATACTAAGAGGTCTCCCCTCTGCATGGTTACGATTATGATTATGATTATGATTCATGTTATGTTATGGGCTCGTAGTGGATTTCTGACTTCCTTTACCATGTACCCTTTCACCCTTCCTTATGATACCATGTACTCTTACCTTTCATCTTGATACCATGTATTCATGCTTCCATTCCCTTTTACTCATGTTATTATTCATTATGCTATTGCTTGTTACGTTATATCTGTTCACTGCGCTTTTAAAGCTCAGCCGCACGTTTTCTTTTCGTGTGCGGCAGGTTTTAGTTGGAAGCTGGGTAAGAGTGAAGAGACTTTGGACCTAGAAGACTTTGAGTAGAAGCCATTAGAAGAGATGTACTTATGGATTTGATAGGCAGCTTTTATTTTCCTTTGTAACCCTTTGTATTGCAAGATTTCATTTGTAACCTTTGAGAACCATTGTATTACTTTTGATTGTATGCTTTGTTTGATCTGATATGGAGCCATTAGTGTGATACTTCTACCCTTGCCGGGTTGGGGTGTTACAAGTCTCATCCTTAGTTTTCATAAAGAATACCCAAGAAAACCTACTATAATCATCAGTGATAACAAGACAGTATCTTTTAAAGTTCAAGCTATTCACAGAAGTAGGATCAAACAAGTCCATTTGCAACATATATAAAGCTTGAGAAATAGAGTTCTAGGTCTTTGGCTTACATGAGGCCCTGTGTTGCTTACCTTTAAGGCAAGAAACACAAGTTTGGTTATTGAGAAAAGTTCTATTTGGTAAACCTCTTACCAACCCATTTTTAGCAATTTTGTTAATGGTTTTAAAATTAACATGACCAAGCCTTCTGTGCCACAACATTGATTCTTCCAATGTGGCTTTTGCAACAAGACAAGTAAGTCCAACCTTAGGAACTAGTTTATTCATCTCAACACTGTATGTGTTATCCTTTCTAGGGATATTAAGCAATACTTGACTTTCATCAGGTAGCTTGAAATCAGGAGAAAGAATAAGACAATCAGGATCAGTAAATAAAAGTTTGTTCTATTTATCACGATTTTGTGATACACTGAAAAGATTGAACTTAAGTTCTGGTACATAATACACATTTTCAAAATCAAGATTACCAGTTTTAATTACGCCTTTACCAGTAATCCTTCCTCCAATACCACCACCAAAGACAACTGGTCCTCCATCCAGAGCAATAAAGTCTGAAAGGTATGACATGTTTCCAGTCATGTGCCTTGAACATCCACTGTCTGAATATCCTCAGTCTTCTTTACCATTTGAAGGATGTTCCTGCACACAAAATAAAGGTGTTAGTATCTTTTGGGGATCCACACCATCACTGGTTTGGATCTGCCTTGTGCATCAAGATGAGAAAACTTGTTGGAGGTCATTGATGCACCATTGGGTTTGGTAGATTGTCTAACCTAATGTGCTGAGGCCTTGACAGCATTGCCCCTTTTTCCCTTAACATTTAAGTGCCTAGCAGTAGGAATTACTGGTCTAGCAGTTGGAACTGCTGACCTAGCAGTTGGAACTGCTGATTTAAATTTAGGCACCCACTTCTGATTAGTCATTGTTGTTTTCTTATAAAAATGCCTTATAACTGTTTGTGCATGATTTGAAAATTGTTTTGCACTTGAAACAATTTGCTTGTTATTAAAACACATATTTTGACTAGCAGTTGAAACTGTTTTGATGCCAGTCCTTAACATAACAGCTTTGGGTGACATTTTATTAGGGCTTGTCAATCTAGTTGGATTGTTTTGAGTTACCCTAGCACTGTTATTCCTATTCACCCTTGTATTCCCAGAAACCCTCTTTTTCCATGGGTTAGAAGCATAATAAGCAGCCATATGATCAAAACTTCCACAAACAAAGCACACTTTTCTAATCATAGCAAACTTATCATTCAATTGCTTAGATTTTGAGTGATTCCAGTTCCTATGACTACCCTCAGAAACTGGTGATCTGTTCTTAGTCCTATACATCTCAGCATATCGAACACTTTTCCTAACTGGTTTTATGTTTTCAGTCTTGACCACTTTAGGAGCATGTTTAACTTCTACCTTAACAACATTAGGTTTGTCCTTAACCTCTGCATCCTCATCATTAGATGTCCAATCCTCAATAGTTAGTGCACCTGAGTTCCTATCAGAGGACATCTTTTCCTTAGAAAGAGATTTATCACTAGCACTCACAAAAGAATCTTATGCCTTAACAAATTTAACAGGATTCTCACTAATCTTAACACCATATCCAGGAAAATCCATATCCTTAAACTCTTCTAAACCTGTATGAGCTAAATCAATTCCTGGTGGAACAAACATTCCTCTAAGAGGGGGTGCAACTGACTTATACCCTAAACCAGACTTAGCTTTGTTAAGTATTTGATTCTCTACTATCTTCTGAACTCCCTTTGAAGTATGTTCAAGAGTTTCTACGCTTAACTGGATGTTTTCTTTTTCCTTTTTAAGCTTTTCTGGTTCATATACAAGTCCACTCATTTTATCATCTTTTATTTGAAAATCCCTTTTTAAAACACCTATCTCATCAGAGAAGTTTGACTCATTCTGTCTATAAAACACAATTTGTTCTTCCAAAACAGCTAGTCCTCTTTTATGATTTGTCAGACTAAAATTTACTTGATTAAAATCTACTCTAAGATTATCATACTGTTTCTTAAGACACTCATAATCTTTTAAAGCAGAACAAGTATTTGAACATTTTTGAACAATATGTACCTCAGAGTCTGAGAAAGCCATCAAACCCAAGTTAGCTAGTTCCTCTTCTTCTTCCATGAAGCTCCAATCAAATCCAGCTCCATCTACAGCTACCATAGCCTTGGAAGAAGGCTCTTCAACATTAACTGTTCTCCTTATTCCTTGCTGATGCTTAAACCCTTGACCCTGGTTGCTTTGTTGTCTTGGACCTCTACATTCCCTGGCAAAGTGCCCCATCTTGTGACAATTATAGCACTCCACCTTAGACTTATCATACCCAGCAACATCTCTTCTATTGAAGGTAATCTTATTCCCAGTCCTTTGGTAATACCTTTTAGCCCTGATGCTTATCAAAGCCAACTGCCACTTTAAAACCATAGCTTCCAAATCATCTTTAGCAATTTGAAGAAGATATTCATTAAAGATCTTAGAGCCACCAGACTGTTCTGACACAAATGCATATATGGTCTCTTCAGTCAAGCCAACAGTACTAGTTTTTACACTAGTAGTGCTAACTGTTGGTTTAGCAATACCAACTGCTTCTTCATCTTCATGATTCGAACTCTTTGAAGAAGATAAGAAAGCCATATTCCCTGAACTAGAACTGGTGCTACCACTCTTCTTCACCTTCTGCTCAACAATCTTAAGATTGTTGTAAAGCTCATTCATTGTCATTTTCTCCAGCTCTGGTTTATTGCTCCAAACCACAACATAAGTGTTCCATTCAGCAGGTAAACTATTTAGAAACTTCATGTTGAGGTCTTCCTGTGGAATCACAATCTTCAACACAGTAAGTTGACTGATGATCTTTTGAAGCCTATTAAAGATATGGTCCAAAGTTTCATTGCTTGATGCAGTGAAGTTCTCACAACTTTGCTTAAGTAGGGTTTTCTGTTCCTTCTTGGTAGCTTCATTGCCACCAAATCTTTCCATCACTGCTTCAAAAAGAGTTTTAGCAGTCTCGTAATGGCTAAAATTCAACACTTGATCATTAGGAATTGCCATTAGTAACAAATTCCTAGCCTTCTGATCATTCTTCTTTTTGATTCTCTCCTCGTTTGTAACTGGCTCAGTGTTAAGCTTTGGGATCTTGGAACCATCAGCACGTGTTTCTTCAACAGGAATTGGTTTGAAGGAATCACCATTGATAATGATATCCCATAATGCATAGTCTTGCACCATGAAATATTGCTCTATTCTGAGCCGCCATAAATCGTATTCATTCTGTTTCAGCATGGGGAGTTTAGCAAGGATTGAGGTTTGAGGTGTCTCCATGTCCATCTTCTTGGTTGCTAGTAAGTAAATACTTCTGGATCTTCTAAACTCAAAGTATCAGAAACCTGGCTCTGATACCACTTGACCGGATCTAAACACACGAGTCGTGTTGGGGATACTTTGAGTATATACTTGATAGCACGCGGAATTTACTACCAAGTACTTAGAAGAATATGTGTTTGATGATTGTGTGATCGTATGAATGTAACAATAAGAATAACAAGACAATTGTTTAACCAAACACTTTGCTTCAATATATTGAACGATGAATAAACGTGATGCTCTTAGTAATGCTTGTACGTATGGGATGTATGGATATACTAAAACCCTAACTGGGGATCTCTTTTTATAGCACAAAGAGTCCTTTACAAGTAAACTATATTCGTATCATTCTATACAAATAAGATATACATCATATCCATTTCATATTTATCTTCACACGGTTTCACCTTAATCTTGTAAGCAGTACGAACTTTTCTTCATCAGCAGTACTAACTGTTCTTGTATTCAGCAACTGTTCAACCGTACTAACTTATAAAGAACCGTACTAACTGCTTAATTTAATTCCCAACACGGGTTGTAAGCTGAAATACTTACAACCGATTGAAAATTTTAGGATAAGTGCTCGAAAGTTTTGAATAAGCACATTCCTTTCTTTAAAGCACTGGTCCTGAACTGATGTGTCCAGAAGCCATAGTGAAGAAAAATTTGAGAAACGACATGTTTTGCAAACATTTAAATGAACTATGGCTCAAGCATCTGTACATGCCCGTATCATTGTTGAAAGACATTTCTAGGTACGTACAGAATATTGATTATACAAGAGACATGTCGAGAGAAGAATATTTTTGGATTTTTTATTTTATATTGTTTTTGAATTTTTTGAAAATTTTATATTTTGGTATTTTGTTTTTTATTGTTTTTCAAATTTTGTATTTTGTTTTTGATTTTATAAAAGAAATGGAAAATCAAAAATAGAAGATAGAGAGAATGATTTTGAAGAATTTACAGAATTAGAACCCTCTGATGAACTGGGTTCTGAGATAGATGAATCATATGCAACCAAAGGCGAAGAGGTTTCACAAATAACAGTGTTAGAAGTATATGAATCATCACTCTGAGGGTGTTGACTATCAACTGTTGTAATGGTTTCTACTTCCTGTTGGTGATTGTCACTATTATTTTTCTTGGTGCAAGTATCAAAAATCTTTCCTGTGGGAATGCATCTAAGACCAACTGTTTTAAAAACTCTTCCCGTGGGAATCCACCTAAGGCAGGATCTAGGAGTAGTTTTCTTATAAAATACTGCGGAATCTCATTTTTAGAAAAACTACGTCCTGTAGAGATCCACCTAGTAGGTTTCTTAGCCTTTTGCTTTTTATCAACGGGTTTGTTTCTATTTGTCTTAGTGGATTGTGCTGAAGCACTTGGTTTGCCGTTCTTGTTCGAAGAGGAATGTGAGTTCTTAGTGTTGCATTCTACGTGCATAGCATTTACATTTGAGCAACTACTTTTAGATGCAAGCCAATCCCTAGACTTTAGAGTGTCATTGTGTCTTTCCAAAACTTTTATGTGCTTAATGCTTTCATTAGCTTCTTTCACTAGGGATTTGTGGTCCTTTACAAAGTCGGCGGTTTCATTCAGAAAAGTTCTTTCAACATTCAGAACTACCGCATAAATTGCAGATAGTGGAGGAATGATATATTTTTCAAACATCTTTTTCTGTTCTGTATGAAAACTTGAAAACCAATCATTGTAGTTATTATTTGTTTTGGATGCCACAGTCATTTAAAGCGTTTCAACTCTCCTTTTAAGATCATCCAAATATTTTCTAGCTTCACTTGTGTGACAAGTGTTCTTAGAGAATATTTGTTCGATGTTAGAAAGATGTTTCGAAACAACTTTTCTTTTTACGACAGCCACTGGTTTTTTGAAAAACAATGATGACTCTTTTTGAACAAGATGAACGCCAAAATCTGTATTAAGCTTGTTATAATCAATTGGTTTAATTTTTGGGTTCATTTGTCTCATTTTAACACGACTCTCTTCGGAAAGCTCAATCGTTTCATACGAATCACGAACCTCAGGAGGATCATGGTTATCATTTAACACACTACCATTATATAACACATTCTAATTTTGCTGAGCTTTCTTGAGATAATAAGGGTTTTCACAACCGATAGCCATTCTCTTCATTGTATGTAAAATTGGGTTTGGATCGTTAATTAACAAATTAATTGTTTGTGTTGAATGACCCGTTTTTACAAGCAATTCTTCCAACTTTTTAATGCTTTCTTGTTTGTCAATGATTTCATCAAGAAGATCATTTTCTCATTTTGAAAACTTAGAATTCAATTCTTTCTTCTCTTTTTCAAGATCAGAACAAATTGATTTTTGTTTAGAAAGTTGGGTGGTTAATTCAGAAATTTCCTTGTTTAGGGATTTTATTTCCATGTTCAACTTAACATCGAGAGTGTCGTATTTGATTTACAAATATTTCTCCCTTAACATAGAATCTCCATAACCAGTTTCAAGTTCTGACTATCGTTTGTTATTAAATTCAAAAGCTTGTTCATTTACCTTATATCTTTCAAGCTCAGCGGTCAATTTCTCATTCGCGGCCTTAACATCGTGATTGATCTTTTTGACCTTTTCGATTTCAATTTGACAATTATGAATTAATGATTCAAAGAGAGCACATGTTTCCTCATCATTAGCATCATTTTTGTGCAACTTGAACTTCATTAGGATTCATATCTGGTGTTGCCAAATTAATATTGCTACAACTTGGCGTGTCCATATATGTATTATAAGTAGGTTCGAGAGGCACAGAATGTGGCTTTTGATGAGCAAACGGATTAACCTCATTACTTGGAGTTGGTACCTCATGGAGTGGTTCTTTGTCATAAGTAGGAGGAATGTCAAAATTGCTGCATGTTGTTGTTTCTTGCTGATTATCCATAAGGTTGGAGATTCCAGTGACTTTTGTGGAATTGTCATTAACTCTTGTTGTTACCATGAAGTTATATTACTCAGCAGACAATGGCATTCCCAATTCTTCCTTTTTTGCTAGCATCAACATGTACTGGATTTTTTCTAACTTCGTCATTGCATTGACATTTCCAGCTCTACCTATATCACTCCTTTGTTTTTCAGATGAAGTCATGAAACAATAATCCTCATTTTGATAGACCCCATTCTGATTCACAAACTGATCTATTTGGTTTCCCCATCTGTATATCCGTAGCATTTCCTTGCTGATTCCCGATAACCTCAACCATTTGTCCTTCTTGACCCATATATAACTGCGTATTGTCAGTGTACGGTGAATTCCATTGGTTGTTGTTATGTTGTTTGATTATTAATGCCTTGGTGAATAATACAAAAGCATGTGTCAAATCAGTTGCGATATTGTCTTGCTGAGTGGCCATTGATGATGTTGTATGATTAAGATAATGTTGGATCGTTGCAAAGATCTAGGAGTGGGTTGGTTATGGTTCACGACAAAGTTGATATCAAACTTGTGTAACTTGAGTAACTTAAGTAACTTAAGGTAACTGAGTTGAGTAACTTGGGAATTGAGTAACTTGGTTAAAGTGAACTCGAGTAAATAAACTTGGTTAAGGTGAACTCGAGTAAATGAATTTGGTGAATCTCAACTTGATGAAGTACGAACTCTAGTAAATGAACTTGTTGAATCTCAACTCGAGCACTCTCAACTCAGGCACTTTCAAACTCAATTAACCAACTCGAGTAAATTCCAACTCGAGCAATTCCAAACTTGAGCAATTCCAACTCGAGCAAGACCCAACTCGAGCAAACTTTCAAATTGAGCAACCTTTCAATCAATCCCAACTCGAGCAAAAGTGAACTTGAGCACAAACCGAATTTGAGCAAAACCCAACTTGAGCAAAACCCGAAGTCGAGTAAATCCCAACTCGATGAAACTGAACTCGAGCAAAAGTGAACTTGAGCAAAACCCAACTCGACTATGTTCAACTCAACTCAACTATGTTCAAACCCAACTCGACTATGTTCAACTCGACTATGTGAGGTTTGAGCAAATGTGAAGTTGAGCAAACTTTCAAACCCAACTCGATGAAATTCCAACTAGATCAATCTCAACTCGAGCAAAGTTGAACTTGACTAAGTCCAACTCGAGCAAAGTTTAGCAATGTTGAACTCGAGGAAGTCCTTAACTCGAGGAAATGCCCAACTCGAGTAATCCTAATTCGACTAATTTCACCAACTTGGTGAATATACCCAACTCGAGTAAATGTCCAACTCGAGTAATCCCAACTTGGTGAATATACTCAACTCGACTAATTTCACCTAACTCGGTGAAATAGTCACAACTCGGGCAATGAACAGTAACAACTCGGGTGAACAGTAACTCGCCAAAAAAAAATTTCCTATATCAATGTTTGGCTCTTGATACCACTTGCTAAACCCTAAAATCTATCCTAACCAAAACAACTAACACTAGGAAAGATTAAAGAAGAAGAGTGGAACTTGAATATTAGCTTTATTAATCACACACTTAATCTTCAATACAAACCCTAGAATACCAAAGACTACCTTGAAGCACCTAAGAATGCCAGAGAATACCAAACTTTCCAAATGAGATGAAGGGTGGTATTTATAGTTTACATGTTGGACTTAGGTGGGCTTGGACTTATGTGCTTTTACATAATTAATTCACACAACGACAGTCTTAATTAAAATATTACAACGACAATGACCATCACTTTATAATAAATCCTAACAACACGAGTCCTAATACTCTCACTCTTTTCTAGAATAGACATTTGTATCATACTTTAGGTAATCTTAATTGACAAATAGCGCAATGATGTTGTGTTATGCGTTTTGCTTTGTTAACTAAAATCTTTCTACTTTAAAGTCCATCACGTTCATCATTTCTTAATATTGACAAACGATGTTCAACATAATTACCCATTCTCAGTTCCCACTACAGTTCCTTTTGTTATTCCAAAAATCTAGCAATTCGCTTGGTGCAACCTTTTGCGCAAGGAGTGTTGAAAAAGCAAAAGGAAATGTAGGGGGGCCTAAGAAGGGTTAATTATGTTGTTATGTGCCTATTACAGTTGTAGGAACTAAGCTGTAATAGACATGTATCATCGTGTGTCAATATTAACAAATAAAGAATGTGATGCACTTTATAGTGCAAAGCTTGTAATAGGCATGTAACATCGTGTGTCAATATTTGCATATAAAGAACGTGATGCACTATACATTGCAAGGCTTCCAGTCAACCACCTTTTTTCTTTAATTAAACTTTTTCAAGTTAAAAAAAAAAACTCCTTATTAACCAGAATCTTTCAACTTTAAAGTCCATCACGTTCGTCATTTGTATATATTGACATACGATGTTGAACATAATTACCCATTCTGAGTTCCCACTACAGTTCCTTTTGTTATTTCAAAAATCTAGCAATTCGATTGGTGCAAGCTTTTGTGCAAGGAGTGTTGAAAAAGAAAAAGGAATTGTAGGGGGGCCTCAGAAGGGTTAACTATGTTGTTTTTTGCTTATTACAGTTGTAGGAACTAAGCTGTAATAGACATGTAACATCGTGTGTCAATATTAACAAATAAAGAATGTGATGCACTTTACAGTGCAAAGCTTGTAATAGGGCATGTAACATCGTGTGTCAATATTTACAAATAAAGAACGTGATGCACTATACATTTCAAGGCTTCCAGTCAACCACTTTTTTTCTTTAATTAAACTGTTCCAGGTTAAAAAAAAATCTCCTTATTAACCAGAATCTTTCTACTTTAAAGTCCATCACGTTCGTCATTTGTAAATATTGACATACGATGTTGAACATAATTACCGATTCTAAGTTCCAACTAAAGTTCCTTTTTTTATTTGAACAATCTAGCAATTCACTTGGTGCAAGCTTTTACGCAAGGAGTGTTTAAAAAGCAAAAGGAATTGTAGGGGGGCTTGGAAGGGTTAACTATGTTGATTTTAGCCTATTACTGTTGTTTATAAAGTATATAACGACAACGACCTTTGTATATGTATTATTTACCCACATTATTTTGTAGATGGATGGTTTAACCTCATAAATCAGATTGGAATTTAAAAATAAGCCTTTAACAGTACTAAAGTCTTTTTTCTGAATTCCAGCGTGATTTATGAGCTTAAACCAGCCATCAACGAAATAATGTGTGTAATCGGTTGGTACATTATGAGTGCATCCTATTCAACTATGATCGAAGCAATGACAATATCATTGATAATGCATGCTTAATTAATATTGAGTGATAAGAAGGAAAGAGATGATGTCGTAGAAGTGTATTTGGTGCAAATACATTTTTTTGCCATATCCTCTTTTTCCTTCTTATCATTCTATAGATAAGTCTGTGTTACCAGTGATCCTTGCTTGATGTCGATCTAAGCTATTTATTGGGTACCCCCATTACTTTGTTGGTGACTGGTTTAATCTTGTAAATGAGAATGGAATTTAGGATAACAGCCTTTATGACTTGTATAAAGTTCTTTCCTTGAATTCCAGTCTTTTATATGACCTTCAACCAGCCATCTACAAAGTAATGTTTGTACTTGACAAATAGCACAACAATGTTGTGTTATATATTCAGCCTTATAAAAGGCCCCGATCATTGGTAGAGTGCGTTCAACCAAAGAAAGATGTGAAACAGAAGAGAATGTTGTGATAATTAATTTGGTGCAAATTATTGTTTTACACCATCCTCTTTTGTTTCCCATCTTTCTTTGTGAACTGAAATTTATTATTTGATAACGTCCTTTTGTGGTATTGGGGGCACATACATTTTTGTATCTTGGGGGTAAATAGGACTACTATATGGTTGTGTTAAGTGGTTTGATTTTCTGTAGGTGGAATATGCTTGCACCGACGATGTTCACTATTTATGGAGTACCATCTGCATCTATTCTATGGATAAACCTTCAAGTATCAAAAAATGATGAAGCAGGAATGATGGGTGAATAGTGACCAGAGCTGAGTAATACTACGTTGCTTTTTGAAAGACAAAAGTTGAGTAATACTAAGTTGCTTTGGTGTTTGTTCATCCATCGTTAATGCTTTGTTATTGTCTATATGAAGAGTATTTTGGATGTTGATCTGCCGTATTCTGAGGCATAAACCTTATGTGTGGCTATGTTTGAGTTTATTTGATATGTTACTATACTGCTATAACAGAAAACAGATAAGTATTATTTGAATTTGTAATACCATATTTGTATATCCAGTTGCTATATTTGTATATGTATAATACTAATATCTTAAATTAACAGGCTTAATCCACTATGCTAGCCGAGTCTACTTATATTTTTTGTGGCAACGGAGCTTTCATATTCAACTACCTGATTCCATACTAGAGAAACAAGTTAATTAAATATCAAAAATAGATGGAATATCAAAGATGGATGTATGGAGACCGAGGACGACTATTACTAAGTTGACACGGTATGTACATCTATCTTTGATACTTTGTCAATATTTTTGTTGCACCCAAGATTTCACATTCAGCCACCTTAGTACATTATACTTCACATTCATCCACCTAAGTACACCATACTACAGGTGCGTTTAATTTCTGCCTGACAATTTTTTTGTTTACAGTTGTTCATTGCAGCCACATTACTTTGGTTGTTTAAAGTTGTTCATTGCAGCCACATTACTTTTGTTTATTGTGTGTGTTTTATAGTAGATGAAGCAACAGAAGATGGTTCAGCAAAACCAAAAATGAAACGGAACAATCAGAAGTGGATGGAAAAGGCATACATAGATGGTCAAAGAATTTATCACAAGAACATCCAAATGAGCAGGGCTTATAAGTTTGACCAATTTGAAATAGGATCAACTCCTGAAAAGGCTTTTGATGTTTCTGATTGTCATTAGATTTGGAAGTGTAATGTAGCTGGAATAATGCATGTGGACACATTTTTTGTTGCATCTTTTGTAAACTATTGCATCTGTTGCAGTACTTAATGTATCTTATATTCTAGTATTCAAGTCATTTTTGTCTTATGTGCATTACTTTCTTGCATTTTATCTTCTTTAATTTATTGTCAAAAAATAAACAAAATGATCAATTCATTGCGGACATGATAACTTATTATATTTTTGAAGGAAACACGTTTAAGAAAAGATGTCCTTGACAAGTGATCGATGGACTCATTGCCTTAAACGTTTAAGATTTATCGAATATTCAAACCAAACAACAATATTACGATACCCACGTAGAATTATTTTTCTTAGTCCAACTGTAAAACCTTAAAATTTGGACCTACATTTTTTATTTACCATTTTGAATTTTAACCTAAGTCTAAATGAGTTTAATAAATACATTTAAACTATATATTATATCATACTTACACATTATTAATTTTTAACCTATAGTAATTTAACTAAGTAATGCAAACTTTCCTAATCTAATTCTATACTAAATCTATACATAACACACCTTCCTTAATTTAAGGAGTCTTACACGTTTAAATTGATTGTTAACAAATCTGATTCTTACTTAATCCCTCCTTTCACCCGTTAGTTTTGAAGAGATAAGAACCAATTTCCCTTTCCCTAAATTAGCCCATACGTTGAGATGAGATAAGAAAACAAGCCCAAATCTTCTTAACCTTTTAGTAGATACGATCCATTTATTCTTGCCCTAAAATATAACACGGAATTCTTTTTCCCTCCTCACCTCTACACGTTTTGAAATAACCGTATAACATTCCCTCCATCCTCTTCTCTACACCGAAGCAAGAAAACACACACCAAGAGCCCCAAATCAGTTTACTCTCTATTCCAAGAAGCAAAGGACGAAGCTTGCAGCCTTGTTGGTGATCATTGTGTGCACGTTTATAGCGTCCCTTGGTAATCAAGTGATTCGGTTTGTGTATGTTGATTCGAGTATTTTCTTCCCTGATGAACTCAAATAAGTACATTTTATTACCATCATTTACCCTATTTATTTAACTTGTTTTATTATATTATATGTGAGAATCGATACGTTAATGTTTACTTTTGTAATTCTCAGGTAAAAACAAGTATTATGTGAAACTTGGCGATTTTGGACTAATTATGGAGCAAAACAAGAAGAAGTTAAGAGTCTACTGAAATGTACAAGATCAAGATCATTCTGCTCCAGATACGTCGCATCCTACTTCGTACATACGGCGCATCACTATCAAGATTTCACAAGTTATAATCCAAGACGGCAAAGGACATGCGCCGCATAGAGAAATGAAGTTACGCCGCATCTTCTGGCGGTGTATGAATATTCCCGAATATATTAATCTTGGACCCCACGCGAAGTTAAGTCAATGCGCCGCATCTACTTATTCTATGCGCCGCATCTAGCCCTCAGACAGAAACTATAAATACCCCAAGGCCAGACGAATTTCGAGAGGCTAAAAATACACCAGAAGACCGAAGACCACAAAACCCTAGGCCAAATTCAGACGTGTTAGCAGCACAAGACACACCCTAAACGAAGATACAAGAGCTGTAAGAAGGTCCTGCATGTATTCAATTCATTAAGTAGTTTTGTTTTATTGTATTAGTACACTTTAATTCATCAAGATTGATGGGCCGATTCCATCTGACTACGGAAAACCATTGGCACCCCTTAAAATTGCTTTCCCATTAATTAAAGTTTATATGTTGATGTCTTTGGTGACTTTTATTAGTGCATTGATAACCTCTGTGTCCAGCTGAGCATTGCTTGGGTCGCTATGCCCCTTCCTCGCCTATTTGTTTTAGCGTGTCTTTAATAAAAGGATAGACATAAGTAATCATTAAGGGTTTACTTGCCGATAAGATTAGAGCCAACGAGAAAGGTTTACATCTCGGTGCGTCGCATCGAACTATACACTCCATATAAAACTAGCAATAAAACAAGTGACAAGCTACTTAATTATCAGGACAGGTCTTCTTATTGTCTCAAGTATCTATCTGTGTACGTGTGTGCTAATCGCTGATTCGTGCTTATTAGTTTAGTTTTTATTTTATCATAACCAAACCGTGCCAGTCTCTCAGGCTGAACCCCCTTGCGTTAGATTAGGTTGTATAGCTAACTTAAGATATTAAAATACTGATTAGAATAACTAGATAATACCTTCCACTCTTAGTGATCGACACTCTACTTACCATTATATTCATACTGACCGGGTACACTGCTCGTTAAAGTGTGTGTTATATTGATAAGTCGGCTAAATATAAATTTAAAACTTGAATACTGCTAAAACCACAACGACACACCGTGGGTATAAATTAGAGCAATACACACGCAAACATCAAGTTTTTGGCGCCGCTGCCGGGGAGTGAATTGTTATTATCTGTTAATTTGATTAGTATTTTAATTAGGTTTTTCTTTTTAGTTTTTTATTCTAACCGCTAACTCTGTTGTGTATTAGATAAATTGCATTCATTGTATTATTTGCATATTTTCTGTTTTGTGTGTTTTTATTTTCTTTAATTTTTGTTTCTTTTTGTTTGTTTTTATTTTTGTTTTTATTTTTCTATTTTCTGCATTCTGCTATCGTTGTACTGAACTGATACAAACGATACGGCGCATCTGTTTTCACAAATACGGCGTATTGCGTTTAATTTTTATAAAATACAACGCGTTTAATAAATTCGATACGACGAATCTTTCCCCAAGATACGGTGTATTGTGTTTTTAATAAGAAAATTTTCTAAACGATAACGCCATACGACGCATCTGTTTTAACAGATACGGCGTATTTATTATTTTAATTAAAAACAGTTTTCGATTTATTAAACAGATACGACGCATCGATTTTTATCGATACGGCGCATCTTCTGAATCAAAAATCTTGTATTTTGAAACGTAACGAAAATACGGCGCATTAACTTTTGTTAATACGACGCATTTAATTCAATAAATATAGTTGATTTTTGATATTCACTTTGATCGTTCCACTACTCTCGTGCACAAGTTGGTTTACTTTCAGGATAAACGATGGCTCATGCATCACTATGGAAGATTACATTCTGAACCTAACCAAAAGACGCTAGCTGGAGTGATAAAACCTTTGACTACTAGAAGGCTTAAATATAAAGACAAGAGTGGAGGAGAATTCAGTACTGGTAACATTTGAGTAACTTAAAATTCTTGAAATAGAATTCCAGGTATCCTCTACATTAATTTACCTAGCCTTATAGAGAGTTCTCTACGAAACCTCTCCCGAATATAATCTTAATTTTGTAAGCTTAAAACGATATTTGCTCATAACCTTGGAGTAAATCATTATCTACTAAACAAGAAGATTATAATCATTAATAAAACAGATATGCTTATTGTTCTTATCTTGAATTTATATCTATCATATGGTATACCGTTTTACCTAATTTGATGCATAAGAAAATGTTGCGGAGCTATACGGGAACATCTTTCAGATGCAAGAAGAAGGATGGCACGTAACAAGATCTAAATAAGGAGCTGAACGTGAGTCTAACTTGAAGACTCTGGAATAAAGACAAGTGCTGACCGGGAGACAACCCGGAGAAAAAAATTTTACTATTCCGTGTCGAGTCAGTCAGGCCTGCAGAGGATATGGCGCATCTCAATCCTAAGATGCGACGCATCGCCTGCACTGGTCATATCTTACTTTATTTTCTGCATTTTTATTTTTGACTTTAAAACTTTCTGTCAGTTTATTTTAATGCGGCGCATCCCTGGTTAAGGATGCGACGCATCTTCTATTCTGATTCGTACTTATTCCAGGCTCGATACGGCGTATCTTCTTCCATAAGATACGGCGTATCGACTGACCTGATGATTTTCAATTTAATTTTACAGTTTTATTTTTACTAACTACTAATGTATTATGCAAGTTTGAACCTTCTTAACTCAGGTGTGTTAAACTCTGAATGGTATTTTAGATTCCTGCATTTCCTGTAGATACATCAAATATGAAGCTTAAACGTTCTAATCCACAAGAAAGATGATTTTTGCTCTTATACAAATAATGGAGGATCATACCGAGCAAATCTCAGGGGAGTTTTTCTGTTCTAATTCTTTTATTTTCCAGTTTTTAATCTTTGATACAAACAACGAGGACGTTGTTTAACTTAAGTGGGGGGATTGGAGAATTAGAACACTTACTTGTCCTAAACTTTTTCAAAATATGCTTAAAATGTGCTTAATATATCAAAACTTAAAATTTTTTAGCATGTTTTTGTTTAAAGTCTAAATTACATATCTGCACACATAACATTATTTCCAAAAATTGTGAACTTTTCAAAATTCACAAATCTATGAGTGTGCTGGTGACTTGTAAACTTTAGAACTTGGCTTGTATACTATTCGAGACCACCATAATAAGTATTATCTTTATAATTGGAATAACTTGTCTAAATTGGTAAATTTCTAGGATTACACCTAAATAGCCTTTATATGTTATGTGATATTAGCTAACTACATTGGTTAGTTAACCCCCGTATAAACCCTTTTGTTACTCTCACTTTTAGAGTAAGATACCCCTAGAAAAACACTCAGAGCCATTCCTTTCGTTTCTTACACCTTTGTTATAATGTTTCGTTACACCCTTACACCTTAGCCTACCCTGTAGATTAAAATCCGTGGTTGGTTAATTGCTTTAGGCAAAGTGTGTTTCCTTGCATTACCTGTGTTCGTGTGCGTAATTCATTATCTATGGTTAGGTTGGGAAATTGCACAATGCAATTGGAGTGAAAGTAAATATTGTATATCTTTGAGTTTATTTTTCGTGTGTTTACTACTTTCACTATTACCGTTATTTCTGAAGTCATGAAAAGTATGGAAAAATTATCCAGAGTTATCATTATAGTGATGTGGTGAAATTTTACACATCTATGTTTATGTTGATGTCAAAAAAAAACAAAAAACAAAAAAACAAACAAAAAAAACAAAAAAAAAAAAAAAAACAAAAAAAAAATAAAAAAAAATCGAAAAAATAGAAAAGAAAAAGAAAAAAAAGAAAAAGTTGGATGTTTGTTTTAACCAACTTATGTAAAGTTTTGTATTAAGTGGTCGATATCACCACTATTTGTTGTATATTATACTTATGGATTGAATGGAAGTTGGCCGTTATGGGAACGCCAACTAAGGTTATTCTTTGATTGAGATCTTGTTGAGTATAAATCGTGTCTACCTAAAGCGTGTGTTTCAAGTGTTAAAGCGTGAGTTATTCAATGATATGAGTCTTTTTCATGGGATGGTTGGGATAGTGATTAACCACACTTAGGATTTTAATTTATCTGTTTTGTTTATTTTTCATTTTACACCAATTTGTATCCCAAATATTATCCATACCCTATATTATTCTTTATCCAAACCTTTGATTTATTGAGATTAGGGATTTGAGCAATCTTAAGTATCGTAGTCGTGGATTCGGCTATGTATTTATGATTTTGTCGCCCTTTTTGATATAATATTATTGGTGAAGATTACTTGGTCCTATCTTTAGCCTATTCGAGTTAAGGATTTGAGCAATTGCAAGTATCGTGTTCATGGATTCGATAATGTATTTGTGATTTTGTCGCCTTTTCTAGAATTTGAGATCGATAGAGATTAAGAAGAATGATTAACCCTGAACCTACAAACCCTTTTTACCGCTTTAGACTTGTTATTCCTTGGCTTTAGTGGGGGAGATGCGTATACTTGCCAAGCTTATGATAGAATATTCGTCACGACTGGACAGTTAAACGATTAGATTTGCTTTTATCAAAATATTTTATTTTATTTCTAATTCGTTAAGTGTTTGGTTGTGTGATTATGACAAAATGAATACATGCTTAAATATAAAAATAAATCCTAATATCTTTTAGGATACATTTTCATAAGATTAATTCTAAGGTTTACTTGGGGACAAGTAAAGTTCAAGTGGGGGGATATTTGATGAACTCAAATAAGTACATTTTATTACCATCATTTATCCTATTTATTTAACTTGTTTTATTATATTATCTTTGAGAATCGATACGTTAATGTTTACTTTTGTAATTCTCAGGTAAAAACAAGTATTATGTGAAACTTGGCAATTTTGGACTAATTATGGAGCAAAACAAGCAAGAAGTTAAGAGTCTACTGAAATGTACAAGATCAAGATCATTCTGCTCCAGATACGCCGCATCCTACTTCGTACATACGGCGCATCACTATCAAGATTTCACAAGTTATAATCCAAGACGGCAAAGGACATGCGCCGCATAGAGAAATGAAGTTACGCCGCATCTTCTGGCGGTGTACGAATATTCCTGAATATATTAATCTTGGACCCCACGCGAAGTTAATTCGATGCGCCGCATCTACTTATTCTATGCGCCGCATCTAGCCCTCATACAGAAACTATAAATACCCCAAGGCCAGACTAATTTCGAGAGCCTAAAAATACACCAGAAGACCGAAGACCACAAAACCCTAGGCCGAATTCAGACGTGTTAGCAGCACAAGACACACCCTAAACGAAGATACAAAAGCTGTAAGAAGGTCCTGCATGTATTCAATTCATTAAGTAGTTTTGTTTTATTGTATTAGTACACTTTAATTCATCAGGATTGATGGGCCGATTCCATGTGACTACGGAAAACCATGGGCACCCCTTAAAATTGCTTTCCCATTAATTAAAGTTTATATGTTGATGTCTTTGGTGACTTTTATTAGTGCATTGATAACCTTTGTGTCCAGTTGAGCATTGCTTGGGTCGCCATGCCCCTTCCTCGCCTATTTGTTTTAGCGTATCTTTAATAAAAGGATAGACATAAGTAGTCATTAAGGGTTTACTCGCCGATAAGATTAGAGCCAACGAGAAAGGTTTACATCTCGGTGCGTCGCATCGAACTATACACTCCAGATAAAACTAGCAATAAAATAAGTGACAAGCTACTTAATTATCAGGACAGGTCTTCTTATTGTCTCAAGTATCTATCTGTGTACGTGTGTGCTAATCGCTGATCCGTGCTTATTAGTTTAGTTTTTATTTTATCATAACCAAACCGTGCCAGTCTCTCAGGCTGAACCCCCTTGCGTTAGATTAGGTTGTATAGCTAACTTAAGATATTAAAATACTGATTAGAATAACTAGATAATACGTTCCACTCTTAGTGATCGACACTCTACCTACCATTATATTCATACTGACCGGGTACACTGCTCGTTAAAGTGTGTGTTATATTGATTAGTCGGCTAAATATATATTTAAAACTTGAATACTGCTAAAACCACAACGACACACCGTGGGTATAAATTAGAGCAATACACACGCACACATCATTCCCTCTTGTCGACCTTATTTGATCAGCCTCAAGGTAACCTTTATCTCTAACATTGGCATACATAATACACTGAATTATATACGATTAATACAAGCCCTAATTTGTAATCATGAAACCCTTATGTAATCATTAATTACTTTAATTAATATGCCATGATATAATGGAAACCCTAGAAAACAATTAATGAGGATCGATTAGGGTTAGATGGTCTTAAAATAACAAAACAGTTTCTGACAGAAATTAGAGTCAGGTTGAGCAGGGTGAATCTTGATGATACCAACGTGGTTTTGCATGATTCTTGATTCTAAAAATGAGTTCATGAAGTATACTTGCTATATATCAAATATTATAGTCGTTAGAGGTCGGGAGAGTAGTCTTTTGATTTTCGGAAGATTAAGTGTCAAATCTGAGAAATCGAGTCTGAAAATCAGTTGGTGTTTTTTATTTTTACTTTTTAAACCTTAAGGTGTTAAGATGTCTCATTTGATAGGGAGAATGTTTAAGATGTATATGACTTAACGGAATTTTTGTGGATTTTTCTCAAAGGTTCAAATGGGCTAAATAAATACAAACTTTTGGGGTATACCCAGTGTACTTTCTTGACAGGTTTGGGAAAACGATTTTTTAAAAGGTACTAACACTTGGAAATAAAATCTTCAGAAATTAGGCTAAGTGCTTAACTCATGTGGGAGTCACAGTGAAAAATTAGAGAGCCTCAGAAGCTCATTTGATAGGTCTATAAATTCATAAGAAACTGAGTCAGATTTGCATTCTAAACCTAAAAATCTGTTTTGGCACATTTACTCCCTAATTAAGTTAACTAATGATTTGAAACACATATAAAACCTATGTCTTGATTATTAAGTCAGTTTAACCTAATTCCATATTCGACTAAACCTATTTTGATATCACATCTATAACCTAATTAAGTTATGCATTAATTATGAAATCTTAAACCTATGTTTTGATCACTTAACCTAAGTAAACCCTAATATGATAATGCGGTTAATAATAAGTACTAAAAATCCGTTATGACATTTATATGAACCTATAAGTAATATATGATTATAATTCATGTAGACCCGGTGAAGAAGGAGTGATTCATTTTCCTTGTGTTTGTTTCCTCATTTGCTTTAATTTCATACGGTACATATATTCCACCCTTTTTCAGTAAGGGTATCTCATGGCTTTTGATTCCTTGATATTTGCTATTCTGAGTTATGATTCATTTGATATTTGTTTGGTTATTCTGTCTGATATGGTTTGATTTATTCGTTCTCTCTTGTGACTTCAGTATTCGTATTAGAATCATTTGATACTTTGTAACCCATTTAATATTATGACTCCATGTGAAAACCTTTCTTAAATATATATCTTGATGATGTTTTGAGAATAATTATTTTAAAATGATTTCTATGAACACGATGCGATACCACTTTTATATGACGGTTTATTGACTTTTATGAAAACTACTTTTAAAATATTACTTTTGTGAAAACGATGTTTAATAGATTTCTCGCGGTTAAATAAATTATTTGTACAGATAATTGTTTTGCTATTCCGTTTTGATATGATATTCCGTTTAGTTAGACATATCTCTGTTTGGACATATTATGATTGTTTCATTATGTTTGTGCTGTTGCCCGAGCTAACTAGCCATGGAGGTACCATGGCCATGTCATTGAGGCACCAATGGCATGACACTATCTGTGGAGGTGTGATTAATCCACAACATTCCCATTTGTTTACTGCGCACTTGGCCATTTTTGATACGTAAGTATACTTTTCAGAGTACAGGTGTATGGCTATGTATAACTTTGTTTTGCAGGGGAGCGTATGGATGCATCCTAGGTTTGTTCAGTTCAAATTTGATTTAGTGAATGGGCTTGTGTGTGCCATACACCCGAGTTCACTTTTGGGAGCTAGCTACTCCATTTGTTATGACAGGATATGATATATGTTTTGATATTTGGTTTAAGGCATGTATCATGCCTTAGACATATGTTTTGAGCTCGTGGGCATTTCCGTATGATTCTGTGATTTCCTTATCATCTTTATGACTTACTATTTCTTTTGACTCTTATGATATATAACACCTTTGTTCAGCAGATCCTTATGATTCAATTTCGTACATTTATTCATGATTAGTTATTCGTTTGTTTATATCTGTTCACTGGGCTTTTTAAGCTCAGCTGCATTTCTTTTCCCTGCTGTAGGTTATAAGATGGAAGCTGGGATTTGAGTGAAGAGTGAATAGGAGCTCTTAGTGGACCACCCTGATGATAGTTTCCCATTTGCTTTTGCATTAGACTTTGGAGATTGAAGTTACCTTTCAGTTAGACTTGTTTTAGATTTGTATTTAGTTGAAAGTCATTATGTTTAGACTTAGTATTTTATTATTACCTTAAAAAAACTTATATAACTTAATTATAATAAAGTATTCCGCTTGGGTTTATATGTTCTGGTTAACACCATAATATGGCATTTTGACCCTTTTCGGATTGGGGGTGTTACACCAACTTAGATAGTCAGTACTTCATACAACCTTACAATGTTTAATGGAGCGAAACCAAATTTGTTGTATGAAGAACTTGACACTGAATATATGCCCCGTACCCTATATAATTACCCGAAAGTTTAAAAACTATCTTATTATAGAATTTGGTTCAATATATATTAAAGAATAAATAAATAAATAAAAGGGAAAATTCTAGCTATTCAGTTTTCAATGAAGATGAAAAAATATATATATGTTTTAATTATCTTATATAAACTGTTATTCGTTGAGTAAAATTACTTACACAATCATGTCGATCATAAAATCAACTTTTATTAGAAGGACACTTCTATATATACTTTCGACAAACTTTCTTTCGAGTTTTTTTTCTGAGTGTTGAAATATACGCCATGAAAAGTCACATGTGATTTGTAATATGAAATCACATCTGATTTGAACTTTAGCACTTGCATCATAAATCACATGTGATTTCGTATTGCTTTATATTTATTTCTCATAAAAAAAATTGTCGAAAGTATATCGAAGTGCCCATCTACTGAAAGATAAAAAAAAGTCTCGACATGATTGTGTATATTTTGTCGCTTAACGATTTACCATTTTAAGATATTTTATTTTCAAAAAATGTGAACAAAATATGTTGTTTTTGTTTTGATGAAAAATGAGTAATCAATACTTGTATATTTGATCTTTGATGTTTTTATGATCTTTATTGATGATAAGTATATATTATGAGACATTTAAAATCGTTGGCGATAGCTCAAAACCAAAGCAAACAAAAACAACAGTCTAGCGTGCGCACACCTAACCAGCACGCGGTTGTTTTCTTCGCATGCTCCGTTTTTAAAGTCGGCTTTTCTCTTACCTGAAAAAGTTTGTGCATTCAATACAGATTCATACATTATATTTAAGATGTTTATAATATCACAAGTGGATTAAGAGTTAGAGAGATTGTGTCAAAATGTCTAGTCCTGTTAGCACAACTCAAAACCTTTTATAAAATCAAATTCAAAACATTTTATAAAACAAGCTCAACACTAACGTTTTCATAAATTGATCAAATGAATATAATCTTACTTATAACTTGACTAATTACTAAATGGGTGTACTCCCTTTTGAACCAATAAGTTAAGCTCACCTTAATTATCTAGCTAAATGTACTTTCCTTTTGTGGGTTAATATTTACTAAATATGCAAAGTATTTAACTTAGGGCACATCCACTATGCTAGACTTTTAAAAAGGTTTATAATTGATTCTTGTCATTAACTCTCAAACCTTTTGGTTGCATAAACATATTTCCCATATACATAAACTTCTTAAAGATTTATAAACATCACTTATATCTTAAGTTCATTATATTGTGAAGACGTTCAAGATATTAGATCCTTTTCATGCCAAGTAAGAATGAAATAAGTTTTCACTATGGTTAACAAAAGTATGAACCTTTCCATCCTATTATATATCTATTTATAAACCACTATAGTTGATGCTCTTAGTTGCAAAAATGTAATTAGTTAAAAAGGAAATTGTGGAACTAATAAAAATTATAACATTTGAACATTTGAATTTGAATTTTTAAATTTGAATTTTACACCAAGGATCTCCTTTACATTGCATGGAACAATTTTCCTCTTCACCATGCCACTTTGCATTGCAATATCCACTTTTTCCTCCTTCCAAGTGGTTAATAAAGTGTTTCCCTCTTTTTTCTCTAACCAATGCTTTCTTAACCCCTAATTAACCATGAATAATGAGTTGGTTTATCCTAACCCTTCTTTAGGCTTTGAAAATACTTTTGAAAAGCTTCAAAGTGAAGTAAACATGGGGGTTTAGCAAGATGAAAGGGCTAGTTATTGCCAACAGACAAAACAAGCTCGGTGTGTTAGACCCGCGTGCCAGCATGCCTAGCTAGCACGTCATGGCCTGTTTTAGATCTCTTAACTATAAATAGCACCCTCTTGTCATGCTTCCACTTCACCTCTTGCCAAAAATTTCTCCCCTCTTATTTCTCTCTTATATCACTGGAAGTTTTTCAACCCTTCTTGTGTCTTATCATCTTTCTATCATCTATTGGAAGCAAACTTATTTGTAAGAGAATAACACAAGAAGTAAATCCATTCTTGTGTGTTTCTGGATCGATTCATTTTCTTCTTCCTTTATCTTCTTTCGGTCTAATATTCTTTTTGTAATAAATACCTAAACTCTCATATTCATTTGTAACTAAGTGCCAAGTTTTATCTGGGTGCGAAGAAGCAAGTGTGTCAAAGTTTTACTCCGGGTGCGGAGAAGGAAAGGTGTAAAGTCTTGTACCAGGTGAGTTAATATGAATAATCAATAAAAACGTTATTTCTATTTAACAATTTATCTACATTTTGTTAATGGCAAATATAAAACGTATTAAGTAGAAGTTCAAGTAAACAAGTTATAGACTTAAGTTATCCTTTATCAGTAATCACTTCATATATGTATATGAATCTCTAAAACTTGCATAACGATCAAAGAAAGTTTTATCGTAGACATCGCATGAAACTCCTGCATCATATTATAAAACCTTACATATTTTCATAAATTTTCACAAAATTTTTATTGAATTTGCTTAAATAAATTACTTTTATTTTAAGAAAATGTTTTAATCCATATTTGACCAACTAGTAAAGAATCTTCCTCTTTAAGGATTTATTCAAATAATAACTTGCATGGAAATATGAATTTGGCATTTTGGCAATAATCCAAGACTAAAAAGGTAAACATCTAAAGTGTTTTTGCATAAAAAAAATAATTAGCCATATTAGGACTTTGAGTGCATTACAATTAAGGGATGCATCTTTCTACTTTGTTCCAACCATTTTTCCATGCATCATTAGAGAGGAAATATGCCAAACAAAGCATGAATGACCTCTCAAAAATGGATATATTTTTGCATGCATACGGTGGGACAGATCCAAAAGGATCCGTGGGTCACTAAGGATCTGTCGTAGTCTGATTGATGCCATCCTCTTGGTTATTTAAGCAAGCCTTATGCATTCATTTTTACACATGCCTTGCAAACAAATTTACAGCATTCTATCATACATTCATACACACATCTCTTTGATCATTATCTTGTTATATATTCATTCAAGTGATCCTCATAACCAATCCAATTCTTCTAGCAAGGGAAGAACACAAGACGTACTTCAAAGTCTTTTGTGTTGTAGTTATTAGTTTTGTATTTGCAATCTTCTAGAGCCATCATATTCCCACCTAATATACTTTAAAATTCATAAACACCACCATACACCAAACATAAAGAGTTAGGTTAGTATTTTAGTCTTCAAAATAGATAGAGAAAAAAGGTTGGTTCTACTTAGATTAGGACTCGATATCTAGCTTTGTATCGGTAAAAGTTTAAGCAACGTTGTACGGTTTTCTCTGCCAAGAATGGAGCTTGTTGACATAGTGAAGTAACTCTCGAGTCGGAAAATCGAGGAGTGGAGTAAGGCGAGGAGGAGCTTCGTTACCGAGCAACAATAAAACTCTTGTGTTTGGTTTGATCATTCTTTTACTTTCTTGTCTTGCATTTAATTTACTTTTACATATTATCATTGCTTGTGTTCATTATAATTTTTGAAACTAAGATTTTTAAATGATAAAACTATTTACCCCCTCTTCTAGTTTTTCATAGGTTGCACAAAACCCAACCAAAATCACCCCGTGACCGCCGAAATATAACTAGTAGCAGCAAGAAAAAAATTATCTCCGCCTTGCTTTTGTTGTTGTTGCCTTTTGAATATTTGATACCGTTTGTTGTTAGAAGTCTGCATCACCCTTTTAATTCTGTTGGTACTTTTGTGGCTTGAAGGACTATTTCCGTTTTCTGTCGGATATCTACATAAAAAATTAGCTATTGCTTTAATGATTTAAGTTTACTTTCGAGTATGAGTTTTCGCAATTTCGCCGCTTGATAAATTAGATGGCCCAAGCATGATTGCGGTTTATGACCCATTAGGTTTTTTCTATGTTGCAATTATAAATATATGATCAAAGAAATATAATGCCTACGGTATTTTCAGCATTCAACAATAATCATATAATACTCGCATATGAACCACCACCAAATAGTCATATGGGTGCGTTTTGTTGGGGTATATTGGGGGCATTTCATGGTATTTTCATTTTAATTCTCTTCAAATATTGTGTTTGGTATCTCAAATGAAGGAATTTAAATTTTTTGGAATTTAAAATTCTAAAATTTCAAATTTACGAACCAAACGCCACCATATGGATATCTCAGTTACGTCGTTACGTCTGAATCAAATACTTGTCCTCCTCTCGCAACATAAACACCGAAAAATTTATTGATTTACTTGTTTTGTATTATAAACAGATATAATTTTTTATCTAGAAAAGTTATATTCATGTGAACTTAATCAAGTTCATAGTTGGATCCTACAAAATGCAAACTATTCTTAATCACTACATCTCCTCTCTTACAAACTTACTTTCGAACATTAAAATGATTTATATACTTGCTAGAGCCCACTCCAATTCTCCTCTCCGTGGTTTAACCCTTTGAACTTCATTTTCTTCTACAAACTTGAAAGAATTTTGGTAAATAAAGAGTTGTCTATTTCTAGCTTACATGTCATTTTAAGTCACCATGGTCACATGATATTGAAAGGTTTGTGGATATAAATCAATCTGTGTATGACCAGATTCGAACACGAGCCTATGGGATTGCACACTTTACGTATTAGAGTTGATGTTCAAATAATTAATATAAAATGTTATATTTAATTATTAAATCGCAAATAACGACTAACGGACGTTAGTACTTAACGGTAATTGACTAACGGTCGTTAAATGTTAAATACAAGGACTAGAGATGAAAATAGGAGAAGAAGGATCCGGAATCCCTTTGGGATTGCCATAGCCGATCAATTATGGGTGGGTTTCCTTATCCTACTATAACTTGGACTCCAAGATTACATTAGTATTTATACAACGCCTTTGTATTCATTCTTTTATAATCTTGGGTCACCTAATTAACCCGAACTTCTTCTTCTCCTCTCCTCTCTTGTGCTAGCCGATCGTACACCCCATCATAAAGGGTTTTCGATTTGTTGAGATCAACTTAAAGTGTTTAGGTTGGTTATTGTGATTCAAGAACCTAGCTTTTCGCATCGAATCGTTAGTAATACGTGTGTACAAGAACGTAGAGCAAACACCTTTTGTTTTTGATTTTTCCTTGGTCGACTTTGTTGAAGTCGAATTTACTAAGCCCTAAATTATAAGGGTTCTTGGTTCTTGATTATTGAATTGCTTGGATTTGCTAAAAGGTACGCATCACTTTATGTTTCGGTTAACTAATTACAAGTATTATGATACTTAGCTTCCGTTGCGTGCTCTTGATGTTTTATGTTTAATTCATGCTTGCCATAATATTAAAATTACAACAGTGGCATCATGAACCGTTAATATTGTGTAACTAATTACTGAAACACATAAAAATTAAATCTTGATTGATTATTACATGTTTATGGGTTTTAGGGTTTGAAAAATTGTAAACCCTAATTTTATTTTATTTTTGGATCGATTACCCATAATTTAAATCAGTTAATTTTAATTGTTTGTTAAGCTTGTAGAATTCCTATGATTGCATGTAATTTTTTATGTGAATATTAATGGATATATGTTATATGTCATTATTATATGCGTATCTTGGGATTTATTATTGGATAATAATTGCTTATTTGGATCCATGATGAACATGCATGTTTGACCATGGATCAATGGATATTATGCTTTAATTGTTAAGTGTTTTATGTTTTACATTTTAATTGTGCAATTATTAATTAATTAGGGTTTATTAGTAAGTAAATCATGATTAGTTTACTAATAAATTAATTAATAATATAATTAGGGAATACCTAAAATTGGGGAAGACCCAATATGTATCTTTATTTATCAACTATGTGTGTTATTGTATATTTGTAACGTGGAACTTACGCAATCGATTTATCGATGTATGTGGTCACTTATACCAAAATCGAAACACAAGTGGGAGTCTTAGTTATAAATATACATGTTAGTTGATTTATTTTAGTATGTTTATTGTTGTAGTTGGTTAATTTTTATTATATGCTTATTTGTTTAAATTATTGTTTGACATCATTGTAAGCAAAGGGTATATTTTAGAATAGAAAATTAAACCGGGCTAAACAATGGTGAAATTAGATTTGTTTTAAGAGTTAAATCTTAAACTTTTAATTGATTGATGGTTATTGTACCAAATAGTTAGAAAGACTCATCCAATTTGACAAACTATAAGAGAGGTATAAGGAGGTTGCCATGTATTTACACCGAAAGAAGTAGGTTTTTAATTGGCTTTAAGCTGACCTCGTTTCTCCGCTTCTTTGTGAGTCAAATTGGAGTTACCTAGGACTATTTTTTATGTACAAAACATCTTAAGGGTGAATTGGCCTCAATTCCACGCGCGACTTTGTGGTAATTATCCGAATAACTTGGGTCTTTTGACTCATGCAGTAGTAGGATATAGTGGGTGATAATTGAAGGTAATTCTTTGATTGGTTTATCGAATACCTCAATTAAAACTTTGTTGATTTAATCTTAGTGATAGAAAACTAATGAGTAAAGTTTTCTTAAAACCTATGATACGAAGATGTATGCATGCTTCTTCGTACATATTTTGATTACACGCATCAAAATTAGTACCCTTAAAATTTAAGTTAATGCCATCTAATTCAAGGAACACTTGGTGTTACAATTTAGCTTATGTGAGATCTTAACTAGATTGCAACAACAAGGTAAATCTCCGTGTTACGTGAGACCGTATCTGGAAAAGTTTACAATTTCTAAATTAGACAACTTAATTGAGTTAGTTAGTGAGATCTATAACTCAAGGCATGAGATGGGATGAAACATGCTTACATTGCAAATAGTTTTTTGGCAAATGTCAATCCCATAATGATATAGGAATTGAAAAATGTTTGTCAATTATTGTTCGACAATTACCTTGTTGAATACTTTCATTACTAGCGGATCAACTGATGTAATGGAACTAACTATGACAATTTAGGTCCTAGTTTTAAGAAAATTATATGGTTAATATGAATATTTACCAAGGGTATTTAATTTTCTTAAAAGGTTGAATTATCGAAAGTACTAACTTTTGAACTTTTTTCTATAGAAATGGCTCAACCTAACAACAATACACTAGGTTCCGCTTTCAAACAAATGTTTGATAGGGAAAAATTGACTGGCATAAATTTTAATTATTGGTATAGATCACTAAGGATTGTCCTACGTGTGGCTAAAAGATAAGATTATTTTACTAAGCCTTGTCCACCTGAACCAGCTGCTGACTCATCTGCTGATGAAAGAGCAGCATGGCAACTTGAGTATAATAGACACAATGATGTTGGGTGTCTTATGCTTGGAAGTATGATTCCCACTTTGAAAAATCAATTTGAGAATTTCTTTCCTTATGATATGCTCAATGAACTCAGACGTATGTTTTAGAAACCTGCAACTGTAGAATTGTATGATTTGATTAATACTCTACACAATCGCAAACAGGAGGATGGTAAACCCGTAGGTGCTCATGTTTTGGAAATGAAAGGTGATGACTGGCCTTTTACTCATCATTTTATACCCGAAAAACACCACAAAAATGACCAAAAACACCCAAATGGACCAAATATTGTCACAAATATCCTTGGATTGTGTTTTATGTGTTTCAGGTAAAAAAGGATTGAAAACGGGGCAAATTTGGACAAAACCGAGCTTGGAATGAAAAAGAGGCGAAAACCGAAGCCGGAAAGACATTATTCATCCGGATTAAATTCAAGCTCGAAAATCCCAAAATGGCCCTTGGATTATTTTCATTTGGCAAAATTGGCCCTTGGATTAACTTTGAAGAAATGGCAGATATGGTCCCTGAAGTTTCAACATTTACAACTTTGGTCCTTAAGCTAAAACCATTTTTATCGTAAACCTATTCACTAATAATATTATCCGGATCCAACCCACAAAAACTTAAACCCAAAAGCCCATCACCACCCACAAGCCCAAACCCAATCCCTAAACTAAAACACGGGTCAAACACACTCAGAAAATCACTTGACCAAACCCTAACCACTGTTCTTCTTCCTAAACCCATCTCTTCCCGCCTAATTAAGATAATCACCATACCAGTCACTATCCAGCTTTCCACCTCACCACTACCATCCAAGAACACCACATGACTGTGTTCCCCCCCCCCCTCCTTGCCAACTCATCGATCCCAAGGACAACAAACTCATCAAACGGCTAAGAATCTATGTTGTGGGGAGCAAGAAAAATCCAAGGGCCAAGATTGAAGCACAAAGAGACACTATGGGATTTATCTCACATAGAAGGCACAAAGGAGAAGGAACCCTAATTTTATTCTTAGTATAAATAGAAGTTAGCTACATTAGTATAAGTTAGGTTTTAATTTAGCTTAATATTAGGTATTTTTTTTCTTTTTATTTATCTTTTATTTAATTTCCAGTACTGTAATTGTTGGGTTTTATTGATTTGATGATACAAAACAAGAAGAATGAAACTTGAAGGACTTAATGTGACAAGAAGGGAAACTACAAAAAGATGGAGAATTTTGAAGATTCTAGAAGATTTACTTAAAAGATTTAGTTTCCTTATTGTATTATGATTCTCCTTGTAAACCCTAATCCCTCTAGTATATAAAGAGGACATGGGTCATTAGTTTTAGACGTGCACAACTACAAGATGTAGTCGATTAGAGGTGTGTGTGTGTGTAACCTAGACGTAAGTTATAAACGTCTAGGGTTTTAGTTAGTTAGTTAGTTAGTTCAGCCTCAAGGTCAAGTCCTTGATCCCTGTTACAAGGCGTGTAACATGTTCTACCTTGATCAAGTAGAATTGGGGCTGTAGATGATTATATTAGTGTTAGTATTAGAGATCACAAAGTAAAAACCTTATTCAATAATAAAGATGTTTTACTTATTCCGCTGTGCATGATTGATGTCTTTGTTATTGTTTAACCCTAGTGCTCTAAACGGTCCAAGGAGTTTTTAACAAACTCCACATGTGGTATCAGAGCCTGGGGAGCTCATTACCTAGGGATTACAAGGTTTTTCTGTCGAAGAAACTGATTTGGAGTTGATACAATGAGTCGATAAAGGTGTCTGAGGTAATCGTTATTGGTTACTGTCGAAGAGAAGAGCAGCAGACCGGATTTATTTGTTATTAAAGAGTGATACGGAGTAATTCTTTTTATTCACATGGGTTGATTTGACTGATCGAATATAATAAAGAAGTGCTAATCGACATAAAGTGGTTCTACTGTTATGTTCATTAATTGGTCGGTTAGTTTATTCTTATTGGCGAATGTGATTTGGTGGATTTGTGATTTAATTGGTCGAATATTGAATTTGATTGCATGCTACTGGGTCTATCATTCATTATTATAATTGAGTGGCTGAATTGAAGATAGTAGATAGCATAACCTCGTACTGCATTAATGGTGTATTGATTGGTCGACTGTTATAAGCACGTGGGGCTGTTGACTTTTGGGGATAATTAATATTCTGAGATTGCATCAGTTGGTCGGTTGTGGTGTATACCAGTTTGTCGCTTACTGTCTTGGATAGTTGTCAGTTAATGCGCAATAATGAAGATGGTGTTTTTATTTGATTGATGTTAATTTCATATCACGTGGGTCAGTTGCCGATCTGAGTTGAAGATGCAAATTATTATCCTTATTCGATTATAATAAGGTTTGTGGCAATGAATTCGTGGAGCTAGATTAAATTAGTGATCTCATGTTGCTGCTTGTATATTGCAAAGTACTGCTCGTTGGGTATTCAAAGTACTACTATTCCAAAGTACTGCTGCAACATACTGCTCCAAGGTAATATTTTTTTAAAGTACTGCTCTTGATTTAAAGTACTACTACTTCAAAGTACTGCTTCCCAAAGTACTGTTAGTCTAAAGTACTGCTGCTCGTCCAACGTACTGCTATGTCCAAAGTACTGCTCGTCCAACCTACTGCTATATACAAAGTACTGCTCGAGAACATACTGCTGCTCGACTAAAGTACTGCTATGCTCCAAGGTACTGTTCCAAAGTACTGCTGCTTCCCAAGGTACTGTTATATTGAAAGTACTGCTATGTTTGAATGATTTATGGAGACACGTAAAGAGTTTTATGGTTCAATATATATGCATGATTTATGAGCAGTGAGGGGAAGTCGAGATGCTAATTATGAGCAGTTTGTTAGATTACACACACAGGTTATTAGTTTCACACACACAAGATGGTTAGTTGGTTTATAAAGGCTCGTATTTGGTTTATTGGATTAATTGATTACGAAGAAGGTTGAATATCATTTATTTGATGTTGTAGTTGAGTTTCACAGGTGCGCGTTCTTATGTTTGTGTTATTGCGGTGACAAAGACTTGATGAATCTAGCAAGGATGTGTGATCTATAAACTTAGGGTGCTGAATACACACATTTGCTATCACTTAAAGGAGTTACATTGTAGTGCTCAGTGTCTCATATTAGTTGAGGATTTATCAAGAGGTCCTGGTAGCCTACTTCTAGGGATAAGTTTGGAGTCACGTGGATAGTGCAAGTATATAAGACGAAGGTTTGGGAAATTCAACTTCTTCATCAAGTTCGTTATATTTGGTTTTCTTCATCAGTAATCATTACAAGGAGCTTACAGAATTGAAGATTCAAGAGATGGTAAACATATTAGTTTCAGGGGAAGCTTATTGTTTAATTGTTTAACCATCTACATGCACCACTCAAGGGGAAGTGTTTGATTCTTACTACCATTGTTCATTATTACTACTGCTAGTTGGAGTTTTCTACTGTTTTGGATTCATTTTTAGTAAGCATTTTGGTGTTCTTCATGGAGGGCAATTTGAAACATTGGAAGGCTTTGATTAGAAGTGTGGTACTGGTTAATGGTGGTCAAGATCGTATTTACATACATTCCCTATTTGTTGATAACAAAAAGGGGAAGAGATGTTAGAAGAGATGTTGGAGTGGCATGGCATGGCTTAAGGGGAAGACAAAGACTTGTTTCATTCATGGTGAGATTTAATTATCTCAACTTCTCTACTTCGTCTAGGGAAGTTCGTACAAGAATGTCTTTGTTTTGTCATCATCAAATAGGGGAAGATTGTTGGGTTTTATTGATTTGATGATACAAAACAAGAAGAATGAAACTTGAAGGACTTAATGTGACAAGAAGGGAAACTACAAAAAGATGGAGAATTTTGAAGATTCTAGAAGATTTACTTAAAAGATTTAGTTTCCTTATTGTATTATGATTCTCCTTGTAAACCCTAATCCCTCTAGTATATAAAGAGGACATGGGTCATTAGTTTTAGACGTGCACAACTACAAGATGTAGTCGATTAGAGGTGTGTGTGTGTAACCTAGACGTAAGTTATAAACGTCTAGGGTTTTAGTTAGTTAGTTAGTTAGTTCAGCCTCAAGGTCGAGTCCTTGATCCCTGTTACAAGGCGTGTAACATGTTCTACCTTGATCAAGTAGAATTGGGGCTGTAGATGATTATTAGTGTTAGTATTAGAGATCACAAAGTAAAAACCTTGTTCAATAATAAAGATGTTTTACTTATTCCGCTGTGCATGATTGTTGTCTTTGTTATTGTTTAACCCTAGTGCTCTAAACGGTCCAAGGAGTTTAACAAACTCCACAGTAATTTAAATTCAGTTAATGAAAATTTAAGATTTGTTGTTTTTATTTTCTTGGTCAACCAAAGTCAAACTTTACTGTTCATGTGCTTATTTTTTTGCTTATTTACCTTCTTTTGCTTATTTCATCTATTTTGATGCCATTTGATGTGAGTTTCATAGAATTAAGATTGTGCACCTTGGTTTTGTCTTAAAAGCCCCTAAACAGCCTCAAATAGCTTAAGTTTAAGTGTGCTTATTTACAGCTTATTTTCTGATGAATGATACTTTTTATGCCTATAGCTTAATGTGTCTTCCCCTTTCCAAAAAATTAGCTTATAGTAGCTATTTTAGTTCTAAAATCCACAACAGCCCTTCTAAAGGGGTGTTTTGTTTAAGACCTTTAATGGGTTAAAATGGGTCAAAACCATGGTCACTATTCATTTGCACTTGTGGGAACTTTTGAATAGATTTAGTTGAGCTTATGTTAGTTATTTTCAGTAGAGGTTTAGCTTGTTTTTAGCATTTAGAGGTTTTGAGTGTGCTAGTGAAATTCTAGATGGCATACTGAGCCAATAAGCTCTCACAAGCTTTAAGATCTTTTAAACATTTGTTTTTGGTGTTTTTAGAATCCTTTTTGGTCATTTAAGTATATCTTTAGTTCCTAGTTTAGTTCCTTTAAGCTTAGGTAATTTTTGCTAAAAACTTTACTAGCAAACTTAAATTTCTGCATTTCCACTTTTGCAGCTTGTGCTGTTGATTTTTAATTCTTTCATGTTAAGTTGTTTTTAGCTAAATTTTTGCACAAATGAACTTGGCCAGCTTATCTTTCCATTACCATTTTTTTTAGATTTTTAGGATTTTTATTTAATAGCTTTTTGAGGGCTTGAAAAAGCCATTTTTGCCCTGCTCATTGCCTATATCAGCAGACATCAGTGGGCTTTTTAGCTTATTGAGTGATCCTTAGTGCTTATTTCTTGTTTTTTAGCTTATTTAGTATAAATTTTAGCTTATTAATGGTATTCAACTTATTTCAGCCCTAGAATAGCTTATTCAGTCCTTGTAAGCAACTTAGCTTTTTCCCATTTTTGTTCAATTCTGATCAGATAAGAATAAGCTTATTCTGAGCTTTTTGTGAGTTTTAAAAAAATCTTCTCAGTTTTAAAATGTGCTTATTTATTATTGCTTAATTAGTTTCCAAGAGAAAAAAAATGTTTACCAAAAAAGTGCAATGACTGGGAATCGAACCTGGGCCTTTTAGCTAAACACACAACTCACTAACCAAATGCCCTTGGGTCTTTTTTTCAGTTATATCTTGCACACTTTAATTCTTAACAGTTTCTCATTTTAAGCTTTGATCCGTGCTAAAACATATATATAAATAATATGCAGACGGATACACGTGAATAAATACAAATCACCCCTTTAGGAAAAAGGATACTTGAAAAAACTCACGTTTGTGTGTGTGATACCAAGTAAGTGATTACCCGGGTCGTGTCCCAGCGAGGATGGAATGGACAATCAATTAAGGTTTGGAATTAAAGTGACTGATGATGGGATATAGAATTATGATTTTTTAATTCTATTTGACAAATGAGAAACAAATTCTCACTGAAATATTATCGTTAAACCAAATTACAATAAAAACGCGAAACGAGAAATAAAAAAACTGGCTAAAAACTGAAATATTAGGAAATCTAATCTTACAAGTTCAAAATTATTTTTCTTAAATCCTAAATAATAAAATAAAATTTTAGAAAAAAAATTTATATTTTTCTGATTTTTATATTTTTTATTATGGATTTAAAACTATTAAAACTAATTAAAAGGTTTAAAAATAGTAAATGACTTAGGAAAAATCTGAAAAATTCAAGGTAAATCTAAAATATTATTCTGAATCTAGGAAAAATAAAATCAAAAGTTATCTAAGCCATAATAAGCAGATGGGCTAATAAGCAGTTGGGAATAAGCACAAAAATAAGCTAAAAAAGCTCTAAAAATTACCAAAAGCTCAGAACTAGTGCAATATACTTATTAAAGCATGAAACAACTGAAAAAGCACAAATAAGCACAAGGGATAAGCAAATAAGCACTTGGGCTGTTTCAAAACTTATGCATAAAAGACAGTTGAACTACCCTACTTGCTGATTAATTTTAAGCACTCAATAAGCTGATAAGTGGAAACTCTATGGGGGCAAAAGCTTCTTGGTACTACAGGGTATACAAAAACACTAAAAGCCCTAATTCTAACAAGCCAATTGAACCCTAATTGTAACCTAGATTAGATGCTGTTTGTCAAACTGAATTTGATGCAGGATTGAATCAGTGCACAAGGGGTACTTGCAGACTAAAATTAAGCTAGGAAATAAGCTGAAAAGGAGAATACAAGCACAAAATCTTAACACCTATACTACTAGCTAAAAGCAAACTGAAAATCAAGACCTAGGTTCAACTGGATAAGCCAGGAATAAGCTAAGATTAGTAGCTACTTATGCTGTTCTGTACAGCATATACTGATGCAGCAGAATGGGTAAAATGAACTCAACTCTTCCAATCCTTGATGGCACTGATCCAACTATTGTATCCTAACTTAATTCACTGAAATGCATCTATCCATGCCAAAAAGAAACACCAAATAAGCCTCAGCTTAATGGGGGCTTATTAGGGCAGTAGGGGATCTAGGATTTTGCTACACTACTCAAAAACTTGCACAAGCATCAAAACAGCTTAAATTCTAACAACTTAAGCTGTTCTAACCTAGTTTAAGCTAAACCAAACTTATGCAAAATGCAAATGAACAGTAGACAGGTTTTAACCTTGTCAAATAGCTTAAACCAAACACCCTTTAACAAGGGCAGTTTTCAGATTTTCAAAAGGAACATACAAATTAAGCTAGGCTTATGATTGAAAATGGCTTTAATAACTTATTTAAATACTAACTAGTAATTTCAATACTGGAAATAAGCAATTAATAAGCAGTATCTAAGTTTAGCTATTTTTGACTTTTTTAAAGGTTTTAAAGCAAAATTAAGTAAAGACTATTAAAAACTGATAACACAGATCAAATACACTTATAAACTATTAATAAGCAGTAAATAGTTATAGTAAGCTAAAAATAAGCATTAGTACAGTAAAATGGAAATAATGAAAAAATATGAGAAAATAAGCTTACAACTGTGAGGGGCAATGAAACAAGGGAAACTGATCATAACTTGACTTGGTGTGTCAATACCAAGCTAAAACCCTTCTCAGCTTATTCCAAAACTTCTTATCCACCCAGAACAGCTTATTTGACCACAGAGTTGACTTTCATTGACTTTTGGATTTCCTTGATATTAAAACAGACTTGAACTAAGATAAGCTCACACTAAGCTATATTTAGCTTATATGAGCTTATAAAAACAGATAATAGGCTTTTTAATTGATACTTAACTTGATTCGAATTAAACAGAGAACTTGAAAACTTTTAATTTCAATAACTTGGAAATTGGTACAATACAGAAGTAACTAAGGATAATAACTTTGAAAACAAGCTTGAAATGAGAATCCAACTTAAATTTAAACTAAAAATAAGCAATAACATGAACTGCACTACGAACGGTCTAAAAACTAGTGACCATTTCTTCTGTGTGTCTTCTGGTCTTTATATAGCACTCCCAAAAGCATCCTTGATGAATTCCGAGCTAATCCCACCATTAAAATGGCCTTAATTTAATCTAACCGTCCATTTAAATTTTTGGCGGGAAACTTGGATAGTGAGCTTTTGGCCTCTTCTGAGCATATGGGGGTGTTAACTTGTGGAGGATTCTCATTGGAAGACGGGGTAGGTGATGCTGGATGTGTCAGGGGTGGTTTGGCAGAGCAATGTTGTGGGTGAGGGTGGTATTTGGCGGGGTGGTATGAAGAAGACAAGTTTGACTTGTGGTCAAACGGTGTATTAGCTAAGCTAAGGGATAAACGAGCTGGGTCACAGGGTTTAATGGTTTTGGGCTTGGGTTTATGTGTTGTATGGGCTGGGTGATGGTTTGTGGATGGGTTTTAGTATTTAGGATAGAAATGGGTTAAGGGTTATTTAAGTTTAGGATTGAAAATGGATTTGATGTATGTTTAGGGACCATATGTGTAACATTCTGAAAATCGAGGGACCAACTTCGTAATTTCTGAAAATCATCTCCAAGGGCTATTCTTGACAACTTGGCATTCTTGAAGGTAGACTTTGACAATTTGAGCATAATCCCGGTCCAAACTTGTAAATTCCGTTCCCGGCTTTGGTTCTTCACGACTTTCCAATCTTGTGCTCGTTTTTGTCTGTTTTTGCCCCGTTTTCTATCCTTTTGTACCTGAAACACATAAAAACACAAACCAAGGATATTTGCAGTATAATATGGTCTATTCTGGTGTTTTTGGTCATTTTCGTGTCTTATATGGGTGTAAAATGATGAGTATTTAGACACTCATCAATCCCCCACACTAAGCTATTGCTAGTCCCTAGCAATCCGATCATATGAAGTAATGAAAGGATCAAAAGAATACGAAGTATACCCCGATTTGATTTTTTATACAATGCAAGAAATTTAAACTTAGAACAAAATATATAACACGCTTGATTTCCAAAAATGGTATCATGGAACAGGATTCACACAAACTGGGTGTCTCCAGGGAATTGTAATCGTCATCCTCTTTTTGATACTCCCAGCTAAGCTTAAACTCAATGTGCAAATGCTTTTGTAAAAACGCTAACACTACTTATATCAATAATCTATGTAAGCCGAAACTTAACTTTTCACTCCCGCATATATTTAAGTTTAGGTGACTGTGCTCATTTTCAAAAGTTTGACCGCAAAAATCGATGTTATTATGCTTGCCATTTGTTTAAGTCAAATACTAATTTACCGGGAACCTCGAAAATCTAAGGATCAAAAGGGCCTTTTCCATGTAGCGGCTTTCTTCTCGGCACATCCCAAACCAGTTGGTTTTAGGTGACCAGGCTTTTGACACCTCACAGAGAATAGTACCGGAGCTTTCGGGATCTTTGAAATCAACAATCTACTAAATTACCGTTTAACTTTTATACAAAATTGACGAATCCAAGTTCAAGTTCCGATTTAAATTTAAGAGAAAGCAATTTTCCAACATTTATACAACACATACTTCTTTATTTTCACAATATCAAAACTTATTGCATTTTGCAATATCATTATATTTTTGCATTTTGCAATATCATTCCATTTTATTTTATTTTTTTCTTTTTCATTTTTTCATCATTTTCATCATTTTTTCATTTTTTTTTTAACTTTAATAATATACATACATATATGCTTTCTCAAAAATAAAAATAAAAAGTTGAACTCGGGCTCTTTATCAAAATTGTATAAAAATTCGTTTTGCATAACAACATGATTTTAACGTTCAAACGTTTGAAAACAACACGTATTTAATCAGATTAGTTATCTTCTGGGAGGAAAAGCCATAGATTACTTATATAAGCTCTAAAGAAAACCATTATTCTACGCTCAGCATTTTCATTTGCACATATCGTAAAGCCTTAGTCTAATAGTTAAGGGAGCAGCCAGATCAACACTCTGGCAGAGTCGGGATTCCCTTTGTTCTAACCTAATCAAGACTAAACACTTCTTTTTTTTTTTTATTTCAATTTCTTATCTAAAAAACGAAAAAAACTTAAAATTTTGGCCAAAACGAGGGTACTAGGGCACTAGAATGTACATCTGTGACAAAATTCGAGAGAATTCCCCCCCACACTTAGAATTGAATATTGCCCTCAATATTTAAAGTACCGGCTATTATGCCGCCACTTAGAACGTAAAAAGGTAAGACTAATAACCAAGTGTGTGAAAGAAATCTCCATTTTCACGAACAGGATTAAAAAGATATCCCCAGATAATCGTTAGCAAAAGGATAGGATATCGGGCGGCTGGATTGAAAACAGGCGCGGCAATCATCACAATCCAAGGGAAACCTGCAAACAAGAGCAAACACCACACAAAAGAATGCACAGCATAGTGGGATTCCCCCCACACTTAGTGTCAGAAAATAGAAAGAAGTCAGAAACATGAGTGTTTACCCATGCAATGCTAATGTTTTTTTTAACCGAGTCACTAGCTTGACTCGGCCCCGAATTCATTGGTTCATGGGGAAGCAAGTGGAAGAAACCATCTCCATCGGACTTTCATTCAATGTGTTTGGATAAACATTGAATTTCATGAATGTTCCACTCCGATGAGATACATCTGGGTCAAAAGAATGATAAATTGAGATGCCGGGATCAAAAACTTTGTTCTCATTTCCGTAAAGAAATGATAGTAAAGTTTCAGTCAGATTTAACTCCATGCAAAATGGGAGTTCACCATTAAGATGTGACAGAGAGTGATCACTTTTCTTCAGAATAAAAAGCTCCTCAAACGAGGTTTGTAACTTTAAATTCTTATCGGGAGTCAATTTCATCATTGAATGATTCTTACTACCATCGAGTATGCCTGGATTAAACACTTTGTCTTCACAAGAAAACTCAACAGGATACTCGATGGAAGACTCCTCAGAGAAAAGAAAATCATCCTCTGGGGATGAAGGAGAGAAGTTATTTAGCTCAGTCACAGTTTTCTTCTTTGGGTTTTCATCTCCAAGAGATTTCTCCTCAGAAGGTTTGCCATATAAAAGTTCTTTCCATTCATTATTATCAGCTCCAAAGTCGAAAAGATCGTCATCACTTTGTGGATCACTATACTCGTTATAAGGGTAGGAATCGAGTGATGGATCACGATATAAAAGATATTCAATTTCCCTCAGATCTGATTCGAAATCAAAGTCATCATCTTCATCCCCCGGTGGGATTGGATTGATGAGAGCGAGTTCATCGGCGAACTCCTCAAGAAGATAATCACTTTTAGACATTTTAATTTCCTTCGGAGGGAGAGAAGGTGACGGATCATCCTTAAGCCACTTCTCGAGGAAGAGAATGTCTCCTTCCGGATCAAAGTCTGTATCATCAATTTCCGGTGAGATTGAATCATTTTTTAGACAAGCTTCGATCTCTTCCAAGATGAGGTAACTTCCCTCAAACAGAGTGAAGGAAGGGGAAGAGTCAAAAAGAATTGGTTGAGAAGAAGGAGTGGGATTCCCACTAAAAGCATTAACCGAGAAAAAGTCACTACCCTCAACGGGGATAGGAAATGATGGAGAGATTGGGTCAGAATCCATCTTGTGCTCAAAATGGGGAAGTGATGCCTCAACATAATTGATGTTATCATAAGATGAAGAATCGTCATCACTTGTAGTACAATCATTGTTAGAATCGGAGAAAGTCTCAAAATGATCATTTGAAGCATCAAGAGGAGGCAAATCACACATTTTGTCGGAAATACCCTTGGCCTCACTTTGGATTGGGACAAGGTCCTCAACACTAGACTTTATTACTTTGTCCGATTCCGTTTCCGGAATAGTGCTAAGATGCTTATCCCCCATAATGAGAGAGTCCTCGGAGTTCATAACCGGTAAGATGGGTGTGATTGCAGCTGACGAATCTTTATAATATTCTTGCATTTGAATAGAATCCTCATCATCATCGTCAAAGTAAATGAAAGTCTGACGATATTTGGAACTTAATCTAGCTGTTTGTTCTTCAGCTAGAAGTTCTCCAATAGTTTTCTGATAATGATCTTCTTGGGCATTTTTAACAGCAAAATCATTAAGTGTATCCATCACATTTTGAAGTTTTTGGAATACATTTTCAAAAGATTTTTCAAGAGGAGATGGCTGAGGTTGAATCATTTGATACTGTGGAGGTTGGTCATGACAAGAATAGTCATAATTGTCACAAGGGCCATGCTCATAGACAAGCGGGGTCCTCGTTTGACAATCGGATTAATAATGTGGACCACCACAGTACTCACAACAATACATTTGCTGTGACTGATTCGGTGAATCATATGGATATTGGTCATACCCGAAGTTTTGATTACATGGATCTTGTTCATAGACAGACGTATTTCCTGATTGACAATCAAAACTTTTGTGTGGACCTCCACAATGTTCACAAGAATATGTTTCCATCTCATGGTTTGGGGGCTGGTTGAAAAAGTCTGGTGTTTCATAATAAGAATAAGGATTTTGGTCATAAACAGACCCGTTTCCAGATTCCACCATGCTACAACCGGGACAATTCCCACCATTATGAGGACCTCCACACCATTGAAAACCATAGTGGTAAGATGAAGACATAAAGAAAAAGAATTAAACGGATAGAGGGTGAAGAAAAATATCTTTGGGTTTTTGGTTTTTCAATTTTTTTTTTTTTTTTTTTTTTTTGGATTTTTGGAAAAAACTTAAACCTTAAATCAAATAATTCAATTAAAACAAGATCGAAGCGAAACACAAGGAACTTAAAACCTTAAATCAACAAGCGTACGGTAGCTCTCTGAAAGAAAAACGCACAGAGTGGCGAAGGAGCAAAGGTGGGCAATAAATGCTCCTTAAAAACCCGCTCCTTTCGGTTCGACAATTTAATGTCAAACCCTCCTTAAACCTCCGTTAGAGTTTTTTTATCAATCAAAGGTGAGCCGAATTCGCAAGCGACACAAAGGCAAGTTTTAATCTGATGTTTGGGAACTTATTATGATAATACCCAAGTTGAGGAATATTATATTAATTTTGCTTTTATCTTTTATTTTACAATAAAACAGAAAATGTTTTTGGGTTTTTTATTTTTTATATGATATTATATATATAAAAGAAAAGGAAAATATTTTTGTATTTTATATGGGTTATGGGAAACAGGAACTTCACAAGGAAGGATCTCAAATCACTAATCGCTTAAACTTTAAACAACATTGCCGCAACACAACCTCCCCGGCAGCGGCGCCAAAATTTGATCCGTGCTAAAACTTATATATAAATAATATGCAGACGGATACATGTGAATAAATACAATTCACCCCTTTAGGGAAAAGGATACTTGCAAAAACTCACGTTTGTGTGTGTGATACCAGATAAGTGATTACCCGGGTCGTGTCCCAGCGAGGATGGAATGGACAATCGATTAAGATTTGGAATTAAAGTGACTGATGATTGGGATATAGAGTTATGATTTTTTAATTCTATTTGACAAATGAGAAACAAATTCTCACTGAAATATTATGGTTAAACCAAATTACAATAAAAACGCGAAACGGGAAATCTAAAAACGGGCTAAAAACTGAAATATTAGGAAATCTAATCTTACAAGTTCAAAATTATTTTTCTTAAATCCTAAATAATAAAGGAAAATTTTAGGAAAAAGATTTATATTTTTATGATTTTTATATTTTTTATTATGGATTTAAAAATATTAAAACTAATTAAAAGGTTTAAAAATAGTAAATGACTTAGGAAAAATCTGAAAAATTCAAGGTAAATCTAAAATATTATTCTGAATCTAGGAAAAATAAAATCAAAAGTTATCTAAACCCTAATAAGCAGATGGGCTAATAAGCAGTTGGGGATAAGCACAAAAATAAGCTAAAAAAGCTCTAAAAATTACCAAAAGCTCAGAACTAGTGCAATATACTTATTAAAGCATGAAACAACTGAAAAAGCAAAAATAAGCACAAGGGATAAGCAAATAAGCACTTGGGCAGTTTCAAAATTTATGTAGAAAAGACAGCTAAACTACCCTACTTGCAGATTAATTTTAAGCACTCAATAAGCTGATAAGTGGAAACTTTATGGGGGCAAAAGCTTCTTGGTACTACAGGGTATACAAAAACACTAAAAGCCCTAATTCTAACAAGCCAATTGAACCCTAATTGTAACCTAGATCAGATGTTGTTTGTCAAACTGAATTTGATGCAGGATTGAATCGGTGCACAAGGGGTACTTGCAGACTAAAATTAAGCTAGGAAATAAGCTGAAAAGGAGAATACAAGCACAGAATCTTAAAACCTATACTACTAGCTAAAAGCAAACTGAAAATCAAGACCTAGGTTCAACTGGATAAGCCAGGAATAAGCTAAGATTAGTAGCTACTTATGCTGTTCTGTACAGCATATACTGATGCAGCAGAATGGGTAAAATGAACTCAACTCTTCCAATCCTTGATGGCACTGATCCAACTATTGTATCCTAACTTAATTCACTAAAATGCATCTATCCATGCCAAAAAGAAACACCAAATAAGCCTCAGCTTAATGGGGGCTTATTAGGGCAGTAGGGGATCTTGGATTTTGCTACACTACTCAAAAACTTGCACAAGCATCAAAACAGCTTAAATTCTAACAACTTAAGCTGTTCTAACCTAGTTTAAGCTAAACCAAACTTATGCAAAATGCAAATGAACAGTAGACAGGTTTTAACCTTGTCAAATAGCTTAAACCAAACACCCTTTAACAAGGGCAGTTTTCGGATTTTCAAAAGGAACATACAAATTAAGCTAGGCTTATGATTGAAAATGGCTTTAATAACTTATTTAAATACTAACTAGTAATTTCAATACTGGAAATAAGCAATTAATAAGCAGTATCTAAGTTTAGCTATTTTTGACTTTTTTAAAGGTTTTAAAGCAAAATTAAGTAAAGACTATTAAAAACTGATAACACAGATCAAATACACTTATAAACTATTAATAAGCAGTAAATAGTTATAATAAGCTAAAAATAAGCATTAGTACAGTAAAATGGAAATAATGCAAAAATATGAGAAAATAAGCTTACAACTGTGAGGGGCAATGAAACAAGGGAAACTGATCAGAACTTGACTTGGTGTGTCAATACCAAGCTAAAACCCTTCTCAGCTTATTCCAAAACTTCTTATCCACCCAGAACAGCTTATTTGACCACAGAGTTGACTTTCATTGACTTTTGGATTTCTTTGATATTAAAACAGACTTGAACTAAGATAAGCTCACACTAAGCTATATTTAGCTTATATGAGCTTATAAAAACAGATAATAGGCTTTTTAATTGATACTTAACTTGATTCCAATTAAACAGAGAACTTGAAAACTTTTAATTTCAATAACTTGAAAATTGGTACAATACAGAAGTAACTAAGGATAATAACTTTGAAAACAAGCTTGAAATGAGAATCCAACTTAAATTTAAACTAAAAATAAGTAATAACATGAACTGCACTACGAACGGTCTAAAAACTAGTGACCATTTCTTCTGTGTGTCTTCTGGTCTTTATATAGCACTCCCAAAAGCATCCTTGATGAATTCCGAGCTAATCCCACCATTAAAATGGCCTTAATTCAATCTAACAGTCCATTTAGATTTTTGGCGGGAAACGTGGATAGTGGGCTTTTAGCCTCTTCTAAGCACATGGGGGTGTTAACTTGTGGAGGATTCTCATTGGAGAAGGGGGTAGGTGATGGTGGATGTGTCAGGGGTGATTTGGCAGAGCAATGTTGTGGGTGAGGGTGGTATTTGGCGGGGTGGTATGAAGAAGACAAGTTTGACTTGTGGTCAAATGGTGTATTAGCTAAGCTAAGGGATAAACGGGCTGGGTCATAGGGTTTAATGGTTTTAGGCTTGGGTTTATGTCTTGTGTGGGCTGGGTGATGGTTTGTGGATGGGTTTTAGTATTTAGGATAGGAATGGGTTAAGGGTTATTTAAGTTTAGGATTGGAAATGGATTTGATGTAAGTTTAGGGACCATATGTGTAACATTCTGAAAATCCAGGGACCAACTTTGTAATTTCTGAAAATCATCTCCAAGGGCTATTCTTGACATCTTGGCATTCTTGAAGGTAGATTTTGACAATTTGAGCATAATCCCGGTCCAAACTTGTAAATTCTGTTCCCGGCTTTGGTTCTTCACGACTTTTCAATCTTGTGCTCGTTTTTGTCTGTTTTTGTCCCGTTTTCGGTCCTTTTGTACCTAAAACACATAAAAACACAAATCAAGGATATTTTCAGTATAATATGGTCTATTCTGGTGTTTTTGGTCATTTTTGTATCTTATATGGGTGTAAAATGATGAGTATTTAGACACTCATCAAGCTTATTCGAATAATTCAGCTTTTTCCCAGCTTATTGAAATAAGCTGGGACCTTTTTTATATTTTTCTTAGCTTCTGTTTACCTTAAAGTATTTTCATAAAAAATTTCAGATTTTTCTCTTTTCATTTAGTATTTTTAATCATTTATTTTCTTTAAAATAGTTTTTAATTCGTATTTAATTATTAAAAAGTCAAAAAATTGAAATTCTTTTTTTTTAAATTTTCTTTTATCATTTAGGAGGTAGGAAAATTATTTTGGTACTTGTAGGGTTAATTTTTAAAGATTTTGACGTTTAGGCTCGTTTTTAGATTTACGTTTTTATTCATGCTTTCTTTATTTTAAATTTTGCTTTCCTAGACTCGTAACCAAAACAAAATCGTATTTCAAGAACTTTAATACCAAACCTCAAACGGTATCCTTAATTGCACACCTTGTTGGGACTACGACCCGGGTATTCACTTATCCGGTTGATTACATCGATTTGCGTTGAGTGTTACTTGATAACCTTTTTTCTAAAGGGTTAGCTTGTGATTATTTAACCAAAAATCAAAAGGTTACATGAACCAACTTGAGCAGCTTCATTATCATTACCCGCAAGATGTTTGTATTAGCCTAATCAACAGATTCCTTAGCAAGGAGTTTGGTGGTTTTGTACGTAATTTCAACATGCATTACACGGGGAAGACAGTTACTGAGTTACATGCAATGCTCATTGACTATGAAAGGGATTACCGAAAATGGCTCCTACACCTCAAGTACTTGTTATTTAAGGTGGTAGGATTAAGAAGCCAAAACCGCAAGTGAACAAAGGAAAGGGCAAAGGCAAAGCTAAGGGTAAGAAAGTTATGACTTACTAACCTGAGCCTAAGAAAAACCCTCCCAAGAAGAAAGAGAATCCTAAGAAGGATCAGTCTTGCCACCACTACAGCGAGGTAGGACACTGGAAGAGGAATTGTCCTCTCTACCTTGAAGAGTTGCGAGTGAAGAAGATGAAGATTGTTGGGAACACGTTTTATTTCATTTTTAAGTCTTGATCATTTGCGATAAATAGGTTGCTATATTTGGGTTATACGCTTGTATTTAATTCCATGGTCCATTAGTAGCCCATGGACCATGTGGCCTTGTAATAGTTTCTAGAAGATGCTTAAGCGTGTGATGCCCTAACCATGCGCCTATAAATAAAAGGCTTGGGGCATCATTCCTATTTTTGGTTTTATTTCATTTCATGCGTAAGCTTTGTCACTCTTAAGTTTGGAATAGAATCATCCGTCTCTCTTTCTCTTCATCTTAATTTCTCTTATCATCTTATCTCTCGTATTGCTTATTACTTATTAGTTATTGTTTAGGAGTTGTAGTCGTGGTTATATAGTTGAGTATGTGTGTGTTTAAGCTAATAATAGGGACCATCAAGTGGTATCATTCGCCTAAGGATAGTTAAGTGTGTGTTTACGAGTAGATTTCATCGTTAGTTTCATCGTTTTTACATTTGGTTTAAGTAGATTACGTGGTTTGTTGGAAAATACGATAAAAAAATCTCATTTCAATCACTTATCTTCAAGCTTGTAAAGTGACAAGATATCATAGTGATTTGAGATTAGATTATATGTTCGATATTCAGTTTTTTGTTCAAATTTGAATCGTAAAACACTAGTTTTTGTTCGTTGCTAGTTGTAGAAATTTCATCAACTTTTGGTTTTCACGTTTAAAGTTGCAAATCTCTTTATAATCTACGTAAAATTAGACGTTAACAATCAAATACAATCGAATAGGTCTTCTTTTTCAAGGCGTAAAAGTTAGATCCGAAAAAGTTGGTGAAAAGAAGGGTTTATCGAAATTGTGGTGCAATTTAGATAGAAAAGGGTTTTTCGCAATTGCTTAAGAAAAGGGTTTTTCGCAATTGGTGAAGAAGAGGGTTTTTCGGAATTCAGCAGCCTTTGGATCTTTCGTAATTGGAACTCAATATTTTCCTTGCGTGTATAAGTTAGTGAAAATACTTCGACTTGGCATTTAATCTCATATCTTGTATAAGATTTGAGAAAGTGATCGAAATTTTAATTTTGATAATCTATTGAAATTGCTAGATCTTTCGCAATTCTGATTAACTTATCGAAATTGCCTTCTTCATATCGCAATTAAGATAATTTATCGCAATTGTTAAGTTCTTTCGCAATTAGAAAGCTTATCACAATTCTTAATTTTTTATCGCAATCGTTAAAGTTTTCTCAATTCCCTGAGTTTTCGCAATTGGGACCTTTCGCAATTGGCAGAACCTTTCGCAATTGACAAACCTTTCGCAATTGGCAGCGTGAACAATGTTTTTTGCAATCGTTGTGAACAGTAACTTTTGCAATTGGACAAAAACATCACTTAACCAAAACCAAACATAATAATTCATAACACACATCTTAATTATTTACACGATCAACAAAAACACAAGGATGTCTCAACCACCATACAATTACAACTTCTACAATCAACAACAGCAACAGTACCGTCAACAACCATTTCAGCAGCAATATCCTCAGCAACAGTATCAACCATCATACCAACCACAGTATCAAAAACATCAAATGTTCATGCATCAACATCAATTCCCTCAGCAACAACAACTTATTCCACAACCAATGCAGAACTACCAACTATCTTCCAGAGAACCACACTGGTTGACCAAAATGTGTGAAGCCATAAGTAGTCAGCAATCGAGGCATGAAGCAGGTTCTCAGGACACACCACCTATGCTTACACCTAGAAACTATGTGCAGTGGTCCAATCGTTTTCTACGTTTCATTGAGCTAAGGAAACCTCACGGGAAATATATGAAGAAAGTCATCATTGATGGACCATATCCAAAACCTACAACAACCATTCCTGCTGATCTAACTAAAGTGCCTCCACGAGAAGCAACTACCACCCCTGTTCCTCTAGCTCAACTCACCACCGAACAAGTTCTACAACAAGAGGCCAATGAGCTAGCCTTGTCTTATATACTCCAAGGGATCCCGAATCCTATCTTCAGGAGTATTGATGCCCAGAAGACAACCAAGGATATGTGGGAGCACGTACATCTGCTTATGGAAGGTACTGAACTGAATCAAGAGGACTTGGAATCAAAGTTGTACATGGAATACACACACTTCATGATTGAACCTGAGGAATCCTTGGAATCATACTATCATCGTTTCACCAATATCATCAATGATCTGGATCGCCACAACATTACCTTACCAAAGATTGCTGTCAACTCAAAGTTTCTGGGATGTCTCGGCCCAGATTGGCAGAAGTACGTCACATTCGTTCGTCAAGCCAAGAAGATAAATGACGTATCTTATGGGTTGTTATATAATTACCTAAAACAACACCAATTTGAAGTTGATAACGATCGAGTTGCACGTGGAGGATTCTCACCAGCACCTAATCCAAACTCACTTGCTCTCATGGCTCAATCACATTTTGCACCAAACCAGGAGCTTGTTCCACCACCACCACCTCATTCAGGGTTTACTCCACAACCGTCAAATCAAACTATCCCTTATGAATCACCAGAACAATACCCTGATAATCAACTTGTTCCATTTGACAACACTGATTACAACATGTACTCCAATGTTGACACTGATGAAGATGATGCATTTAATTCTTTAAATGAGGGGTTTGCATTAACCGCCCGTGCATTCAGCAAATTCTCCTACAGGTCAAACAATCGTCTGAGGACATCATCAAACACCAGAAATCAGGAAGTAGTTAACAATGGAAGGGTTGAGATTCAGAATCGGTCTTCAGGAAGGTTTGGCTCAAGAAACAAGGGGAATTCTGGTGGGCAACGCTTTAGTTCAGGATGAGATAGTCGAAATAGCATGGGTAACAATCAAAGAAGGAATCAGTTTGCTGACAAAGGAAAAGGGATTTCTAATACAACCATCACTTGCTACAATTGTGGGGGAAATGGTCATATGGCTAATGCATGCCCCAAGCCGAGGACTATAGGTAGTGCTTACCATAAAGAAGCTCTTCTCATGGCACTGAAGGATGAAAAGGCCAGTGGAATTTTGACAGAAAAGGAGCAGAGTTTTATGGAGAATGCATACTCCGATGACGAAATGGAGGATCTTGAGGCTAATGCTGCAGTCATGTTAATGGCCAACATGCAGGAGATGAACATGAGCGAGACAGGCCCGGTATATGACACTGATGGCTTATCTCAGGTATCTGAAGCAGATTGTCTAATTCATGAAATTGTATCACCATCTGTATCTACATCTACACAAGATAATTTTCCTCAACATGAATCATCATTCTCATCTTTAGACAATGATCAAATAAACACAGTGGTTACCTTTGATGATGATCAAATTAACGCAGTAGTTTCATTTGATGAATCTTTTGACGATGACAATTCTGAACATCTTGAGCAAAATGATCTTATGCAAGATTTAGATTCAGAACTCATGACCTTATTGCTTGCCACCCAATCACAATTGAATGCACATAAATCCCAGATGGACAAATGCAATGACATTAACAAAAACTGAAAACCCAAAGTTGCACTATTAACAAAGGACCTTGAGTGCTACAAGCAACAACTTTCAAACTTTGAAAACCAAGAAAAACGTGAGAAAAGTTTTGAGTCTGCATTCCAAGAGTCATACGTAAGAGTACAAAATTTGGAACTTCAAATTAATGAATTGACCAATTCCAAGAATGAAACAATTTCACAAAAGGAACAAGAAGTATTTGGTCTTCAAAAACAGGTTGACATTCTCCAAACGGAAATTTCTAAAACCAAAACAGAATTGTCAACTTGTCAAGCAAATTTTTCTGAACACAAAGAAGCTTCAAGGAAACGTATCGATTCATATCTTGAAGAAATTGTGACATTGGAAGGCAAACTTAAGGATTTTCAAAACGTTGTTTATAAAGCAGGTAATTCTATAACAGCTATTCGAAATCTAACTGTCAAACCAAATCCTCGCAGATATGGATTTGCAATCGGATGTGATCAACCTCATTTTTTTAACAAAGCACTCGAGGCACACCCTAAGTTGTACAGTGCCGAATTGTTGTTTGATGATACTTTTCAACGTGTGGTTGTTTATAGTACTGAAGAGGAAGAAGAACATGATATCGAGTGTCGATCAAAGATGAGTCATGTCAAATATAACAAACCATACAATTATTCGAAAGCACCTCATATTAAAGAATCTTTTGTACCTCAAAAAGAGAAATCTGTACAACCGTGCTCTTTAAATGAACTAAAAACTTCATCTGAAGTTGCTCCAGTCACCACTGTTGCACAAATCAATGGTCCGTTACCAAGTCAAGGTGTTAATGAGGAAATGCCAAAGGAATGTCGCATTCTTAAATATTTCAAAACATTTATGGAGGACATTCAACTTTTGGAAAACGCTATTGAAAGAAATTATGAAATCAAAATCTCCACTTTTCTCTCTCCTTATGAGAAAGAAAAGCGAGAAGTTTTTCAAAAACAATTCTTGCCACTTGCTAATCACCTGCGACTTTGTGCAACTCAATGGGAACAGGATCTCCAGTCATAAGTTGTATCAATGATGAGTTTTTTCAATGCAAAAGATGTCAAAATTGCAAAACAAAAGGGTCAAAAGAAAGCTTTAGAAAAAGATGTTGATCGACTCTTGACGAATGTTCTCAGTTCTGATGTGATATCCGTGATAATGAATTCTATTTATTTGTCATGTCATGAAATGCTTGTTGATGATCACTGTGATGAACTTGAGACAATGAGAATTGAGAATGAAAATATGAGAAAAGAAAATGAGCGACTTAGACAAATCAGTGATGATGTGGAAACCAAATGTGCAAAAGAAATTTTCAAAATTCGTCAAACACTCGATAAGTGTCAGGCTCAAAGTATTAAATTTGAGTTTACAAAGTCAAAAAGAATATTTGTCTTCTCAAAATGTTTGTGTTTCAACACTTCAAAAACTTGAAAAAGAAAATGAGGTATTAAAACATCAAATTTTAGAGTATGAAAAAGATATTGCTGAAGTTTGTGATAATAGAAATGACACTGTTCGGTTAAATAGACAGTTGGAATCAAAAATTCAAGAACAAAACCACATCATCATTGAAATGAAAGAGAAACTCTGAATTCTTGACAAAGGGAAAGCTGTACAAAATAATGTGATTGCACCAGGAATGTACAAAGTAGACAAGGAACCTAAGAAAGCAACATCACAAACTACTAATGAAAATACTTCTTCTTCCACAGGATTAGGCACCACATCTAAGGCTAGTAGCTCAAAGATCACTAAGAGTCAAAAGAAAAAGAAGACTAGAGTTTGGCAACCTAAAAGTGGATTATCTAAGAATGCAGAAGTAGAAGTTAATGCTAATAGATTGAATAAGACACATGTTACGTCTAGTTTGGAATCTAGCTTGTCTAAGTCTCATTCTGAATCTGATGTAATGAATGTTGAATCTTTGAATGTTACTAATGATATTATGGTTGATGCTTCTTGTATATTCTGTCACACTAGTATGTTGTCTGGAAATCATCATAAATGCATTGCTAAGACCCTTTTGTCAAGGAAAAAGAAACGTACTTCTGGCATTTCCCAAAGGCCCAAAACAGTTGCTAAGTCCATTTTAGGAAAACCGCCTCAAGTAGTTTCTGAGACCACCATTGACAAGCCCGTAGTTACCCCTAGGAAAATCCATTCACCTAGCAAATTCACTAAGAAGAAAGCACAAACGAGTTGGGCGTGGCAGCGTTGGTTGCAATATAAACCTAGTTTTGCCTGGGTTCCTAAGATATTGAAAACTTGTATTACTAACCCCACTGGATCCACTGGTTCCAACTCTCTTGTGTCCTCTTCTTGTAATGCAGGTAATTCAAATTGTGCCATGGATTTTTGATAGCGGGTGTTCCCGGCACATGACATGGAATTTAAATCTTCTAGTAAACTTCATTGCGAAGTTCATAGGCACTTTCAGGTTTGGGAATGATCATTTCGCAGCTATCTTTGGTTACGGTGATTATGTCAATGGGAATATCGAGATTAGTAGGGTGTAACACCCCAACCCAATAAGGGTAGAAGTATTACGTTATGGTGACATATCAAAGCAAACACAAGCATCTGACTTAAATAATACAAATGAATTTCATAGGTTACAAAGGAAAAATCTGAAGTACAAGGTTATATAAGAGAACAATAACAAAATACTAAGTCTGAAATGTAAATCTCTTCTAGTCATCTCTAAATCCAGGATAGCAAATCTAAGTATAGTCTTCTAAGCCCAATGTACTCTCCACTCATAACCCAACTTCCAACTAAAACCTGCCACAGGAAAAGAAATGCGGCTGAGCTTAAAAAGCCCAGTGAACAGATATATAAAAAACGAAACCAAAAGATAAGGAACGAACATATATAGTATGGTGCAAATGCGGAAAAGCATAAGGTATAAACAAATAGAATCAAAGTAAGAAAGGGTCAATAATCCACCACGAGCCCAAACAAATCAAATATAGTAACCATGGAGTAGCTAGCTCCCGAACATGTGAAAGACGTGTATCGCTGATGAACTCAAATAAGTACATTTTATTATCATCATTTATCCTATTTATTTGACTTGTTTTATTATATTATATATGAGAATTGATAAGTTAATGTTTACTTTTGAAATTCTCAGGTAAAAACATGTATTATGTGAAACTTGGCGATTTTGGACTAATTATGGAGCAAAACAAGCAAGATGTTTAGAGTCTACTGAAATGTACAAGATCAAGATCATTCTACTCCAGATACGCCGCAACATACTTCTTAAATACGGCGTATCACTATCAAGATTTCACAAGTTACAATCCAAGACAGCAAAGGACATGCGCCGCATAGAGAAATGGAGTTACACCGCATCTTAAGGCAGTGTACGAATATTCCTAAATATATTAATCTTGGACCCCACGCGAAGTTAAGTCAATGCGCCGCATCTACTTATCCTATGCGCCGCATCTAACCCTCAGACAGAAACTATAAATACCCCAAAGTCAGACGAATTTTGTGTGCAAGATACCATACGTACGAGTACCAAACCAGAGACGAATTCAGACGTATTAACAACATAAGACACACCCTGAACGAAGATAAAAGAGCTGTAAGAAGGTCCTGCATGTATTCAATTTATTAAGTAGTTTTGTTTTATTGTATTAGTACACTTTAATTCATCAGGATTGATGGGCTGATGTCATGTGACTACGGAATATCATGCGCACCCCTTAAAATTGCTTTCCCATTAATTAAAGTTTATATGTTGATGTCTTTGGTGACTTTTATTAGTGCATTGATAACCTCTGTGTCTAGCTGAGCATTGCTTGGGTCGCCATGCCCCTTCCTCGCCTATCTATTCTAGCGTATACGAAACGTGGGCATCACAAATGCTCTATATTCTAGGATAGTGGGATAGACATAAGTGATCATTAAGGGTTTACTCGCCGATAAGATTAGAGCCAACGAGAAAGGGTTAATTATATACACTTCATATAAAACTAGCAATAAAACAAGTGACAAGCTACTTAATTATCAGGACAGGTCTTCTTATTGTCTCAAGTATCTATCTGTGTACGTGTGTGCTAATCGCTGATTCGTGCTCATTAGTTTAGTTTACTATTTAATCATAACCAAACCGTGCCAGTCTCTCAGGCTGAACCCCCCTTGCGTTAGATTAGGTTGCATAGCTAACTTAGGATATTAAAATACTGATTAGAATAACTAGATAATACGTTCCACTCTTAGTGATCGACACTCTACTTACCATTATATTCATACTGACCAGGTACACTGCTTGTTAAGTGTGTGTTATTGATAAGTCGGCTAAATATAAATTTAAAACTTAAGTAGGCATTAATACTGCTAAACCGCAGTGACACGCGTACGCATCAAGTTTTTGGCGCCGTTGCCGGAGAGTGAATTGTTATTATCTGTTAATTTGATTAGTATTTTAATTAGGTTTTTTCTTTTTAATTTTTAGATTCTAGCTACTAACTCTGTTATATATTAGATAAATTGCATTCATTGTATTATTTGCATATTTTCTGTTTTTGTGTGTTTTTGTTTTCTTTAATTTTTGTTTCTTTTTGTTTGGTTTTATTTTTTGTTTTTCTTTTTCTATTTTTTTGCATTCTGCTATTGTTGTACTGTCCTAATACAAACGATACGGCGCATCTGTTTTCACAGATACGGCGTATTGCGTTTAATTTTTATAAAATACAACGCGTTTAATAAATTCGAGTACGACGCATCCTTTCCCCAAGATACGGTGTATTCTGTTTTTAATAAGAAATTTTTCTAAACCCAAACGCCATACGACGCATCTGTTTTAACAGATACGGCGTATTTTCTATTTAAAATTAAAAACAGTTTTCGAATTATTAAACAGATACGACGCATCGATCTTTATCAATACGGCACATCTACTAAATAAAAAATCTTGTATTTTGAAACGTAACGAAAATACGGCGCATTAACTTTTGTTAATACGACACATTTAATTTAAATAAATATAATCGATTTTTGATAATTTAAACCTGATACGGCGCATTCTAAAATTATAAGCGGCGTATCTATTTTCTGAATAAAAGTCTGATTAAATTTTAACGTAATAAGATACGGCGTATCCATCTTTCTGGATACGGTGCATCATTTGCAGAGATCAGCAACTTTTGTTTTTCGTATTCTGTTTTTGTTGTTAATTTTCTGATATATTACTTTCTTGAACATACCCTACTGATGCTTTTGTGATGGTTTCAGGAAGTGCATGACCAGGAGTTCAACTAAGAACTTGATTAAACCTTTCGAAGATCCTGAACGATCCTTACATTCGCTTAAAAGGCTTTTCAACACAAAAAGCTTTGAAATTTCAAGTTCGTTCGAGCTTGATTACTTTTCTGAAGAGAAGGAGGAAGAAGAAACAGAAACAATGACGGAAAACACTACTATGGAGGAATACATGAACAAAACCCGTGCTGATTACAGTTCAGGAGTTGCTAGACCGAAGTTTGATGAAAAGTCAAAGTTTGAGTTGAAGGGTCAGTTTCTCAAGGAGCTAAGAGAAAATGCTTTCAGTGGAACAGAACAGGAAGATGCTAATGAACATGTTGAAAAGATCCTCGAGATTGCAGATTTGTTTACTACAGAAGGAGTCTCTGACGATCAACTTATGCTAAGAATCTTTCCAATTTCGCTTAAAGGAGCTGCTAATAAGTGGCTAAGGAATAAACCTGCTAGTTCAATCACAACATGGGAAGATTTGATGAGCAAATTCCTGAAAAGATATTGTCCACCTGCTAAAACTGCTAAAAAAATGGAGGCTATCAACAGTTTCAAGCAAGAGCCTGATGAAACTCTTTATCAAGCTTGGGAACGATTTGAAGACTTATTGATGAAATGCCCTCAACATTATCTAAGTCCAATGCAGGAGATAATATTGTTCTATCAAGGATTGGACGTGCCTACTAGACAAATCTTGGATGCTAATGGAGTTGTGCCTCAAATGAGTGCAGCCAATGCTAGAAAAGCTATCCAAGAAGCTGCTAATCACTCTCAAAAATGGCACGACGGAACCTCTACTAGATCTAAGAGCGGCACTAATTTTGACGGGTTTGCTGAAATTCAAGCTCAATTGGATAAAATTAGTAGAGAGATGAAGAAGCGTGATGAGAAAGTTTATGCTGCCCAAGTTGGATGTGAAAAATGCGAAGGACCTCACTACACTAAATATTTCCCTAATAAGAATGAAAGTGAGACTTTTGAAGAAGCATACTACACACAATTTGGACAACCATTCCGACCTCCAGGAAGATTTAGGGAAGCTGCTCCGGGATACTATCAAAAGTACAACTATAATCCCACTTATCAAGAAAGGAGACAGACTTTGGATGACACTTTAAAGCAAATTATTGCCGATGCTGCTAAAAGACATGAAGAGAACACTGCTATGATCAAAGAAATCCGAGCCTCAACGGATACTATAACAAGAAATCAAGGAGCTTCGATCAAACCATTGGAACAACAAATCGGATAAATGAGCAAAGTTCTTCAAGAAAGGGGATACGGAAGTTTACCTAGCTCAACTAAAACCAACCCAAGAGATCATGTCAAGGCCATAAGCACCACTGAGGAAGTCACACCTAACATACCTTTTCCTAGAAGATTGATGAATGGTAATGATGCTGCAAAGCCCAAATTTTTCTTTAATTCTTCAATCAGTTTAAGAAGGTTACTCAAAAAGAAGACAAAGATTGAAGAGGAGATCAAGGCCACAATGAAAGAAGAGAGATCTGCAACCGAATTACGTGCCTTGCCTCATAAAGAAAAGGACCCAGGAAGTTTTACTTTACCTTGTTCAATTAATGACATATCTTTCAATAAGGTATTAGCTGACTTAGGGGCTAGCGTTAGTGTTATGCCCCTTAAGACATTCACTAACCTAGGACTAGGAAAATTAGCACCAACTAAGTTGCTTATTCAATTGGCTGATAAAACGGTTAAACGACCTGAAGGGATTGCTAAAAATGTGCTAGTTAAGATTGAGAAGTTTGTTTTCCCCGTAGACTTTGTTATATTAGATATGCCCGAGGATGTTAAGATTCCTTTAATCCTTGGAAGACCTTTCTTGTCTACCGCCCATGCTAAGATTAATGTGTTTAAAAGAAAAATCTCATTAAAGGTAGGGAATAATAAACTAGTCTATAAGTGCCAAAATCCTGCTAAGAGCATAATTAGAGGCGTCTATGTGCTAGGATTAAGAGAACGTATGGACCTCGATCTAGAAGCTAGGTTTATGGGAGAAACCTTGGTAAATAATGAATCACTTGAGACCTATAGTGGAGACTACATTGAATTAAATGATCTTAATTTACCAATAGGAATCAATGATCAATTTATGGTGGATTTTGAACCCAAAATTGAAGAAGGAGAAATTATGGATATACCTAGAATCAATATGATCAACACTAAGAATTATGATGAATTTGAAGGATATCCTAGTTGCTGTGATTATGGTAGAAAGATCCATATAGATTGTGCTTATAATTTACAATTTCCTTGCATGATAGGATTTGAACAGGTTAGTGCCAACTTTTTCCCTATTTTACCAATTAATGTAATGTCAAAAGATTTCTATAATTCTATAATAAAAAATAAAATTGAGCATAGAGGGAAAAACGTAGTTGGAATGTTCATGAATGTACCTATTTTTGTTGGGAATTTAACTATTGTTACAGATTTCACCCTGGTGGAAAACATGGATGCTTATTGTGATGTTGAGATGGGTGACGTGATCGTTGGAAAACCATTTTGTTAGGAGGTCGAAATTAACGCTAAAAGATTTGAAGGAAATATCACCTTTCAAAGTGGAAGCAACGTTATCACTTACATGATGCCTCGTGCTCACCCAAGGTTTAAACATGCCCCTAACAAATTTTGTTACAAATTTACACCATTTCTTTTTGTAGATGAAAATGACGCTGAGAAAGGGATCGAATATCCGTACCAAAAGATGAAAGGATTCTACAAAGGTGTACTTGAATTGGGGCCGGAATATGCTCGTGACAAAGTAATTCACAACTACATCGTGCACGGACATGTGGGGATCAATAAAACAAAATAAGGAGCTGAATGTGAGTCTAACTTGAAGACTCTGGAATAAAGACAAGTGCTGACCGGGAGACAACCCGGAAAATTTTTTCTTTTCTGTTCTGTGTCGAGTCTTTCAGACCTGCAGAAGATGCGGCGCATCTCCATCATAAGATGCGACGCATCACCTGCACTGGTCATATCTTATTTTATTTTCTGCATTTTTATTTTTGACTTTAAAACTTTCTGTCAGTATTTTAATGTGGCGCATCCCTGGTTAAGGATGCGACGCATCTTCTATTCTGATTCGTATTTATTCCAGGCTCGATACGGCGTATCTTTTTCCATAAGATACGGCGTATCGACCGACCTGATGATTTTCATTTTAATTTTTTAAGTTTTATTTTTACTAACTACTAATGTATTATGCAAGTTTGAACCTTCTTAACTTAGGTGTGTTAAAGTCTGAATGGTATTATAGATTCCTGCATTCTTGTGGATACATCATTTTTGAAGCTTAAACGTTCTCATCCACAAGAAAGTTGATTTTTGCTCTTATACGAATAATGGAGGATCATACCGAGCAAATCTCAGGGGAGTTTTTCTGTTCTAATTCTTTTATTTTCTAGTTTTTAATCTTTGACACAAACAACGAGGACGTTGTTTAACTTAAGTAGGGGGATTGGAGAATTAGAACACTTACTTGTCCTAAACTTTTTCAAAATACGCTTAAAATGCGCTTAATATATCAAAATTTAAATTTTTTTTGCATGTTTTTGTTTAAAGTCTAAATTACATAACTGTACACATAACTCTATTCTTTCAAAAATATTAAAACTTTAGTGTGCTGGTGACTTGTGAACTTTAGAACTTGGCTTGTATACTATTCGAGACCACCATAATAAGTATTATCTATATAATTGGAATGACTTGTCTAAATTGGTAAATTTCTAGGATTACACCCAAATAGCCTTTATATGTTATGTGATATTAACTAACTACATTGGTTAGTTAACCCCCATATAAACCATTTTCTTACTCTCACTTTTAGAGTAAGATACCCCTAGAAAAACACTCAGAGCCATTCCTTTCGTTTCTTACACCTTTGTTATAATGTTTCGTTACACCCTTACACCTTAGCCTACTCTGTAGATTAAAATCCGTGGTTAATTGCTTTAGGCAAAGTGTGTTTCCTTACATTACCTGTGTTCGCGTGCGTAATTCATTATCTTTGGTTAGGTCGGGAAATTGCACAATGCAATTGGTACGAAAGTAAATATTGTATATCTTTTAGTTTATTTTTCGTGTGTTTGCTACTTTCACTATTACAGTTATTTCTGAAAGTATGAAGAGTATGGAAAAATTATCCGGAAAAATAGTGATAGAAAAGTTGTGAAATTTTACACATACATGTTGATGTCAAAAAAAAAATGAAAAAAAAATAGAAAAGAAAAAGAAAAAGGAAGAATTAGAAGTTTGTTTTAACCAACTTATGTAAAGTTTTGTATTAAGTGGGCGATATCACCACTAATTGTTGTTATATATTATATTTATGGATTGAATGGGAGTTGGCCGTTATGGGAACGCCAACTAGGATTATTCTTTGATTAAGATATTGTTGAGCATAATTCGTGTCTACCTAAAGCGTGTGTTTCAAGTGTTAAAGCGTGAGTTATTCAATGATATGAGTCTTATTCATGGGATGGTTGGGAAGGTGATTAACCACACTTAGGATTTTAATTTATCTGTTTTGTTTATTTTTTTATTTTACACCAATTTGTATCCCAAATATTATCCATACCCTATATCATTCTTCATCCAAACCTTTGATTTATTGAGATTAGGGATTTGAGCAATCTTAAGTATCGTAGTCGTGGATTCGGCTATGTATTTATGATTTTGTCGCCCTTTTTTGATATAATATTATTGGTGAAGATTACTTGGTCCTATCTTTAGCCTATTCGAGTTAAGGATTTGAGCAATTGCAAGTATCGTGGTCGTGGATTCGATCATGTATTTGTGATTTTGTCGCCTTTTCTGGAATATGAGATCGATAGAGATTAAAAAGGATGATCAACCCTTAACCAAAAAACCCTTTTTACCGCTTTAGACTTGTTATTCCTTAGCTTTAGTGGGGAGATGCGTATACTTGCCAAGCTTATGATAGAATATTCGTCAGACTGGACAGTTAAACGATTAGATTTGCTTTTATCGAAATATTTTATTTTATTTCTAATTCGTTAAGTGTTTGGTTGTGCAATTATGACAAAACGAATACATGCTTAAATATAAAAATAAATCCTAATATCTTTTAGGATACATTTTCATAAGATTTATTCTAAGGTTTACTTGGGGACAAGTAAAGTTCAAGTGGGGGGATATTTGATGAACTCAAATAAGTACATTTTATTATCATCATTTATCCTATTTATTTGACTTGTTTTATTATATTATATATGAGAATTGATACGTTAATGTTTACTTTTGTAATTCTCAGGTAAAAACAAGTATTATGTGAAACTTGGCGATTTTAGACTAATTATGGAGCAAAACAAGCAAGATGTTTAGAGTCTACTGAAATGTACAAGATCAAGATCATTCTGCTCCAGATACGCCGCAACATACTTCTTAAATACGGCGTATCACTATCAAGATTTCACAAGTTACAAACCAAGACAGCAAAGGACATGCGCCGCATAGAGAAATGGAGTTACGCCGCATCTTAAGGCGGTGTACGAATATTCCTGAATATATTAATCTTGGACCCCACGCGAAGTTAAGTCAATGTGCCACATCTACTTATCCTATGCGCCACATCTAACCCTCAGACAGAAACTATAAATACCCCAAAGTCAGACGAATTTTGTGTGCAAGATACCATACGTACGAGTACCAAACCAGAGACAAATTCAGACGTATTAGCAGCACAAGACACACCCTGAACGAAGATACAAGAGCTGTAAGAAGGTCCTGCATGTATTCAATTCATTAAGTAGTTTTGTTTTATTGTATTAGTACACTTTAATTCATCAGGATTGATGGGCTGATGTCATGTGACTACGGAATATCATGCGCACCCCTTAAAATTGCTTTCCCATTAATTAAAGTTTATATGTTGATGTCTTTGGTGACTTTTATTAGTGCATTGATAACCTCTGTGTCTAGCTGAGCATTGCTTGGGTCGCCATGCCCCTTCCTCGCCTATCTATTCTAGCGTATACGAAACGTGGGCATCACAAATGCTCAATATTCTAGGATAATGGGATAGACAAAAGTGATCATTAAGGGTTTACTCGCCGATAAGATTAGAGCCAACGAGAAAGGGTTAATTATATACACTTCATATAAAACTAGCAATAAAACAAGTGACAAGCTACTTAATTATCAGGACAGGTCTTCTTATTGTCTCAAGTATCTATCTGTGTACGTGTGTGCTAATCGCTGATCCGTGCTCATTAGTTTAGTTTACTATTTAATCATAACCAAACCGTGCCAATCTCTCAGGGTGAACCCCCCTTGCATTAGATTAGGTTGTATAGCTAACTTAGGATATTAAAACACTGATTAGAATAACTAGATAATACGTTCCACTCTTAGTGATCGACACTCTACTTACCATTATATTCATACTGACCGGGTACACTGCTCGTTAAGTGTGTGTGTTATTGATAAGTCGGCTAAATATAAATTTAAAGCTTGAGTAGGCATTAATACTGCTAAACCGCAACGACACGCGTACGCATCAATCGCACACAGCATCAGTCACCAAATTATAATCAAATCTTATCATGATATATCCCTCGAATACAAAACAAATCTAGGATGCATCCATACGCCCCCGCGAACAAATCATAGTGGCCAAATATATATATTCTTGAGCTCATAATCAAATAACAAAAGGGGACGGTGTGTAACATCACTCGACCACACTGGAGTCATGCCATTGGTGCATCAATGACATGGCCATGTTACCTTCATGTCTAGGAAACAAATTTTGGCTCGGATATCAAACTGAAGGGTCAAATGTCAAATCATATCAAAATCAAATGTCTAAGTCCTCAAATCATAGTCAGAGTCCAAATGTCAAAGGTTCATAATCATAGGTTCGTAATCAAATGATTCATAGCAAGGTTCAATTCAAAGGTTTCTATCAAATATTCATTTAAGAAATCTTATAATAATGGTTTTCATAAAATAGTCTTTAAAAGTAGTGTTCATAAAAGATTGTAAAATTTCATATAAAAATGGTATCACATCGTGCTCATGAAACATCATTTTAAAATAGTTTTTATCAAAACATTTCCATGTTATAATTAAGAAAGGCTTTCACATCCAATTACAACATCAAATGAACCTTCAAAGTATCAAGTGATTTGAACACTAATGTCACAGGGTAACGAACGAAATATGTCAAGTATCAAATCATAAGGATCATGATGAACGAATGTCAAATGAATCATCATACCAACAAAGCATATCAACGAATGAATAAAAGTACAAGGGATCATAGCAATGGCTTAAGGGAATATTATAACGAAACAGAGACCAAGATCAAGTCATGAGAGCGAAAGCACCCTTACTGAAAAAGGGTAGAATATCTGTACCTTATTCAAAGGAAGCAAACAGAAAAAGAAACGTCACAAGATGATCACTCCCGCTTCACGGAACATATACGAATTGATAATCAAGTATTACTTTAAGTTCATATGAATTAGGTCACTCTCTTTAGTATGCTTTCCCTTTTCAGTAACTTTTATTTTAAGTAATTTCCCGATTTAGTAAGTTTTCAAATTAGCAAAATTAGTCATTTATCGTTAATGTTACCATTTAGTCAAGTTTAATTAGTTAAAATGACAAAATACATGAGTTAGGATTTATTATTGATATGTATGTAGGTTTGGGGTTTTAATGTGTCTAAATAATAACGTATAGGGTGAATTATGGAATTTAGTGGATTAAGGCTACAATACTTTATGTTGTACTGCTTACTATATTGTATTGCATTTTCAAACATGTCCAACAGTCCCACCAATTCACCCTACTGCCATGCTTTGAACGTAGGACACACAAAAAAAGAAGGAAGAAAATAACCATGCATACAATATCCTCATCTTCGTATGAACATAAACTGAAAATCATTCGCATATAAAACAGCCCTTTTTCGACCATATTTACACACACGAAAAGGTAACATGAATGTTCACAACCATGCCCAATGTGTAAAACACACGACACCACCACAATTTATATTTCTCGACACAACATACACAACCACATGAAATCACATTATCACATTCCTAGTTCCATGATATTCTTCCCATATTACCCCAAGTAATTCCCACAGGTTTAACATACAATATATACACACACGACCCACATTACTTGCTTGAAACTCGACCCATCTACAGCCCCTTTTTAGACGCCAAAACACACTCAAACTTACCCTTGTTTCCCAGCCTGCATCGACACATAAACAGCCTACATAGACCCATTAACACAGCCACATGACATCACTTATGACCACATAAAATCATAACATCCCACTCTACTCGACACCCTCTTTATCACAGTATGGGTTTTCGAAATAATACAAGACAAGCATGATTGTTTACTCTTTTATTTTACTTTGTACATGATCAGTTTAGCGTGCAAAAAAGTTGAACACAAACGAGTCCAGAAACATGAAAGTCGAATAGATCGATAATTGTGTAAGCTCTTATAGTCGTTATTTTATGAATATAAGTTATGATTTCATGTGATTCATAGGTTGTATACATATAAGTGTTTTAAATGGATTCATATGGTATCATGTGATATGTATATGATAATAACAAGATCAACGAAAGGAATGAAGCAAGGTTGAAGTTATACCCTTGTAGCGTGATCGAAAGAGAGGACAAATACCCAAAGAACCACGAGCAAACACCTCTTGAATCTGCTGTAGTACACGACCAAAATAATGACGAGTCCAAGCTAAACACACCCTCGAGTTAGAACCCTATACCACGAACCATGTACCACAGCACACCCACGATCGTATACCACGACAGCACCTCGAACACTTGATCAATGAGAGGAGGAAATAATAGATTTGTGTGTTTATTTGAAGGGTTTGTCGTATGGTTTGATTAGGAGAGAAAACGTATCAATAATATAAATAAGAGGAGCGCGTCTATTTTAAGGAGGTAGTAACTTTTTCATTTAATAGGCTTGATTTCCTAGTCGGTTATGCATGTGGTAGTTAGGCAGAGAATTTTAGAATTGATTTTGTGGTAAAGGAAATCGGATATTATATACTAACTATGCGTGTGATGACTACAGGAATTTAGGGAGGTTTACATTATTTAGCAATTTCATATTATAATGTGTAACTAGTTATTTTAGTTGTCATTATATAACTAGTTTTTATTAGTAGTCATTTTATTTATAACATATAGTTTTTAGGTGTCAAAATAATTGTTACAAACTTTGGTAAAAGTTCAATTTAGACGTAAAATTAGGAATTCGAAATTTCAGGGTTTTACATAGGGTATATTACGTTGAGGGCCTAGGTCATAATTTGTTCTCCGTCAGACAATTTTGTGATGGTGATCTAGAAGTGGCATTTAGGGAGAAAACTTGTTTCATTCGAGATCTTGAAGGGAATGACCCCATGAAAGGGAAACGTGGCACCAGTCTGTATACCATTTCCTTCGAAGGCATGACAGCTTCCTCTCCAATATGCTTACTATCCAAAGCACATCCCACAAAATCTTGGCTATGGCACAAACGGATGTCTCACTTGAACTTCAAAACTATGACCGAGCTTGCACGCAAAAAGTTGGTAGACGGCCTTCCAAAATTCAGATACACCAAAGATCATCTATGTCCCACTTGTGAGCAAGGAAAAAGTACTCGTGTTCACTTTCCTCCTAAACTCGAGCACAATACTGATCACGTACTTCAACTATTGCATATAGATCTGTGTGGCCCTATGCGTGTTCAAACTATTAATGGGAAGCGGTACATATTGGTAATAGTCGATGATTATTCAAGATGGACTTGGACTTATTTTCTTCGCAGTAAAGATCAAGCACCGTCCATGTTCATCACCTTTCTCACAAAGATTCAAGTTCAGTTACGCAACACCGTCAGAAAAATTTGAACAGGCAATGGAACTGAATTCAAGAATCAGACTCTTAGGGAGTATTATGAGAAAGTAGGCATTGAACATCAAACATCCATTTCTCGCAGCCCCGAACAGAACGGTGTGGTCGAAAGGCTAAACCAAACTTTAGTGGAAGCAGCTAGAACAATGTTAATCAATGCTCAGTTACCGGATTACCTATGGGCCGAAGCCGTTTCAACTACCTGCTACACCGAAAATAGAAGCACGATCACTAAAAGACACACCAAGACACCATATGAAATTGTTCACCACAGAAAACCAAACATCAATTACTTTCATGTCTTTGGAGCTCTCTGCTATCCAAAGAATAATCGTGATGACCTCGAAAAATTGAAGGCCAAAGCGGATATAGGGATTTTTGTCGGTTATTGTGAAAATTCCAAGGGATTCAGAATTTGGAACCGTCGCACCCGGGAGATTCAGGAGACTATCCATGCTAATTTCGATGAGCTCACAGAAATGGCTTCTGAGCAAAATAGCTTAGAACCCGCAACCAACCGTCTCAACTTTCCTAATCCTTCAGCTGCAACCTTCTCTCTTAACCGCAAAGATCTAGAAGACTTGTTTGCTCCATTGTTTGTTGACACTATGGTTTGTCATGCACAAGATGTATCCACAAGTTCCGCTGCACAACCACTCGTCAATAATCTACAACCTGATACACCAGTGACTACAACTACCGCAGTTGCTGAAGATGCACCTCAACCTGACACTTCATCATCAATAGATCAAACACCTTCTACTTCTGCGTCTGCAGCTGAAGGACCCCCCCCCCCCCAACATTCTTCTGATATACCCACTCCATTCCTAATATCGCATAGTCGTCAACCCGCAACTTGGAACCGTCAAATCTGCACCATACCTATCAACATTACCCATCAACACATAAATGGACAAAGGATCATCCCCTTGTAAATGTAATTGGCAACCCAGAAAACCCTGTAATGACACGACAACGACTCCATACAGACGGTGAAACCTGCATTTATGCACTCACCGTTTGTCAGTCCGAACCCAAAAATATTAAAGAAGCCCTTACATACGACAACTGGATTGAATCCATGCAAGAGGAATTGGATCAATTCAAACGGTTGGAAGTTTGGGAATTAGTCGAGAGACCAGATGGGGTATATGTCGTTAGTTTAAAGTGTATCTGGAAAAATAAGCTAGATGTTTATGGTACAGTGATTCGTAACAAGTCTCGCTTGGTTGCCAAAGGGTTCAGTCAGGAAGAAGGGATTGACTTCGAAGAATCGTTTGCACCAGTGGCACGTCTTGAGGCTGTTAGAATGTTCCTGGCATACGCTGCTCACAAGAACATCACAGTATACCAGATGGACGTGAAGATGGCATTTCTCAACGGTCAACTCCGGGAAGAGGTGTACGTTTCACAACCAGAGGGCTTCGTCGATCAAAAGCATCCAAACCACGTCTACAGACTCAAGAAAGCCCTCTACGGCCTTAAAGAAGCCCCGAGGGCATGGTACGACAAACTGTCTTCTTTCTTATTAGCCAATCACTTTACTAAAGGATCTGTGGACCCGACTTTGTTTATACAAAAACACAGGGAGGACATTCTCATCGTACAAATTTATGTAGATGATATCATTTTCGGATCAACTCATAAAAATTACTCAAATGCTTTTGCAAGACTTATGAAACAAAACTTTGAGATGTCCATAATGGGTGAACTAAAGTTCTTCTTAGGACTGCAAGTTCATCAATCACCCCGTGGTATATTCTTGAGTCAGTACAAATATGCTCAGGAAATCCTGAAAAAGCATAGTATGACCAGCTGTGACATCTATAACACCCCCATGTCCTCCTCATCCCCAAAGCTAGATGTTGATCTACATGGCACACCCATTGATCCTACGAAATATCGTAGTATGACTGGGTCTCTCATGTATCTCACAGCTAGCCGGCCGGATGTTGTATTTGCTACGTATCTTTGCTCCAGATATCAGTCAAGACCAACTGAGCAGCATTTGTCTGCCGTTAAGAGAATCCTTCGATACATAAAGGGAACCATCCATTTGGGGATCTGGTATCCAAAGGATTCTGGGTTTGAACTTGTTGCATTTTCAGACGCTGACCATGCAGGGTCTTCAGACACGAGAAAAAGTACATCAGGGGGAGTACAGTTTTTAGGTGACAAGCTCGTCTTTTGGCAGTCAAAAAAGCAAGACTGTACATCATTGTCGTCTACAGAATTAGAATACGTGGCCATGTCTGCCTGCTGTGCTCAAGTCATCCGGATGCGATCTCAGTTGATGGACTACGGATACGTGTTTAACAAGATTCCGATGTACTGTGACTCCAAGAGTGCCATCGCTATTTCATGCAACACGGTTCAACACTGCAAATCGAAGCATATTGCTCTCCGATATCACTTTATCAAAGAGCATGTGGAAATGGGTACAGTTGAATTATATTTTGTGGGTACTGAACACCAATTGGCAGATCTGTTCACCAAAGCTTTGCTTCATGCAAGGTTTGTGGAACTCGTCCACCAGATTGGTATGAGATGTTTGACTCCAACTGATTTCGAAAATTTTCTCAAAAACAATTAACCGAGTCAAACATCAATTCTATCTCTGTAAATATTTAATGAAAAACACAAAAAGATTTTCTATTCTCTTAATAAAAAAAAAAAAAAAAAAAAAAAAAAAAAAAAAAAAAAAAGCAAGTACAAAATCCTCGTCAACACTTTATTCATTTATTAACACGTTAACAATTATTTTTTGAACAAGTGTTGAGGGGGAGAAACAAATTTTTAAATTTTTTAAAATTTTTGTACTTGCATAATTTCTTCAAAACGTTGTTGCTTTAAAAGGAAATGATGGTGATATCATAGGAATTAAAGTTGCTAAGGCCAATATTGTTAAGTATAAAAACTTAAAGTTAGTTGTTTAAGACTTTGATTGCAACAAATAAAAGGTTTAGGGTCTAATGGTGTTAAAGTGGCAAAGTTAATTAAATTTCAAATAAAAATAAGAAAAAGTGACTGCAATTAATACGCACATTTTCACTTCACTGACAAAACCACCCACCGCAGTTAATACATACAACCATCAAGATCTACGGCTAGAATTAAAACTGCAAATCCGTTCAAGAATTTGCTAATTTGTGAGTGAAAACATGTTCTTTATACGATTATAAGAAACGGTTTTGAATGTTTTCTTGATCCAACGATTCATTTTTGCTAAATCGATTGTTCTAGATCTAGGGTTCATGCAAAAAATGTAGAAACTTGATTCTTAGTGTTTATGGTGTATTTGTTTGATGTGTTAGTGTCGGAATGAATGCCTGAACATAATGCATGTGTGTAATTTAACCCAGAAACAATATTCTTGGATGTTCTTAATTTAGGGTTTATGCGTTCGATTTGGGGAAAACCAATTGTGAGTGTTATAGCATAATTAAATCATTGATATGTTGTTGTTATGCCTTGAATTGAATGTTTGTAACCTTGGATTGAACCCAGTAACATCGTAAGTGCGTAATTGATCAGTAGGGTTTCAGAAGAACATATGAACACGTTCAGGTTGAATCTTAAGATTTTGTGGTTAAAAGTTGTTAAAACTTGGTCAAAAGACTTAGAAACATCATAGGATTCCATTGGAAAAAAGCGTGAAAACAAAATCGCAAGTGATAATAATTTACGAGAAATCTGGAGAATAGTACATCTTCAAAGTAATCGAAATTTCTTGTGTAAGAAGTTTTCGCAATTGTCAAAAGTTTTCGCAAATGACAATTTCTTTCCCAAATGACAATTTCTTTCGCAAATGACAAGTCAACTTGTAAAGTCATGCTAAGCAATTAATGGATCACATGTGAAACTAAAGTTTATCTAATGCTAACTTTCATGTATACTACAAATTGGTGTCTGAATGATGTTTCAGGAATCTCAAAAATGACTGCACAATCACAACAACCACTACATATGCTCACCAAACAAGAACTGTTTCCACAAGGTTTCAAGGCAAAGTATGGGAACAACAATGCCAGGGTTATTTTTGATGATATCAAGTGTGCTGAACCAAGCTGCCAGATTGTCATTGAAATTCTCAAAAGACACAAGTGCAAGAGCATATTGGAGAATTCAGACAATGTTCCAGAGTTATACATCCATCAAATGTGTAGCACTATTGAGCTTGATGATGATGACAAATACTTCACATGCACCTTGCACCGAAAACAAGTCACAGTCACTCCCACACATCTACGAAAAGCATTATCCGTACCCGACCCACCTGAAACTGCTAACAAATATTGGCCTGCACCCTCAGAAACTGATATCCTCAAATTTCTCATTGATATTCGTTATGATAAAGAACTCAGCCATCCACTGACCACCATCTCCCGAGTCAATGTTAAATCCATTCCACAACCATGGAGAACCATTTACTACATCTTGGTTAAATCTGTCTCAGGAAGAGACAGTGGACACGAGCATCCTCGACTATCACATGCTCAACTCTTCTGGGGCATAGTTCATCAGAAAATTCTTGACTATGCTGAACTCACCTGGGAAGATCTTGTCTTTCAAATACGAGGCCAAAGAAAAAAACCATTAACAAGAATCCCATTTGTCCAATACACCAAAATGCTAATCAGTTTTCTACTTGATGAGAACCCCGACATTTCACCACGACCCGAAGACAAGGAGCTGCACGTGATGAGAATGGATAAGACTGTCAATTCAGTTTATTTTCCAAAGGACAGTTCTCACAAACAAGGGTCGAGACTACCAGAAGGATTGTTGACCAACTCGGTCAAGAAGACCCAGGCCTACAACAACAAAGTTCAGGTCGGGTTCTCTAAACATGGTGAAGGGACGGGTTCATCAAAGACTCGTTCTAAAAGCAGCAGCAAGACTGGAAGTGCTACAAGTGCTGTAAAACAACGACCAAAACCTTCCTTCCCCAACATCATCAAAAGGAGAGTAAAGACTGATCCTAAGCCAAAAGTAGAAGAAGGTGGGATTCATGATGAAGAAGGATCAGACTCAGAAGAAACTGAGTCAGAAGAGAACATTGAGATGCAAGTGAACGAAGAAGAAGATATTTAATGGGACGTGGATACTATTAAGGCAATGCAAGAGAGCAAAAAGACAAACAAGGAAGATGAAGACAGAAGGGCACAGTTGAGGGTTGAGGAGCTTAGGAAATTGGAAGAAGCTAAAGGAGCTGGAGGATCAGGATCTGCTCAAGAAGTTCCTCCGACCAACACTGATCCGGTTAATCAACCCGGAGGGTCAGGAGGTGCTACAGAAGATATCCCACCATCAAGTCCTGTTAATCAACCCAGCAATGAAGAAGACAAGTATATCAAGGAGAAGCAGATTCTGACAGATGAGGAGATTCCAGATGAGATGTTTGAAGATGAAAATAAGGATCAGAATGATGAAGGAATGGATGTTCCTTGGTCTGAATCAGAAGAGGAACAAGAAATTCTTGGGGAGAAAACAACAAAAGCCGCAAACGAACTGGAGGCTGACTACAAAGCAAAAAGGATGGAAGAAGAAAGAATAAAGGATGAAAATGATAAAGTAGCAAAGGAGGCAGATCAATACATTTCAACACCACCACTCACTCCTCCTGATCTATCAATCATTCCTTATCAACCTCAACAAGAATCACAACCTAAAGCTTCAACACCACCTCTTTCACCACCTAAGGGTTTAACTCATCTTACCTCTCCGCCAAAGTCATCAACACCTCCTCATGATTCACCAAAGAAAATTTCTACTCCACATGAATCATCATCACATCCGTCACAACCATCCCCACCATCACCTAAACCAGCAAGAACTGAAGAACTCCTGAAAAAAAATCATAAAGGGCAAGTACACAAAGAAGATTGCAAGGGTTACCAGAGTTGAAGTCATATCTCATGCTGCAAAGAAACTGAAGAAGGCAGCAAAATTCGCACAAGCAAAGAAAGACAGCAAATTAAGTGACCAAGTAACCGAGTTGCATAATATGGTCAAGAGTCTTTCTGAGCAAATGGAAGAGCTGCAGGCGACCAAGAAACAAATAGATGAATTCTTGGATGATGATGTCAAAAATCGACTGCTTAAGGAAACCAAAGTCAACACAAGGCATTATGTCAAGAAATATTTGTCCGATCTTCAGGAAAACATTACAGAGCACATCGACGCCCAGATTGAAGATAAGGTCAAAGATGTCATTGCCTCATCTATTCATGATTCAACAACTCAACAAATGCAACTCTTGGACTATACTGTTGATGAACTCCTACAAGCTCTCCTCACCAAAATCACCGTAATCACATCACCATCAGAAACTGAAATGGCTATCTCTGAAGCGATCAAAGCTAATATGGAATCCTGCAAGGCTGCAGCCGATCGTGGAAAACGTCAAAGAGGCAAAGAAGACCAAGACCCTGACTACAAATCAAAGAAACAAAAGAATGAAGGCGGGTCTGGAATTCAGTTTAAAGAGCCAACCGGACCGACAACGACAACAACCTCTCAACCTCACAAGGCTTCGGGTTCCGGTCCAACAGAAATAGAGCATCATTTTGAACACTTTGCTACAGAAGAAATGGAATTTCAGCACGGATTTGATCAACCCCAATCACCATCAAAGACCAAGCCTACGACAAGTAAGAAATCTTCAAACAAGATGACCGTAGTCTCATGGCTCGATGATGATGATACACCAGGGAACGAATTCTTCGATCAACTAGCAAGTGCTCAGACTCATGTAGACGAAGATTCAAAAATTGATGATAGCACGTTTGAATTTACTCAGCAACTCAAACGAACTCAAAAGACCAAGAAAATGACTAAGAAAGAACTTCGCCGAATCAAGAATGATGCATTTAATCTTCTCAAGAATAGCTCCTCCAGTGCTGCTGAGCTCGAGTATTACCTCGAGAACATAGCCCGAGCTATGTCTTCAGATTTCAACTGGACCAGTCCAGATGTAGTTGGCAACATAGATTCCAAGAACAAGCCATATATCACAGACTGGACAAAGCCACTGCCAGTAATCAGGATCCACTCTAAACCATCCATTCCATACAACTTCTTCTTCAACCACGACTTGGAATTACTCAAGAATGGAGCTCAGTGTCAACCCAAGTATGCTACCTCAATTACTCTGATTCCAGTAGCCACTATACGAATCTTGCAATTGAAGAAACAGCAACTCATCTCTTTGTTTCTGAGAAAGTTAACTACGATCACGATGCTGAACTGGGAATCTACCACTGGTACGAGAAACGAAGGACTTGGTATAGAAGTAAACTAACCAAGAAATCTCCAGAATCAATACGAAATGATCTCAGGATTGTTGTTGTAGTAGCTGTAAAAGGGCAAAAGAAGTATGACTACACCTTCTTGTCTGAAATCACTGTAAGAAGACATGATCAGCAAATCTACACGTTCTCTGAGGCAGATTTCCCAGAATTAAGTCTTACTGACTTTGAAGACATATACCTGATTAAAGTTCAAGGGAGCCTGCAACACCTCAAACCAGAATTACAATATGCCTTCAGCACCTCTATTCTTCATTTCATAAGGAGAAAGGTCATTAAAGAACGTGTAGAAGATCTACAACTTGGAGTTGAGAGCTACCAGAAATAGCTGAACTTGACTGCACTAGAGCTACATCTTGAAAACATCAACAGCGAAGCTCAATACACCATGAAGCAGAAGCCAACCTTCGGATTCGTTTACAAAAGCGATCTGACAATTAATTGCTTCATGGCATTCAAAGAGATTCACAAGTTCTGTGATGATACATTGAAGAAGGTGCGTGATGGGTTGGTTCTTCGCGTTCGTGATCAAGAATTGAAGATGACAAGAAGATGGAACAATGATCAGCTAAGACAGATCCAGCAGTTCATTTGGAGGATTGAGAGCAGGCTATTCAGAAGGGATCTGATGCGGAGACTTGAAAGCTATGTTGGAGGCCGTCCTCCATTCCCGGTCAGAACTTTCCAACGAACAGATCCAGCATTCATAACATTTGGAACAGGAGGATGATGTTAGTCTTTGATTTATCCATATTTTTCATTATTCTTGCTTGTTTGATTGTTTATTATGGCTTGTGTACACATAACAGTGCACAACCCGTTCCAGTAAAGAAAGGACCCTGAGGTACGCTTCTATGCCTCAATCCTGTTCAAAGGAGCGAAAGCTTCTTTCTTATGAGTAGAATTAAACTAGATTTTTTTTTCAAAAATTCTGCTCATAAGGACAAGTATTCCCTCATTAAGGGGGAGTATTTGAAACATAATCTTTGTTCAAACAAAAGTTCTTGAAATTCTTCCTACAAAACTCAAAAACAGCATATTTTAATCATAAAGTTTTTCAAAAACATCATGAGTATGCTATTTTTTAGGGGGAGAATAAAGATATGATTAAAATATGGTAAAGAAAAGTTGTGATCTCACGAGTGCTCGACTCAGAATTGACCCTCGAATTGACGATAACAAAATTCAGTAGTCGAAAAGACATATCCTGGACGGGTAATAATTTCAAGCCAGTTTATCTGGTGATGTAAGCGTGTCTCGCAAAGGATGTGTCTGAGTAGAATGTACCGATATCGAGCGATTTTCCTTTAATGTGATCTGGACGGGTAATAATTTCTAGCTTGTTCTACTAGTGATGTAAGCGTGTCTCGCGACGATCACGTTCATTAAAAATCAATCAATTCTAAAAGTGCAAACTCTACCCGACATGTGAAAATTTACTTTAACCATATATGAGCACATGTTAAGGGGGAGTCTTTCTGAAAATCACAAAACTCTCAAAGTGTTAACAAAATATGTTTTCACAATCATAAACACTTTGAGAGATTTTCAAAAAGGTTTTGTTTATGGCATCAATAGGATAGTCATGGAGCTATAAGGTGACTAAGGTTAGGAATAACCGTCCTATGATCCGCCAGAGCCGGAGGGATCTACCCAAGGACAATACCAATAGTTTAGAACTAGAAAGTCCTAGGTATGATTGAAAAAGGAGAAATGAAATGAACGGAGAAAGAAGTGGTTGAAGAATTAAAAAGAAAAGGGTGAAAAGAAATAGCCCTCCATTTGTTCAACCTTAGGGCAGACACCGGGTTCAATACATAATCTACTGGTTGATTGGGCATCATCGGTATTGAAGATCAAAGTCATCATGGACCTAGTGACGCACTGCACTAACCCTCTAGCCACTCAGGTGTCTCTCAAAAGGCACGTGTTTCATTTCACATGGAGAACCCTTCATTATCTATCGACCTCTCACTACGAGATGTGTTGATATTGAAAAGGAGGCACTCTGCTCCATGCCTTCGATGACCAAACAAATGTGCACTAATCGAGTCTAGAGCCATGAGATTCATCAAAGATCTCTTAGGAACACTTAGTATTACTCTGTTGTTCTACATCATGGGCAACAGTTGTAAAATTAAGAAGAGTCCTTCGTAGATTTTAGCAATCTGCCAAGAACATTCCTGAGAGAATTCAAAATTGTGATTCTCAGTGATTGAATGGAAATCATGCTAGGGTCAACATCAAATAGCCCTGACAGCAAGTCACTTCAGTAATCCCTTCTGGATTACGCTTAGTGTTTGCTCCAAAAGTTGTCTACAGTCATGGGGTGATCTCCAGCGACTCACTGAATCGTGGGTGCACTTCGGTGTGTCCGTGTAAGCCCTTTTGAGGGTATCCGGTTCAGAACGGCCTGGGTTTGGATTAGAGAAAGTTTTCACACTATGCTGTTGATGATCTCGAAGTCCAAATCTGTAAGTACCGGATGATTTATTGCTAACTGTTTACTTGCAGCGAATCATGAAAACCTGGAGTTCCATCACCTTTCCATCATGCTCATATTCTGAAGCAAAGTTCTCACAAAGACTATGGAATATCAAAAGCTCAAAGTAATTCAAGAAAAGTCAAAGATCAAGTATGTCAATCTTTCACAAGTCTAAGATCCAGCTTATGAAGAGAGAACTACGTGATATATGAAGAACAAAAGTCGAAGAACATATGGGGATGATGGAAAAGACGTAAAGACACCAGTTCTAAAGACCATTGGAGGACGGCAGATCATTACCATACCATACCATATCAGATCAAGAACAAAGAACAAAGATTATGAAGACGTCAGAAGCCCAAAAAGCAAAGATGATGTCAAGCAACCAAGATGACCAAGACTTAGGGGGAGATTGTTGGGAACACCTTTTATTTCATTTTCAAGTCTTGGTCATTTGCGATAAATAGGTTGCTATACTTGGGTTATACGCTTGTACTTAATTCCATGGTCCATTAGTGGCCCATGGACCATGTGGCCTTGTAATAGTTTCTAGAAGATGCTTAAGCATGTGATGCTGATGCGCGTGTGCGTATGCTCTAATTTATACCCACGGTATGTCGTTGTGGTTTTAGCAGTATTCAAGTTTTAAATTTATATTTAGCCGACTTATCAATAACACACACACTTTAACGAGCAGTGTACCCGGTCAGTATGAATATAATGGTAAGTAGAGTGTCGATCACTAAGAGTGGAACGTATTATCTAGTTATCCTAATCAGTATTTTAATATCTTAAGTTAGCTATACAACCTAATCTAACGCAAGGGGGTTCAGCCTGAGAGACTGGCACAGTTTGGTTATGATTAAATATAAACTAAACTAATAAGCACGAATCAGCGAGTAGCACACACGTACACAGATAAATACTTGAGACAATAAGAAGACCTGTCCTGATAGTTAAGTAGCTTGTCACTTGTTTTATTGCTAGTTTTATATGAAGTGTATAGTTCGATGCAACGCACCGAGATTAAGTCCTTTCTCATTGGTTCTAATCTTATCGGCGAGTAAACCCTTAATGATTACTTATGACTATCCTATTTATCTTTCTTCCTACTTTTCTATAGACGATAGAATGCATAGGCGATCTAATAAATAGGCGAGGAAGGGGCATGGCGACCCAAGCAATTCTCAGCTAGACACAGAGGTTATCAATGCACTAATAAAAGTCACCAAAGACATCAACATATAAACTTTAATTAATAGGAAAGCAATTTTAAGGGGACTTGAAGTGCACGAATAAAATCAATGATCACAAGCCCATCAATCCTGACCAATTAAAGTTTACTAATACAATAAAACAAAACTACTTAATGAATTGAATACATGCAGGACCTTCTTACAGCTCTTGTATCTTCGTTCAAGGTGTGTCTTGTGCTGCTACTTCGACTGAATTCGGCTTTAGGGTTTCTGTGGTCTTCGGTCTTCTAAATTTTCGAACTTGGGCTCCCGAAATTCGTCTGGCCTTGGGGTATTTATAGTTTCTGTCTGAGGGTAAGATGCGGCGCATTGAATAAGTAGATGCGGCGCATTGACTTAACTTCGCGTGGGGTCCAAGATTAATATATTCAGGAATATTCGTACACCGCCAGAAGATGCGGCGTAACTCCATTATTAGATGCGGCTCATGTCCTTGCTGTCTTGGATCGTAGCTTGTGAAATCTTGATAGTGATGCGCCGTATATAATAAGTAGGATGCGGCGTATCTGGAGCAGAATGATCTTGATCTTGTACATTTCAGTAGACTCTTAACTTCTTGCTTGTTTTGCTCCATAATTAGTCCAAAATCGCCAAGTTTCACATAATACTTATTTTTACCTGAGAATTACAAAAGTAAACATTAACGTATCAATTCTCACAGATAATATAATAAAACAAGTCAAATAAATAGGATAAATGATGGTAATAAAATGTACTTATTTGAGTTCATCAAATATCCCCCCACTTGAACTTTACTTGTCCCCAAGTAAACCTTAGAATTATTCTTATGAAAATGTATCCTAAAAGATATTAGGATTTATTTTTATATTTAAACATGTATTCATTATTGTCATAATCACACAACCAAACACTTAACGAATTAGAAGTAAAATAAAATATTATGATAAAAGCAAATCTAATCATTTAACTGTCCAGTCGTGACGAATATTCTATCATAAGCTTGGAAAGTATACGCATCTCCTCCACTAAAGCCAAGGAATAACAAGTCTAAAGCGGTAAAAAGGGTTTGTAGGTTAAGGGTTAATCATTCTTCTTAATCTCTATCGATTTCAAATTCCAGAAAAGGCGACAAAATCACAAATAGATGATCGAATCCACGAACACGATACTTGCAATTGCTCAAATCCTTAACTCGAATAGGCTAAAGATAGGACCAAGTAATCCTTACCAATAATATTATATCAAAAAGGGCGACAAAATCATAAATACATAGCCAAATCCACGACTACGATACTTAAGATTGCTCAAATCCCTAATCTCAATAAATCAAAGGTTTGGATAAAGAATAATATAGGGTATGGATAATATTTAGGATACAAATTGGTGTAAAATAAAAAATAAACAAAACAGATAAATTAAAATCCTAAGTGTGGTTAATCACTATCCCAACCATCCCATGAATAAGACTCATATCACTGAATAACTCACGCTTTAACACTTGAAACACACGCTTTAGGTAGACACTAATTATACTCAACAAGATCTCAATCAAAGAATAACCCTAGTTGGCGTTCCCATAACTTCCAACTCCCATTCAATCCATAGATATAATATACAACAACTAGTGGTGATATCGACCACTTAATACAAAACTTTACATAAGTTGGTTAAAACAAACATCCAACTCCTCCTTTTTCTTTTTCTTTTCTTATTTTTTCAAATTTTTTTTTTTTAAACTTCAAACATAAACATAGATGTGTAAAATTTCACAACTTTTCTATCACTTTCTTTCAGAAATAACGGTAATAGTGAAAGTAGTAAACACACGAAAAATAAACTCAAAGATATACAATATTTACTTTCACTCCAATTGCATTGTGCAATTTCCCGACCTAACCATAGATAATGAATTACGCACGCGAACACAGGTAATGTAAGGAAACACACTTTGCCTAAAGCAATTAACCAACCACGGATTTTAATCTACAGGGTAGGCTAAGGTGTAAGGGTGTAACGAAACATTTTAAACATTGGTGTAAGAAACGAAAGGAATGGCTCTGAGTGTTTTTCTAGGGGTAGCTTACTCTAAAAGTGAGAGTAACAAAAGGGTTTATACGGGGGTTAACTAACCAGTGTAGTTAGCTAATATCACATAACATATAAAGGCTATTTGGGTGTAATCCTAGAAATTTACCAAGTTAGACAAGTCATTCCAATTATAAAAATAATACTTATTATGGTGGTCTCGAATAGTATACAAGCCAAGTTCTAAAGTTTACAAGTCACCGGCACACTCATAGATTTGTGAATTTTGAAAAGTTCACAATTTTTGAAAATAATGTTATGTGTGCAGCTATGTAATTTAGACTTTAAACAAAAACATGCTAAAAATTTTAAATTTTGATATATTAAGCACATTTTAAGCATATTTTGAAAATTTTAGGACAAGTAAGTGTTCTAATTCTCCAATCCCCCCACTTAAGTTAAACAACGTCCTCATTGTTTGTATCAAAGATTAAAAACTGGAAAATAAAAGAATTAGAACAGAAAAACTCCCCTGAGATTTGCTCGGTATGATCCTCCATTATTTGTATAAGAGCAAAAATCATCTTTCTTGTGGATTAGAACGTTTAAGCTTCATATTTGATGTATCCACAGGAAACGCAGGAATCTATAATACCACCAAGACTTTAACACACCTAAGTTAAGAAGGTTCAAACTTGCATAATACATTAGTAGTTAGTAAAAATAAAACTTAAAAATTAAAATGAAAATCATCAGGTCAGTCGATACGCCGTATCTTATGGAAGAAGATGCGCCATATCGAGCCTGGAATAAAAATAAAATAAAATGAAATAAAGGATAGGACGCGTCGCATCTGTTTTACGAGATGCGGCGCATGTAGTTACCAAACAGACTGTTAACAGTCTGTTGTAAAATGACTCGTTCCACGGTTTATCTCTCATGTCCTCTCGTACTCTCATGCTGAACTTAATGCCAGTCTTTGTCAAGCATAATAAGAAATATCAACTGAAACATCAAATATATATACGATAATAATAATGAGTACAATCAACAAGATAATAATAATAATATACGTGGAACAATGTCAATAAACACATCAAATCCAGATATCATGGGTCAGTAGGGTCGTCTGAGCGGGTCCCGGAAGTGCTGGCACCATCTGTCCTGGCCCGGACTCTGCGAGTGTATGCGAGTGTCGCCCCTCTAACCTGAGAACCATCCGGGCGAGTGTGGCTAATACCCTGATGCTCCAAAAGCCGGCTCACACTCGTAACAAGCCACTCCGAGTCCCTCCTGACACTATCGAGGTCTGCTCTCAAACCTCTAACCTCAGCCTCGACCAGCTCAACTCTCTGTCCCACTGTACGTGCAGCTGCTGGCGGGGGTACTGGTGCCTGTGGCTCCTCCTGATGGGCTGGAGCAGCAGCCGGAGCTCCCTGAGGACCTCCCTGCTCCGCCTCTGGATCTGTTGTTCTAGCGGGCCCCAATGCTACCCAAAAGTAACCTCCCATAATCACCTCGCAGATCCCTAGCCTAACCAAATAATCCTGGTCAACAACTGGCAACCTGGTCACCTCGACCTCTAAACCGGCTGGGATCTCGTCACCAATCACTCCAAAATGGCGGGCCAGCCTAGACACAAAATGCCTGCCAGTCATCTGACTCCTCCTGTCTCTCCCTGCAGCTGCCCGATGGAGGTAATGTGCCAGAAAGTGGGGGATGTTCACCGACAACCCCTCGTCCATGCTCCTCAAAAGGAAGAGGTCAAGAGTAGTCACCTTCTCGGGTGACTGACCTCTCCCAGCAATGGTCAAAGCTATCATGCGGTGGCACAACCTCCTCATGGGCTCCCTGATCAACGTATAAGATGGAGTGCCCGTGATGGAATCACCCCCTGAAGAGATCCTATCCCAGTAATCTCCTAGCAATGCCCTATTAGGAACTACCCTCAAGCTGTCATCCCAGTATCTAACAAAACCATCAGACTCAATCTGCTCGACCTTGTGCAAGCCCATGTCCAAAATGAACTGTCTCATCGACATCTGCCTAAATACTCCTCCCAACCTGAACACAAGGGTATCAGCAGTATCCAATCCCATATCAGTCTCTTTATAGTGAACTGTACTGAAGAACTCCAACATAAGCTCCTTCACTAGAGGCTCGTCTACCCCGAACAACCTCTCCCAAGCAAAAGATCTAAATAGTACCTCATCATCATCATCACTAACCACCATCTCCAACCTACGATGCAAACTATCAGCTGCATGTCCCCCTCCAATAAACCAAACATCAGCAACATCCAAAACCGATACCCTGAAAATCCTCCTGAAGTAAATAGCTCTAAGCCTCCTCAAATAGTCATCCAATGTATCAGGAGTAAGTCCAAAAGTCTCAACGCGAAGCCATGGATGTCTGTTAGCAGCTTCTGGTAGTGCCATCTGCAACAAATCTTAAAGATTAGAAATCAGTCTGTAAATATGGTAGATACGGCGCAACTGATAAATCATTGCGGCGTATCTGCAAAATATGAGAGATGCGAAGCAAGCACAATAGAATACGGCGTATGGAGATGCGTCGTTTCTAGATTAAGTAATACGGCGTATATAGAGTTTTATTAAATTGGAATTAGATCGTTACGCCGCATCAATTAACCTAGATGCGCCGCATCTATCAAGCTATCAGCATAAAAAGGGGTCAGGCACGCATTCCAAGAATCCGGACCCATGACGTAAACTCCCACTTAACATCACAGTTCCTAATACCCATTGTAAAAGTTTTAAAATTTTATTATATCACCACCAATCCATTTTCCCACTAAAATTCAAAATAACTTCCCCAAACCCTAGTTTTTGCTCAAATCAATTCGGGTCGAAATTCAATGATCTATTCAAATTCAATATGGGGGAAATCATCTAATGCAAGTCCTAATCATTTCCCTAAAATCTTCCTAATCCTAACCGAATTATTGCATAAACCCAAAGTTTTAAATTAAATAGATTTAAATGAAATAATTACCTTAGATTATGATTACGATTAGGAGTAGAAGTTTTGATTTGATAAGAAAGGTCGGATTCGAGGGTCGATTTTTGACTGTGTGTGTGATCTTAACTGTGTGTTTTTTTTTATGTAAGGAAGTGAGATCCGGCGCATTCCTTTCGTATTTATAGGGCAGATAGATGCGCCGTATCTCATAATTAACATGCGCCGTATCTATCTAAAATTGTTGACTGGTCAATAGGTTTTAATTAGTTAGAGATACTGCGCTTAGAATGTTGGATCCGCCGTATTGTTGCTCCAGTAAACAAAATTTAAATAGGGAACGTACCTTGGCCTTCGCAACGCTTTTCCTTATACATAAAATTGGGTAAAACGGTATACCATATGATAAATATAAATTCAAAGTAAAGGTAATAGGCATATATGTTTTATTAATGATTATAATCTCATTGCTTAGTGGATAATGATTTACTCCAAGGTTAGGAGCAAATATCGTTTTAAGTTTACAAAATTGAGATTATATTCGGGAGAGGTTTTGTAGAGAACTCTCTTTAAGGCTAGGTAAATTATTGTAGAAGATACTTGGGATTCTATTTCAAGAATTTTAAGATACTCAATGTTACCAGTACTGAGTTCTCCTCCACTCTTGTTGTCTTATAACAGCCTTACAATTATCAACGGTTTGATTACTCCAGCTAGCATCTCATGGTCAGGCTCAGAATGTAATCTTCCATGGTGATGCTTAAGCCATCATTTATCCTGAAAGTAAACCAACTTGCGCACGAGAGTAGTGGAACGATCAAAGTGAATATCAAAAATCAACTATATTTATCAAATTAAATTCATCGTATTAACAAAAGTTAATGCGCCGTATTTTCGTTACGTTTCAAAATACAAGATTTTTGATTCAGAAGATACACCGTATCGATAAAAACCGATGCGCCGTATCTGTTTAATAATTCGAAAACTGTTATTAATTAAAATAATAGATACGCCGTATCTGCAAAAGCAGATGCGTCGTATGGCGCTATCGCTTAGAAAAATTTCTTATTAAAAACAGATACGCCGTATCTTGGGGAAAGATGCGTCGTATCGAATTTATTAAACGCGTTGTATTTTATAAAAATTAAACGCAATACGCCGTATCTAAGAAAATAGATGCGCCGTATCATTTATATTAGCTCAGTACAACGATAGCAGAATACAGAAAATACGAAAAATAAAAACAAAAAAAATAAAAACAAACCAAAATAAACAAAAATTAAACACACGAAAACAGAAAATATGCAAATAATACAATGAATGCAAATAACTAATATACAACAGAGTTGGCGGTTAGAATTAAAAATTAAAAAGAAAAACCTAATTAAAATACTAATCAAATTAACAGATAATAACAATTCACTCCCCGGCAACGGCGCCAAAAACTTGTTGCACGTGTGCGTATGCTCTAATTTATACCCACGGTATGTCGTTGTGGTTTTAGCAGTATTCATGTTTTAAATTCATATTTAGCCGACTTATCAATAACACACACACTTTAACGAGCAGTGTACCCGGTCAGTATGAATATAATGGTAAGTAGAGTGTCGATCACTAAGAGTGGAACGTATTATCTAGTTATCCTAATCAGTATTTTAATATCTTAAGTTAGCTATACAACCTAATCTAACGCAAGGGGGTTCAGCCTGAGAGACTGGCACGGTTTGGTTATGATTAAATATAAACTAAACTAATAAGCACGAATCAGCGAGTAGCACACACGTACACAGATAAATACTTGACAATAAGAAAACCTGTCCTGATAGTTAAGTAGCTTGTCACTTGTTTTATTGCTAGTTTTATATGAAGTGTATAGTTCGATGCAATGCACCGAGATTAAGTCCTTTCTCGTTGGTTCTAATCTTATCGGCGAGTAAACCCTTAATGATTACTTATGACTATCCTATTTATCTTTCTTCCTACTTTTCTACAGACGATAGAATGCATAGGCGATCTAATAAATAGGCGAGGAAGGGGCATGGCGACCCAAGCAATGCTCAGCTAGACACAGAGGTTATCAATGCACTAATAAAAGTCACCAAAGACATCAACATATAAACTTAATTAATGGGAAAGCAATTTAAAGGGGAGTTGAAGTGCACGAATAAAATCAATGATCACAAGCCCATCAATCCTGACCAATTAAAGTGTACTAATACAATAAAACAAAACTACTTAATGAATTGAATACATGCAGGACCTTCTTACAGCTCTTGTATCTTTGTTCAAGGTGTGTCTTGTGCTGCTACTTCGACTGAATTCGGCTTTAGGGTTTCTGTGGTCTTCGGTCTTCTAAATTGTCGAACTTGGGCTCCCGAAATTCGTCTGGCCTTGGGGTATTTATAGTTTCTGTCTGAGGGTAAGATGCGGCGCATTGAATAAGTAGATGCGGCGCATTGACTTAACTTCACGTGGGGTCCAAGATTAATATATTCAGTAATATTCGTACACCGCCAGAAGATGCGGCGTAACTCCATTATTAGATGCAGCGCATGTCCTTGCTGTCTTGGATCGTAGCTTGTGAAATCTTGATAGTGGTGCGCCGTATATAATAAGTAGGATGCGGCGTATCTGGAGCAGAATGATCTTGATCTTGTACATTTCAGTAGACTCTTAACTTCTTGCTTGTTTTGCTCCATAATTAGTCCAAAATCGCCAAGTTTCACATAATACTTATTTTTACCTGAGAATTACAAAAGTAAACATTAACGTATCAATTCTCACAGATAATATAATAAAACAAGTCAAATAAATAGGATAAATGATGGTAATAAAAGTACTTATTTGAGTTCATCAGATGCCCTAACTATGCGCCTATAAATAAAAGGCCTGGGGCATCATTCCTATTGTTGGTTTTATTTCATTTCATGCGTAAGCTTTGTCACTCTTAAGTTTGGAATAGAATCATCCGTCTCTCTTTCTCTTCATCTTAATTTCTCTTATCATCTTATCTTTCGTATTGCTTATTACTTATTAGTTATTGTTTAGGAGTTGTAGTCGTGGTTATATAGTTGAGTACGTGTGTGTTTAAGCTAATAATAGGGACCATCAAAGATGGCTGTGAATGTCGCCAGCACTTCAGGTAACTTCTTGTGAAGATCATTTAAAACTCATCTAGGATCTATAATATAACAAAGTTTGCTGTTGCACAATGGAATTTAAACAAAGACAATTGTTATTAACAAGGTTTACATTCATATAAGCCCAATTCTATTTGATCATGATAGAAGGTGTTACCTAACTGTAACAAGGATCAAAGAACACCTTGATCTTAGGGCTAGACGATCTCAAGTGGTGAGAATGTTGGTGTTTTCCTAAAACATGATTAAAACTCACACACAAACAATGTATAGGGATCTCTTTATATATATATATATATAGTATATATATATATATATATATATATATATCTATATATATATATATATATATAGTCCATCTAGACTTACAAAGGAAACCTAGTTGTATTAGGAAACTAAATCTTTTCCTAATCTTGATCGTTATCTTTTTAAGCAAGTCTTCTAGAATCATCCATCTTCTAGAATTCCATAATGTCGATCTTGATATGTTTTGTATCATCAAATCAATAAATCCCAACACTTCTTTATGATTGAATTATTTTCTTTTTCTCATAAAATAAATTCCTGGTTATACGTTACTAGATGTGGTATTCATATTTGTAATAAACTGCAAGGATTTAGATAAGCAAGGAAGTTGGTCTTTGGGGAGCAATACCTGCACGTGGGCAATGGAGCACATGCAGTTGTTGAAGCCATAGGATCGTTTGATTTAGTTTTGCCTTCGGGCTTAGTACTAGTATTAAACAATTGTCATAACGCACCTTCTATAATTAGAGGTGTTGTTTCAGTATCTTTGTTATTGGATCTTGGTTTTATTCACACATTTACTAGTAATGGAATTTCAGTTTCTTTAAATAATGCTTTTTTATTTTAATACGATTACCGTGAATGGGGTGTTTGAAATTGACATGAATGATAATTTATCCAATGGAAATAATTATGTGTTTAGCATCAATAATAAGAGAATCAAGAAGGACTTTGATGAGGCGAAAAGTGTACCGCTTTTAAGGGGTCATTTAAGCCCGAAATCGTATTTATTTGATCAAATATTGCCCTAAATCGTTCCTTTTGTCATTTTAGGTACTTTTGAGGAGAAATCTGGAAAAGGAGGCATTTTGGACGTTTTTGGAGCATTAAAGTGAAGAAAACGGCAAAGTCTCAAGAATCGGCTAAAAGTTACTCTTGACGGCGTCACAATTAACATGGGACGGCGTCATGCCTTGGCAAGAAAAGTTGGATGTGAAATTTACTCATGACGGGCCAGTGAGTTTGCATGAGAATTCTGACGGCGTCACGCTTTAACTAAATCAAGGGCGTCACGGCTTAAATCATAAGGGGACGGCGTCACGTTCATGATCCGACGGCGTCAAGCCTTGATAAGCCAGAATGGATTTTTGAAGAGCTAAAGAGGGACGGCGTCAAGATGGTCATCCAGGAACCCTAAAAGCGGCGAGGTGACGGCGTCACAATGCATAAGGTGACGCCGTCAGATGTCAAAGTCTATATATAGTTTTCTAATTTTTTGTCATTAAGAGAGAGCTTAGTGTGTGGAATTTTGGGATAAAACCCTAAGACGATTTTAGCTACTTTTTCAGGGCTTTTTGCCTTGAGATCTTCCATGTTTCATTGAAAGATAAGTTATCAATTAATCATTCAATATGTCTATGTGTTGTTTGATTCTATCTTATGCTTGTCTTTTGTTTAACATGTTAGGCTAATTTTATCTTGTGTTTGCTTAGATCTAATGAAACCTAGCTATTGATTATTGGTTGTTAGTGTGTTGTTAGTTGTATTGGATGATTGTTTATCTATGTTAGGCTTAAGAAAACTGGCTAACTTCCTATTCGGTAACTTGCTTGAACGTCTTAAGAAACATGAACCAAACGCGTACTAAAGGTTTTTATGGTTGTATTTAATGCATAAGCGAATTCTAGTGATCCCATGTTAGGAGCTTCCTAGCCGGCTCGACATAGGAGTGAAGTAGGAGCTTGTAGAGTTTGGGGAAGTAAGTACGCCACCCCACGAATGGTATTAAGGAATACACCCGTCATCCACGCGACTAATACACACTAATTAACCGGTAAAAAATAGTTAGGGAGTAAGGAAATCTAAGTAAACACATTTCTCTACACATAAGTTTCTCACCACTTTTCATTTTTGTTATTTTATTTTATTTGCATTTGTAGTAATTTGGGTTAGTTGACTAGCAACTAATTCCGCCCACTCCTTCAAAACCCGAGATTTTACTTGCTTTTATAAAATATAAAAACATAAAAAGAATCTTCCTCAACCCTTAGACCTAATTAGAGTAGCCTTTCACACCTAACGAACACTATTCCCTGTGGAGAACGATCAATCCCCCGTACTTACCACTACACTATACTACATCGGTCAGGTACACTGCCTGGTGGGGTTGTAAGCCTCTTGAGATCCCTCGAGAGGTAAAACCTGTTGTAAGGTTGCAAAACCCACGCATCAAGTTTTTGGCGCCGCTGCCGGGGAATAGTTATTGTTTAGGTTGAATTTTTATTTCTATTAGGTCTACTCACTAGATTCCTTTCTAGTGAGATTTTTATTTTTCTAGGTTTTCTTTAGTCTATCTATTTTCTTCGTGTCTTTGTTCGTAACCATTACCGTCCGACATCATGGAAGATGGTAATATCCTTAACCCACACAACCCACCACCACAACAACCACCACCACCTCCTAGAGCCCGTACTTTAGGAGAGTATTCCCGTCCTAGCCACCACGGCTATCGAAACACCATTGAGCTCACACAAGGAGCCAATATCACACCCTTGCGATCCGACACCATCCGGTTGGTGCAAAGCGGATGCGCATTCCATGGACTTCGTTCTGAAGATCCTAATCAACATCTCAAGGACTTTCTTAAAATCATTGATTCTATAGACCTTGATGTTGCCACTCGAGAGACGACCCGATTGCGTCTCTTCCAATTCTCTCTGCGGGACCAAGCTAGTCAGTGGCTAGAACGTCAACCCGCAGGATCCATCACCTCTTGGGATGATCTCACCACTCGTTTCCTTGCTCAGTTTTTCCCACCGGGAAGAACTACCAAGCTAAGGAATGATATCTTGATGTTCCAACAACGTCAAGGCGAAACTCTCCTCGAGGCATGGACTCGATTCAAGGACTTACTCCAAAAAGTCCCTCACCATGGCATAGAACTTTGGCTTCAAATCCAAATCTTCTATGACCATGTTGATTACCACACCAAGCGTGCCATCGATCGAGCCGCCGGGGGCAGATTGCGCGACAAAAGCGCTGAGGAATCATGGGAGATCATTGATGAGCTTGCATCCGACGATGATGAACTGTGGCAAGTCTCCCACGACGTGCGCTCGGCAGTCATGACATATTCTTCGCCCGATACAGCCAATCAAATCACTAAGGAAAGCGTTAGTGAACTTGAGAAAAGGGTTGCATATCTTATGGAAAAGCAAAAGAGACCCTTAAGTCCACAAAAAGCAACAATTAACTCAGTCTTAAGCGTTAAGCAAATACCATTGTCCGAATCACCCCGTAGGGAAAATACTAAACCCTTCCATAAGCACGCTCCACCCAACTCACCACCTCAGGAACTCAGTCCAACATTCGAAGCTCGAATGAGAGAGTACATGTCGAAACACTCCGAACGGTTGGCTAAATTTGAGGAAGCCGTCTACAAACAAAAGGAGGAAATGGAAGAGAAAATGGCGAAGATGATGAATCTTTTGAAAGAATACACAAATACTAAAGCCCCTGAAAAAGTGTTGGTGAGGAATAACGCTGATGTTCCTAACACTGAATTTGTCAAGGCCACCTCCGTCGTCCAAGAGGGCGGAAATGATGGAAGAGGAAAATCCATAACTATGGAAGTTAACAAAATTGACCTCATCCCACTTAATAAGGGAAACACCAATGCTTACAAATGCGATTCCGACAAGGGAGAGGAGGCGCCCTCTGAGGAGCGCCAATTGGTTGAACCGCCAGTGTTACAACAAGTGAAGCATTACTTGAAGCACGAAATAAACAAGGAGACCATAAACGATTGGGTGAGAAACTATCGACGTACTCATCTACCCAACAAGGAGTCCAAGAAGGTGGAACCGGATGACAAATCTGACACATTACCCGGTGGGCAATTGTATGAATGCCTCATAGGACAAAAGTTAGTGGAAAAGCAGAAATTCTACGGGGTCTTTGAAATACCATGCAGCATTGGAAAACATAAGTATCTGGATGCGATAGCTGACCAAGGTTCCGACGTAAATTTGATGCCTTTATCTGTTTATGTCCAGTTAACCGATGAGTTGCCATCCATCACCTATACTAAACTCTCCTTTGCGAAACATTCTTATGAGTACCCGTTAGGAATTGCAGAAGATGTATTGGTCAACGTTGCCGGATTCCTGTATCCGGTCGACTTCATGATCATTGAGAGAAATGATATGAATATGCCAATAATCCTTGGGGCACCCTTTCTCGCTACCACTAGAGCACAAATCAATTACGAAAATAGCACCATCCAAATGAAGAAGGGGAAGAAAACAATAAACTTCCCAACGATCCCACGACATATACGAGATGTTGCTCTGCAGAAGAAGATGGAGGCTAACCCCAATATAATCCGTGGTAATGTTCGAGAGAAAATTCTTGCATGGGAGGCGAGGATTAAGAGTTATATGGAAAATGAGATTAGAGAATGTAAAGGTGGAAATAACAATTACATTGAGGCTGATGAGCAAACCAATAACCCCGTTGAATTTACAAAAGGGGACTTAGTGCTCCTAAGGCATTCAGCAACTGAAGCACCTACTAATGAACCAAGTCCCTGGTGGTACGGACCATTCATAATTAAAAGTTTACACCAAGATGGGATAGTAAGCTTGACCAGCAAAGGAGGAGGTGAAGTGACCGCGAATGTCGAGCGATTGAGACACCACCACCCTGATAACAAGGATCATATCTATCAGGGATACGTCATTATGAATGATGGAATCACGTAATATACGTGACTTAGAGTCTAGCTACAAGACTCGTTAATAAAGAAAGGCGCTTCTTGGGAGGCAACCCAAGCTTTATTTATTTTATTTGCTTTGTGTGTTCATTTGTTTGTGTGTTTGTTTTATTTGTTTCGTATGTGTGTGTAATTTTTATTCTTATTGATTCATGTTAAAAACTAATTGTGAAAATGCTTTATTTTGTTTTTAACTTCGTCTTAACTACATATAAAGGTATTTTGCAAAAGATAAGTGTAAGGGAAATCTAAATCGGTTTATTAGAACACAAATGAACATGAATCATAATAATAATAAGTTAGCATACATATCCGTATTTGTTTGAGTCAAATGCTTGTATCGAGTCATAATGATGTTTTGCAGGATTTCCAGGAAGTAAGGTAAAGGTTTTTCAAGAAATTTTCCGGAAACTTAAAATGAAAATTTTTGTCAGGTCATTTCTGACGGCGTCAGGGGTTATAACCTGACGGCGTCAGATTTAATTTCCAGAAATTTTTGAAAATTTTGTTTTCATAAAAAGTTTTTATTAAAATCTCCAACTTATAATCTCCAGGAATCTGCAAAGTTATCATTCCACAAGCATTATATCCTTATATATAGATTTTATCCCGCCGATGTTATGCAGGTTTTCGTGTTTGTTTTCTCAGGTTCAACAGGTTATTTTGGACAAGGAAATGTTTTGAATCAAGCTTATGGCGATGCATTAGTCATGGAGCTTCAACATTCTCTTTGGAGGAAGATTTAACCGTGTAATTTCATTATCCAACGAGCGAATCAGGGGAGTATTTGATTTCATTCTTTTACTTTATGCTTTTACATTTGTCATTTGAACATTGGGGACAATGTTCATCTTAAGTGTAAGGGGAGGGTAAAAGTACGATTTTAGAGAATGCCATTACGCTTGATTTTTGTTTGTTTAATGGTAGATGTGTAATAAAACTGAGAGAAATACTTGTTAAGGTAATTTTAGTGCCAAATTTAAAATTTTTTACAACATATAGGAGTGAAACTTTGATCTTAATTAGCGTCTCATGGATAGGAGTTATATGACTAGCACAAAAACCGTACCACTAAAAAAAATTTCCACCCCCAAATATGTGAGGTTCGCCCCTAGAATTGGTAGGAAAAGCATTTATGCTATGATGTGTGTACCGGTAGCACTTAGATTCTAGAACTTGCGTTAGGACCATTCCGAGGCCACAAGTGAGACTACATTCGTGTAGTTAGATTTACTACATGATAAGAGGCATTAGGATTAACCCATTGTTTTACACCTGTGTTTTTGTTATAATTACATTGGCTACATTGGTCAAGTAATTCTTCCACACCCTTTGCGTTGTACTCATTTTTAGTACACGATACCTCTAGTACACCCCTCAGAGCCTATCTTTTCGTTTCAACCTTTAAGCATTTTACTTAAAGGAAGAATTTGTTACACCCCACTAAAATGTACACCCAAATCGCCTTAGCCTACCTTGTATGCACTCATCTTTAGTGCATTATTGTTACAACATTTGTTTAAACCCAAGTTAATTATCTAGTTGATTACATGGTTGCTAAGTCGAGTCATATCTTTGTACATATTGTTTTGGGACGATTGGGACTCATGGGTAAAGTACTAGTGTAATGGAGTAATGGGGAAGAACATCATTTATTACCCCCATATGTGCTAAATGTTTTAAAAGTACTCCAAGTTTTTCAATTATCTTAATTCGAGTCATTAGAATAGTTATTTGTAAAGTTATGTAAAAGTTCAAGTGTAAGGGGATGCAACGCCCCTATGATGTATTATTTTGGATGGTAGGGTAAAAGTGTATGCAAAAAAAAAAAAAAAAAAAAAAAAAAAAAAAAAAAAAAAAAAAAAATCAAAAAAAAAAAAAAAAAAAAAAAAAAAAAAAAAAAAAAAAAAAAAAAAAAAAAAAAAGAAAAATAGAAAAAACATACGGACTACCATCCCGTTTCATTTTATGTTTATTTTATGTTTATGTTTTGTTATTTTCTTTCATTAGCTTAAGATCGAGTCTAGTCTTGGCTTAGCAACATTGTATAGTACATGTAATTGATCAAGATCTTTAACTCGCCACCAGTAAAATATCCTTTATCCAACAAAACCGTGTTTTCCTTTTCCCTACACCTAACGTTATAACCCATTTAAAAGCCCTCTTTGATAGTTTATCTTAGGTGCTTACGCCTAGTGGAGGAGGTTTTCGATCCTTTCCCAAGCCTATGGTAATCTATTTGCTATGACAGGTAGTGAGAGATATTTTCCGTTTTCATTTATGAGATTTATTTTGATGACACTTGAGAGATGTGAGTATCTAAACACTACTTGTGAGGTGCTAGTATGTAATCTCCGTGCTTATTATGATTGAAGTGGAACGATTATTTGTTGTAATTACTTTTATGTTTGCATTAAATGACCCCTAACTTGTATTTTGATTAGAATAAAAGCGCATTTGCTTGAGGACAAGCAAATCTCAAGTGTAAGGGTATTTGATGAGGCGAAAAGTGTACCGCTTTTAAGGGGTCATTTAAGCCCGAAATCGTATTTATTTGATCAAATATTGCCCTAAATCGTTCCTTTTGTCATTTTAGGTACTTTTGAGGAGAAATCTGGAAAAGGAGGCATTTTGGACGTTTTTGGAGCATTAAAGTGAAGAAAACGGCAAAGTCTCAAGAATCGGCTAAAAGTTACTCTTGACGGCGTCACAATTAACATGGGACGGCGTCATGCCTTGGCAAGAAAAGTTGGATGTGAAATTTACTCATGACGGGCCAGTGAGTTTGCATGAGAATTCTGACGGCGTCACGCTTTAACTAAATCAAGGGCGTCACGGCTTAAATCATAAGGGGACGGTGTCACGTTCATGATCCGACGGCGTCAAGCCTTGATAAGCCAGAATGGATTTTTGAAGAGCTAAAGAGGGACGGCGTCAAGATGGTCATCCGGGAACCCTAAAAGCGGCGAGGTGACGGCGTCACAATGCATAAGGTGACGCCGTCAGATGTCAAAGTCTATATATAGTTTTCTAATTTTTTGTCATTAAGAGAGAGCTTAGTGTGTGGAATTTTGGGATAAAACCCTAAGACGATTTTAGCTACTTTTTCAGGGCTTTTTGCCTTGAGATCTTCCATGTTTCATTGAAAGATAAGTTATCAATTAATCATTCAATATGTCTATGTGTTGTTTGATTCTATCTTATGCTTGTCTTTTGTTTAACATGTTAGGCTAATTTTATCTTGTGTTTGCTTAGATCTAATGAAACCTAGCTATTGATTATTGGTTGTTAGTGTGTTGTTAGTTGTATTGGATGATTGTTTATCTATGTTAGGCTTAAGAAAACTGGCTAACTTCCTATTCGGTAACTTGCTTGAACGTCTTAAGAAACATGAACCAAACGCGTACTAAAGGTTTTTATGGTTGTATTTAATGCATAAGCGAATTCTAGTGATCCCATGTTAGGAGCTTCCTAGCCGGCTCGACATAGGAGTGAAGTAGGAGCTTGTAGAGTTTGGGGAAGTAAGTACGCCACCCACGAATGGTATTAAGGAATACACCCGTCATCCACGCGACTAATACACACTAATTAACCGGTAAAAAATAGTTAGGGAGTAAGGAAATCTAAGTAAACACATTTCTCTACACATAAGTTTCTCACCACTTTTCATTTTTGTTATTTTATTTTATTTGCATTTGTAGTAATTTGGGTTAGTTGACTAGCAACTAATTCCGCCCACTCCTTCAAAACCCGAGATTTTACTTGCTTTTATAAAATATAAAAACATAAAAAGAATCTTCCTCAACCCTTAGACCTAATTAGAGTAGCCTTTCACACCTAACGAACACTATTCCCTGTGGAGAACGATCAATCCCCCGTACTTACCACTACACTATACTACATCGGTCAGGTACACTGCCTGGTGGGGTTGTAAGCCTCTTGAGATCCCTCGAGAGGTAAAACCTGTTGTAAGGTTGCAAAACCCACGCATCAGGAAGGACTTGGATTCTACTTATCTTTGGCATTGTTGACTTGCTCACATAGGCAAGAAACACATGGAAAAGCTGCAACATGATTGGCTTTTGAAACGTAAAAATGATGAATCATTTGATAAGTGCGAATCTTGTATATCTGGGAAGATGACAAGGAAACCTATTTCAAATCAGTTGGAAAGAGCTTCAGATCTACTTGGTTTGATACATACTGATGTGTGTGGACCACTTAGACATGTTTCAAGGAAAGGTGCTAGCTACTTCTTAACCTTTATAGATGATTTCAGTCGTTATGGTTATGTTTACTTGCTTAAACATAAACATGAAGTGTTTGAAACATTTAAGGTTTTCAAGAATGAAGTAGAATTGCAACTAGGAAAGAAGATTAAAGCTCTTCGATCCGACAGAGGTGGTGAATATATTAGCCAAGAGTTTAAAGATTATCTTGCTGAGTGTGGTATTATCCAGCAGCTCACATCTCCTTATACACCACAAAAAAATGGTGTATCTTAGAGAAGAAATTGTACGATGTTAGACATGGTGCGATCAATGTTTAATCTTACAACTCTTTCCTTATTCTTTTGGGATTATGCTTTAGAAACAGCTGTTCGCATTCTAAATATGGTTCCGACCAAGAAGGTTGATAAGACACCATATGAGATACGGCATGGTAAAGCTCCCAACTTGTCTTATTTAAAGGTCTGGGGTTGTGAGACGTTTGTTAAACGTGACTCACCAGATAAACTCCAACAGAGATCTGTTCAGTGTATCTTTGTAGGATACCCAAAGGAAACGATGGGTTACTACTTTTACTTCCCACCTGAAAACAAAGTAATTGTTGCTAGGTATGGAGATTTCCTTGAAAGGGATCTCATATCTCAAAGAATTCAGTGGGAGAATTTATGATCTGGAAGATGATCATGAAGATACATCACCTTCTGAAAACACTAGCCAACTTCATGTGGAACCTGAAAGTCTGGGTCCTCCACCTGAAGTTATTCCCATTCGTAGGTCTGTAAGGACTACACGTGCTCTTAAACGTCTATGTTTAAATGTAGAAGTTGAGGAAAATATGTTAGGGGATCTTGGAGAACCTGCTAACTATAAGGCTGCCATGGCTGATCCTGAAAAGGAAAATGGAATGTAGCAATGAATGGGGAAATGCAATCCATGAAATATACTAATGTCTGGATTGAAGTTGACCTTCCTCCCAATGCTAAAGTCGTTGGAAGTAAGTGGCTCTTCAAGAATAAAACTGACATGAATGGCAATTTACACACCTATAAGGCTCATCTGGTAGCTAAAGGCTTTACTCAAACTTATGGGATTGACGACGAGGAGACCTTTTCTCCTATAGCAGACATTAGAGCTATTAGGATTCTTATAGCTATAGCAGCGTACTATGACTGTGAGATTTGGCAAATGAATGTCAAATCCGCCTTCTTAAATGGTCGCCTGGATGAGGATATCTATATGGCGCAACCTGAGGGGTTTGTGAATCCATAATTTCCAAACCGTGTATGCAAACTTCAAAGATCCATTTATGGATTGAAGCAAGCATCAAGGAAATGGAATAAGAGATTTGACGAGAAAATCAAGGAATTTGGTTTCACTCAGAATCTTGATAAGCCATGTGTATACCATAAGGCTAGTGAGAGTAATGTTACTTTCCTTATCCTGTATGTTGATGACATATTGATCATTGGAAAAGACATTCCAAGTTTACAAGATGTTAAGTCTTATCTTGGAAAGTGCTTTTCTATGAAGGATTTAGGAGAAGCAGCATACAACCTAGGAATCAAGATCTACAGAGATAGATCTAAGTAGTTAATTGGATTAAGTCAAAGTGCTTACATTGATAAAATCTTGAAGAGATTCAAGATGGAGAATTCCAAAAAGGGATATCTCCCAATGCAAGTAGAACATGGCTTAAGTAGCGAACTGTGTGCTTCAACACCTACAGAGGTGGCACACATGAGTAGAGTCCCTTATGCTCCAGTTGTGGGATCTATCATGTATGCAATAAGATGCACAAAGCCAGATGTGGCATTCGCACAAAATATCACCAGTCGATATCAATAGAACCCAGGTGGACTTCACTTGCATGCTTTTAAGAACATTCTCAAGTACTTAAGGGCTACTTGAGATATGTTTCTAGTGTTTGGGGGAAATTTAGATCCAGAACTTGATGTTACAGGTTTCTGTGATGCGTCCTGGCAAACTGATAAAGATGATACGAAGTCTTAGACGGGATACTTTTTTGTCATTAATGGAGGAGTAGTAGACTGGAAGAGTAAGAAGCAGAGTACAATTGCGATGTCTGCAACAGAAGCTGAGTACATAGCTGTTTCAGAAGCTGCGATGGAAGCTGTTTGGATTAGGAAATTCATTTCAGGGCTCGAAGTTATGCCTTCAATTGAATTGCCTATAAATATTTATTGCGACAATTCTGCTGCAATTACATTCGCCAATGAACCTGGAGTCATGAAGGGCACAATACATTTCCAACGGAAATATCACTATGTTCGACAACAAGTTGAAATAGGTGAAATTAATCTACTCAAAGTTCACACATATGACAATCTAGCTGATCCCTTCACGAAGGCTTTACCTAAGGAAAAGCGTACTCAACATGTCAATGGCATTGGACTTCGTTTAGCTAGTAGTTTCATGTAAATCTGTGGTTATGTATTTGGATAAAGGATGTTATGAACAATTATTATTTTAATAAAATAAAATATTTGTTATGTTTATTTTTCATTTTCTTAATATTATATCCTATATTTACATGTTTAATCCGTGAATAACTTATGTTATTCTAAATAGTCTGTTGTCAATCAATGATATGGGAATATCATTGAATTAAGACAAATCTGAGTTTTGGTAGAATATACTTATGTATATTGATGCGTGGACATGCCAAATTCACATGATATTCAATGAATTGAATATATGACAGATCCCAACTGCATGATTGTACTTTATGGATCTATGTCATTAAGTAAATCATGATTATTTATCCTCAGATTTGAGATACCAAAAAATTGTCATGGATGTAGCACATTTTCTGTGAAATAGTCTAACGCTATCCGTAACTGGTAGTTATAAGGGTTGTTTTCAGAAGTGTTGTAAAATTCATGGGTTTGCTTGTAGTCAAGAGAGAATGTGTTCCTTCGAATTTGTTTCAAAGTATAATACTGTTGGGCCCCTCGTAGGGTTGACAAGATTTTTGCATGGCTATGCCCAAGATCTATCTGGAATACGTTCAAATGATTTGGTAATCTTGCTCAATCAGATATAACGAGAAACAGAATATTAACATATGGAATGACTTAGAACCATATTCATAGTTAACATGTTATTAGTAACAAAAGGATAAGTACAAATGATGCATCATTAAAAGGTTTTCAGGAAACCACAGTCAGGGTCGTTCTAGGGGCATTGGGGTGTTATGTTAGACTAACCAATGTCATTACTATATTAAGGTATATCCAAGTGGGAGCTGAAAGGTTTGTGGATATAAATTTATAAGTGTATGACCGGATTCGAACACGAGCCTATGGGATTGCACACTTTACGTATGAGATTCGATGTTCAAATAATTAATATAAAATGTTATATTTATTTATTAAATCAGAAATAACGACTAACGGACGTTAGTACTTAACGGTAATTGATTTACAGTCGTTAAATGTTAAATACAAGGACTAGAGATGAAAATAGGAGAAGAAGGATCCAGAATCCCTTTGGGATTGCCATAGCCGATCGGTTATGGGTGGGGTTCCTTATCCAACCATAACTTGGACTCCAAGATTACATTAGTATATATACAAGGCCTTTGTATTCATTATTTTCTAATCTTAGATCACCTAATTAACCCTAACTTCTTCTTCTCCTCTCATCTCTTGTGCTAGCCGATCATACACCCTATCCCAAAGGGTTTTCGATTTGTTTAGCTCAACTTAAAGTGTTTAGGTTGGTTATTGTGATTCAAGAACCTAGCTTTTCGCATCGAATCGTTAGTAATACGTGTGTACAAGAACGTAGAGCAAACACCTTTTGTGTTTGATTTTTCCTTGGTCGACTTTATTGAAGTCGAATTTACTAAACCCTAAATTTTTAGGGTTCTTGGTTCTTGATTATTGAATTGCTTGGCTTTGCTAAAAGGTACGCATCACTTTATGTTTCGGTTAAATAATTACAAGTATTATAATTCTTAGCTTCCGTTGTGTGCTAGATGTTTTATGTTTAATTTATGCTTGGCATGATATTAAAATTAAAACATATATCGACAAGCATTTGCGTTTTAGGGTTAATAGAAAAATATGTTACTAAAGTTTACCAAAACGTTCACATAAGTTACTAAAGTTTAAAACGTTACAAAGAGGTTACTCAAGATTTGGTCACCGATTACATAAGTTACTTCCTAAGTTTTAACCGTTGGATACCCGTTAACTTCCTACGTCGCATAACTTTATTATTTTCACTGCCTTTTCTCTTTTCTCTTTCTTCTTACTTCTCTTTTTATATTGTAAATTTCATAACAACCATCACAAACCACCATCGCAACACCTATAATCACCTAAAAACGGCAGCCATCACCGACACAATACCACCATTCATACACCACCACTCCGTCAGCATTATCACCCCAACATCGCCACCCAGACAACACCCTCACACCACCACCACTACAACAGAATCCACCATCACCCCATATATGGGTCTCATCCTTATCTCTTGAAAAAACAAAAGTACAGTTTATATCATAAACCCATGATATAAGACTAACACCCAAAGAGAAATATTAGCTGTAAAATGCACCAACGCCACGTCCCTGCCCAGATCTTGCCGGAAAAGTGCTCAACGCCACATCCCTGCCTAGATCTCATCAGAAAAGTGCTTCCCACAGCTACGAAATTGATTGATGGTTTTGTGAAAGATTTTACTAATTTTCAATATGTTGATGGGTTGTAGTTTTTTTTTTTTTTTTAATGGATACATATCATATTAAATGAGGTGGGACCCACAAAGTGTCGACGTGGCAAGGAAAATAGGGTATCAACCGGTTGCTCACCATAGGAGTAACCTGAGGGTAACTTTTTTTAAGGTTAAGTAACCCATATAATAAACCCGCATACTTGAGTAACCTCTTTGTAACGTTTTAAACTTTAGTATCTTAGTTGAACATTCCGTCAAACTTTAATAACTTTTTTGTTTATTAACCCTTCGTTTTACAATGTATCCCAATTGGACAAAACGTCGCCTCATGAGGTACTTTTGGCTATAGTGGTCGTGTTTTTCCGGTATTTGAATTTAGGTACTTTGGGCAATTATATAACTGTAACTTGTAGCCTTTCGTGATATTGCTGTTTCAGTTTTATTAAAAGAGATTTAACAAAAGCCTATTTTCCTTGTCATGCCAAGCTCTTTAAATTAGAGGATACGGTCTTGCTCGGTTCAAAACTTCAAATATGTTTGATGATGGTCTTCATGTGTTTTGTATTCTATTTAATTTGGCTAAATCGGTTTTCCGTTCTACGTATATTATAAACTCGTTACAACGTATTATTATTTTAATTTAATAATATCTAAGCTAAATTAACTAAATTATTGATGTGTTATGATGGCCTGGTATATATATTAGTGACCGACTTGTCCGAGGATGCATGGAGATACTTCTGTCCAAGTTATTGTCGAGCCTAACAATGAGGCAAATTCATTCATCTAAAGATGTTACAAAACGAGATAGGTAGTTATGAAAGTTTAATTCAATGTAGCTGCAACGATTTACCCTTAAAAGGAATTTTTATTCATTTATTATTTTTTTTAACCATGATTTCCGACTTTTTTGGCCGACTAATCCACGGGGTTTGAACCCACCGCCATACAGACTCAAACCAGGTAAAGCCCTCCCTTTTTAGGAAGTTGGCGTGGCACTTAAAGTTGTTTGCACCTAGCAGGAATTGAACTTGAGACCTCACACATTTTTTAGTGATAGTCATAAGCACTTTTAACACTAGGCCACCCTGTTTTTTTTTTTTTTTTTTTTTTTTTTTTTATTATTATTTTTATTATTATTATTATTATAATTATTATTATTATTATTATTTTTTGAACGGTGATATTTCAATAAAACAGTAGCTAGCAAGTAGCTAGTAAAAGGTTGCACATAATTTGCACAAGCTAAAATCATATCATTAATTCATTCAATTCAATTGGATTTGAAATTAGTAATCCTATGTAAATCTAAGAATGTGAAAGAAGCATAACCTCTTCATCAAGTGTGTCTTTCCTAAGAGGTTAGTGGTCGAAACAAATACGGTTTCGATATCTCCAAATAACTCAGGTGTGGTTCAAATGATCGTGTCAAAACATATCTTAGTCAATTTGCGAAAAGCAACCGACACAAATTAGAGATTGAACGTCTCTTGGTGATCATCCATTCCCACCAAGTTTTGACAGGGAATCGATGAAGATGTGTTTTGTATCTTCATGGGCTAAGTCATAAACCGGGCATCTAGTCGAGTCAAGATCAATACCTCGAGCATCGAGATTACACCTTGTTGAAAGCCGATCTCTTTCCATGCGCCAAGAATGGATGTTGATCATAATAGGTATTGTTTAATTCCACCTGATCGTGTCGTGTCTTCAGTCAAGGCATGATTGAAAGTTCAATTTTTTCCTTGTTTGTTGGACCCGATAAGTTTTTTGGCTGTCACTATTGCATTGCCATGTATCAGTGGAAGCGGAGGGGGGGGGGGGGCCGGGGGGGGGGGGGGATGAAACGAGCATATTAGACTAGGCATTAAGTTTTTGAGTTACAGGCCTGCCATTAGGCTACCTTCGCCAAGCCCAAACCCAACTGTGCCACCCGATACCCATTACCCATCTTTCATTTAGCTTAAACCTTTTATTTTGTAACATCTTGCTAGTTTTAGTGTTTTGTAGGAGTTTTGGTGTTTGTAGCATCTTGATAGTTTTTAATATAGTATGTTGTTCGAAAAATCTTGACTTCAAGGGCTTGATGGAATTCTCTATAAGCTTGTTTCAGCCAAATCTAGACCATTGTGATTGTAACACCCCCGTTTTCGTTATACGCAGCGGAATATAAGTTTGGGGTGTTACTTCATGGTTCACAGTCATGAGAATAGAAAACGACTCGAAAAGAGACGTTTTAAATAAAATTGTTATCATTGATTTATTTAATATTAGAGTACATAAGATAGGTCCCAGATGGAGATTTGAAAATAAATTATAAAAGATACATTATTCATTGAATGATAACAAAGTGGACACTCTTATTATAAAAAGAAAGTCCACAGCCACTCCTTGCCGATAGCCATACTCCTAGTTACCTGAGATAAGCATGCTTAAAAAGTCAACACAAAGGTTGAGTGAATCTATAGTGTTTAAAATAACAATCAGTTTTAAACACAAGATAAATAGTAAAGAAATCAGTTCAATCATAATTCGTAATATTGCACTAAACCTCATGACACGCAATGCGTTAACAGTTTCCAGTCTCACTAACATAATTAAATGGTAGTGGTTTGCCCCCGAGTTTAAGAAATCAAATATAATGCATCTGCATAACCGGCTACCCCTAAGGATATCCATCCGGCTAATACAAATGGGTCGTCAGGCCAATAGATCTATTCACTATATTCGCGCTCACCCTGCGGGTGACTAATGGTGCATGATATGAGGGTCTTTCAATAAATACATTCACAATAATAAGGAACAGTTAGTCTAGTGCAATAACAATCAGGAAAATACTTGTGTTCGGTTTGATAGCATGTATCTCCCCACATATTTGGAAAATATGTAAATAAGAAAAGTGGGACTATAAACTCACCTGAATGTCTGGATGGAAAACAAAGTTGATAAACGTCTCCGGCTCGCAACCTGGGTTGGTTATATCAAGTTTTCAGTAACTGTTTCAGAACATATAAGTTTTATTATTCGTTCCGTTCGTTCGTTAAATAGATATTTCGTTCGTTTGTTGATTATATATTTTGTTCGTTCGTTATCGGTGAAAACGTATTTTAAATCCTTATTAATAAGAATAATACTTATAATATTTATAGTACTATAAATTATTTAATAATAATACTTATTATAGAAAAAGTTACACTTTAGCCCCTATAGTTTCAAAAATGAAACTTTCTACCCCTAGGGTTTAGGTCGACTGTATACCAAATCCTTTTTATAATCTTAGTTTGAAATTTGGCAAGAAACACCCTTGAGACTCCTATTTTATTACACACGACGTCCTTTATTCATATAAACGCGTTATATCTTACGATTAGTGGCAAAACTTTTTACGACTCTTTTGTAAACTTGTTTATTAGTTTATAAACTCAATTTTTGCAAAAACCTAGCTCGTGATTCGAGCTCACGAGCTCGTAATAATTTATTTTTGGGGCGTTGAGTTTGTTTTGTCGGGTCAGAAAACACGCAACAAAGAGATGCCATATCTCACTCGTTTCTTAACGAAATCACTTCATTCTTTTTCCTATAGTTAGATATCTAAGTGAACTACGTTTGTGCAAAAATCTAGAATTTTTAAAGTCCGTTTAGTGGTCGAAACTTAATTTGCAAACTCCATGTCTGCTGTTGGGTCGCGACAACAACAAAAGAACAAAAATAATTTTGTTTTCGATTTTCAAACTTACACTACAACAAAAGTGGCTTTTTAGGACCCTTTGTGTGGGACGGTATGATAATAGAGTCCTAAAAAACTGTTTAATAGGACATATGAGCGTTTAGGGTCCTTTTTAAATATTTGCTACTTAGGCGGTGTCCTAAAAAGTTATATAATAGGATGGTTGATTATTTGGGGTCCTATTATCATATAACTTAATAGGACACTTAAAATATGGATCCTAATAAATTACTTTATAAGACATTTAGTTGTTGGTGTGCCATTATGTGATAGTGTAATACGACACTTGATCACTAGATGTCCTATTATAACATAACCTAATAAGACCCTTGACACTTGGGTCTTATAACTTTAACCTTTATAGGACGTTTATTCATTATGGTTTTATTATCATACACCATAATAGGACACTTGAGTTTTGAGTCATAAGACATCAGTTAGTTAAAACGCTTATTCACAAAAGTTTTATTACAACAAAATTTAATAGGACCGTTGATACATGGGTATTATAACGTTAACCTTTATAGGACACTTATGCAAAATGGTTTTATTATCGTACACCATAATAGGACATTTCATTTTTGAGTCATATAACATCATTTTTTTAAAACGATTATTCGCAAAAGTTTTATTATAATAAAACTTAATAGGACCCTTAAGACGTGGGTATTATAATGTTAACCTTTATAGGACGCTTATGCATAATGGCTTTATTATCATACACCATAATAGGAAATTTTGTTTTTGAGTCATAAAATATCAGTATTTTAGAACGTTTATTCGTAAAAGTTTTATTATAACAAAACTTAATAGGACCCTTAAAGGACGCATATTCATTATGATTTTACTACAATACACCATAATAGGACACTTGATACATTAGTCATAAAACATTAATTATTTAGAACGCTTATTCGCAAACGTATTATTAAAACATAACTTAATATGAAACTTGACACTTGGGTCCCATAGATTGATACACCATTATAGGACACTTGATATTTGAGTCATAAAACATCAGTTTTATGGAACGCTTATTCGCAAACGTTTTTTATTATAACAAAAGTTAATAGGACCCTTGACAGTAGGGTCTTATAACGTTAACCTTTATAGAACGCTTATTCATAATGGTTTTTTTGTGATACACAATAATATGACACTTCTGTTTAGAGTCGTAAAACATCCGCTTTTTATAATGCTTATTCAAATTAAGTTTTATTAAAACATAACTTGATATGACACTTGACAATTGGGTCTCATAAATTCATCCACCATAATAGGACACTTGAAATTTGAGTCATAAAGTATCAGTTTTATAGAACGCTTACTTGCAAAAGTTTTATTTTAACAAAACTTAATAGGACCCTTGACACCTGTGTCTTTTAACATTAACCTTTATAGTACGCTTATTTGTTATGGTTTTATTATCATACGCCATAATAGAACACTTCTTATTTGAGTCATAAAACATCAGTTTTTTAGAACGCTTATTTACAAAAGTTTTATTTAAACATTAGTTAATATGACACTTGAGGCTTGGGTCTCAAAACTTGATACACCATAATATGACACTTGATATTTGAGTCATAAAAGATCAGTTTTATGGAACGCTTATTCACAAAAGTTTTATGATAACAAAACATAATAGGACACTAGCTATTTAAGTAATAAAACATCAGGTTTTTACAACGATTATTCGCAACAGTTTTATTATAACAAAATTTAGTAGGACCCTTGTCACTTGGGTCTCATAGGTTGATACACCATAATAGGACACTTGAAATAGTCATAAAACATCAATTTTATAGAACGCTTAATTGAAAAAGTTATATTTTAATAAAACTTAATAGGACCTTTGACACTTGGGTCTTATAACCTTAACCTTTATAAGATGTAACACCCCCAAATATGTGGCATTGCGGAAGCGTTCGGGTCCTGGGGTGCTACGAAATCAATATACAGCGCAGAGTGATATAGAACAATACCATAATTTAAATTTAAAGAACAGTACATTAATACAACATTGTTTTAGCCAACAACGGCATTTAAACAAAGGAGTTTGTTTCCAATAGATAACATTTTATTTCATCCAACTAAACATGACAAATGAAGACTCCTTAGTGCTAATGTTTTCATAAAATACACTTACTGGCGATCACCTGAAATGCATGAGAAAATGGGTCAACTATGAAAATAGTTGGTGAGTATACAGGTTTTATTCAAAAGAAGTCAAAAGTTTTGAAAAAAGGTCCAAATGGTAGAGGCAGTGTCAAACCATTCAGGTACAAGTCTTGCCCATACAAAACCTATAACCTATGGTTTCACAATCATTAAATAGAAAATTGTACCGTCTTATAGTCAACTACACATGCTCATTAAGTTCACATTAAAGGAATAAGTACATAATAATGTATGCGAAAAAGCCCCTAAAATAAATAATATGCATTCCGTAGACAGGGGAATGAGAGGTTGGCCGACCTCTAATAGTGTAACCACCCGTAATTTTTCGAATATATTTTTATTCGAGACTTTATCCGTTCCTCATAAACGGATCCTTTCTGAACTTATTTGGTTTGAAAACGTGAAGTTATCTCGCGAAACGTGAAATTCGTACACAACGCTTACTGGCACAACCGACGATTTGTTTTGATTATTTTATTTTTCGTGAGAAACGAGGCGTATGAATAGTCATTTTTATTGGTAAAATTATTTTCAGAGCAATGGTGAAATTCTCGTGCTTTGAATCGCTTGTTTAATAATCTAAATGAGCCCCGGACTTGATTTCGTGAAAGATTGCTAAAACTACAAAAGTGATCCCTGGACTAAAGTTTCACTTCCACTTCTAAACTTTGTTATTTACAGATTTGGTCCCTAGGGTATTTTTAATCTAACCCTAACCCTAAACCTAACTCTATATATACTACTGTTATAATTCTTTTAGGGTTATGTTTCATTATTTCTACTTCCAGCCGCACTCCTCCATCACTCTCTCTCCCTCTCATTTTTCCGGCGCCATCTCCGGCCACCTGAGCCACACCGCCGGCCACCCTACTACCCCACCACTACCAAAATAACCCTTGTGATCTCCTCATTATTTTCATATGGCTCACGCGCCTCCAACCCGCTTCCATCTATCCTTTCTCTACCGGTAACTGAAAGTTTTTCCGGCGATATTTCCGGCGACCCAAGTTGTTGCTGTAACGAGTATAGATCGAAGGTGTATGTATTTATCGGGTGTTTGTTTTTGGTTTGTTTGGTTCGAGTAGCACCACAGCCGCTTAGCAGCCACCACAGCCACCATGGCTGTCACCACTACGCGCCACCGCCGCTAACTCTCCTCTATTTTCTCGTCATGGTAAAACCGAGAAGCCCGTTTTTATAAATTTTTATTATTACCGATTTATATTGCTTTCGTTTGTCGTGGATTTAAGACGAGTTTGAATCGTTTATATAATTTTGAAACTATAAAACGAGATTAAAACATTTTTGTTATATATCATATCGTGTGGTAAGATTTGTTAAACTTGGTGTTCTTCTTGATGTTGTCGTTATTGTTACTGTTAAAGTAGTGTTGGTCCGGTTTTGGTTTGAATCTATGGTTCGGTTGTTGCTTCTCGTTGTCAGTCGAAATAAGTTCGGTATGGTATTGGTTGAGTTTGGGTTGAGACCGAGACCATAGTGGTCTCGGCAAGGTTATGGTTGGTCTCGGCATAACAAAGTTAGAATATGCGTGTTGTTTATTTTGGTCGCGGTAAACGGATTCGAGCCGAGACCTCTTGGTCTCGGCATAACAAGTAAATGTGTATTGGTTAAAGTTTGGTGTCGATAATGTGTTGTGTTGGATTGGACTTGGGGCTAGTAGCCCACATTAGGGTGCGTTTGGTATTAAATCTGGGCCAAAGCCCAACAAGTTAAGACAGATTGTTAGTTGTGTTAAAAAGGTGTCTAGCTATAATAACATTTCGAATGTTACATAAAATACTAACGCGGTTGTTATCGAGTATATGTAGTACGTTTCGGTTAATTGTGGATTGACAATTGGGGACACGATCATTGATTTCGAGAACGTATAAATATTTGATGGACACTTGGATATCGGATTATGATTTAGATTATATGGATCGTTATCGGACTTAGAATATTAGATATCGGACTTATTGAACATTTTGACTCGAGACGGTGTAATATATTAACTTCAAGATGAACTTAATATATTAAACACGAACCGGACACAAAATCTTCAATAAAACCAAAACTAATATTTACCAGAACAATAACGAGACATAAACTTGTTAAATATTGTAATTTCAGTTTTGGTTAATCCAAGTCGCGACGACTCGAGAAAAATTAGCTTTATTAGTTAAACTTATTTTATTATAAAACGTTTATGTTTTATACAAATTATGTGGGGATAACGGGGTAAATGTCGAAACGTACAAACTAAGTTATTTTATTTGAGCTGTTTGTTTGTCGTTAACTCCTAGGTTTGTCTTCCTCGGTTTGAGTTCTTGTCAGTATTCTCTCGAGTTTGTTGATGTCTCTTCTCTTTGGCGTGAGTTGTATGTCGAGTCTATGTTATCTTACCATACCACACGAAACGTTGATACTAAACTTTTGATAAGTTTTGAAAACTGAGTAATCCACGAAAACTACGACACTTTGTCTTTTATAGACTTTATTATTGTGCGAAACATATCTTGAGATAATTGTATACGTATTAGGTTGTGCCGATCCTAGACCGTTGTGTACCGCCGTGCTTGTACCTCCGTGTAACCTCGTGCCATATGTTTTGAGAACGTTGTGATATGCTCTAGATGCCAGTCGTGTCAGTTGTGATCATGCATTGCTGTGGCTAAGGTGAGTTCATGGCCCCTATTTTTACTGGTTTTTAAACTATTTTGGGGGAGAATACATGCTCGTTGTTTTTCACTAAACTCAACGCTTTTGAATGCTTAAATGCTGTGATCTACTGGTTTTTATGATTTTGGACAATATATGTGCTTCGATTGAAATATGTGCTTTATTGTGTGAACCTAATTTGTGTGACTTGGCTTGAACATGTGAGACTGTTAGTGATGCATTGATAGTATACATTTGGGGAAGTGGCACCCAGTATATTATTTTGGGAAGTAGCACCCACTATGCATTTTGGGAAGTGGCACCCAGTATATCATTTTGGGAAGTGGCACCCAAACTATGTGTGGATCATTTATGCGTGTATGTAGTTTGAGGTTCAGTGTTGATAGTTGTTATGTGCTCACATTAGTATATCATGCTCACTTTTGTCCTACGCTTTATTATTCACAGCTTCGTGGTTTAATTAACAAACCTATGAACTCACAAACCTCGTGTTGACACTTTTAGCATGTATTTTCAGGTTTAAGGTTATAACTTGTTTCTGAAGGCGCTTGGCAAGGGGCATGGTCATAGACGACTCTGATATATTTATTTGGGACCGCTTTATTTATTTATGGGCCTTACTTCCGCACTTTTTTTCGAATGATGTAAATTTAATACTTTTGATAATGAAATTCTTTCTAAACGGTTGATGTAAAACTGTTCTTTGTACCTTGTGTTGTGATACCAATTGAGTAGCGCCCCAGTGACATGTATGCTTCCGCTGGACCATATTTTCGGGGTGTGACAAATAGCGCTATCCATACTACCTACTACTCCGCACAAGGGAGCCGTACGAACGGTACGTCTAAATTGGAGTGTGAACGACAAACCAATCGGGGACTAACTATGCATATGTACGAACGGTACATCATACCAACTATTATATACTAATTAAGTCAAGTCTGCTCCGTCAAGGGAGACTAAAATTCAAGTGCGTACGGCACGTCAAAGGTTCAAAACAATTCATAAGCTCAAACAATATTTTAAAATTCAAAGTCAATTATCAAAGAGTTTAGGTAAAAATATATGTCATAAGTTCAAATAAAAATTTAAGTCATGCATTCCACCCAAACAAGTAAAGCATTAAAAAGGGGGGATGTGAATACTCACCTTAGCCACAGCAATGCAATATCACAACTGACACGACTGGCATCGAGAAGCAAAACACAAAAGTCTCCGGACATACGGCTCGACGGTACATGGATGTACAAGCATGGTTGTACACAATGGTCTAGGGTCGGCACAACCTAATACGTATACGGTTATCTCAAAATACGGTTCGTAAAATAATAAAGTCTATGAAAGACAACGTGTCGTAGTTTTCGTGGATTACTCGATTTTAAAACTTATCAAAAGCTTGGCTTCAACGTTTCGTGTTGTGGTAAGAAAACGTAGACTCGATATACAACTCACGCCAAAGAGAAATAGACATCGACATAGTTAAGAGAATACTGACGAGAACTCAAACCAAAGAAGACAAACCTAAAAGTTAACGACCAATAACCACTTCAAATAAAATAAATCAGTTTGTACGTTTCGACATTTACCCTAATAACCCAAATAATTTGTATAAAATGTTTAGAAATAAGTTTAACTAATAAAATCAGTTTTCTCAAGTCATCAGCACAACCTAAAAATTATACTATATTTGAATACATCATACGCCATTGTTTCTGATGTTATTACAGAACCAACAGGTATTACATTTACCTGTGTTTTATGATGTATTATTATACATAGTGTTTATACTATGTTACTTAATTTACAACTTGTAAATCATGTTTGATTCAGCAATGTTTTTTCATCTGTGATATATTTTTGTATGACTTTTTATATAATAACAATCTTATATTGGTGTTTAAACTGTGTTACTTAATCTATAACTTCTAAGTCATCAGCAAATATATGTATGGACCAACAAACTTCATCATCTGTGTACGAAAATTCCATATTTGAAAGTGATACACCTGGTTGGAGATCTCAGACAGCAATTTCCAATGTTGTTGCTCAATCTAAAGGTAGTGTCTTTAATTATGCATTAAATGTAACAATAATACACTATGTTTGTATTTCCTTAATTGTTATGTTGTTGCTTATTTCAGTGTTTAAGCCATCAACAAAGAGAAGTTTTGGAAACAACTCATCATCTTCTGAGTCACATCTCCTCCATGAAGGTCACACGTTTCGGGATTATTTACTAGTATAGAGTGTGGTTATAATATATTGATTATCCATTTTTGTATATTTTAAATCGTGTTTAATATGTATTCATTAAATAACAGTATCTGATAAACGTTTGAAAAGAAAAGCCGTTAATCAGTCAATCCATGTTGAAGCACGTTCCGCGTGTGAAAATTCTAATATCGATTCTTCCAACATTGAGTATCGGTCAGGTATAAATATTTGTTTTTAAGACCTCTATCTCTTATTAATGCATGTTGTACAAAAATTTATTTTATGATTGTTGCTAGGGAAAACAATGTCAACTTTTGAATTTAAAGGATTAGCATACATTAGACATCAACAAGGTGATTTGAGACATCGAACGGCATCTTCGGCTGCACCCTCACGTATGAACAAAAAATCTCTGATGCATACGTCATCTTCTGGAAATTTTTCAACAGGTTTTGTATTAACGTTATGAATAGCGACCATTTTGAATTATTTGCTTTATATAAATTACATGGTAATGATTTCTTTATGTATTTGTAGGATGCAATTCTCATCCAAAAAAAGACAGTGGGAGGAACATGTCCACTATTAAAAGTTCTACAACAGGTTTGTTTAAAATGGTTGTTTAATTGTAAGATGTAATTTTGATGCAGTAAAAAATAATTTGTTTTTGATTTTCATGTTTAGTAATGAGAGAACGTAATATGACTCTCATTAAACATGTCAGTCCGATGAATGTAAACATGGCAATCAAAGGAAGGTGTATATCCGTATGGCATTCACACAAACTTAATGAAGAACATGATCCTTACAGTCTCGATTGTCTTTTCCAGGATGATGAGGTAACTTCTATCGAGTTATTAGATATTTATATTCGAGTATGTTTTGTATATATCATTGATATTTGGATTGTATAAACAGTCGAACCGTATCCAAATTCACATCAAGAAGGAGTTTATGTTTAAATTTGAGCCTCTTTTACAAGAGGGTCAATGTTACATAATCTCTAATTTTGGGGTAGCTGAGAATGCTGGAAGGTTGCCTTTGTTACCAAACCAGTGGAAAATATGTTTTTACAAAGGAACCGAGGTTACCCGGATTGATCATATTGATGACAACTTTGTTGGGTTCGTTAATGAGCCATTCTCGAGTATTCTGGACACAGAAAATGAGTACCACGAACATGATTGTGTTGGTATGTGTTTGTATAAACAATAAAAATAACATTTGACATTATTGAAACATTTAGTTGTGAACCTTTATAACTAATTTTTGTTTTCAGATATTGTTGGTACAGTCGTAGCTATCGGTAAAATAATGACCGTGAACAGCTCCGGTGGTCATAAGTTACGCAGGATAATTGTTGTTGAAGACGCCGAGTAATTATATTTTACACACTCTTGGTTAATTAAAATAATGTATATAGAATAGTATGCAAATGTAACCATATATTGATCGTATACTGTGTTGTGCAGGTCTTTGAGACTTGATTGTACGTTTTGGGATAGTTGGGCATTGATGTGGAATGACTACGACAACAAGCGTGATGAGCTTGGTCATATAGACATCCTCTTGATGTTAGGAAAAGTGAAATATTGGGATAGTAAGTTTTACAAATGTGTATTAAAAATTTGGTCACAAAAGTAAAATATTTAATTCATATTAATAGCTTTTTAAATTGTCTCTCTTTGTTGTGCAACACAGACAAGCCGTCAATACACAATGCTTTGTTTGGCACAAGAATATTTATAAACAGAGATGTACCACAATTGTTGGCTTTCCGTAAAAGGTAATTACATTGATGTTCTGGCATATGTATTTTGGTTTGTTGATCGAGCACGCGTTGAATTTATTAGGAATCTTATTTATACACAACACAGGTATGAGGAGCAGGAGGGATACAATGCGGGTGAATTTAAAATTGGGGATTATTCAATCGATAGTCGTGTTGTTACACCTGCGGAGTTCATGCACGGTTGTGTAAAGAGATTTGTTGGAACCATTCGAACTATTGAACCGGTAAGATAAAATTTATTATTGTAGATATAAGATAAATTTAAATACAGGATTATTCAATTGATAGTCGTGTTGTTACACCTGTGGAGTTCATGCATGGTTGTGTAAAGAGATTTGTTGGAACCATTGGAATCATTAGTAATGTTTATATATGGTTTTGTATTTGAATACAGGAATCACATTGTGTGGTTTATGCGACGGTTCATAGTATACAATATGAGGATGGATGGGTATACATGGGTTGCAAGACGTGCAGTACTAAAGTGACACCAATTGTTTCAAAAGGTAACTTAGGAACAAAGAATAAGAAACAGTTGTGGCATTGTAAAAAACACGGGGAAACATATACAGTTGCGTCTAGGTATGTAAAAGAACCTCTATATAAAATTATTTGAATCTGTCCCTGAACGTAGAATAAATAATGCAAAAATGTCTGAATAGTTTACATTTAATGATAAATTTGTGTATTTGTAGGATGAAAATCATTGTGCGAATATTTGATCATAGTGGTACAGCACAGGTTGTGATTTTTGACAAGAGTTTGCATAAAATGACACATACAACAGCATGGGAGATCATGGAATGAGAGGGCATGGACACAGAAGAGTACTTTCCAGATGTCCTAAATCAAATTATTGGGAGGAAGTATCTTTTCAAAATATTTTTTTCTGAATTTAACCACAACAATAACAGTTACATATATCGAATGGAAAAAGTGACTGAAGATGTTGATACAATCAACTATTTCAAAAATGGTTTCATGGAAGAACAGGTTTGATTTATTAGTTATTTTAGAATATTTAGTAATGGTGCATGTTTAAAGACAAGTATATACTAATCGTTGTGCATAATTCAAAATAGGACGACGATGAGGAAGACCAAGGTTTAGAGTATGACTCCGTGTGTTCGGATGATGAATCAGAATCACAATCTGATTATATAAATGAGGTAGTGTGCATTGTATTTTTGAATGTCAGTTAACACCGTTAAAATTTAAGCATCAATGCAATATAAACATTTATTTCTTATGACAAAATGTAACAGGAACCAGCAAGTGAGACTATGATTCCATCTGTAGACACGGTGGATGATAATCCAGTAGCATGCCGCGATGCCACGGACGATAATCTAATCCGACTTGATGATGCAGACAAAGACATGTCATGCCATAGTAATGGTGTCCCTGCAAGGTTTGATGATGGATCACCAGCCAATGACCCTGATGAAAAAGAAAAGCATGAAGATGATTGATGTCCATTTCCATTTTTTTAAATAATTTTTGATCAATTTATCTACAGTTCATATGTTATTGTGTGTTTATGGTTATTCCTTTTGAACAAATTATCTAAAGTTCACATGTTATTGTGTGATTATGGTTATTTCTTTTGAACAATTTATCTACAGATCACAAATTATTGTGTGTTTATGGTTATTCCTACTAAGTTTTGCTCTTATGTTTTCAATTTACATGAACAAAATTGATTTTAAAAAGCATACATACCATTTCCAGTAGTTTTAGGGTATTGAATGTTTTGGTTATGTGAACTTTTATTTTTTATTTATAGTTATTAATATAAACGAATGATTTTCCATGTTACATGTAATTAACAAGCGAGACTCTTGAAAATATTTAAAAAGAGTGTTTCAATGTTAAAAAAAAATACTAAGACTACGTATAACCTTAACATATATTTGTCCATATTGACTGTCATATATAACTTAAACCTATTAAAAGTTTATACTCATAATTTACAAAAATATAACACTATTTTTTTAAAAGATATGTATATCTCATAATAAATTTCAGCTTAATTTTAGACTTTTTGACTTCCATTTTTTGTGGTTAAATACCTCTTAATCTTACTTCATTCTAACTTTCATTAAAATTATCAAAAACATCTATTGTTGTTAGCACATATCTTCCACTTTCAAGAATCTGAATATGTCTTCCAGCGTCAAGAGAGTAAGAACTGATGACGAAGACGAAACAACCATTGCGAAGAAATCAAGGTAAAGTTTCTAATTTTATAACTAATCTGTTTTAAAATGTAATTTGTTTTACATAAAAACGATTATAAACAACATGTTGGTAACAGATTGAATAACCAAGAGGCAAGCGGAGCTAATGAACTGCATGAAAACGTAGGTACGCTAGCAGCTACTTATTTTCCTGAAACTATACCCTAAAAAACTATGTGTATGGTAAAAATAATAATTCCGAACATCCATCTAGATGAAGAACAAGATGGCGTTGATGATGAAGTAGAGGAAAGTTTAGAATTCATATATGATTGGATGGTTTCCAAGAGAGCAGATTTAAAAAAAAAAAAAAAAAAAAAAAAAAAAAAAAAAAAAAAAAAAAAAAAAAAAAGGACCAAAAGAAAATGAAGAGGCTAGACAAAAGGAACATAGGAAAAAATACAAACAACTCCTGAAAGGGGTTAAATCTTTTAGGAGATCAGGAAATAAAAGCAAAAATGTTGATGTTCCTTTGACCGAAGCAAGTGATGAAGATGAAGATTTAGAGATTTATTCTTATGATGAAATGCATTTGTCATTCTCATCAGAAGATTTTTAATTTTTTGTTAGTTTTGTTTAGTATGTAGTAGCTTTTAGATTGTTATGATATAAACTATCCTTTGTTTTTTTTAAACCTTTTAGTGGAGTTAAATTTTATGTTTCAATGTGTACAATCTTAGATACATGCATTATAAACATGATTAACAATATAATTGTTTATGAATACTATATATTCCATAAAATACATATATCTATTCCAAACATCAACCGAATTATAATTGTTAATAGATAAAAATGTAATTACACGTATAAGTAGATTAAACACAATAAAGGGGAAAAAATAAAGGAGAAAGATTGAATTGATTAAGTTTATATTTGAAGCATAATATACAGCATATAAAATCTAAAAATATGCTTAAAATCTAAATGTAATCTTTATCTATAATAGTATAATATACAACATGTAAAGTCTAAAAATATGTTTAAAATCTAAATGTGGTCTTTATCTATAATAAAACTATAATAGTTAATTAATCAGTTTCCATTATATAGTCATCTTCAAAGTCTATAAATAAAGCCACATATTAACCTGTTAAACATATATCTTCAATAGTTGATATAGAAAAATACAATCAATGTCGGGCAAACAATCAAACAAGGTATATATTATCAGGTTAAGGATTTTTTATTGATTATTATATAAGCTGTAATCATTTTAATCCTTAAACTTTTGGCAGGGTATTCCGAAAACAGGGCATAATTCTCCATCTCCAACCAGAGTTTCACTGAATAAGGATATACCAACCATTGTTATCTCGGATGATGAAGAGGTACAATAGCTAACTTAACTGTTTATTTAAATTTTTTGTGGAACATAATACCTGATCATATTTAGCATGAATACATCCCATACACGCTGATTTGTTCAAAAAAGATGTATTAATTGTTCATATATCAGACAATGAAGGGATATCCTTAATAACATGTCTGAGTTGTTGTTTCCTTCTCAACTTGATATATAATTGGTTAGCAATTATCTTTAACAATATTAGATACCTAGACATTTGTTTCAATTTTTTTAACCTGCTTTGCAAGCACACAGACGATATAGACTGTTTAAAATAAACGAAACCATGAATACCACCTTTGTGCAAGCTACATCACCAGATGATGAACAGCTACATTCATTTGAAGTACTAAAACAAAAAAATAGTGACATAGCCACATCTATTTGAAGTACTAAAAAAAATAATGGTGACATCCAAGTGGAGTATAGGATGCTGTGAATTAGGATATGATTATCATAGACTGTCTTCTCACATAAATTCGTATTATGACACATTCATTAATCAAGAAATCTAATTGCCTTTTTAATACCTGCAGGTTGTTCCATCGGACGACGAGGTATTATAACATTAACGTGTTTATTATTATTGACATTTATTTATGTTGGATATGCAAAATTAATTATTAACATAATATGTGCAGATTTATGCTGCTGGTGTTAGTGGTTATCCAACTATTCCAAGATGGAATACACAAAAACAAAACAATCCATATGTATGCAAAATAATTAACGATGATGTTGATTTGCATGATACTTATGATGAGGTATTATGTAGAATTTTAATTACGTGTTATTTTTGCATCATATTAAACGTAAAACATTTGTTAAAACTTAATTTTTTTGTGCACTTTTTAGGTTGTCTGTTTGACATACAACAGTCGACGATTGTTAAAGGCAAAATCCGAAACCGGTGAAAACATGTGCAAGTTTGATTATTATGAGTGTCAATCTGATAAGGAGGTATTTTTAATAAATTTATGTAATATTTTGTTAGGTCAAATTAATCTTTGGGATAAAACTAAATAGCCTTCTCATACTTGCAGTCTCTTCCATTTACACACAAGCCGTGTAGAACAACTAAGGACGGTAGTTTGGCCAGCAACAAAATCTATGATGATGTCTCAGCAAATGATGAAAAGGCAAGAAAAAGGGGTGACAGTGGAGAGGTATAAAAAAAAATTTGTAATGCATATTATGTAATACTTATCAATCTGAAAAACTAACTACTTTTGCAATAATTGCAGCCTCTCTCAATTATACACAAACGCCGTAAATTGGCTAGAGATGGCAAGTTAGTCAACAACATTGTTGTTGATCTGGTCTCATCAGACGATGAAAAACCACGAACAAAACAAGTTGTAGATCTAACTTCATCTGATGATAAAAAGTCACAAACAACAAATTTGGATACTATGGCTGGTGATGAAGAACCAAATACGTTTACGTGTTCAAAAACAACAGAATATTCTACAGTATCGAACCAACAAAGGTATATGCTCTATGATGAAGATACTGAAGATGAACATGAGACAAACAACAGCGTATCTGAAGAAGGTGTGTGGGTTAATATAGATGATCTTGATGAGCCCTTCTATCCTATAGAAGATTATAAACCTAAATACACTATCCCTGATGAAGTTATCGTTGAAGACTCTTCGACAGGTTGTTTGTTGAAAAAATAATTGTATAATTATATTTTATTGGTAAATTATCGAATATGTTTAAATTAAAAGATACATTTTACTTATATGATTTTACACATGACATTTTCGTAGGGGATTCAAAATATACGTACATTGATGAGGACTGTGACGAAGATTACGAGGCTTATGATAGAGGGATTATCGAGAAATCTAACATGGTTGAAAATGACATGTTGGATGAGATGCCCGATATTGACGGAAAAGTGCACGGTGAAAATTTTAACACCAGCAACGTTGACGAAGAAGTATGGGAGGTCGATTCAAACGCGTATAGTGTCAGTTATGATTCTAATGATGATGATATAAACAGTTTTATTAGCGAAGATGAAATATGATGGAACGTAACAGGATCTCCCATAGCTTTTGTTTTTTTTGGTTTTTTAAATTAATTTCTCTAAAACTATTGTTATTTGATAAATAATACCTTTTTATTACGAGTATTTGTTATGATTTTTAAGATTTGTTATTATGTAGAGTGATTTTTTTTTTTTGTTTTTCTTTTTTTTCTAAAGGTTTACATAATCTCATTGCGTAACAATATGTTTATACTACATGTATGCAACAATTGGAAATAAGATCATAGCTATTTATGAATCAATTAGTAAAACCATATATCTATTTTAATAGATGTATAACACATTCTGGCCCAAAAAAAAGAGTGAAAAAAGGCCCGATAATAACAATTTCGAATCAATTAAGAACTATATAATGGGTAAAACAATAATGTTGATCAACATATATTTATCTCATGGAATCATCAAACCCTAAAACCTGTCAGGATGAAAGCCGACGCCTGCCTCACAATGATTCAGAGCCTCAAACTGATTCAAATAGCGAAGCTTAGTCCAATCCTGGAAAAAAAAGGTGTGGCACAAGCAAAAATGGAAGATGGAGTGCATGAGGGACACAATAAACAGCCAAATACTAAGGTGGACGATGCATTGAGATTTCTTGCATCACTTTTTGAAGAAGGTGGACCTTCTCAAAGTAATAAAGGTATCCCATATAGGTTTTTTAATATTTTCTCAAATAAATTATGTTCCCATAATAGGCTTATTAGTCCATGTACTTTTGATTCAATAGATGAGTAACCTGAATCTATTCTCCTCGATTGGCTTAAACTAAATGTTGGAGATCCTCAAGAGTCTCTGCAAGTTCTTAACAGCGTTCAATCGAAGGTCTTAAAAGCAGAAGCTATGATCAACGAATTACAAGAGATGGGTCATGAGGTAACTGGTGACTATTTCGTGGATCTAAACTTCTTCAGCGATGAAGATTGAAAGTACACGGTCTTATTAGTAATTGTTGTTTACCAATTAATTTACTTTCAATTTAAATAATAAATTAGTTATTTTTGGTGCTTTAGAATCTCGGCTCTTTTGAATATTGAATAATTGATTACCTTTATCACTTTGTCTACAAAAATTCGATTAACTCATGATTGTGAATTAATGTTATGTTAATACAATAAGATTAAACATCATCCATAAAATTTATGGGAACGCCATTAGAGAATTGATGCTCGGAATACAACGATAGCAAAAACACAACAAAAAATTGTTGATGTTTACAAAGATATTGAAAACAGTCCATTTATTTCTTAGCATTTTATTTACTCTAAGATCTATGATGTTAGTTGGAGTGTTGTTTTGGTTATTCCAATAATAAAGCTACGTTTTTAAATTTTATTGAGTATTCGTATTACCATAACTATTAACCGTGATTGAGAATATGTGTGGAAGCATTGATGTAAAGATACGAGAAAAAATAAAAATAAAACAACAACAAAATAAATAGGAAAAACACGAGTATATCTTAAAAAAACGTTAACAAGATAATTTAGTCATGTGATAAATTTGTGTAGCAAATATACCAATCAAATATACTAATCAAACATTGAATAGGTAAAACTAATGAACCAACTTAATTGAAATCATTCATCTTCATGGCATTAGCTTCTTCCTCGCGAGTAGCAGCTTTGGCTTGAGCACATAAATCTACCAACAATTCAAGCAACACCCGATGCCTCTCCTGAGTTTTCTTCAAAGCATCAAGCGAATCCAATGCGACCCCACGAGGTCCTAATGCTTCCATGTCAACAATCATGACTCGGTTCTTCGCCATCACCCTCCTTAGATGCTCACAACAAGCGTGGAGCAATTTTGCGCAAGCTGACTCTTCACCTGCCTGCTGGACAAACCACACACGCATACAGTCGTGCAATTTAGAAGATCCAGCAAGATTCATTAGCTCATCCAAGATCTGGAATTGTGCCATTGATAACGATTTTCCAAATGATGTTTATCCTTCATTATATGTTTGTATATTTAAAGACTCGATTGTATCTAAATAGATTCAAAGTTTGGAAATTATCTTATACTATAGATATATGATATGCACAAATCTTTCCCGGACATAAAATTATATTTAAAACGAGTGAATAAAATATTGTTAACTTATAAGCGTATATTTTGTTATCATATTATGCTATTGTATAGTAATAGATAAATATGGTATACCAAATTTTGATCAATTTTAAAATATATTCATTATAGATTATACAACTTTTGTACAAATTACGCATGTACAACCCTTTTCTACAACCATTTAGTATGATATACATTGTATTACAATTTAAATAACAACTTAAAATTTAATATTTGTATTTAAAATAAATATAATATCTTTAATGTGTGTACATAGATGTATTTATAGAAAACATGAATATGGAAACTAAAGCAACTTTTCAATTAAATTTTGTGATTTTTCAATGTAAACATTGTGATTTTTAAAGGAGTCTATAAATACAAAGGCATAACAAACATTTTTTATTATCCTTTTCACTATTCTAAATTATCATTTACTTTGAAAATTCAATGGCATCATCCTCATCAAACCCTGAATCGAATGAGGCTAAACGACCAAGACGTGATGATGTTCCTCCAATGCCGGACAAGTACAAGATTTTCGACATACCCCAGCATATATGGGATAAATGTCATTCAGGCGCTTATGCGACTAAAAAAACTTGATTGATCTTTACAATCGTCGTATAAAGACTCTTGAAGAACATAACATTAGGGATGCAGATATCATCCGGGCACGACAACAGAAAATTGATGCTCGAATGAACAATAGCAGAAACTACACAAAATAGTATGTTAGTTGTTTACAATAGATATGAAAACAATTTGTTTTGTTTCTAAATTTTAATTTACGTTAAGAATAATATGCTTAGTATTAATCGTTTTTTTAGATGTTTGGTTAATAAATTGTTTATGTTTCTTGTCATTTTTTTTGATTGTGCATATCACTAAACTCATTGAAATTGAACAAATATTTAAAATTGGATCAATACTTCCAATTGAATAGTATGAATAAAGTATCCATGGATAAGATAATAATAAATGTAATTCAACGTAGCTAATCTGTTTTATTTATTGTACGAAAAATTGAAGCAAATATAGCGACTAAACAAATACACCAAGCAATGGATTTTGATAGAATAAATCATTCCCAAATATATCATATATTTAAATCAATATGCGTTAACATATTAATTTTATTTAACTATGATGTTAGTTGAATTGTTGTTGATTATTCGAATAAAGAGTTACGTTTTACATTTTGTTATATTCGTACTTATTATATAAAATATACAATATTCAAATTTAGAGTATATACCGGACTCTAAATCTATGATATGCGCAAATCATTCCCAAATAAAGATTATATTTAAATAAATCACACATACATGTATTGTTTCTCAATAGAAATTCGTTATCATTTATCTAATGATAATATTTTGACAATAAATCTATTATATAGTGTTGGATAAATAGCAACGAATATCTCTGATTAAAGATATCCTCGATATAAATTATAGAACTTTTCCATCTATAAATGATGAACGATATCAAGGCCATAACATCTACCATCCAGTATACTTCGTCCACAAAAAAAAAAAAAATCTAATGGGAGTGAGTTTATCTCCATCAATCGTCTACAACGTGCAGAAGTGTTTCCCACAAAAGAATGCTCATCGGATTCAAGACACCATCAACTGGAGTATTTCTACAATACGAACCATTGCTCAGCTTGACGACTAATAAAAGAATGAAGAAAAATCATGAACGACGAACAAACAATACTGGAATGTGAAGAATGGTCACGAGGAAAAAATAATAGAATATCAGGAGATACACGATATTATGAAACAAGTGGATAACTATAGTTGTTTGTAGTTTCTTTCATATACGATATGTTACTCATTTTTTATTTTTTTTTATTTTTCATTCTATGTTTGTGGACTTCTATAGCATCCATGGATTTACTCAGTTTTTTATTTTTATTTTTATTTTTTTCATTCTATGTTTGTGGACTTCTGATAGCATCCATGGATTTTTCATAAGATTGGCACTGTTAATATCCAATGGAAGCAAAACTAACTTATTGCACAATCAATGCAAACATCAAACAGTACTAAGAAAACATCGATATACCAGTAACAATTATAGGGAACAGTACTAATAGAACATGATGTTGGTAATCATATGTATTTTTAAAAAGTTCGCAATTTAGGGAGAAGAGCTTATCGCAATTGGGGAATAGATTTTATCGCAATTGGGTAAAGGGTCCTTATCGCAATTAGGGAAAAAAATTTATCGCAATTGAGGGAAGAGTTCTTATCGCAATTGTGGCTATTGGGGAATAGATTTTATCGCAATTGGGTAAAGGGTCCTTATCGCAATTAGGGAAAAAAATTTATCGCAATTAGGAAGAGTTCTTATCGCAATTGTGGCTTAGATTCTATCACGAAATTTAAAAAATAACAATAATATAATAATAATAATAATAATAATAATAATAATAATAATTAATAATATATAATAATAATAATAATAATAATAATAATAATAATAATAATAATAATAAAAAAGAAAAAAGAAAAACAAGACTATATTCTAAAAAAAAATGTTACCAACACGCGCATGTCCTAAGAAATCGTTACCAATATAATTTAGTCGTGTGATTAATTTGTCCAAACGTTGTTTATCTTTCATTGTATGTTCCTATGTTTAAAGACTCAATTATATCTAAATACACTCAAACTTTGGTAGTTATCTTATACTATAGATGTATGATATGCACAGTACATTCAAACTTTGGTGATTATCTTATACTATAAATATATGATATAAACAAATCATTCCCATACATAAAATTATATTTAAAACAAATTAATAAAATATCGTTATCAAATAAGCTTATATTTTGCTATCATATATGCTATTATATAGTAATAGATAATTATGGTATAGAAAATATTGATCAACTTTGAAATGTATTCATTTTATAGAATATACGACTTTTATACAAATTAAAAATATACAACATTTTTCTACAACCATTTAGTATGATATACAGCTGTTGTTCCCGTTACACTTATAGAAATAACTAGAAAGTTATCCTAATTGTGTACTAAGACTGATACAATGTATGATTAATTTTACCAAATAAGTTAGAACGTAAATATAAAAACAACAAAGGTTTTTCAACGTTTAAATTCTTATTAGAAATTAATCAAAGAATCTATTACCCAAAGTGTTTTGCGGAATAAACACTTTGGGATTGAATAGACAAGGTATGGTGTTCTCCTCTTCTAAACTCAAGCTTTTCTTGAGTGACAACTAAAAGACCCTACTGAGCTATCTCAGTGAGTAGGTTGTTCTTTGGAGGAGAAAAGTGGGCTGTGAAAGTCTAAGCTTTTAGTGCACAACCTTAATTCACTTTTCTCCTCATCTATCTATTTATACACAAGTATAAAAGAAAGCCTATAAACTAAAGTACAAGTTGACCTATGTTGGTCTGACAAAAGTTCAACTGTATTTTGTCATTACCAATAATCTACATCGGGAATAAGCTAAAAGGTCCTTTAGAGTGTCTGCCCAACCACTCTCTGACTTTAAGCCGTTTTAAGGAAAGTTCGCTTTCGGCGTGATAAGACTTGTTCTTATCCTCTTCAAACTTTCCCGCTCGATCCCTCCTTTACTTCAGGTCTTAGATTAATTCTAAGTCTTCAGTCTTTAGTCTTCAGTCTTTAAGTTGTTCAGGAGACTGAGGGGTTCAGTGAGCTCTTGTCAGTACTCACTGAACCCATCATCTTCTTCTTTGGCTTAAGTCTCACTTAGGAAGTACCGCCTTCCTGAGGAGTGAATCCTTCGCCTTGAATTCGCCTTAAGCATCCTGAAGATGACCCACTGAGTTACTGTTAACTCAGTGACTTGAATTGTTCTCGGTTGGTAAACACTTGGCTTAATTTGTGTTCAAATGCTGTTTTAGATAATTGGGTATTTATGGACCCAACAACAGCAAACACATGTTTACAATATAGTTGTTCTATTAGCAACATGACAACTATAACAAATGATTTTGCAATCCAACCTAGAGGAAGAAAGAAGCAAGAACAACGAAAAACAAGCACACACATAGGCCGACCACCAGTGTATCCAATCCAAAAAGGTTATTCAATTAGTTGAAATTACGTACCCTGATATTTACAACCTATATGTGCTTACAATTACAATTGTTTAACTATATTAGTGCAAATTCAATTTACGACAGATACCAATGATTTCAGTATACGGCCAACTCGCACGCCCTCTCAAACCAGAACAACAGCATCTAAAAGCATAGGCCGCCCAACGATATACCCAATACATCCAGGTAATTCAATTATTATAACTACCCAACATGACATTTACAACATATGCTTGCTTACAATTTTAATTGTTTAATTATATTAGTGCAATTTCAATCTACAGCGGATACCATAGATTTGAGCATACGGCCAACTCGCACACCCTCTCAAAATAAAACAACAACACCTGGACGCATAGGCCGACCACTGATATACCCAATCCAAGCAGGTAATTCACTTAGTTAAATATTATATTTGTTTAGAATGACAATTTTTTGAATGTATTAATTCACTTCCAATTTACGGCAGATACAAGTGATTTCAACATACGTCCAACTCGCACACCTTCTCAAGCCAAAACAACACTAAAAGGAACCAACGAACAAACAAATTCTGAATATCCAACACCGACAAAGAGACCAAGGGGACGGCCATTCAAAGTCGCGACCAAAACACGTAATAAAGTTATCATTCCCTCATCAAATAGTTAAGAAATATTTTTCTCAATATATTTTTTATTCATTCACATTTTTTGCAGCAATACCTAAAGAGGCCACTTATCCTGGAACTATTCAATCTGGTATGCACATTTCAAAACACAAGTCACAAAGGCTACAGTACAACGTAAAAACAAGTGCACAAAAAATACCAAGACGTGAGGGATTAAATAATACAGACTGGGCAAACAATCAAGAAGAACAAAAAAATCTATCTAAAGGCATATCCAATGGTACAACCATTGAAAAATCCCTATAAAAACAACATTCGATCCCAGCAAAAAATACCATTAAAATTTTTAAAAAAATCTTCATTGTTTGTTTACAGATTATTTTGACCACGGGGATCCTATTTTCACATGTCAATCATGTGACGCACTGTTATGGCATGCTGAGGCTATGTTGGGGTCGGCGTCTACAAGCGAAGAGTCATACTCTATATGATGTGGAAGAGGCAAAGTAAAATTAGGAAATGAAGTTAAGAATCCACCTGAATTGTTGAGACAGCTTATGATTGGTGAACATCCAAAAAGCAAGGATTTCGTTGATAACATTAGGCGATACAATTCGATGTTTGCATTCACATCCATGGGTGCAAAGCAGGACACATCTGTTAATCAAGGGTATGGAGCATATTGTTACAGGATAAAGGGGGAAAACTACCACAGAATGGGAAGTTTGTTGCCAGAAGGAGATAAAACTCCTGTTTTTGCGCAGCTATATATTTACGACTCAAAGAATGAAATACAAAATAGAATCAATAATGTCAGGTATGACACCCTTAATTGATAATGCATTCATCACATAATCAACAAAATGTTAATATAATTATATTCATTTTACACAGCACTATTGACAGCACGTCAACATCAAGCAACTATATCGTAGACCACCAATTGACTGTTGATTTACGCGACATGCTGGATACTATCAACCCATTAGTAGGTCAGTTCAGAATGGCTGGAGAACGGTTGGTCAGGAGAAATGACGAAAACAAATACAGAATGCGCCTTATCGGTACTAGACAGCGAGATGGTAGAAATTACAACCTACCTACAGCTGATGAAATTGGAGGTCTAATAGTAGGAGATTTTGACGCAACAACTAATAAAAGAGACATTATTTTACACTTACATGAGGGAGGTCTTAAAAGAATTAGTGAATTGCACCCGTCATATTTGGCATTACAATACCCATTGTTGTTCCCATATGCAGAAGATGGTTACTGGACAGATATATACCATGTAGGTATTACTGATCATACACCAACAAACAAGAAAACAAGGGTAACAATGAGAGAGTATTTTGCGTATCGACTCCAAGAAAGGGCAGGTGTTTTTTCAATGATACTCAATTCAAGGAGGCTGTGCCAAGAATTTATTGTTGACGCGTACACTATGGTGGAATCTGAAAGGATGTCGTATTTTAAAAATCAACAAAAAGATTTGAGGAGTGAGACATATTCTAAACTTGCAAAATTGGCGGAACAAGAAGATTCTGGGGTCACGTTACGAGGGAAAAAGGTTATATTACCATCGTCATTTACCGGAAGCCCAAGATATATGATGTAGAATTATTTAGATGCCATGACAATATGCAAGGTTTATGGATATCCCGACCTTTTTATCACATTTACGTGCAATCCAAATTGGCCAGAAATTGCACGTTTTGTTGCAGATAGGGGCTTGAAGTCTGAAGACAGACCAGATGCGATAACCAGAGTCTTTAAACAAAAGCTAGACAGCCTAATGAAAGATTTTAAAGACCGGCATTATTTTGGACATTTGAAAGCAGGTATCATCATTACATCTTTATTAGTTGCATCAACCATCATTGATTATATACCATAGTTAACATTATCACCTTACTGCAGCTATTTATACCGTTGAGTTCCAAAAAAGAGGCTTACCACATGCCCATATATTGCTTTTCCTGGAGGAAAATGATAAAATCAAGACAACGAGACAAATTGATCGCTTTATTTTAGCAGAAATACCTGATAAAAATGACGATCCCGAGCTGTACGAGATCGTTACTGATCATATGATGCATGGCCCGTATGGCCGCCAACGTCCAACTTGCCCGTGTACGGTAAACAACAAATGCACAAAGAGATTCCCTAAAGAATTTAACGATGCAACGGTCATAGATGATAGTGGTTATGCACTTTACAAAAGGAGGAACGACGGTTGTTCTGTAACAAAGAGTGGGGCAGAGTTACACAACGGATACGTGGTGCCTTACAATCCAGGGTTGCTTAGACGTTACCAATCGCATATTAACGTGGAATGGTGCAACCAGCTGGGTTCCATAAAATATCTCTTCAAATATATAAACAAAGGTCCAGACAGGGCGACAGCGGCTGTGGAAGACCATGAGATAGATGAAATCAAAGATTATTACGATTGTCGATACCTTTCAGCATGTGAAGCGGCATGGAGGATTTAAAAATTTGACATTCATTACAGATTCCCTCCCGTTGAGCGCTTGCCATTTCATTTAGAAGGTGAGCAGTCGGTTATATTTGATTCGTCAGAAAGTATTGACTGTACGTTGGATAAAGCATCCGTAAATGACACGAAATTTGTCCAATGGATGCAAACAAACAAAACGGATGTACAAGCAAGGAGATTACTTTACCACGAGTTTCCACAGCACTATGTATGGAAACAGGAAGAGAGGGTCTGGGTAAAAAGGCAAAAAGGAACGTCCATAGGACATGTACATCACGTGTCGCCATCAACTGGGGAGCTGTTCTATTTACGAGTTTTAATTAACAAAGTTCCAGGTGCACAAGATTGGATCGACTTTAAAAGGTTCGATGGTGTTACATACAATACATACAAAGAAGCTTTCCAGGCACGCGGTTTACTGCAAGATGATAAAGAATATATCGATGGGTTATTAGAAGCCAGTCTGTGGGGATTTGGAAACTACCTGCGGAAGTTTTATGTCATACTAATTATGACGGATTGCATGTCTAGACCAGAATATGTTTATGAAAAGACGTGGGAAGTAATGGCTACTGATGTACTACATGCAGAGCGAATAAAACGGAATGATCCAGGTGCGTCATTTTGAATATAATAAAATATATTAATTATCTGCAAGGCGTATAAAAAATATACAGTACATTTGTTATGTGCAACAAAATTTACATTAAAGATTGCACATTGTAGCAACAAAGCTTACAGTAACGGTTGTAATTTTGGTTTTCTGTAAATGCTTTGTTAGACTAAAATATAAATATAAATTTTAATTTTGCAGATTTGGAACTCTCTGAAGAACAAAAAAAGAACATATGCCTTACATACATCGAGCACATGCTTCGCTGTAACAATAAAAGTTTAAGAAACATCCCTAACATGCCTTTCCCAAACGAAATGTTCTTTATGGCAAATTATAACAGGCTGATAGCGGATGAGTTAAAATACAACCCAGACGAATTACGCGAACAACACATCAGGTTATTTAGTACATTAACAGACGAGCAGAAAAGTATATATAATACTTTAATGGACGTTGTTAATGGCCAAACAGGGGGGATGTTCTTCGTATACGGGTATGGAGGCACGGGTAAAACTTATCTTTACAAGACATTATCCGCAGCAATTAGATCAAAAGGAGATATAGTATTAAATGTCGCATCGAGTGGTATAGCCGCACTTTTGTTGGAAGGGGGAAGAACAGCTCATTCTAGATTTGTAATTCCCATCAACTTAGTCAATGATTCCATGTGCCATATCCCAGCAGATAGTGAGCTGGCCGAATTGATAAGGGTGTGTAAGCTAATCATATGGGATGAAGCTCCAATGACACATAGACATTGTTACGAAGCATTCGATAGGACACTAAGAGACATATGTAGGACACACCCGTCAATCCCGTCTGAAGAAGTGTTCGGAGGAAAGGTGGTTTTGTTTGGAGGTGACTTTCGTCAAATCCTACCAGTCATCACGGACGGTTCAAGACACAATGTTGTACATGCAGCAATAAACTCTTCGTATCTTTGGGAGCATTGTAAAGTCCTACGATTGACTATTAACATGAGGCAATAATAGACGAAACTTACCCGGATTTAATCAGGAACCTTTATAATCCGACCTTTTTCCAGGAAAGGGCCATTCTCGCACCGACTCATGATCTCGTGGACATGATCAATGACAGAATGCTTAGCCTGCTTCAGGGAGATCAGAAGACATATCTAAGTTCTGACTCAATTGGTATTGATGATGAAGACACCACCTTCAATCCGGAGTTATACACGTGTGACTTTCTCAACAGCATTAAAATATCCGGACTTCCGCGTCATTCCTTGACGCTAAAAATAGGCACACCTGTTATGTGCATGAGAAACATTGATCAAACAGCTGGTTTGTGCAATGGAACTAGGCTCCAAGTTCGGAGGCTCGGTACTAACATTATTGAAGCAACAATCATATCGGGTGGAAGTATCGGTAGTATTTGCGCTATACCACGTATGGTTTTAAGTCCTTCAGATACCAAAATACCTTTTAAATTTAACCGAAGACAGTTCCCGGTAGCACCGTGCTTCGCAATGACTATTAATAAAAGCCAAGGTCAAACATTGACGCAGGTAGGATTGTTTCTCCAACGCCCAGTGTTCTCACACGGACAGCTTAATGTGGCAGTGTCTCGGGTCAGGAGCAAGAAAGGTATAAAGATACTTTGTTGTGATGAGGATGGGAAATACGCAAAAGCAACAACGAACGTTGTGTATAAAGAAGTGTTGTTTCGCATTTAAAAGGGTGTTGTAAGTATACAGATTAGCAATATCAAACTTTAATTTAAATTGAATTATAACTAAACGTTACCTTGATCCACGGTAACTCAAAACAAACTTCAATTACCTCCTTACTCTGTCTCGATTCCTTTCTATTTCCTTGCTTCTGACCCTCTCGGTTCTTCTTCACATGAACATGAAGCATTTTGTAAAATATCTCTATTCTAAAACATATTTGCCTTTATAAGTTCATACCACTATCTTAGTAGGTATGGTATTCCACAAAACTTTCCAAGAGGAAGAACAAATACCATAACTAAAGAAACATTAGTATTAGTTAGTAAAGGCGCTTCATGCTTAAGTTGGAGACGATTTTGTGCTTCTTGCATGAAAAAGGATAAAGTGCTTCATATTCGAGTGAATAAAAAAGGAGAAAATAGTGACGACTAAAAAAAACAAAGGGAAACAAAACTTGTTGAACCAAAAAAATGATATAATTAGGTAATAAAATTCATGGACATAGTTCGTTAATAAATAAATCGTATTGGTAACAACAAAATGTCGTAAGTAAAATTATAAGTTCAAGATTGTAGCTTTACATTTTCTTTACGCGGGTACCCAATTTTATATCAAATATAATTTTGTCTATCTATATTCATTAAATGTATCACACTTAGATAATATTAGAATACAAAAATGTATTTTCATAAATGAATTCAATATCGGTTACTAATACAAAAGCATGACAATTATTGAAATCTAGGTAAACTAAACTTTCCATATACTCTATCATATCTGTACGCTAACTGTTAGTGGGAAATTATACTTCACAACATTTTGTAAAAGAATTTGCAAGATTGTGTGTACCACCATGCACTAAGTCTTCGCAAGATCAGAAGCTGTCAAAAAGTTGCCCGTGTAGTTCAAGCCTGATCGGGAGTACAGACTACATCCGCCGTGGCTTAATTACAATCAGGATAGATAATCTAAGGCCCGATATCTGAGCCCAACTCTAAAGAGTTAAGTAAACCGACCATTTATGGTTCAATGATGCCCGGATCTACACGCCGATCCGTTCCCCCCCAAAGATTCCCATAAATAGCCGATCACCACCGGAATGATACAACACTTTGATCGATTGCAAAGACAAAAGCAAAAGGTTTCCAATGCTCGCACTTGCAAATTGTTTTGTAAAATTTTGTGAAGTTTGATTACCTAAAACAATCATCTAGCTATGTAACAGTCCCCCTTCCTAATAGACGTTTTCACAAGATAAACAGTCACATTAATCAGAACTTAAACTAAATCACAACAAAAACCATGCAAGCACGAAACTATATTTGACCTTAGACTACTTTAGTTTCAACAACAATAGCGACCTTAAGACCTGTAATGGCAACTATAAACTAAAATCAATGTAAACTAAACTTTCCAAATACTTTATCATATCCGTACACTAACTGTTAGTGGGAAATTATACTTCACAACATTTTGTAAAAGAATTTGCAAGATTGTGTGTACCGCTATGCACTAAGTCTTCACAAGATCAGAAGCTGTCAAAACAATTGCCCGTGTAGTTTGAACCTGATCGGGAGTACAGACTACATCCGCCGTGGCTTAATCACAAGCAGGATAGATAATCTGAGGCCCGATATCTGAGCCCAACTCTACAGGGTTAAGTAAATCGACTATTTATGGTTCAAGGATGCCCGGATCTACACGCCGATCCGTTCCCCCCCAAAGATTCCCGTAAATAGCCGATCACCACCGGAATGATACAACACTTTGATCGATTGCAAAGACAAAAGAAAAAGGTTTCCAACGATCGCACTTGCAAATTGTTTTGTAAAACTATGTGAAATTTGATTTCATGAAACAACTATCTAACTATGTAACAGTCTCCCTTCCTAATAAACGTATTCAAAAGGTTTCCAACGCTTACACTTGAAAATTGTTTTATAAAATTGTGTGAAGTTTGATTAACTAAAACAACTATCAAATTAATCAAAAGGTTTCCTAATAAATGTATTCAAAAGATGAGCAGTCAAATTAATCAGGTCTTAAGCTAATTCACAACAAAAACCACACAAGCACGAAACTATTTTCAACCTTAGACTACTTTAGCTCTAACAACAATAGCGACCTACAAAATGCGCCAAAGACTGCAATTCCCATGATCTATAGCCATGGCAGCCTATAACAACATGAAATGCAATATTGCTAATTACAACCACCAGCATACTACAATAACGAGTTGCGCATATCAAACTACAAATGTCAAGAGTAACAACAACGGAAATCATATTATTAAGGATCGTGTGAAATAACAACGCAACAAGCTTTCTCATCAATACCAAACCAAATACACCTACCTACAACCTGTTTAAATTTATGACATGCATCTATAATTTTTATTACCGTGTTCTGAAAAAAGATAATCACAGTCTAATCAATAAAATTAATCAAGAAGTAAGCTAAAACACGGGAAAAAGCATACAACCACATAACTATCTCCGACGCCAGACTACTTAGTTTGCCTTCAACAAAATTCAAAACCCATAAAACTCCCAAAAGCTTACACCCCCCTGATCTATAACCATTACAGACTATAACATGTAACAGATGGAGTATAAAAAATTAGCGACTACCAGCATAATAATAACGATCTTAGGAAACAATACAACAATATCAGGTTTCATCAAGATCCAACAAAAATTTACCTACCTACCAACTGTATTCTCTTATTATGCTCCTAAAAAACTAATTCATAAGATGATTAATCAAACTAATCGAAAGATAAGATCATATATATATATATATATATATATATATATATATATATATATATATATATAATCAAGAAATAAGATAATTTAGGGCTTCATGTTATTGGTGAGTAAGCCATGTAGCACGGATTAGCAGAACGTAAACAAAATTATACAATCACGATTGTATCGATCACCTTTTAATTTAGCCGGGCACAAGTATTTTGATCGGTGAAGGTTTGGTATTTTCTATGATGTGTTTGTCTGATAAGAGGCCAAAAATAAGGCAAGTTGATTGGTTTGACTTCAACTCATCTTTATTTTCACTTATGGTCTCAAAAAGTTTATTGAATTAATTATTTACATAAAAATACACTTACATAATACACTTCATGGATGCAATTTCTTTTTTTTTTTTAAATTCGAATTTTATTTGTGTAAAAAATGTACGTTGTACAAGTTAGGTAACCCTAATAAAAAATATACTCAAAACGTATACGTAAAAGAAGTCACACCTCATTCATAATATCATTTTTCTCAAAAACCCTAATGTTCTTTTCTGATTTGATGTGTAGGTTTTCGGTTTCTTTGTTGGTAATATGTATACAGGTATGTTGTTTATAGTGGTTTCATATGTACTCAAAAAACTATTATTCAACTGTTTTTTTTTTTTTTTTTTTTTTTTTTTTTTTTTTTTTAATTTTAGCTATGGGTGATTGAGGTATCCTTTGATCAAGTGTGTATTTGTTTTTTCTTTTTTTTACAACACCAATTTCTCTCCCACCCTTCCTAACCAGTCATCGTTAACAATTCATCAACACTTGCAAATCCGATCCGTCTGTTCTCAGTGATCCTTCCCTATCTTTCTTATTTACATAAATATACACTTCATGGATGCAATTTCTTAAAATTACACTTACATAATACACTTCTTGGATGCAATTTATTAATATACGAGCGATACAGTAAGTACTTTGTGTTTTTTGGTTTTTGATTATATAAGACTGCTATATTAGGGGGTTTCTGTGATGTTGCAAGGTACGTTTTCTATCAATGAATTCAAGTTTTACTTATCATCAACTTATGTTTTCTTAAAACTACCACCGAATTATTTATTTAGGGTTTTTTTGCATTTTTTTAGAATATATGAAATATCTACGAAAAAAATCTAATCTTGATGGTTGAATTCGTAAACGATATGATGATGCCTTATTCCGAAAATCATATTGGTACGATAATTGAACAAACTTACCCGGATTTGATCGATAACCTCTATAAACCAACCTTATTCCAACAAAGGGCCATCCTCACACCAACTCATGAGCTTATGGATGTAATCAATGACATAATGCTTACACTACTTCTAGGAGAGCATGGTTGTTTCTCTAACTTCAAGTGTTCTCACACGAATAGTTTTATGTGGTAGTATCTCATGTCAAGAAGAAGAGAGGTTTGATTATCATTTATTGTGACGAGGATGTGAAATATTCTAAATCGACAACGAACGTTTTGTCCAAAGAAGTGTTGTTTCGCATTTAAACATATATTGTAATAATACAAATTAACCATATCAACCGTTCATTCACATTGGATGTTTTTTATTTACTTACAAATTATGAGTTAGAAATATAGATTCAAAAGTCTTTGTTTTGCAAGGAGGCTGTGCCAACAATTTTTTGCTATACATATTTCTAACCTTTTTTCAATGTACAACAGCAAGCACATGGTTCAGATTAAATGTCACGGGAACATCATCACAAAATATAACAACACATAACCTGTTAAAAAATCTTGCACTTTAACACCTTCCAGAACAACCACATGTTCGGTTGTAGATGTTACAAGTGCTGCTACAATTAAAATATCATTTACACACTACAGTCATAAGCATCATTAATCTAAGTCGCATGCATTAGTAATCTAACTTATGTTCGTACGCCTAATTTTTAGATACACAGCCAGCAAAAGACCATTCCTTCCCATGTATACCCACGGGGAAAATATTGATAATAAAATTGTCTAGACAAGAGCTAAGAAAGGGCTAATACGATGTTGTGACAAACTTAACAAACGTGAAATACCGGGGTTACGTTTTGGTTGCCTTCCAAAATTTCCACAACAGTGTTAACAAATTTGAACCGCAACAATTTCCCAGTCCTGAATCTACACATGTTCTCAAACACCCTAAAATTCCCGGTGAGCTTAACTTGCTGCTCCCTATTTGTTCTTTTTATATCATTTATCGTACGAACCTTCACGGGAAACCTCTCATCATCACGCACCAGAAACGCCTGTTCGTATGCCCGCATTTGATGATGGCCAGCAAACTCCACGGTCACGATCTGTCATAAAAAAAATATACAAAAAAAAAATAATAATAAAAAAATAACAGAAAAAAAAAAAAACAAACAAACTTCAAACATCACACAATAACATAATATAACCAAGGTAAATGAGAAAACTCAAAAATAATACTACGTATTCCTTGAATACTTACCACATGGTAGAATTCGAGGAAAATTCCATTAAGCTCAACATAAAAGACAGCATTTTCATCGTTATGGCTGGTATGTCCTTCTCATGTGCAGATATGATGGGCTCTTTTGTCTGCAATTGCAATTAATAAAAACACACGACTTCTTACAACACATATATTCTGTTTGAAACACATCAGCAAACATTGAAATGTACAAACCTTCCATGGCAAACAATGGTATTCCACGACCAGGTAACCTCAGCAATGTTGGATAAACAATTTCCGGATATAAGCAAGTGCCATCCTTACGAAAGAGCGCCAGATTCAATTTGTTATCTCCTAGATTGGTGAAGACCATCGGATGACTTATGCCAATTTCCAAATCGTCAACAAGTCTTTCCCAGCGGTTGCCAAACAACCTATTGGACCTTACGACACTGTTCGCATCCAATTTAACCCTTTCATGCCTCACCTTAACCCTCAGCCCGTTAGCATAAATTTTGAACCTGTCTTTCCATATATCTTGCAGAAAATCTCCCAGTAGAATCTGAATTACACAAAACAGGAAAACCGGTTAAATGAGTAAAAAAATCAATAATTACAGGATTAAAACACAGTTTTTTCCTCACAGGCATCAAATTAATATCTACTCTGCTTTCAGTTAAATGAGTCCAAACAAAGCTCACATTCAGTTTTTGAGACCAACTTATATTGTACTTATTTTAGTTGAACGTTAACTCATAATGTCTACAAATCTAAGCAAACCCAACCTATATGTAAAAGACAAAGAATAAAACATTCGTACCAGTCCTCCAACCATAAACCTGACCAAACACCTTACAACTCTACGACCCACAACACGTCTGTCGTAACCAGGGGCTTCACTACCATCCTCATTGTACCCGGTGACGTAGAAAGTGTGTAACCCCTCCTTCACAAAATGCAATCTTTTAACTGATGATGGCAAATTGTCTTGAACAAACATTCCCCACTCATGTCAATAAAGCTGAACTTCACCTTCAACGACCCTAATTAAACATACATATCTGTATCTGTTATTGCCATTAACAAAAATATAATCTTCATCGTCGTAAAATCTCTCCTTAAACACTTTGGGCAATTTCTGCACAATAAAAAGTTTCAATAAGTTATACACTTATAATCCTGTGTTACTAAAAATACAAAACATCCTCAGCTGAAAATCTATAGTCACATGTATATACGGATGTAAACCTGGTATTCTTGGTTGGTTCCTGAATTAAAACGGCACAAGAATTGTTGATCCATCTTGGTTCTTACAATCCTGAAGATTCAATACAGTCAGTCTAATACAGTTGAATTCGTTATTACAACAAACATAAACACGTTGTAGAACCATGTCAGATTCCATTAACAAATCACAACATAATTATCCACTTGAATATCATACACATTCAAAGCTCAAGTTAATCAAACCCTTTATGAATCACATTGTAGTGACTCATATGTATTTTTAATATTTTACACCAATTTAAAAGATCCATAACAGCGTTTTATGTAAAAAAATATAGAGGGGTCTTAGGGCAACACATAATCACCCTCTAATCTATGTCCCATCTTAGTCGACTTACTTCAAGATCAACGTAAATAACAACTTTCATTCCTTACAAAACAACTTTCAATTCTTAAAATCTATAATAATATCATACAATTGCAACATACTAATACCGATTTTAAAAACAATAAACAAAACCATGGCATATTTTAATCACGGTCTAACCAAAACCACCTAACGACAAATGATTAAAATCGTTCAAAACAACTAAAAATTACCTTGATCCACAGTAACTCAAAACAGACTTCAATTACCTCCTTACTCTGTCTCGATTCCTTTATATTTCTTTGCTTCTAACCCCCTCGGTTCTTCTTCACACGAGCATGAAGCATTTTGTAAAATATCTCTATCATCAAACATACTTGCCTTTATAAATTCATACCACTCTTTTAGTAGGTATGGTATTGCGCTTAACTTTTTAAGAGTTGGAACGAATACCATACCTAATAAAAAAAATAGTATTACTTAATAAAGGCGTTTCATAATTAAGTTGGAGACGATTTTCTGCTTCTTGCGTGAAAGAAGATAAAGTGCTTCATATTCGTGTGAATAAGAAAGGAGGGAATAGTGACAACTTAAAAAAACAAAGAAAAACAAAGCTTGCTGAACCAACAAGCGTATAAGTAACAACAAAATATCGTAAATAAAATCAGTTTTAAATCAAATATAATTTTGTCTATCCATATTCATTAAATGTATACAACAACTCACACTCAAATATTATTAGAATACACAAATGTATTTTCATAAATAAATCAAATATCAACTACTAATACGCAAACGTCCTTAAAATACCCTACTGAATAGCCACAATGAATACCTATTAATTTACATGTATTATCAAATAAGAACTATACAAAAAATAGATTGTATTTTTTAATTTTAAGATGTGATTAAAAACACCCTGCTAGATATCCACAATGAATACAAGTAAAACACTCTAACTAACCAACAAACAATTGCAAACCAAACTAAAATAAGATCATATTCATTTAAAGTCATAATGTTTGTACATACCCACAGTTAACCTTCAGAACATCAAAAGAGAAACACATCATGGACGATTAAAGATATACACTATTTCAAAACCATAGACAGCCAACTTGAACAACTTTCCCAAAAGGTATGAACCATAAACATTAAGATAATCTAAAACAAACTTAAGCTAAGATATACATAACCCAAGTGACTTCCCACAAGATATACCAAACAGAAAGTCAAACCAAAAGACAATATCTTCAACACCATAAACATATGTAGCACATCAGATCTCCATTAACCCCAACTTATCCAGGAAAGAAAATAAATCGCGCAGTCGAGCATGTTTTTTCGCAATACATAAGAGCAACCCAGCAACTTCAGCCAAATCTTCTGTCTGCATCTTCATCATATCATCGATGGAATGCAAAGATGAGTCTGAGCCACAAAGGAGCTGAAGTTCTTTTATCATTTGGTCCCTATGATCAACCCCGCACTAATTTCTAAAGCCTTAGACATCAACTCTTCTCCATCCTTAAAAGTAACATAAATTTCACGCCTATAATGGACAATCATCATGTCCTTAACAAGTCTTGAGTTAGCAATTTTTGCTAACTGGTCAAGAACAACTAGACGAGATTTCATTCCTAAGCTTAACAACTGCGTTAATGTGACCTGAAAGCCCTAACAAATAAAACTTTTATTATCTTCTCACCATTCTAAACTATTTTTTACTAACCGATAAAGAGGAAATAGTGCACACACTTAAAGATATTTACAACCGTTTTTCATGTAAAATGCAATAACGGGTAATTCATATTACACAAAACAACTATTTCAGACCTTAGACTACTTTCTTTACCCACTATGAAACAACATCATTACGATATTTTTCACCAATACCCTAACAAATTAACACTTTTCCTAAAAAACATGTTTACAAAATAATCAATCAGCTTTAACAGAACGTGAGCTAAAACACAACAAAAACGATTCATTCGCGGGCCTACTTCAGAGCTTAAACTACTTATTTTAGCTTCAACAAAAATCACATCAGACAACAAACTCTCAAAAGCTTACAACCCCCATGATCTATAACCATGACACACTATAGCAAACAGGTTTCATCAACATCTACCCAAAAAACAACGCCCTACCAACTGTATTATCTCTTATTATGTTCATAAAGAATAATACATAAAAATAATTAACCAAGTTAATTATAACACATGATCAAACACAAAAAATGGAACATGCAACTACAAATTATTAGCTTAAGTATACAGTTAAAAAAATATAATTAACAGATCAAACGATTCAGGGTTTAATTCTTTCATAAACTAAATCAGGTAACAGGGATTAACAAAACGTAACCAAAGATATAAGATCAAGATTGCACATTTCACCTTTTTTAGATCCGGTCACGGATATTTTTGAGAAGTTAATATTTGGTTTTTCGATAATGTAATGATTATTAGTGTGAAGAAGAGATACAAGTAATTATATCGGGTGAGATGAAAAGACATTGTAGCAAGTCTATAGGAATAGCATATTAATGAGTATGCTACACAACTTGCATGTTCTTCAAATATGTTTCTCTTAATAGTTTACAAACAGAGTGTCATGCCATAACAAAAAAAAATAAATAAATAAAAAATAAAAAAAAAAAAAAAAAAAAAAAAAAAAAAAAAAAATCATGCCATAACATAAAGGAAAAAAAAATTACATCAAAATAGAGTTGCATAATAGAGTTCGTGGATGCAGTTTCTTAATATAGCAACTGAAATTATAAGATCAAGATTGTAGATTCATGTTTTCTTTATCCGGATACACATTTTTTTTTTTTATCAAATTTACTTTGGTCTATTAAATTTAATACATTTTTTTTTTGATCAAATATACTTTGGTCTATTAAATTTAATGATAATACTTATTCTCTTGAAAGTAATAAACTGACATGCTAGTATTAAAGGAGCTCCTTTCGAGCTATTGTACGGGCGGAAGTGTAGGGCTCTTATATGTTGGAATGAGGTTGGTGAACGACTCATTGAAGGTCCCGAGTTGATTGAGGTAACTAATGAGAAAGTTGCCATTGCTAATGAGAATCTCAGGGAGGCTAGAGCTCGACAGAAAAGTTATACTGATCGTCATCGTCGTACGTTGGAATTTAGTCCTGGTGATCATGTTTTTCTTAAAGTTTCTTCATTTCGTGGTGTTAAGCGTTTTGGTATGAAAGGGAAACTTTGTCCGCGATTCATTGGTCCTTTCGAGATTTTAGACCGAGTTGGTGAAGTTTCTTATCATTTGGCACTTCCTCCGCAACTTTCTCATGTGCATAATGTGTTCCATGTATCTCTTCTGAGGGGATACAATTATCATCCGCTCCATGTTGTTACTTATCCTTTGGATCAGATTCGAGAAGATTGGTCTTATATTGAGGAGCCTGAGGCTATTTTGGAGCGTCAGGATCGGGTCATGAGAAACAAAACCAATTCATTCGTTAAAATTATTTGGAGGAATCATCCCGAGAGTGAGGCTACTTAGGAGACCAAAGAATCGATGCAAGCTAGTTATCCACATTTCTTAGCGTGATTCGGTACGTATTCGTTTGATTTTCCTACTTCAAATTTCGAGGAAGAAAGTTTTCTTTTAGAGGGGAAGAATTATAATAACCTAAAATGTTATTCCTTAATCCGTGGCTAACTTGAACTTGAACCGATTGTAATCTAAGTAACCATGAACTATAATATGAGAATTTGCAAAATATAAAAGCTATAATGTAAGCTACATAAAATCGACATGCATGATTAAACAAGCACTTATGTCACACGCCTAATATGTGACATAAGGTCCAAAAAAATAAAAATTTGTACACAACATTGGCATGAAAATTTCTAGAAGATATTTTGATTTTTGAAAACAAGGACTTGGTCACTTATCCTCCCCTCTTTGCTCGGCTGAAAGTCCAGCCAACAAACCCTTAAATTACTCAATATAACCACCTAGTATACACATTTGAAGACACATAAAACCCTAAAAATATACTCAAGATTGGTTGTGTCATTCGATTGGAAAAGTGGTACGAAAAGCGAAGGGGCTTTGGTTTGGTTCGAATAGGGTTTCTTTGTGGGTTCAAATTTTGGTTCCTTTCTACCTCGTTCGGTTCTTGAATCAACACAAGGTATAGCTCACTCTTGATCTGGTTTTCTCGACATTTATGCATCTAACATGTTCATAAAATGATAACCTTAAATCTAGCTACATTCGACTTAAAAATAATACACATGAAAGGATTATTGATCGCATGAAATGGTAAAAATGCCACATAAAATAATGAATCTATGCAATGTACATGTCGATCCTTGTTCTAGCTTTATTACTAATCGAATCAGGGTATACATGAGCCTAAAATCTGGTTTTGGAACATTTGTATATGCCATAAAAACCTGGAAATAATGCACGAGTCATGAAGTCATAATACATGTCAAGATACAAGTTTCAATGGTTAATAGAATCTGGTCGCATGCATGGTTGTAATCTCTTTTATAAGAATATAAGTGACATATTTATGGTGGCATAAAATTGTGAATGGTGGGAGTATATATGTATAGATGTAGGGTGTTAATATGGATATTAAATAATTAGATTTCATGCGTGTGTAAATGGGTTTAGGATACATGTTAAAAACTGGTCTTATGTGTAGGGATTAATGATTTAGTTCATGAGTGTACGGCTGTTATATATGGGGATCGAAAAGAGGGGATCAGGGTTTGTTCTAGTGTCTTTTGTGTGATAATATGGTGTGAAGAGTGTGTGTCGATATGGGGTTTAAGGTGGCAAGGTAGTTCGGGTACATACATGGGTAAAAGGGTCTATTATACATACTAAAAACCTGATGTTATGTGTGTGGAAAAAGGGTGTCGAGTAGGTTAAAACTAGGGCTTGTTTGGTTGTTAATATGTGTGTCGAATTGGCAGGAAACAAATTCGAATATAGATTAAATATGGGGTCTTATGTGTTCACTATTTTGGGATCAAAATTGGGGCGTTTGTGTGGTCTGTTCTTGCGTGAAGTACGAATAAAGGTAATAAGGTTGTGGTGTCATATGGGCTAGCAAAGGGACGTAGAGTGTATGTGTTTTGGTGTCAAGAAAGCAAGGGTCGGATGGTGGCTATGGTTGGGTCGAATGTGGTTTGAAGATGTGTGGTTTTAAGTTATGTTGGTCTCGTTAAAATGGGCAAAGAAAAAGGGGGTTTTGGGTCGAATTGGTTAGGGCAAGAAGGAAGAACATGAAGTAGTGTTGGGTGTGTACAAGAGAATGTGTGTGGTGTGTCGAATGCATGGCTATATGTGGGTTAAAACGGGTCAAAAAGGGTAAAGCACAAAAAGGTTATTGGGTTGTTTTTATATGTCGAATTAGGGTTTAAATACCCAAGTAGGGTTTATTTGCATAAGTATTTAATGAGGTGCATAAATATTCAAAATATAAGAATTGGTCATACAATTATGTAATTTACATGTTAAACCCAGAACTTTCATAAAATGAATGTTTAAACCCTAAACTATTATAAGTTGTCATATTAAACCCTAAACTATAATGTTGTTCATATTAGTCTTAAGTTTACTTAATTGTCATTTATAATCTTAAAGTTACTAAATCGGGAAACTTACTAAAAATAGAAAGTTATTAAAAGTGGAAAGTTTCTAAAAATAGAAAGAAACCTTAAATGGGAAACCTAAATAACTATAATCAGTAAACTTGTAAAATGAGCTTATAAGTAATACATGATCATTAATTTGTATAGGTTCGGTGAAGAAGGAGTGATTCCCTGTTTCGGTGTGTTTTCTCATTTTGTTGGTTGCTTTGCATAAGGTACAAATATTCTACCCTTTCTCAATAAGGGTTCTGATCTCATGACCTTTTGATCCTTGACTTGATTCGTTTTCTTGATTTGACATGATCCTTTGCTATGATCCTTTGCTATGATCGCTTTTATTATGAGCTTTGCTATTATCCCATTTATGTGATCCTTTGTTATGATTCAGTTGATTTGAGCCATTGCTATGATTCCCTTTGATATGATTATATGGTATGATATGATTTGTTCTGTTTTGTCGCCCGAGCTAACTAGTCATGGAGGTACCATAGCCATGTCATTGAGGCACCAATGGCATGGCACTTTCTGTGAAGGTGTGATTGATCCACGGTGTCCCCATTTGATATGATGTGATATGATATGAGATCTCTTGGCCATTTTGATATACATGTATAATTGTCTAGTACATGGTACATATATGATTTTTTTTTTTTTTTGTGTTGGGGGGGTATGGATGCATCCTAGGCTTATATGATTTGATATGTGATATGATATGATTTGATTTGGTGACTGGCTGTGAGTGCCCTACACCCCACTCACTATTTGGTACTTAGAGGCCTCCCCTCTCCGTACACATATGATTTGATATGATATGTATATGTGATTATGTGGTCTATTCGAGTGGCTCGTTTAGACAGGCTTGTGGTTATCTGTTAGGTTTCTTTGGTCCATTCGAGTGGCTCGTTTGGACGTGTTCGTTGGCGTTCTTATTTGATTCTTAGTGTTATTCTGACTCATGATATTTATTTATTTGATCCATTTGATTCATATTCGGTTGCTTATGCTTATTACCTTTCTGCTTTGTATATATATCTGTTCACTAGGCATTTTAAGCTCAGCCGTGTTTTTTTTTTTCATGCGGCAGGTAATAAGCGGGATGCGGTGTAAGAGTGATGTGAGTAGGAGTAGAAGACCTACCTTATTTAGATTCCCATTGTCTTGGATATGTTTTGGACTTATGTTGGATATTTTATTTCATTTCATTTCATTTGGATATTGTTTAGACTTTTGGGAGCTTGTAATTTGTAAGTCATGATGTTCTTGACTTTGCTTTATTTATGAAGTCTTCCGCTTGCGTTTATTTTGTATGTTCTGATAGACACCATAATGTGGCATCTTAACCAAGGTCGGGTTGGGGTGTTACAGAATGTGTATGTAGCACAGGTGATATAACACATAAGCTAAATGTTAAATCAAGTACGTCGCATACATTCAGGCTTTTATCACAGTTAATTCTTCTAAAGGAGACATGCTGATGAACTCAAATAAGTACATTTTATTACTATCATTTATCCTAATTATTTGGCTTGTTTTATTATATTATGTATGAGGATTGATACTTAATCGTTTACTTTTGTAATTCTCAGGTAAAAACAAGCATTTGGTGAAACTTGGCGATTTTGGACTTATTATGGAGCAAAACATGCAAGAAGTTAAGAGTCTACTGAAATGTACAAGATCAAGACATTCTGCTCCAGATGCGCCGCATCTCGCTTATTACATACGGCGCATCACTATCCAGATTTCACCAGATACGATCCAAGATACAAGAGGACATGCGCCGCATCTATTTATGGAGTTACGCCGCATCTTCTGGCGGTGTACGAATATTCCTGAATATATTAATCTTGGACCCCACGCGAAGTTAAGTCAATGCGCCGCATCTACTTACTAGATGCACCGCATCTTACCCTCAGACAGAAACTATAAATACCCCAAAGACCAGACGAATTAAAGGGTTCCAAAGTTCGAAAGAAGACCGAAGTACAGAAACCTAGGACGAATTCAGACGAATAGGCAGCACAAGACACACCCAAACGAAGATACAAGAGCTGTAAGAAGGTGCTGCATGTGTTTAATTCATTAAGTAGTTTTGTTTTATTGTGTTAGTAAACTTTAATTCATCAAGATTGGTGGCTTGTGTAATGTGACAACGGAAAGATTGCACTCCCTTAAAACTGCTTTCTCATTAATTAAAGTTTATATGTTGATGTCTTTGGTGACTTTTATTAGTGCATTGATAACCTTTGTGTCTAGCTGAGCGTTGATCGGGTCACCATGCCTCTGCCCTCGCCTATTTATTAGATCGCCTATGCATTCTATCGTCTGTAGAAAAGTAGGAAGAAAGATAAATAGGATAGTAATAAGTAATCATTAAGGGTTTACTCGCTGATAAGATTAGAACCAACGAGAAAGGACTTAATCTCGGTGCGTTGCATCGAACTATACACTTCATATAAAACTAGCAATAAAACAAGTGACAAACTACTTATCTATCAGGACAGTCTTCTTATTGTCTCAAGTATTTATCTGTGTACGTGTGTGCTATTCGCTGATTCGTGCCTATTGGTTTAGTTTATTATTTAATTGCAACCAAATCGTGCCAGTCTCTCAGGCTGAACCCCCTTGCGTTAGATTAGGTTGTATAGCTAACTTAATTTATTAAAATACTGATTAGAATAACGAGATAATACGTTCCACTCTTAGTGATCGACACTCTACTTACCATTATATTCATACTGACCGGGTACACTGCTCGTTAAGTGTGTGTGTTATTGATAAGTCGGCTAAATATAAATTTAAAACTTGAGTAGGCATTAATACTGCTAAACCGCAACGACACATCGCACGCATCAAGTTTTTGGCGCCGTTGTCGGGGAGTGAATTGTTATTATCTGTTAATTTGATTAGTATTTTAATTAGGTTTTTAATTTTTTTTATCTAACCGCTAATTCTGTTGTATATTAGGTTAATTTGCATTCATTGTATTATTTTGCATATTTTCTGTTTTTGTGTGTTATTTGTTTGCTTTTATTTTTGTTTGTTTTCGTTTGTGTTTTATTTGTTTTTATTTTTCGTATTTTTTGTATTCTGCTATCGTTGTACTGAGCTAAATCGAACGATACGGCGCATCTGATCTCTCAGATACGGCGTATTGCGTTCAATTTTTTTATAAAATACAACGCGTTTAATTAATTCGATACGACGCATCTTTTCCCCAAGATACGGCGTATCTGTTTTTGATAAAAAAAATTTTCTAAACATTAACGCCATACGACGCATCTGCTTTAGCAGATACGGCGTATCTATTATTTTAATTAAAAACAGTTTTCGAATTTTTAAACAGATACGGCGTATCGATTTTTATCGATACGGCGCATTTTCTGAATCAAAAATCTTATATTTTGAAACGTAACGAAAATACGGCGCATTAACTTTTGTTAATACGACGCATTTAATTTTAAATAAATATCGATTTTTGATAATTAATACTGATACGGCGCATTCTAATTTCTAAGCGGCGTATCTATTTTCTGAATAAAGTCTGATTAAATTTTAACGATCATAAGATACGGCGTATCCAACTTTTTGGATACGGCGCATCGTCTGCAGACATCAGTTATTTTTATTCTTATATCCGTTTCTATATTCATTAATTTCTCTTCTAGCGAACAAATCCTACTGATGATTTTACCTATGATGACAGATTTTGCTATGGAAGACATGTCAGTGAACGGATATCTTGCTAAGGAACTCTTGCTTTCGGATTCATTCAATGTGCTCATGATTGATACGGATTTATTCTCTTGGGAGACCCCTCTTGAAGCTGCTTTTAAGGAATTCATGTTTTTATGCAACATTGACAAAGGGGTATTCTCTTATGATGTATTTGTGAAGTACACTGGAGATGAATTGTTGTTCTTATGGCCTATCATTGAATCCAAAGGATTGACTTGGACTACTATCGAAGAAGATGATGGGAAATTCTATCTTGCATACATGGACTCAAGCAACAAAAGCTGTGGTGGAGGCAATACCTAAATCTCTTACATGCCTTATTCTGAACAGTACTGGGGATTAAATGAGAATTATCTGGACGATGAACGAATTTATGCTGTGGCAGAGTTACTATTTCATGGCAGGTTGGTAAGATTGATGGACCTCTCCCTCAATGATTGGCCTGAACTTAAATATGGTAGTCCGAAATTTGCCCCTGCAAATGAAGTTAAGCAGATTATGACTTCATGGTTAACACGGAGTTTTAGGGAGCAATTTAACGAGTTCATGGAATTAAGGAGGAAAATGATTGGAAAATCTTTCTTTGACGTTAACCACGATCCTAACGATGTTAATTTTTCAGAGTGGTTGGCTAGTAAGTTCAATAACCATAAGAGCATGGATCGAGCTACTAAAGATGCGTTATGGGAATATATTGGATGAGAGGAGAAGATGAAGAGGTAGAGAGCGACTATGGGTCGTCACTTCATGACTCAACAGTCAATGAGGACATTGAAGAATTATTCAGAATAGACATTGAAGTGTTCGATTATGAGACACCCTTGTGCAAGCAATTCAAAGAATTTAATTACCTTCTTCAAGTCGACAATGATGTGCTTACTGGAGATCTACCAGGATTTAAGACTTATGATGATTTCAAAAACACCTGGTGCTATGAATGGAATGACCAAATACCATGGGTTTGGGATAAACCATGGGAATTTGAGCACATTAATCACACCTGTACACCCTTCGTTTTCAAGGATGGGAGTAGTGTTTGGCCGACCTGTGATTATAAGGATGACGGAACCTGTAATGGGGGAAGTATAATTGGGATGAAAAGGGTTGGAAACGATGTAACCTTTGAAGACTATGAGTGGTACGATAATGTTGAAGACTGCCCACAAAAAGCGGAGGCTTTGCATGAAAAGGGTAGAATTGAATACTTGAAAGGACTCAAGGGAACATCAAATACTACTTTCTGGGAATGGGTGCATGAACAATTTGATGATTACACGAAGCTTAGTTGACGGCTACAATGGGAATTGGAAAGAGAGTGGGAGGCAATTCAAGACAATAAGTCATTAATTGATGAACTAGATGACTATTTGATTAAGGACCCTTATTTTAAGTTTGTTGATAAAGGCGAGGAAGAATTCACCAAAAGAAAGTGTCAACTACTTGGGATCCCTTATAATGAGCCACCCATGATTATTTCTGAAAAATTTAAAATCATCAAATATTCTTTGGGACCAGATGAAGAGTATGTTGCGACAAAGACAAAGAGCTATACTAGACTAAGTCGAACGGAAGAAAACGTCGCAAAGCTATACGGGAGCATCTTTCGGATGAAGGAAGAAGGATGGACCGTGACAAGGACTAAATAAAGAGCTGAACGTGAGTCTAACTTGAAGACTCTGGAATAAAGACAAGTGCTTACCGGGAGACAACCCGGATTTATCTTTTAATTTTCTGTTCTGAGTCGAGTCAGTCAGGCCGCAGAGGATACGACGCATCTCAATCCTGAGATGCGACGCATCTCCTGCAATGGTCATATCTTATTTTATTTTTCTGCATTTTTAATTTTCGAATTTAAAACTTTTTATCAGTTTATTTCAATGCGGCGCATCCCTGGTTAAGGATGCGACGCATCTTCTATTCTGATCCGTATTTATTCCAGGATCGATACGGCGTATCTTCTTCCATAAGATACGGCGCATCGACTGACCTGATGATTTTCATTTTTAATTTTTATGTTTTATTTTTCCTAACTACTAATGTATTATGCAAGTTTGAACTTTCTTATCTTAGGTGTGTTTTAAAGTCTTGGTGGTATTATAGATTCCTGTATTTCCTGTGGATACATCAAATATGAAGCTAAACGTTCTAATCCACAAGAAAGATGATTTCTGCTCTTATACAAATGGAGGATCATACCGAGCAAATCTCAGGGGAGTTTTTTTTTTTTTTGTTCTAATTCTTTTATTTTTCAGTTTTTAACCTTTTAAACAAACAACGAGGACGTTGTTTAACTTAAGTGGGGGGATTGGAGAATTAGAACACTTAACACTTACTTGTCCTAAACTTTTCAAAATATGCTTAAAATGTGCTTAATATATCAAAATTAAAAATTTTTAGCATGTTTTTGTTTAAAGTCTAAGTTGCATAGCTGCACACATGACGTTATTTTCAAAAATTATGATTTTTCAAAATTCACAAATCTATGAGTGTGCCGGTGACTTGTAAACTTTAGAACTTGGCTTGTATACTATTCGAGACCACCATAATAAGTATTATTTATATAATTGGAATGACTTGTCTAAATTGGTAAAATTCTAGGATTACACCCAAATAGCCTATTATATGTTATGTGTTATTAGCTAACTACACTGGTTAGTTAACCCCCGTATAAACCCTTTGTTACTCTCATTTTTAGAGTAAGATACCCCTAGAAAAACACTCAGAGCCTTTCCTTTCGTTTCTTACACCTTTGTTAAAATGTTTCGTTACACCTTACACCTTAGCCTACCCTGTAGATTAAAATCCGTGGTTGGTTAATTGCTTTAGGCAAAGTGTGTTTCCTTACATTACCTGTTTTCGCGTGCGTAATTCATTATCTATGGTTAGGTCGGGAAATTGCACATTGCAATTGGAGTGAAAGTAAATATTGTATATCTTTGAGTTTATTTTTCGTATGTTTACTACTTTCACTATAACCGTTATTTCTGAAGTCATGAAAAGTATGAAAAAATTATCCAGAATTATCGTTTTGGTGATGTGGTGAAATTTTACACATCATTGTTTATGTTTCAAAAAAAAAAAAAAAAAAAAAAAAAAAAAAAAAAAATCAAAAAAATAAGAAAAGAAAAAGAAAAAGGAAAAGTTGGATGTTTGTTTTAACCAACTTATGTAAAGTTTTGTATTAAGTGGTTCATATGGCTACTATTTGTTGTATTATATTTATGGATTGAATGGGAGTTGGCAGTTATGGGAACACCAACTAAGGTTTATTCTTTGATTGAGATCTTGTTGAGTATAATTCGTGTCTACCTAAAGCGTGTGTTTCAAGTGTTAAAGCGTGAGTTATTCAATGATATGAGTCTTATTCATGGGATGGTTGGGATAGTGATTAACCACACTTAGGATTTTAATTTATCTGTTTTGTTTATTTTTCATTTTACACCAATTTATATCCCAAAAATTATCCATACCCTGTATTATTCTTTATCCAACCAAACCTTTGATTTATTGAGATTAGGGATTTGAGCAATCTTAAGTATCGTAGTCGTGGATTCGGCTATGTATTTATGATTTTTTCGCCCTTTTTGATATATTATTATTGGTGAAGTTTGGACCTATCTTTAGCCTATTCGAGTTAAGGATTTGAGCAATTGCAAGTATCGTGTTCGTGGATTCGATCATGTATTTGTGATTTTGTCGCCTTTTCTGGAATTTGAGATCGATAGAGATTGAGAATAATTAACCCTTAAACCTCAAAACCCTTTTTACCGCTTTAGACTTGTTATTCCTTGGCTTTAGTGGGGGAGATGTGTATACTTGCCAAGCTTATGATAGAATATTCGTCACGACTGGAGAGTTAATCGAATAGATTTGCTTTTATCAGAATATTTTATTTTACTTCTAATTCGTTAAGTGTTTAGTTGTGTGATTATGACAAAAATGAATACATGCTTAAATATAAAAATAAATCCTAATATCTTTTAGGATACATTTTCATAAGATTAATTCTAAGGTTTACTTGGGGACAAGTAAAGTTCAAGTGGGGGGATATTTGATGAACTCAAATAAGTACATTTTATTACTATCATTTATCCTAATTATTTGACTTGTTTTATTATATTATGTATGAGGATTGATACTTAATCGTTTACTTTTGTAATTCTCAGGTAAAAACAAGAATTTGGTGAAACTTGGCGATTTTGGACTTATTATGGAGCAAAACATGCAAGAAGTTAAGAGTCTACTGAAATGTACAAGATCAAGACATTCTGCTCCAGATGCGCCGCATCTCGCTTATTACATACGGCGCATCACTATCCAGATTTCACCAGATACGATCCAAGATACAAGAGGACATGTTTATGGAGTTACGCCGCATCTTCTGGCGGTGTACGAATATTCCTGAATATATTAATCTTGGACCCCACGCGAAGTTAAGTCAATGCGCCGCATCTACTTACTAGATGCGCCGCATCTTACCCTCAGACAGAAACTATAAATACCCCAAAGACCAGACGAATTAAAGGGTTCCGAAGTTCGACAGAAGACCGAAGTACAGAAACCTAGGACGAATTTAGACGAATAGGCAGCACAAGACACACCCAAACGAAGATACAAGAGCTGTAAGAAGGTGCTGCATGTGTTTAATTCATTAAGTAGTTTTTTTTATTGTGTTAGTAAACTTTAATTCATCAAGATTGGTGGCTTGTGTAATGTGACAACGGAAAGATTGCACTCCCTTAAAACTGCTTTCTCATTAATTAAAGTTTATATGTTGATGTCTTTGGTGACTTTTATTAGTGCATTGATAACCTCTGTGTCTAGCTGAGCGTTGATCGGGTCGCCATGCCTCTGCCCTCGCCTATTTATTAGATCGCCTATGCATTCTATCGTCTGTAGAAAAGTAGGAAGAAAGATAAATAGGATAGTCATAAGTAATCATTAAGGGTTTACTCGCCGATAAGATTAGAACCAACGAGAAAGGACTTAATCTCGGTGCGTTGCATCGAACTATACACTTCATATAAAACTAGCAATAAAACAAGTGACAAACTACTTATCTATCAGGACAGTCTTCTTATTGTCTCAAGTATTTATCTGTGTACGTGTGTGCTATTCGCTGATTCGTGCCTATTGGTTTAGTTTATTATTTAATTGCAACCAAATCGTGCCAGTCTCTTAGGCTGAACCCCCTTGCGTTAGATTAGGTTGTATAGCTAACTTAATTTATTAAAATACTGATTAGAATAACGAGATAATACGTTCCACTCTTAGTGATCGACACTCTACTTACCATTATATTTATACTGACCGGGTACACTGCTCGTTAAGTGTGTGTGTTATTGATAAGTCGGCTAAATATAAATTTAAAACTTGAGTAGGCATTAATACTGCTAAACCGCAACGACACATCGCACGCATCAAGTTTTTGGCGCCGTTGCCGGGGAGTGAATTGTTATTATCTGTTAATTTGATTAGTATTTTAATTAGGTTTTTAATTTTTTTTATCTAACCGCTAATTCTGTTGTATATTAGGTTAATTTGCATTCATTGTATTATTTTGCATATTTTCTGTTTTTGTGTGTTATTTGTTTGCTTTTATTTTTGTTTGTTTTCGTTTGTGTTTTATTTGTTTTTATTTTTCGTATTTTTTGTATTCTGCTATCGTTGTACTGAGCTAAATCGAACGATACGGCGCATCTGATCTCTCAGATACGGCGTATTGCGTTCAATTTTTTTATAAAATACAACGCGTTTAATTAATTCGATACGACGCATCTTTTCCCCAAGATACGGCGTATCTGTTTTTGATAAAAAAAATTTCTAAACGTTAACGCCATACGACGCATCTGCTTTAGCAGATACGGCGTATCTATTATTTTAATTAAAAACAGTTTTCGAATTATTAAACAGATACGGCGTATCGATTTTTATCGATACGGCGCATTTTCTGAATCAAAAATCTTATATTTTGAAACGTAACGAAAATACGGCGCATTAACTTTTGTTAATACGACGCATTTAATTTTAAATAAATATCGATTTTTGATAATTAATACTGATACGGCGCATTCTAATTTCTAAGCGGCGTATCTATTTTCTGAATAAAGTCTGATTAAATTTTAACGATCATAAGATACGGCGTATCCAACTTTTTGGATACGGCGCATCGTCTGCAGACATCAGTTATTTTTATTCTTATATCCGTTTCTATATTCATTAATTTCTCTTCTAGCGAACAAATCCTACTGATGATTTTACCTATGATGACAGATTTTGCTATGGAAGACATGTCAGTGAACGGATATCTTGCTAAGGAACTCTTGCTTTCGGATTCATTCAATGTGCTCATGATTGATACGGATTTATTCTCTTGGGAGACCCCTCTTGAAGCTGCTTTTAAGGAATTCATGCGTTTATGCAACATTGACAAAGGGGTATTCTCTTATGATGTATTTGTGAAGTACACTGGAGATGAATTGTTGTTCTTATGGCCTATCATTGAATCCAAAGGATTGACTTGGACTACTATCGAAGAAGATGATGGGAAATTCTATCTTGCATACATGGACTCAAGCAACAAAAGCTGTGGTGGAGGCAATACCCAAATCTCTTACATGCCTTATTCCGAACAGTACTGGGGATTAAATGAGAATTATCTGGACGATGAACGAATTTATGCTGTGGCAGAGTTACTATTTCATGGCAGGTTGGTAAGATTGATTGACCTATCCCTCAATGATTGGCTTGAACTTAAATATGGTAGTCCGAAATTTGCCCCTGCAAATGAAGTTAAGCAGATTATGACTTCATGGTTAACACGGATTTTTAGGGAGCAATTTAACGAGTTCATGGAATTAAGGAGGAAACTGATTGGAAAAGCTTGCTTTGACGTTAACCACGATCCTAACGATGTTAATTTTTCAGAGTGGTTGGCTAGTAAGTTCAATAACCATAAGAGCATGGATCGAGCTACTAAAGATGCGTTATGGGTATATTGGATGAGAGGAGAAGATGAAGAGGTAGAGAGCGACTATGGGTCGTCACTTCATGACTCAACAGTCGATGAGGACATTGAAGAATTATTCAGAATAGACATTGACGTGTTCGATTATGAGACACACTTGTGCAAGCAATTCAAAGAATTTAATTACCTTCTTCAAGTCGACAATGATGTGCTTACTGGAGATCTACCAGGATTTAAGACTTATGATGATTTCAAAAACACCTGGTGCTATGAATGGAATGACCAAATACCATGGGTTTGGGATAAACCATGGGAATTTGAGCACATTAATCACACCTGTACACCCTTCGTTTTCAAGGATGGGAGTAGTATTTGGCCGACCTGTGATTATAAGGATGACGGAACCTGTAATGGGGGAAGTATAATTGGGATGAAAAGGGTTGGAAACGATGTAACCTTTGAAGACTATGAGTGGTACGATAATGTTGAAGACTGCCCACAAAAAGCGGAGGCTTTGCATGAAAAGGGTAGAATTGAATACTTGAAAGGACTCAAGGGAACATCAAATACTACTTTCTGGGAATGGGTGCATGAACAATTTGATGATTACACGAAGCTTAGTTGACGGCTACAATGGGAATTGGAAAGAGAGTGGGAGGCAATTCAAGACAATAAGTCATTAATTGATGAACTAGATGACTATTTGATTAAGGACCCTTATTTTAAGTTTGTTGATAAAGGCGAGGAAGAATTCACCAAAAGAAAGTGTCAACTACTTGGGATCCCTTATAATGAGCCACCCATGATTATTTCTGAAAAATTTAAAATCATCAAATATTCTTTGGGACCAGATGAAGAGTATGTTGCGACAAAGACCAAGAGCTATACTAGACTAAGTCGAACGGAAGAAAACGTCGCAAAGCTATACGGGAGCATCTTTCGAATGAAGGAAGAAGGATGGACCGTGACAAGGACTAAATAAAGAGCTGAAAGTGAGTCTAACTTGAAGACTCTGGAATAAAGACAAGTGCTTACCGGGAGACAACCCGGATTTATCTTTTAATTTTCTGTTCTGAGTCGAGTCAGTCAGGCCGCAGAGGATACGGTGCATCTCAATCCTGAGATGCGACGCATCTCCTGCAATGGTCATATCTTATTTTATTTTTCTGCATTTTTAATTTTCGAATTTAAAACTTTTTATCAGTTTATTTCAATGCGGCGCATCCCTGGTTAAGGATGCGACGCATCTTCTATTCTGATCCGTATTTATTCCAGGATCGATACGGCGTATCTTCTTCCATAAGATACGGCGCATCGACTGACCTGATGATTTTCATTTTTAATTTTTATGTTTTATTTTTCCTAACTAGTAATGTATTATGCAAGTTTGAACTTTCTTATCTTAGGTGTGTTTTAAAGTCTTGGTGGTATTATAGATTCCTGTATTTCCTGTGGATACATCAAATATGAAGCTAAACGTTCTAATCCACAAGAAAGATGATTTCTGCTCTTATACAAATGGAGGATCATACCGAGCAAATCTCAGGGGAGTTTTTTTCTTGTTCTAATTCTTTTATTTTCCAGTTTTTAACCTTTTAAACAAACAACGAGGACGTTGTTTAACTTAAGTGGGGGGATTGGAGAATTAGAACACTTAACACTTACTTGTCCTAAACTTTTCAAAATATGCTTAAAATGTGCTTAATATATCAAAATTAAAAATTTTTAGCATGTTTTTGTTTAAAGTCTAAGTTGCATAGCTGCACACATGACGTTATTTTCAAAAATTGTGATTTTTCAAAATTCACAAATCTATAAGTGTGCCGGTGACTTGTAAACTTTAGAACTTGGCTTGTATACTATTCGAGACCACCATAATAAGTATTATTTATATAATTGGAATGACTTGTCTAAATTGGTAAAATTCTAGGATTACACCCAAATAGCCTATTATATGTTATGTGTTATTAGCTAACTACACTGGTTAGTTAACCCCCGTATAAACCCTTTGTTACTCTCATTTTTAGAGTAAGATACCCCTAGAAAAACACTCAGAGCCATTCCTTTCGTTTCTTACACCTTTGTTAAAATGTTTCGTTACACCTTACACCTTAGCCTACCCTGTAGATTAAAATCCGTGGTTGGTTAATTGCTTTAGGCAAAGTGTGTTTCCTTACATTACCTGTGTTCGCGTGCGTAATTCATTATCTATGGTTAGGTCGGGAAATTGCACAATGCAATTGGAGTGAAAGTAAATATTGTATATCTTTGAGTTTATTTTTCGTGTGTTTACTACTTTCACTATTACCGTTATTTCTGAAGTCATGAAAAGTATGGAAAAATTATCCAGAATTATCATTATAGTGATGTGGTGAAATTTTACACATCTATGTTTATGTTTACAAAAGAAAAAGAAAAAGGAAAAGTTGGATGTTTGTTTTAACCAACTTATGTAAAGTTTTGTATTAAGTGGTCGATATCACCACTATTTGTTGTATTATATTTATGGATTGAATGGGAGTTGGCAGTTATGGGAACACCAACTAAGGTTTATTCTTTGATTAAGATCTTGTTGAGTATAATTCGTGTCTACCTAAAGCGTGTGTTTCAAGTGTTAAAGCGTGAGTTATTCAATGATATGAGTCTTATTCATGGGATGGTTGGGATAGTGATTAACCACACTTAGGATTTTAATTTATTTGTTTTGTTTATTTTTCATTTTACACCAATTTATATCCCAAAAATTATCCATACCCTGTATTATTCTTTATCCAACCAAACCTTTGATTTATTGAGATTAGGGATTTGAGCAATCTTAAGTATCATAGTCGTGGATTCGGCTATGTATTTATGATTTTGTCGCCCTTTTTGATATATTATTATTGGTGAAGTTTGGACCTATCTTTAGCCTATTCGAGTTAAGGATTTGAGCAATTGCAAGTATCGTGTTCGTGGATTCGATCATGTATTTGTGATTTTGTCGCCTTTTCTGGAATTTGAGATCGATAGAGATTGAGAATAATTAACCCTTAAACCTCAAAACCCTTTTTACCGCTTTAGACTTGTTATTCCTTGGCTTTAGTGGGGGAAATGTGTATACTTGCCAAGCTTATGATAGAATATTCGTCACGACTGGACAGTTAAACGATTAGATTTGCTTTTATCAGAATATTTTATTTTACTTCTAATTCGTTAAGTGTTTAGTTGTGTGATTATGACAAAAATGAATACATGCTTAAATATAAAAATAAATCCTAATATCTTTTAGGATACATTTTCATAAGATTAATTCTAAGGTTTACTTGGGGACAAGTAAAGTTCAAGTGGGGGGATATTTGATGAACTCAAATAAGTACATTTTATTACTATCATTTATCCTAATTATTTGACTTGTTTTATTATATTATGTATGAGGATTGATACTTAATCGTTTACTTTTGTAATTCTCAGGTAAAAACAAGCATTTGGTGAAACTTGGCGATTTTGGACTTATTATGGAGCAAAACATGCAAGAAGTTAAGAGTCTACTGAAATGTACAAGATCAAGACATTCTGCTCCAGATGCGCCGCATCTCGCTTATTACATACGGCGCATCACTATCCAGATTTCACCAGATACGATCCAAGATACAAGAGGACATGTTTATGGAGTTACGCCGCATCTTCTGGCGGTGTACGAATATTCCTGAATATATTAATCTTGGACCCCACGCGAAGTTAAGTCAATGCGCCGCATCTACTTACTAGATGCGCCGCATCTTACCCTCAGACAGAAACTATAAATACCCCAAAGACCAGACGAATTAAAAGGTTCCAAAGTTCGAAAGAAGACCGAAGTACAGAAACCTAGGACGAATTCAGACGAATAGGCAGCACAAGACACACCCAAACGAAGATACAAGAGCTGTAAGAAGGTGCTGCATGTGTTTAATTCATTAAGTAGTTTTGTTTTATTGTGTTAGTAAACTTTAATTCATCAAGATTGGTGGCTTATGTAATGTGACAACGGAAAGATTGCACTCCCTTAAAACTGCTTTCTCATTAATTAAAGTTTATATGTTGATGTCTTTGGTGACTTTTATTAGTGCATTGATAACCTCTGTGTCTAGCTGAGCGTTGATCGGGTCGCCATGCCTCTGCCCTCGCCTATTTATTAGATCGCCTATGCATTCTATCGTCTGTAGAAAAGTAGGAAGAAAGATAAATAGGATAGTCATAAGTAATCATTAAGGGTTTACTCGCCGATAAGATTAGAACCAACGAGAAAGGACTTAATCTCGGTGCGTTGCATCGAACTATACACTTCATATAAAACTAGCAATAAAACAAGTGACAAACTACTTATCTATCAGGACAGTCTTCTTATTGTCTCAAGTATTTATCTGTGTACGTGTGTGCTATTCGCTGATTCGTGCCTATTGGTTTAGTTTATTATTTAATTGCAACCAAATCGTGCCAGTCTCTCAGGCTGAACCCCCTTGCGTTAGATTAGGTTGTATAGCTAACTTAATTTATTAAAATACTGATTAGAATAACGAGATAATACGTTCCACTCTTAGTGATCGACACTCTACTTACCATTATATTCATACTGACCGGGTACACTGCTCGTTAAGTGTGTGTATTATTGATAAGTCGGCTAAATATAAATTTAAAATTTGAGTAGGCATTAATACTGCTAAACCGCAACGACACATCGCACGCATCACATGCTTATATGTTTCAATATACCTTTACTTTTATCAATCTCTGGAGATAAAGTCAAAAATTTTCTTGACGACACAACTGCATTTACAATTTTGTTTAGATAGTAACACAATGTCTGCAATTTTTATGTGTAAAGCTTTATTAACATAAACTAATTGTTTAAAGCTTCTATCGTGTCCAGATGTTCATAAATATCATCTTCTACATTTTTTTCAAAAGCAAAAACTTAATCTCTGATGTATTTTTTTCAAAAGCAAAAAAAATACACTAAAAATCACATCAGATATACTAGCAATATAGTTATTATCACTACAAGTGCTCATTATCACAGGTGATATACTACCAAAAATCGAAGAAAACCACTTCAACTGTTCATCATCACAGATGTTATACTACCAAAAATTGAAGAAAATAACTACAACTGTTTTATCACAGGTGATATACTATCAAAAAGTGAAGAAAATCACAACATTTATCACAGGTGATATACCACCAAAAATCTAAGAAAACCACTACCACTGTTCATCATCACAGATGTTATACTATGAAAAATCGAATAAAATAACTACAACTGTTTTATCACAGGTGATATACTACCAAAATCTGAATAAAATCACAACATTCATCAAATTATTATAACAATCCCTTAATAAACATATAAAATCAAGAAAAACTGTAAAATCTTAATAAATATCTTATAAAACTCAAATAAGTACATAATTATCACATGTATCACTGTATAACATCAAAAATTAACAAAAAAATACACCAAAATATTCATAAGTAGCAATAACATTCATAAATAAGTAGAAAATTACTAGAGATACTAATAAACCAACTAAATAATTAGTCGGAAGTATCGTACCTTCATCTCGAGACTCAGTATGTTCATTTTGAACTGGTTTTTTTTTGTGGATCTGCTTGTGCACTCGATGATCCTTCCATTCTTTTTCATTTATTTATTTTTTGTTTTTTTTAACGGTTAAAAAGCGGCTTGTTTTAATTTTTATGCTAGTTTTTTTTATTTTGGTTGGAGAGAGAAAGTGAGATTTGTTGATAGGGAATTTGTGGAAAGTGAGAGGTCTGTGGGTGGGGTTGGGTGGGGTAAGTTTGTTGAATTAGCAAAAGTGATCCCTCCGTGTTTTTTATTTTTAAATTTTATCACTTTGATCAAACGGTCAGATCTTGTCCCTTGGTAAGCAGGTTTTTTTTGGGTTTCTAAAATAAAGTGACTCTTGATTATAATAGATCTTGAGGATCTTATACAAAAAAAATAATAATAATACAAGTTGTATTACTTTGTTATTTTTTTAATCTAATCACAGTAGAAATAATTTACGAAAGAGTTTAATATAAAGGGTAAGAAGAAGAAAATAAACTTCAATAGTTATGATCAAAGAATGCAAATACTGGATTAGATAACCAATACACTATAACTTATCAGTTACGATTTTTTTCTTAAGATTTAGATAGGTCTATTAATGATAAAATTCTTATATAAGAGTTATCATCAAATATATAACAATAGTATAACAAACGTACAACGAGATATATTTCAACACAAAACATATAAAAAAATATATATAAAATAAGATAAAGCATGATCTATGTAATGATTTGTGTTTGATAGGTTAATCAATATTCAAGAATACCAACTCCATACATGCAGATTTGATAAAACTACGTGTGTTTGATAGGGTAGAACACCACCGCTATACATGCAAAATTCTTGTTTTAAATTCAGTTAATTAATTTGTAACATACATAAAACGTTTAAGAATTACCTTGTGAGATCTAAAATTACATTTAGAGCGTGCTGATAACGTGTTGTGAAATATAATGAACAATAATAAAAAGATGTAAGGAGAAGAGAGTATTATTGATATATAATAAAATGTATTTATAAGGCCAAATAAAAACCCTAACTTGTTAATCAAGATTAAAATGAATAGACATAAACCCATAATATTTTACAATACATGATACTTTATTCATATATATCTAACGTAAATAGTCTGTTTTAGACCAACAAAAAATGATCAATGTTAAAGTGTCTTGTGAATGGATATAGATAACACATGTTCACTCTTTACATCCCCTAAACTTAGGTTCTATACCATTTCAATAAACCAGTCTTTCCAATAAACAAAGAAAACAATGCGTGCAACCTTTTTACAACAACCTGTATAAAAATTTGTTAAAAGCAAAATAAGTAGTATGATACTTGCATAAAACATTAGAACTCCTGCTAATTCTTTAGGGGGGCTGCATCCACCGAGAAAATTTATGCCTTAAAGCGTAAAACTTCAGATTTTAAGCATCAATGATTAATTTTAGGGGGCTTAAATGGTAAATATATATATATATATATATATATATATATATATATATATATTATATATATATATTTGAGAAAATTACCTGCCATGATTCTGTTCATAGCCATGTGATAAGTAGAGGACTGACTTTTTGCCCTTTACCCAAATGGACATGTTGGTCGCGAAGAATGGGGCAAGACCTATGACAACTGGTAATTTTGGATTTTATTTGCACACTGCGTTACGACTTAATAAATAACTGAGACCTAGAAAACTAGTTAGATTATATGAGATTTGATCTTGGAATATTGTTATTTGGTGTATGCGTTTAGTAGAACTTGAGTTAGAACACAACGTAAATCGGCACGAGTCTAAACCTAATAATACGTGAAATATTTGATTTAAGACATTTGAACAAACATAGACGTATAAATAGTCGTTTTTAACATAAAAATGATTCTAAATTTAATGGCTCCAGTTAGAATAACTCACGGATAATTTTACTAGCCTAAACGAGCCCGAGAACCTAAATATCAAAAGATTAGCAAAGTTACACCATTAGTCCCTGCACTCGAAATTTTACCCGCGCCCCTCAAGTCTTGGTAATTTACGTTTTTCGCACAAAGCTCCATATATATTCTTCTCATTCACTATCACCTCACAAAAACCTAACCCTAAAAACAAATAGTTACTACCCTTTCCTCTATATTGTCCAGCTGCCGCCACCACCGTACACCACCATCATCGCAACAAAATACCACCACTCCCATCATTTAAACCTGGTTGTGAAGCCGATTTAATATCACACGCACCATGAATCCACTCCACGCGCCACCAACCACCTCACCATCACCACATCGTCGCCGTCAACCACCACCACCATCACTCCTTTGTAGGACTTTGGAAGGGAAAACTTATTTCTTTTGCTCACGTTTGACCCTTCACCAACTTCCTTTCGTGTCTATTTATTCCGTTCATTCCGAAACTCAAGCTTATTTTAAGCTTGGTCACTTTGTTTATTTATTTCCTTGTCGTTGTTTTAGGTTAATAGTTTGTTTTGGAAGTGGATTCGTTTTTTTTTTTACTTGGTTGTGGCTGTGGTCAGTTTGGAGCCGAGACCTTATGGTCTCAGTGGTGTTTGGTTTAATTTATTTCTGTTCTGGCTTGTTTTCGTTTGGGGTTCCGTCCGTGAATAGTAGCTTGATATTATTTAGGTCCGATTGGTTGCGTTGGGGTTGGGATTTGGATTGTGTTATGACTCGAGCTGTAGGAATAGAAATTGGCCGAGTGAATTTTGATGATTATTTGGTTACGGATTTGGACTTGGATTGATATGTGTGATGTTTTGGCCGTAACAAATTGTATGACTATATTGGACTTAATAATTAATTGAATTGGACTATTGATTGACTTGGTTTAATATTTGACATGTTGACTTGTTTGACCCGACTAGTAAGACAGACGGCATGTTTGGAATGATTTGGGATCGGGTTCAATATTATTGACCTGAGGGGAAATATATACCCGACCGTGACTCGAAATGAAAAGATAACTCATGTTTTTTGACTCATGGTAACTCGGCTTGACCAAATAAAAAGGAAGAAAATATAAATATTGTTAAATTTAAAATTTATAAAGTTTAAATGTTATTAGATTAATTAGTAACAAAGTAAGTTGTTAAAAGTATAAGTGAGGTATTTTGGAGATAACAACGGAGCATACGAGGGTTATCGGACTTTTCGAGGCATGATTGACCTTAGACACTTATATTTGGACTTGTTAGATTATTCATTTGGTCGTGGATTGGTAAGTCGGAGTACTATGGGATATTTGCAACACTGGACTTAGAATATATATATATTTTTTGACTTGAGATATTATTGGACTTTGGACATTTTGAACTATTGGACACGAAACGAATATAGTACATTAGACTCATGATTAATTTAATGTATTCGATTCGCAACGGGTAAACAATGGAAATAATGTCTAACGAACAATAATATTTATAAATTATACGTCGTCTAAACTATTTTGGAAATTATTTCTAATAAAGTCCTTCGACTTGCAAATGTTCAATGAACGAACGAGTCATGTCAAAATTTTACTTTTAAACTATAAAACGAGTATGTTTTTATAACTAAATGGGATTATGGGAATGTACCGACGCTTACCATTCTATTCATCACATATGGTGTGCTTGCTAATTGTTATCTTTTTAGTTTCTCTTCGTCGTCTCTCCTTGACTCGAGTTCTCGTCAACACTCTCCGTGTCAAATTTCGTTGTCTTGTTCCTTTTGGTGCGTGTACTCTTGAGTCAATATTTCCCTCCCGTTACACGAATGATGATACCAAATTCTAATAAATGGATAAAACAAGATTAACTTGGAAACAGAACTGGGAATGGGAATATTTAATCATTGGAAACTTTTACGCCTTAGGTTATTTTATGGAAATGAGTATTTATATTATTAGGTTGTGTCGAGTCCGTTGTGCCGTAACACAGTTAGCTAGTTGTGCTGCTCTATCCTTGATACTGTTGTGCTGTGCTATTGTTTGGTTTACTGTGCTGCTCTACCTCTCTGATATTGTTATGATATTGTATTGCTATGGCTAAGGTGAGTTTCATAGCCCCACTTTTACTCATATACTGTATTTGAAACTTGGGGTGAGAAAACATGCTCAACCGTTTTATTTGGACCTAACTGTTACTTTTTGGTTTGCTATAACTCGTTAACTGGATAAGGTTAAATATATACTACAAATATTTGTCTTAGACCAATGTGGATATTTTTACGTTTGTGTACGTTTTTGTATGCTTTTCTACCTTTTTATGCATTTTTTACGTTTTTATAGGTTTTTTTTTTTTTTTTTTGGTCATTTTTCTACGTTTCTATGCGTAATCCAGAATTAGACATTAGTGAATGGGAATACAACCCATTATTCGTTTTAACTATAATAACTTAAGTGAACATTGCCCCAACCTTTAGTAACTTATGTGAACATTTTCTCAAACTTTAGTAACTTATTTGTTTATGATGTGCAAAAGTAGACCGAGATATTAGATCACTAAGTTTCAATCTCATAATGCTTACCGATTACACAATTGATGTACTGCACTAGCAGCAGAATTATGTGTGAGATCGGAATGAGGCCTTCAAGAAAATATGTAGGATATCAAGTGTTGCAAACTTTTTATGCTAGTTTTATAATGTTCAAAATTTTAAAGTAAACTTTTGGTATGTTTTGCAATCATAGGCTTACCTGAACTCATGTATACAAATTATAGATCTTAGCATACCTATGTCTGACATAAGCTATTATAAGAACATGCCTTGGATAAATGTGATGGAGGATTAAGTGAATAGCTCTGTCCATCCCCAAATTTGGCCACCACCCATCTTGCAGATGATCGTGCGTGTAATGTGGTATAACGACATTTCACCTTGTGAGCATCTTATAGAAATCATTTTATTGAAACCATACCTTTCGTGTGATTTATGTCACGTGTAAATGTTATTTATGACTGTATGCTTATGGATGTCGAACATCAATTGTCACAGCTTGCTGAATAACTGCAAAATTCACCTGTTAAAACTTATTAAACATCTTGTATGAGGTGCCATTCTTGACAGCAACTTATTTAGCTTTATAACGACATTGATGTGATTGAAATCTTACTATGAAATTAAAGATCACATAAGTAAAAAGAACAAATTTTGCAAAATTAATGATTAGACAGGACTGTACTTGTTCCATCATTCATAAGAGTATGTGTAGTGGGGCGTTGTTTGCCCACTTTTGCCCGAAAAGCGCCCCAACAGCGCCCACACGACCAAAACGCCGGGGCGCTGTTGCCCCAAAAAATCGTTCTCCGGTGGTTCTGACAGCGCCCGAGAATGTGTGTTTGTTTTGTTTTTTGTTTTTTTTTTTTTTTTTTTTTTTGTTTTGTTTTTTTTTTTTTTTTTTTTTTTAGTAGTTTTGTTTTTGTTTTTTTTTAAGAGAATGTGTAGTTGTTTGAGATGTAAAGTTTAGAAAACTTGTAAAATGTTGAATATCTTAGCAAATTGAAACTACATTAAACATCAAATAGAATACATTAAACATCTAATTGAACCTACATTAAACAACGAACAATTAACGTAAACAACGAACGAAATTACAAACGAAACTACGATACGGAAATTAAAAGAAGCTATCATCTGAGTCTGGCCAATCATCTTCAGAGGATTCAGGTGTGAAAAAACCACTTTCCCAATTCGCCCTACGTTCTGCATACTCCCTGGCTTGCTGCTCCAAACGAGCAGCTTCCTCTTCTCTTTCAAGTGCTTCCATTTCCAGGAAGACTTGCATATCTGCTTCTTCTTGTCGGATTTGTTCCTCTGTTAACCCAAACGGATTTTCCGGTGGATTGTTAACCGGTGGATTGTTACCCGGTAGATTGTTAACCGATGGAGATGGAGATGGAAATTCATGGGGTGGACTGAAAACTGGAAAGCTTTGTTCATGTGGTGGACTGAAAACCGGAAATGTTTGTTCATGGGGTGGACTGGGGAATTGTTGTCCAAAATCCCTTTTGCGAGGTGAAGATGAAAATTGTTGCCCGAAATCTTTTCTGGAAGACATTTTGGATTTTGAATGTGTTTGTGTGTGATATGTGTTTCAGAAGCAAGTATATTTATAGTGTACAAATATATCCCGCCTTGAAATTTGAATTTGAAATATATCCCGCCCATTTTTATTATTTTTTTATTTATTTTTTTTTTGGAATCTGAAACTTTTTTTTTTTTAATTTTAAATGTTTAATTAGAAATGTAATATTTAGTGATTAAAAAAAGAAAAGAAAATGAATGTCACGTGTCAAACAACCCCCCACTCACCACTACACCACTTTTTCAACAAAGCCCCACAAAACCCCACATGTCACGTGTCAAACAACCCCCAACCCTCTCTTACGCACCACTACACATACTCTAACCATGTATATTATATTAACTACCGAGTGAATTGCAGAAACCAATGATTTGGATAAAAGATAAATTATATACTTAAGGGGTTGAGATATATTGACCCTCCCTAATTCTTTTATTCTAACCCTCCCTATCATATATGTGTACTTTTTTTTGTTTTTTTTGGTCCTTTTGTCTTTTCTTGTATATATATATATATATATATATATATATATATATATATATATATATATATATTGTATTTTGTAATGTATTTTATTTTGTTTAATGTATTTTGTGTAATTTTTTTTATTTATTTATTTTTTATTTGTTACGTTTATATAATTAACGTCTAATGTGTTTTGTCACACCCCCAAAATCGGGTCCAGCGGAAGCTTACACATTGCTGGGGTGCAACTCAATTGGTATCATAACACAAGTGTAAAGAACGGTTTTCACATCAATCATTTAGAATATATTTGAGAAGTCAAAAGTGTTAAATTTACATTATGAAAAGTGGTGCGGAAGTTGGCCCATAAAATAAGTTAAGCAGTCCCAAATGTTTTATCAGAGTCTTCTATGACCATGCCATGCCCTGCCAAAAGCCTCCAGTAGCGTGCTATTGCTTAGTTCCTGAAAATACATGCCAAAGTGTCAACACGAGGTTGGTGAGTTCATAGAGTTTGTTATAAATGAGTTGAAAAGCGTTTAGAGAAAGTTTCCACAGCAAAGGCATTGTAAATCCACTCTGTTGCAAATCCCGCCCATTCAAAACTTGCAACCTGTGTGTTCACAACCCACTGCTAACATATAGTAAAAGTAAGGCATGAGTATATACGAGGTGCGTTCTATAACACTAGAAGACCTTATGCTGCTCACTAGGAGACTTATGTTCGGCTACCCCAAGTGATAGATACTTAGGTCCGTGATATGTTCTGTACGGCTACCCCAAGTGATAGATACTTAGGTCCGTGATATGTTCTGTACGACTACCCCAAGTGTTAGATACTTAGGTCCATGATATGTACTGTACGGCTACCCCAAGTGTTAGATACTTAGGTCCGCGATATGTACTGTACGGCTACCCCAAGTGTTAGATACTTAGGTCCGCGAGTTGCTTTCAAGAATAACGCAAATAAGTTTAACACAATCATGTATGTAAGCAAACAGTTTAAGCATGTATCTCCCCCAAAAAGTTCAAAACGTACAAAGTAGGGGCTATGAAACTCACCTGATATGATAGCACAATGATCACAATGTATAAGATGAAAATGAGGCTCGGTCTCTAACCGCGACCTATTATGAATGATATGATCTAGCGTAAGCAATGATACAATGCTACACATGCAAATACGTATGTTAACGATACCACTCGTTAGTTTTGAAAATAATGTTTATCGTCGAAAACTACATTTTTGACGTCTCGGCAAGTTATGAACTACTTTTCGTGTAAATATGTTGAAACGGCACTCCACGATGTTTGTTTGATGTTTTATCGCCAAATAAAATAGTTTCGTCGCAAAATAACCCTTTTTATAACTTGTGAAATATGACCAAACGGCCTCGCAAAACTAGTCGTGAAATGTTGTACGTTAAGAGTTAGGAATAGAACTTGACGTTTTTGAAATCCTTGTAACATAATCTTCATGTCGACTCATTTGACTTTTGATCATACGCGCCTCGATCATATAGAAAATCGGCCATGAACTTAGTGACTTGCTAGTTTTACACTTAGAAAATATATGTGTTGTAATGCTGTCAAAATAAGTATAGTTCGTCGGCTTTTCAAAAATTCATATCTCGGTCGTTACAAGTCCGTTTTCAACGTTCTTTATATCCACGCGCTCGTCATAACATGAACTAACATATTTTCAATAGCTCGGCCCTCCAAGATCAGGTCTAACGCCTCGTTTTGTCCCTTGAAGTTCGGCAATCAGCATGCATTTTCTGAAAATAATAGTTTTTGTCTTCTAACTTTAAAAAATCATATCTCCTTCGTTATAGACTCGTTTTTGTTCATTCCGGCGGCCATAGTTTCGTTTTTGAATGTATTTTCTAAATTTTGGTCCAAAGTTACACCCTAGTCCCTGAGTTTCCCACGTTTTGCAAATAGGGACAGTAGCTTTTATATTATGTCAAAACTTGATTTTCCTAGTTAACAACTTGTACAAATCCATTCCAACCAACATCAAAACAACCCTTAATCTACCATACACCTTCTCAAAGGGTCATGGGGTCCTAAACATCCTCAACTATAGTATGTTTCATGGGGATCATAATAAATTTAGTGGATCTATTGTTAGAGATGATTTATAAGAAAAATGGTATCATAAACATACGTAAGTTGCAATTTACACTACAACAACTTAAAAATACATGATCACATGGATCAAATGAAAGTATAACTTGATAAAAATATGTTCTTGAAGTTACTTACAATATAGGATGAGTTTGGATGAAAATGGTCTACAACCTTGGAGTTTTTATTACAAAACCATAACAAGGAAGTTAAATGGAACTTGATTATCACTTGATCTTCAAAAATTTATGGTTTCTTCTTGTGTTCTTGATGATGCCGTGGGATTGAGAGAGAAAGAGAGTGTGTTTGTGATTTTCTAGTGAAAAAAATGAGCTAGTTACTTGTATATATAGTCCAAGGGTAGTTTGGTAATTTCAATGAAAGGGGTATAATGGTAATTTCACTATATTTTTGAAATATCTAGATATTTTTGAGAAAATATCTAGATATTTTAGTTTGGATATTTATCTTTGACATACGGAGTGGGTTTTGGTCCCGTTAATTGCTAACTGTAAGTCGTAAAGTCACAAAACTTAAAACCGGGTATCCTAAAATTCCTAAATTCATGAAAATGTCACGGAAGGTGGAAAACATATATTTCTCTTGTTGGTAATGTTGTTTGGACATATCGGGATGCCTAAATGATGTTTAAACCTTAAGGTAAATCTCGGACACGGTTTCGTGATTCTTGCAGAAATTATCCGACGAGTGCCAAAATCTCGGGTTATCATTAAAATAGTTTAACTTACGAGAATATGAAATAAAAATTTTGGAATGAATAGTGCCAGTGAATAGTAAAAATGAATAGTAACTCGTGAATAGTAAATTGTCGAGGTTCGGAAAAATGGCCTGGAATTACGAGTTGTGACAGTCTCCACCCGTTAGAGGAATTCAGTCCCTGAATTCAGCTCACTCGTTCTACGTACGTACGTTCTCATGGTCGGGTTTGATGGGGGTAAACTTTCCCATGATCGAGCATAGCCTTCAAAAGACCTCTAGGTAACCGATTTTTACTTAATCCCACAACTCATCAAACAAGAACTGTCATAGGATTAGGCTAAATCGGTTTGAGTAACAACTTGATTCCAGTTTGATCCTCGCAACTCATCAAACAAGAACTGTCACTTAGATCAGACTGGGAACAAGTGGTTTGAAGGAGGTCTTTTGAAAATTTGGCTCGATTATGGAATTGCTTACACCGATCAAATCAATCCGGACATAATTCCATTATAACTACTCTCAGTATTGCAAAATTCATCTCTGAGTCGAACATAGGTGGTCAGGCTATGTCCCACTGTCCCGGGTCGAATATAGATGACCAGTCTATATTCCACCGAGGTTCAATGAATTTTGGAATACTCAGATTAGTTATAATAATACTATGTCCTTCACATGTAAAGGGTGGTTCAAAAGACTAAGGCAGGTGATCAGGCTTGAGGTCGAATGATGAAACTACGTAAGGAAAAGGTGTAATGCTGCGACGTGCATGATATGTAAGCATACTTATATGGAATACAATTATAGTAATCAACGAGAGTAAGTGGGTATAATCTATCTGGCAATAAGATATAAATCTTATTAAATATGTCAGCAACAAACCACAAATGAGGCATCAGCTTGGCAGGCAGGCACGTGGCGGTCATAGGGTCAAGTTTTCGTAAAAGTAGCTATAGTTTAGGTTTTAAAATTACCCAATTCTCTATAGCCTAGGCTCTGATACCAATCTGTCACACCCCCAAAATCGGGTCCAGCGGAAGCTTACACATCGCTGGGGTGCAACTCAATTGGTATCATAACACAAGTGTAAAGAACGGTTTTCACATCAATCATTTAGAATATATTTGAGAAGTCAAAAGTGTTAAATTTACATTATGAAAAGTGGTGCGGAAGTTGGCCCATAAAATAAGTTAAGCGGTCCCAAATGTTTTATCAGAGTCTTCTATGACCATGCCATGCCCTGCCAAAAGCCTCCAGTAGCGTGCTATTGCTTAGTTCCTGAAAATACATGCTAAAGTGTCAACACGAGGTTGGTGAGTTCATAGAGTTTGTTATAAATGAGTTGAAAAGCGTTTAGAGAAAGTTTCCACAGCAAAGGCATTGTAAATCCACTCAGTTGCAAATCCCGCCCATTCAAAACTTGCAACCTGTGTGTTCACAACCCACTGCTAACATATAGTAAAAGTAAGGCATGAGTATATACGAGGTGCGTTCTATAACACTAGAAGACCTTATGCTGCTCACTAGGAGACTTATGTTCGGCTACCCCAAGTGATAGATACTTAGGTCTGTGATATGTTCTGTACGGCTACCCCAAGTGATAGATACTTAGGTCTGTGATATGTTCTGTATGGCTACCCCAAGTGTTAGATACTTAGGTCCATGATATGTACTGTACGGCTACCCCAAGTGTTAGATACTTAGGTCCGCGATATGTACTGTACGGCTACCCCAAGTGTTAGATACTTAGGTCCGCGAGTTGCTTTCAAGAATAACGCAAATAAGTTTAACACAATCATGTATGTAATCAAACAGTTTAAGCATGTATCTCCCCCAAAAAGTTCAAAACGTATAAAGTAGGGGCTATGAAACTCACCTGATATGATAGCACAATGATCTCAATGTATAAGATGAAAATGAGGCTCGGTCTCTAACCGCGACCTATTATGAACGATATGATCTAGCGTAAGCAATGATACAATGCTACACATGCAAATACGTATGTTAACGATACCACTCGTTAGTTTTGAAAATAATGTTTATCGTCGAAAACTACATTTTTGACGTCTCGGCAAGTTATGAACTACTTTTCGTGTAAATATGTTGAAACAGCACTCCACGATCTTTGTTTGATGTTTTATCGCCAAATAAAATAGTTTCGTCGCAAAATAACCCTTTTTATAACTTGTGAAATATGACCAAACGGCCTCGCAAAACTAGTCGTGAAATGTTGTACGTTAAGAGTTAGGAATAGAACTTGACGTTTTTGAAATCCTTGTAAAATAATCTTCATGTCGACTCATTTGACTTTTGATCATACGCGCCTCGATCATATAGAAAATCGGCCATGAACTTAGTGACTTGCTAGTTTTACACTTAGAAAATATATGTGTTGTAATGCTGTCAAAATAAGTGTAGTTCGTCGGCTTTTCAAAAATTCATATCTCGGTCGTTACAAGTCCGTTTTCAACGTTCTTTATATCCAAGCGCTCGTCATTACATGAACTAACATATTTTCAGTAGCTCGGCCCTCCTAGATCACGTCTAACGCCTCGTTTTGTCCCTTGAAGTTCGGCAATCAGCATGCATTTTCTAAAAATAATAGTTTTTGTCTTCTAACTTTAAAAAATCATATCTCCTTCGTTATAGACTCGTTTTTGTTCATTCCGGCGGTCATAGTTTCGTTTTTGAATGTATTTTCTAAATATTTGGTCCAAAATTACACCCTAGTCCCTGAGTTTCCCACGTTTTGCAAATAGGGACAGTAGCTTTTATATTATGTCAAAACTTGATTTTCCTAGTTAACAACTTGTACAAATCCATTCCAACCAACATCAAAACAACCCTTAATCTACCATACACCTTCTCAAAGGGTCATGGGGTCCTAAACATCCTAAACTATAGTATGTTTCATGGGGATCATAATAAATTTAGTGGATCTATTGTTAGAGATGATTTATAAGAAAAATGGTATCATAAACATACGTAAGTTGCAATTTACACTACAACAACTTAAAAATACATGATCACATGGATCAAATGAAAGTATAACTTGATAAAAATATGTTCTTGAAGTTACTTACAATATAGGATGAGTTTGGATGAAAATGGTCTACAACCTTGGAGTTTTTATTACAAAACCATAACAAGGAAGTTAAATGGAACTTGATTATCACTTGATCTTCAAAAATTTATGGTTTCTTCTTGTGTTCTTGATGATGCCGTGGGATTGAGAGAGAAAGAGAGTGTGTTTGTGATTTTCTAGTGAAAAAAATGAGCTAGTTACTTGTATATATAGTCCAAGGGTAGTTTGGTAATTTCAATGAAAGGGGTATAATGGTAATTTCACTATATTTTTTAAATATCTAGATATTTTTGAGAAAATATCTAGATATTTTAATTTGGATATTTATCTTTGACATACGGAGTGGGTTTTGGTCCCGTTAATTGCTAACTGTAAGTCGTAAAGTCACAAAACTTAAAACCGGGTATCCTAAAATTCCTAAATTCATGAAAATGTCACGGAAGGTGGAAAACATATATTTCTCTTGTTGGTAATGTTGTTTGGACATATCGGGATGCCTAAATGATGTTTAAACCTTAAGGTAAATCTCGGACACGGTTTCGTGATTCTTGCAGAAATTATCCGACGAGTGCCAAAATCTCGGGTTATCATTAAAATAGTTTAACTTACGAGAATATGAAATAAAAATTTTGGAATGAATAGTGCCAGTGAATAGTAAAAATGAATAGTAACTCGTGAATAGTAAATTGTCGAGGTTCGGAAAAATGGCCTGAAATTACGAGTTGTGACAGTCTCCACCCGTTAGAGGAATTCAGTCCCTGAATTCAGCTCGCTCGTTCTACGTACGTACGTTCTCATGGTCGGGTTTGATGGGGGTAAACTTTCCCATGATCGAGCATAGCCTTCAAAAGACCTCTAGGTAACCGATTTTTACTTAATCCCACAACTCATCAAACAAGAACTGTCATGGGATTAGGCTAAATCGGTTTGAGTAACAACTTGATTCCAGTTTGATCCTCGCAACTCATCAAACAAGAACTGTCACTTAGATCAAACTAGGAACAAGTGGTTTGAAGGAGGTCTTTTGAAAATTTGGCTCGATTATGGAATTGCTTACACCGATCAAATCAATCCGGACATAATTCCATTATAACTACTCTCAGTATTGCAAAATTCATCTCTGAGTCGAACATAGGTGGTCAGGCTATGTCCCACTGTCCCGGGTCGAATATAGATGACCAGTCTATATTCCACCGAGGTTCAATGAATTTTGGAATACTCAGATTAGTTATAATAATACTATGTCCTTCACATGTAAAGGGTGGTTCAAAAGACTAAGGCAGGTGATCAGGCTTGAGGTCGAATGATGAAACTACGTAAGGAAAAGGTGTAACGCTGCGACGTGCATGATATGTAAGCATACTTATATGGAATACAATTATAGTAATCAACGAGAGTAAGTGGGTATAATCTATCTGGCAATAAGATATAAATCTCATTAAATATGTCAGCAACAAACCACAAATGAGGCATCAGCTTGGCAGGCAGGCACGTGGCGGTCATAGGGTCAAGTTTTCGTAAAAGTAGCTATAGTTTAGGTTTTAAAATTACCCAATTCTCTATAGCCTAGGCTCTGATACCAATCTGTCACACCCCAAAATCGGGTCCAGCGGAAGCTTACACATCGCTGGGGTGCAACTCAATTGGTATCATAACACAAGTGTAAAGAACGGTTTTCACATCAATCATTTAGAATATATTTGAGAAGTCAAAAGTGTTAAATTTACATTATGAAAAGTGGTGCGGAAGTTGGCCCATAAAATAAGTTAAGCGGTCCCAAATGTTTTATCAGAGTCTTCTATGACCATGCCATGCCCTGCCAAAAGCCTCCAGTAGCGTGCTATTGCTTAGTTCCTGAAAATACATGCTAAAGTGTCAACACGAGGTTGGTGAGTTCATAGAGTTTGTTATAAATGAGTTGAAAAGCGTTTAGAGAAAGTTTCCACAGCAAAGGCATTGTAAATCCACTCAGTTGCAAATCCCGCCCATTCAAAACTTGCAACCTGTGTGTTCACAACCCACTGCTAACATATAGTAAAAGTAAGGCATGAGTATATACGAGGTGCGTTCTATAACACTAGAAGACCTTATGCTGCTCACTAGGAGACTTATGTTCGGCTACCCCAAGTGATAGATACTTAGGTCCGTGATATGTTCTGTACGGCTACCCCAAGTGATAGATACTTAGGTCTGTGATATGTTCTGTACGGCTACCCCAAGTGTTAGATACTTAGGTCCATGATATGTACTGTACGGCTACCCCAAGTGTTAGATACTTAGGTCCGCGATATGTACTGTACGGCTACCCCAAGTGTTAGATACTTAGGTCCGCGAGTTGCTTTCAAGAATAACGCAAATAAGTTTAACACAATCATGTATGTAAGCAAACAGTTTAAGCATGTATCTCCCCCAAAAAGTTCAAAACGTATAAAGTAGGGGCTATGAAACTCACCTGATATGATAGCACAATGATCTCAATGTATAAGATGAAAATGAGTCTCGGTCTCTAACCGCGACCTATTATGAATGATATGATCTAGCGTAAGCAATGATACAATGCTACACATGCAAATACGTATGTTAACGATACCACTCGTTAGTTTTGAAAATAATGTTTATCGTCGAAAACTACATTTTTGACGTCTCGGCAAGTTATGAACTACTTTTCGTGTAAATATGTTGAAACAGCACTCCACGATCTTTGTTTGATGTTTTATCGCCAAATAAAATAGTTTCGTTGCAAAATAACCCTTTTTATAACTTGTGAAATATGACCAAACGGCCTCGCAAAACTAGTCGTGAAATGTTGTACGTTAAGAGTTAGGAATAGAACTTGATGTTTTTGAAATCCTTGTAACATAATCTTCATGTCGACTCATTTGACTTTTGATCATACGCGCCTCGATCGTATAGAAAATCGGCCATGAACTTAGTGACTTGCTAGTTTTACACTTAGAAAATATATGTGTTGTAATGCTGTCAAAATAAGTGTAGTTCGTCGGCTTTTCAAAAATTCATATCTCGGTCGTTACAAGTCCGTTTTCAACGTTCTTTATATCCAAGCGCTCGTCATAACATGAACTAACATATTTTCAGTAGCTCGGCCCTCCTAGATCACGTCTAACGCCTCGTTTTGTCCCTTGAAGTTCGGCAATCAGCATGCATTTTCTGAAAATAATAGTTTTTGTCTTCTAACTTTAAAAAATCATATCTCCTTCGTTATAGACTCGTTTTTGTTCATTCCGGCGGTCATAGTTTCGTTTTTGAATGTATTTTCTAAATATTTGGTCCAAAATTACACCCTAGTCCCTGAGTTTCCCACGTTTTGCAAATAGGGACAGTAGCTTTTATATTATGTCAAAACTTGATTTTCCTAGTTAACAACTTGTACAAATCCATTCCAACCAACATCAAAACAACCCTTAATCTACCATACACCTTCTCAAAGGGTCATGGGGTCCTAAACATCCTAAACTATAGTATGTTTCATGGGGATCATAATAAATTTAGTGGATCTATTGTTAGAGATGATTTATAAGAAAAATGGTATCATAAACATACGTAAGTTGCAATTTACACTACAACAACTTAAAAATACATGATCACATGGATCAAATGAAAGTATAACTTGATAAAAATATGTTCTTGAAGTTACTTACAATATAGGATGAGTTTGGATGAAAATGGTCTACAACCTTGGAGTTTTTATTACAAAACCATAACAAGGAAGTTAAATGGAACTTGATTATCACTTGATCTTCAAAAATTTATGGTTTCTTCTTGTGTTCTTGATGATGCCGTGGGATTGAGAGAGAAAGAGAGTGTGTTTGTGATTTTCTAGTGAAAAAAATGAGCTAGTTACTTGTATATATAGTCCAAGGGTAGTTTGGTAATTTCAATGAAAGGGGTATAATGGTAATTTCACTATATTTTTTAAATATCTAGATATTTTTGAGAAAATATCTAGATATTTTAAGTTGGATATTTATCTTTGACATACGGAGTGGGTTTTGGTCCCGTTAATTGCTAACTGTAAGTCGTAAATTCACAAAACTTAAAACCAGGTATCCTAAAATTTCTAAATTCATGAAAATGTCACGGAAGGTGGAAAACATATATTTCTCTTGTTGGTAATGTTGTTTGGACATATTGGGATGCCTAAATGATGTTTAAACCTTAAGGTAAATCTCGGACACGGTTTCGTGATTCTTGCAGAAATTATCCGACGAGTGCCAAAATCTCGGGTTATCATTAAAATAGTTTAACTTACGAGAATATAAAATAAAAATTTTGGAATGAATAGTGCCAGTGAATAGTCAAAATGAATAGTAACTCGTGAATAGTAAATTGTCGAGGTTCGGAAAAATGGCCTGGAATTACGAGTTGTGACATGTTTTTATTTAATTAACAACAACAACAATAGCACGTTAAACGTTACCACATTAAACAACTACAACAACAACTGTTATTATTCAATTAAACAACAACATTTACACATTATTTAAAAATAACAACATCTACTACATATGAAGATTATTCATTTCATTTAAAAGATTATGAAGCCTTACACCCGACTGACAAGCGTGATCCTCAGGATTCCTTGCCAATTCTAACTCCATCTCCAGCGTCTTTATTCTTGTCATCAACAGCTTGTTTTGACACAATAACGTCTTGTTTCTTGCTTCAAGCTGGTCAATCTTATTAGCTTTAGCAACGCAGTCTGAGCACTGCGTTGAAGAAGAGGCTTGACTAAAGTGCTTCTTTTGAAACTCATCCTTCCACATAAAGTACAGACACTCATAGTTATCTGTTCCTGGCTGTTACATGTTAAAAAAAATATAATAAGAAATGTATTATTAACAAAAAGATAATTTACATAATAAACAAATAATTTACATAACTTATAATTAATTTATAACATTTATAACATTACAAATTTTAACATATTTTATAACATTTATAACTTATAATTATTTTAAAACATTTATAACATTTACAACTTACATTTATAACATTTATAAAAAAAAAAAAAAAAAAAAAAAAAAAAAAAAAAAAAAAAAAAAAAAAATTTAAAAATTTTTTATAAATTTTTTTAAAACTTATATAAATTTTTAGACAAAAATTTTTACAAAAAAAAAAAAAAAAAAAAAATCGCCACTACCCAGCCCAGTGCCCACAGAAACCCACCCACTCACTCTATCTCTTCCTTCCACTCTCTTCATTCGTCCTTGCGTTGAATACTTTCCCCACCCTGTTTCTCTCTCTCACTCAAACCCTAACCCACCCCCATCCCATCCTTCTGAAATATTCTCTGTCAATACTTTTACAACCCCTACACCTTATGGTGGTTTTGAAACTGCTTAAGGTGGTTTTTTTATACTGCTTAAGGTGGTTTTGTGATGTTCTTGATGGGTGGGTGGGTGGGTTTAAGTCTGTGGGCTTGGGTGGTGGTTTAAGACGCGGTTTTCATTATTTTTTTTAGATCTTTTTAGATCTAAAAAGATGGTTGGATATTTGTGGTTCTGATGGTTGGATCCTTGTTAGATCTAAAACAGATGGTGTTCTTGTGATGGTTAGATCTTTTTGTTTTTTCTGTGATGATGTTTTTTTAAAAAAAATATCATTCGTATAAATATAATTTTTTAGATTGATATATTTCAATTAACCTTTGTTAATTGAAAGATTTATTAAGTAATTGATCAGATCTATAAGTGTTTTATAAAACGCCTAATTTTTGAAAAATTGGGGTTTGGTATTTTTTTGGGATTTTGATTTTTAAAGACTTCTGGTGTTGAATAAGTGTTTTTAATCAACGTTTCTGGTATTATTAGTTCAATTGGAGGTGGTTCTTGGTATTTGCCCAAATTTTGAAAAATTAAGATTTGGTATTTTTAAAGACTTTTGGTGTTGATTAAGTGTGTTTAATCAACGTTTCTGGTATTATTGGTTCATCTGGAGGTGGTTCTTGGTATTTGCCCTAATTTTGAAAAATTAGGGTTTGGAGGTTCTTGGTTCTGATCTTAGTCATACGTTATAAAAAAATCTGGTTGTAAAAAAATTGAGGGTTTTTCAAAGGGGTGGGATATATTGACCCTCCCTAATTCCGATTACGTTTTCAAATCTGAGCCTGCTTTTGTGTGGAATCTGCACTTGGGAGGGTTCTGTTTTTGTACCCCAAGTTTAGTAAAACCTGCTTGTGTGGAATCTGCACTTGGACAAAACCTTGGGACAAATTTAAAAAAAAAAATGTTAAAAACAGCAAAAGACAAAAATAGAAAAAACAAAAAAAAAAAGTACAAAAAAACGGCATATGAAGGACACCCTCCACTAGGGAGGGTTTTTGTACCCGACCCGGTTAGTACGACCCTACTTCAGTTATGTGATAGGGCGTGGTGATATGCAAATAATTAATACTGTACATGGGATTTGAGACCGAAGGTACAAATGAAATTTAGAACCCCTACTAAGATGCCTAGAAAATAGCATCTTTGCATATATATTTGTCAACTCGTGACTCCACTTGTACGAATTAGGATATATTTACATGTTGCAGTACTGAAGTCACCTCGTTTTAGGTGTATTTTGACCGACTAGTACAAGTTTAACAAGTATAAGCAGATATTATTTGATTATTTCCCCTTACTTGAAGAAAGTTGATACTTTTTACCAAATCATATGAACAATCTCCGGAAATTTTTTGCTGAGAATTGAGGCAGTTTGACATTATCGTAAACTATTCAGCATTGTCTGTTACAGAGTATGTGTTTTGTTCATGTCAGAAAGTAAGTTTTATACTATGTGTCATGTGAGTCTAGCTAGTATTATCCATAATTGTTCTCTTTCAAATAAATGTGTCCCGTATGTTAATTTTTAGAGTGTGCATGGAAAATCAACTATTCCGTATGAGCTAACCAAATATGTTCTTAATTTAGAATCTCTAAAGGAAAATGACGGGAAATTCAATAAAATACGTTGCTAAAGCAGTGGGCGAATTCCAATATCCATGGCAAAGTAAGTTGGCTAAATACAAAGACGAACTCTCAAAGGGTATTTGGGGCTATTGGCATCTGGGAGCATGGAAGCCTCTCGGGATTAGTGCTCGACGTAGGGCCCGCCTTCGTAAAGAAGTTATGTTAGCGGGAGAAGATTGGCCCTATGATCCTGAAAGAAAGGAAATGAGAACCAAGAGAAAAGGACATAAATGTGACAGGATATCTGCTGAAAAACGAGCAAACACTGCTGAATTAATGAAGAAAATGCCTCAGATGTTGGCAGATTACAGAAAGAAGAAGTGGGAGAAGAAGATGAACCAAGAGGATGCTGCAGCTAAGAAATCATAGGTTCAAATTACTCTCACCGAATCTCTTTTATCTTCTTTTTTTTCTGCTGTTTCTATTCGAGTTTGAAAACTGTATGTCTTAATTTTTAGAGGTTTGGTGGTTAGATGATGAATAAGTACACTACTTAATGTAATGAAACCCCAGTTTTAATGTTTGACTTTCAAGGAAAGAAAGACGTAGGTTACTTTTGATGCTGCAAATTGTTGTTTTCGTGGATGTTTGCTAAATTATGTTACTACCAGTAAAGTGTTAGGTTTTGTGTATAAATATTAATATACGTATGTCCGGTTTCGAACCCGAGGCTCGGGATTGCACACATTACCTATGAGTCTCAATGTATTAATAATTAATATAATGATTTATGATTAATTATTAAATCACAAATATTTATATGGTCGAACAAGGAAAGTGGAGGGGGTTGAATGTCGATTTTTGGAACTTGAGGAGGTGTTACACTCAAACTTGGAGAGCAAGTTTGGAGTGTATATAAACCCCTCAAAGCTCAATATAATCGAATGATACATATCCCTAACCGATTATGTCAATCGGTTCTTTTACTTCTACCCATTGAATATCAAACACGTACAGTAGTAAAAAAAAGGGAGTAATGATTTAGATCATGCATGTGCATGTGTTATTAAATACGTGCATATAGTATGCATGTGTCTATGGATGGATATTTATATATTTACTCTTTTCTTGTTGACGTACGGTGAGGTGTATTTTGGGGATTCGATCATGTATTATTTAGAACATCAAACACTAGGTGTTGTGATGTTTTATTTGTGATACATGAACCTAGCTTTTCACATTGAGACGCTAGTAATACGTGTGTACAGGAACGAGTGACAAGCTTACTTTAGCTTGTGATCTTGGAAGTGTTACTTACCCTTGTCGATCCATCCTAAAACCCTATTAGGGTTTATATTGTTCTTGGAGCACGTGATTCCTTGTTCTTGCTAGGAATCGAAAAGGTACGCGTCTATTTAAATTTATGTTAATTAATTATATGTTATGTAGATCCATTCCGCTGCGTGATCTTTGTGTTTATGTGTTTATAGTATTATTATGATTCACATATTCCAACAGTGGCATCATGAGCCGCGTTTTTAACATGTAATTGATTACATAAAACCTTAAAAATTGAATCTTTAACTAGATACATGCAATTAATGATCTAGGGTTTGTTTTGTTTAAGTAAACCCTAATTTTGTAATTAATTGGGTCGACACCCATAATTTAAAATTTAGGGTTTTAGTTTTTGTAGAAAACTTGTAGAAACCCTAGGATTGCATGCAATTTTTAAGGATTAATTAATGAATACCTTATGTGATGTCGTTAATTAATTAATTAGATTGCGTACTATATAGGCTTGTAAATATGTGTAACATGATTTTAAGTGCTATATGGGATCCATGACAAAATCTTGCATATTTTGTCATGGAATGTTTGTTGTTTTATTTACCACATGATTTTTAAGATAGATCTTAAATTAGGGAAGACCCTAATATATTAATTAAAATTGGTTATGTGCAATGTGGTATCTAATTGATCAAAACTTACGCGGCCAAATTTATTTGGCGTCTGTGGTCCATTGGGTACAATGAGCTCGAAAACCAATGGGAGTTTTATAGATTAGATACATATAAATTCACATAGATAATTAATAGGATTTATCAAAAAGGTTTGCATGTGGCTATATGATATTGTTAATGATCATATACGTGTTATTATGTGTTTATTTATTTTTTGAATTACTTGTTCTTTGTGTGTTTAATTATGATGGATTGTAACAACAAAGAGGGTAATTTTTCAAAATAAAAATAAATGAATCTAATAACTATGAAACCTTTGTAGTAAACCATTTAATTGCCAAGTCTTATGTGCCGACAGTGGTTCGCTTCGCACGGTAATTTGCTCCCAGGCGAGACTAGCAATTAATAATTTACTACATAAATTGTTTTAAGCAAGAAAATCATAAGTTTTAGTTGATTGATGCGACTGTACAAAAGTGGTCGAAGCGGCGGACCTATTATTGACAAACTATAAAGTGGGTTTAAGGTTGGTTCACATTAAATTGTGACCTTAGAGGGGCACGGTTTTAACCAGCTTCGGCGGCTGTCGTCCCTCCGCTCGCCTGTGCGTCAATAATAGACTTACCAAGTACACCATGAAAAAGTACGAAGCATCTTAAGGCAATGTTGTAATTTGCTCAACGCCTCAATTAAAAACTTTGATGATTTGAGCTTACGAATGAGTAAACGGATTTTTGTTGAAAATATATATGATACAAAGATGAATGCATGACATCTTTGTACATATTTTTTGATTTAACACATCAAAATTTATACCCTTAAATTTAAGTAATATGCCAACCAATTAATATGGAAACACCTAAGATGACATCTACCATTGCTAGCAGCCTCAGCTGATGTAATGGTTCAAAGATGGTAGTCAAAAGGGGAAAATTGAGCACTTTCATTGCTAGCAGCCTCAGCTGATGTGATGAAACGGCGTCAATTTACACGTTTCTAAATTGGTTAACTTAATTGAGCACTTTCATCACTAGCAGCCTCAGCTGATGTGTTGGGACGGCGTCAAGGCATAAAGATTTGGGGATGAAACATGTTTACATTTTGCAACTGATGTTGGCAATATAATGTAAGTCCCATGATTCTAGGAATTGCAATTGGATATTGGCAATTGAGTGTAGCTCTACCTTATTGAGTACTTTCATTGCTAGCAGCCTCAGCTGATGTGATGAAACGACGTCAATTTGGATCCTATTCTTTCAATGAAAATTAAATGGTGAAATTTTATTTTACCATGGGTGTTTAATTTTCTTGAAAAGTTATTATCAAAAATACTAAATTGAATTTTGAAAATTCTTTTAATGTATTTAATGCAACGTTAAAACCGTAAACATGGGATATTCTTTTAGTAGTAAATTGATCTACACCCGTAGGGGTTTTGGAAAGAGTCAATTTTTACTGAAAAGAATAAACCGAGTCTACTTTCCGTGAGAAAAGTGAGACTTAATCCTATTCCTTTTCATGAATGAGAAAGGTATAATAGGAAAATTAGAATTGTCTAAATTCTAAGAAATAACTCATGGCGAATTTTGTAGAAATTAAATGTTTAAGAGTTATTCAAATTAGAAACTAGACTAATTACCGCATAATTGGTAAAAGGCAAAACTAGAATGTTTGATCTAGTTGTTATGCTTTAACCATTTAAAAGGTGCTACATTCTATGATGGGGATGGTAGACCTAATTAAGGAAGAAATTGCATACCCAATTCTTTCAAGTTAATTGCATTGATGGATATTCCATCATTGACAAAGTAGAATACATTCTTTGAAGTACCTTAGTATGCATTACGTAAGGAATTACTCAAAGATGTAGGAAAGTAAACAGCACGCTATTTGCTTTTACTGGTGATGCAACACTTAAAATGTTGTCAAATCCAGTGGGAGCATTGTGTTGTCATTAACTGAATAATGAGTTCATGTAGTGATCTTAAATTCAGTGGGAGCTACAAGTCTTAGTAGTTACCCGGATTATCTCTAGAATCTCTTGAGATGATTACTTTCCAGTTATAGACACTTGTGGTATTAAGGATAGTCGTGTACGTTTCCTTACTAGACGAGGTGATTCTATATCTACTTATACCTATGACACAAATCATATTGGTCACATAAGCAAACTATTGACGTGTTGTTTATCTGATACGTGATGTTGTTCCATGCACAAGTGGGAGAAATCTTATTGTGTGCAAGCAACAACATAAAAGAATATGATTTAAAGGGTTCTCTTGACTGCAAGGTCAGAGATTGATGTTCTAATGTGTTTTATACACATTCTAATTTATAGAACACTTGGAGTTAATATCTACTTTCATTACTAGATATTAATGACAAGGTAAATTACATACTTTCATCATTGCAGCCTCGGCTAAAATAATGAAACTATGTTAATTATACAAGTTTCTAAAAATTAGATAATTATTAGAACAAGTGTCGATATGATAATTAGACTACTTCAAATGTAAATATTTATGTATTGTTGTAATGACATAAATAAATGAAGTAATCTTATACTACTTCGTATTTAGATGTTTATGTATTCTTGGAATGACATAAATATATGAAGTAAATAAATTAACTTGAAAAACTATTGAAACCAAGTTGTGGGTTTCATAATTACTTTAGTTATGCATATTTATATTTTAGTATAAAGATATAAATGTGAAGTCTTTTATTATTATAAGACTTATAACAAAGTAAGACGTTATATTGTTATGGTTTTTTAATTAAAGACATATACAAGAAGTCATTGAGTTGATCAATGACTTATAACGTACATTGGGATTATAACAGTTTATGTCTTTTTGGTAAGACATAGATATTAAGTAGCTTGGACAATAAGGCACTTATGTTATAAAGTATGCAATTGGCTTGGAAAATCTATTGTACCATTAAATTGATTTAGTTGGTAAATAGGTAAGCCAAAAACGAAATGTATTTATCTCACATATTGTAAGATTAACTTTACAATATATTAACCCTAATGAAATACATAAGTTTATGGTATGTTCATTTAGGAAAATCAAACTCTTGAAAAATTGTTTGATTAAAGATAACTATATCTTCTAATCTTCCTAAAGATATCAAGGTTAGAAAATTGAGTATGAATTGGATATACTCAATTAGACTCCAACCTAGAAGATTAATAAGACACCATTGAATATGGAATGTGTTGAATCACATTAAGTCTTAAAAATTGAAGTTCAGAATTTGTTAAACTACTTGTTGAGTAGGTTATTAACAAATTAAGATTAAGAACTGTCAATAAGTATTTGTAAAAGTCCCAAAAGAGAACAAGTTTGTGTTGCTCTATTTGCTAAGCATTTATAGGTAATCTATAAATTGCAAAAGGCGAGTGGGAGTTTTATCTTCAAAAGATAAAAATTACAAGATACATAATCTTCTAAATACGCTAGCAAATCATAATGAGGATTTAACATGTTAGTGTTAAATCTCAAGATGATGAAATTCTTATTCATAGATTCGTAAGGGTATCTCAAATATTTGTAGAATATGTTGAGGGTTATGAGTTACAGGATCGTGATATGCCTGTTAATAAATTGCAAATGTTATTTGGCAAATTACTCATACTATGAATAATTAGATGCAGTCCAAGAAGATAACTAGTTTGGAAACGTAGTTAATCTTGAACTCTATAGTTGCACTATAGAATGGAAATGAATTTCTGCAAAGGAAATGAAAATCCTAGAGATTTAAATTCTTATGTAGAAATTATAATGGACAAATTTGTATACATATTTAATATGTGAAAAGATTATCAATCACACTTAAGCAATTAAATGTGATTGAAATTATTTCCAAACACATTAAATAGATAAAGATTATGATTATCATTATTAGTTTCATTTATATGAAATTAATAATGGAATGTCAAAACTCTTTCTTGAATAATTACTTGAGTGAGGACGAAAGTAATTGAAAGGAGTGTTTGGATTCAAATAATCTTTAGTGGTATACAAAGTGCAAATCATTTGTAAAATGGATTAATGCATGCATCTAGAAGATATACTTATTTTTAGTTATTAAATCTAGTTTGATTTATAATTAAAATTAAGATATTTCTTAATATTCCTGAAAGCTAGTTAGAGTGATGTATTTATTTTCTTATTTCATATATGTTGTATAACATATGGGAAGTAACATTCCATTGACGTTAACATTAAATGTTAAGTCTTAGTTTGGAATTAAACTTCACATAGAAATTTGGAAAATAAAACCTTGAAAAAATATGTTTATTTGATTATAAACATAAGCGGTAAAATAATTGATTCTAAAAGAACATGATATTCTATTAGAAGATCTAGATAGAAACATATCTTTGAAAAGATATGACATGAACAAAATCTAAGTTTGACACAAGGATTTTTCATGTACATCATGTTGCTTGTTGTATCATGCTTGGATGCAAGATGATTAACAACATTAGTATCTAATTGAAAATTATTAGATAGCAAAGTGTAATGGATACGGTTTAGAATTTACATCCTTAGCCTGGATTTGCTCCAAAATTCTAAATATGAACCATATGGCATATTGTTGCTTGATTGATATTGTGCTCAAATCTTGAAGGATTTGAAGATATCAAAACATTACACGATGAATGTTAAAGTTTACGGAACTTGGAAAGAGCATATTGTTGTTATGGATACAATGATGCTAGTAAGATTGAGATGACACTCAATACTAGTCATGGTGGGAGCTCATCCTTATTAGGAGACCATGTATACTAGTTGTGCTCAATATGAGCATAGTTGCATTATACAAGAAGAATTAGAATACTTTAACTACAAGGTTTGTAGTTTAATTGTCATAAATTTGTGCATGAGGATGTCACGCATTTTATGAAGTATGTGGCAATATCTAGATAGATGAATGCACACATACAAGAATTTCATTATATGAAATAAGTATTCTCAAAATTCCGATAGATCAACATTAGTTGATTTATGCCTTGTCAACAAGTATGTGGAACATGACTTGTGGCATAATTCATTAATGAAGATTGTCATGCATTGATCTAGTTAGTATTTAGATAAGGGACGTGTAAACAATTATTATTTTAATGAAATAAAGTGCGGATAGCGTTTATTCTCATTATTAATATTTGTGTCCTATATTTGCATGTTTTAATCCATGAGTAAAATTATTATATTTTATTCTAAATAGTCCGTTGTCAATTAATAATATGGGAATATTATTGAACTAAGACAAATGTGAGGATTGGTAGAATGGACTGTAGGTTGAGACACCAATGTCACATGATATTCAATATTGGATAAATTGAATATAGGACTTATCCCAACCACATGATTATACTTTATGGATCGTCGTCATCAAGTATATCATGAATATTTATCCTCAGACTTGAGATGACAAATAATTGCCGAGGATGTAGCTTATTTTCTATAAGGTGGTCTAACGCTAACCGTAAAAGGTAGTTATAAGGGCTATTTTCGAAAATGATGCGAAGTTCGAGGGTTATGCTCGCAGTCAATAAAGGATTTGTTCCTTCAACTTTGTGTTGAAGTTTAATACTGCTTGGCCACTCGTAGGATTGACAAGATGTTTGCGTGGCCACGCCCAAAGTCTATCTGGAAGACGTTCAGATGTTTTGGTAATCTTGATCAATCATAAACAACGAGAAACATAATAGTTAATTATGGAATGACAAAGATCCATATCCAAATTAACGCGGTATTAGTAACAAAAGGATAAGTATGATGATTAATTTCATCACGTGGTTTTTTCCAGGAGAACCACAACTCGGATCGAGCTGGGGGCATTGGGAAGGTAAAGCTAGGCTGACCCATGTCATTACTATATTAATGTTTATCCAAGTGGGAGCTGTTAGGTTTTGTGTATAAATATTAATATACGTATGTCCGGTTTCGAACCCGAGGCTCGGGATTGCACACATTACGTATGAGTCTCAATGTATTAATAATTAATATAATGATTTATGATTAATTATTAAATCACAAATATTTATATGGTTGAACAAGGAAAGTGGAGGGGGTTGAATGTCGATTTTTGGAACTTGAGGAGGTGTTACACTCAAACTTGGAGAGCAAGTTTGGAGTGTATATAAACCCCTCAAAGCTCAATATAATCGAATGATACATATCCCTAACCGATTATGTCAATCGGTTCTTTTACTTCTACCCATTGAATATAAAACACGTACAGTAGTAAAAAAAAGGGAGTAATGATTTAGATCATGCATGTGCATGTGTTATTAAATACGTGCATATAGTATGCATGTGTCTATGGATGGATATTTATATATTTACTCTTTTCTTGTTGACGTACGGTGAGGTGTATTTTGGGGATTCGATCATGTATTATTTAGAACATCAAACACTAGGTGTTGTGATGTTTTATTTGTGATACATGAACCTAGCTTTTCACATTGAGACGCTAGTAATACGTGTGTACAGGAACGAGTGACAAGCTTACTTTAGCTTGTGATCTTGGAAGTGTTACTTACCCTTGTCGATCCATCCAAAAACCCTATTAGGGTTTATATTGTTCTTGGAGCACGTGATTCCTTGTTTTTGCTAGGAATCGAAAAGGTACGCGTCTATTTAAATTTATGTTAATTAATTATATGTTATGCAGATCCATTCCGCTGCGTGATCTTTGTGTTTATGTGTTTATAGTATTATTATGATTCACATATTCCAACATAAAGTTGCTATACTCTGATGGAAATTTTTTGGGTTCGAGTAATATAAACTGGAAAAAGAATGCATATGAAGACTTTCACCTAATCTTTGGTAACCGAGGGAATTAGAAGAACTGAATGCAAAATGAATAGGAAAATATTAAACATGAAATTACTAAATTGTGTGGAGACTACTTTCTAGTGGTAGAGAGCTAACAGCATGCATTACAGCACTCGAAGAATATTAGAATAATCTGTTATTGTTTTAGGACAAGGGATATGTGGAAGGATTGGTCGGATGAATCCCTAATCTGTAGTTGTCGTGGAAACTACGAGTTGGGAATGGGTCGAACTAAGTTTGGGTCCAATGGATAATTGTGTGTGCGGGTCACATGGGGCTGGGTTAGCTGACCCGGAAATACTTTTATATGCATTTTTTTGTCTAATTTAAAAACTGAGGATGAAAATGGGTTTTATTGTTTGATCAAAAAATGAATGCTTAGAATTGGTTCATTTGATCTTTACTTTTTTTGTGATCTTTGTTGAACCAAATTTAGCATGCATTACACCTCTCGAAAGATAAATTTACTATTGTTTTAGGACATATGATATGTGGAAAGGCTTAGTTGTTGCAGAGGCCAAATAGTCCGAACTAGATGTGGAAAACTAGGTGAGTTGGGTAATGGGTCGAAATAAGGTTGGGCCAAATGCATAATTGTGTGTGCGGATCAGAGGGAGTTGGGTTAGCTGACCTGGAAACAGTTTTATTTGTAACTTTTGTTTATTTTTATTCAAGTAAATAACACGTTAAATATGATTACATAGTTATATTACTCCCTATTATATTAATACAAACTCAAATGTTCATAATAAATTTATTTGTAACTGTGGACTACTGATTTTACTGGTTTTTTCTTTTAGTATAATCTTAATGTGAAAAACTATTTCTTGTTAAACCTTTTATTTAATTTAACCCGTTATACTATTAAGGGTTACAACATAACTCAAAACTGTATTTTTAGTTGGAATTTTAAGATACTACAGAGGTTATACCTGTGTTCGTAAAACGATGGTTTTAACTTCATTAAGTCAAATTTGTAGCTCATGCAAGTAGTTATTGTGATTTGTGACAAAAACTTGGTAATGGCTTGACTGTAATGTTTTAAAAACAATAAAGTTACATGGTCTATTAGGTTTTGCAAAGGTTTTTAGATTTAGTGGATAATATGTTGTATTTTGCTACAGGAACTTGTGGTCCGTTTGACTTTACAATTATGCAGAGCTCAAAGAATGTTGTAGGCACGTCCATGCCAATCCTAATATTAGTCACGTTAGTAAACACATTAGGGTATGTCACAATGTTGATAAGAATTTGGCGAGTCAGCAATCCATATGTTGAGTGAACAGTCACAATGTGAGGTCGGATTATCCCAACATCCATATGTTGAGTAAACAGTCCATATGATTCTCATGGTATTGCGATGCAGTTGTTGAAAGTGCAGGTGTTTTAGGCTGAGAGTAGCTCCACGACAAAAATAAGAAGTCAAATATCCAATAATGGAAACGAAATCAACTGCCAGTATTACTTGATTTTTATAAGGTCAAATGTGCTGTTCGACTTGTTTTGCATTATTGGAAACCAACCGTTTTTTTAGCTTTCGTGAATCCTTTCTTTTAGACCAAGAGTAGTGGGGCGTTGAAGTGCGCTTAGTTGTCCTTTCAACGCCCGTTGGCCAACCCCCATGCCGTTGAATGCAATAAAATCCAACGAGCGTTGATTGATCAACAGGCGTTGAAAATTTTTTTAAACAAAAAAGTAGCCGTTGAAGGTGAGTTAATGTTAACATTTGCATTAAATAAACATTTAATTCCTTTTTATTTCACAAAGTCAACTCTCTTTTTTTTCCCTATAAATTTACCAAGTTAACACTTTTTTTTTTACATATTCTTTCACTTCTACACTAGAAAAAAAAAAATGAATCCCAATCAATTTAACATTCCCGCCTATGGCTCAAACCGAAACACACAATTTGTTGCTCCACGAAGAGCACCCGAGCAACAAACCGATCAAGCACTAAATAACAACCAAGTTTTCGGCTACATGTCGCAATTACCATACTCAAATCAAAACCCGAATATGATGCACCCAAATTTTATGCCATTTGAAAATTCGCAAGATGATGTTCTTTCACCAACACAACCGTCACCAACACAACCTTCACCAATACAAGCTTCACCACAAGAAGTGTGCGGGTACCTATTAGTTTTTTAAGTTGATGATGTTCTTTCACCAACACAACCGATACCAAATGAACCCAGTTTGGTACGAGACTTGATGTTGCTCAAAGTAGCAAAAATTAAAGAAAAATATGGAATAACCGATACCTACTAGTTTTTTAAGTTTTTTATTTTAATTGTTGTTTTATTTAAGTTTGTAATCGTTGTTTTATTTTAATGTATGATTTTACGTTTTTAATTGTTAACGTTAGTTATTTACCTTTTTTATTAACGTTTATAATTTGACGTTTTAAAATTTAACGTCTAAAAAAAAAAAAAAAAAAAAAAAAAAAAAAAAAAAACCCCAAAAAGCCCCATTCAACGACCCACCCATTACTCCCATTTTTAAAGAAAAACTCATGTTAAAAATGGGACACATGTCAAGATATGCCCCAACCCACACCAACAAAAAGCAACACCACTACTCTTGGTTTTATGGTCGTCTTTATACCCATTCTTTTTAAGACAAACACCATCTGTCCCTCACTCCTGTTTTAGTAAACCTTTAACCAAACGCGCTTAAAAAATTAGCTAAAATGAAAGAGTCAAACTGGTTAAAACCCCTCAAAGTATATAAAAAATACATATAGCAATCGGGTTTAACTAGAACGAGAATGGCAGCGGTCCGCCGCGTTGCGGGCGGGCCTTTTTTTTGGCGGAGGTGATTTCTCGTAAATAAAGTAGAATATTTAGACGTTGTAATATGAAAATCTTTCTTTGATTTATTGGTTGCATCAAATTGTCAGCATGTTAGTGTTTGCAAAAATACCACTTCTAAAGTTAAGAATCATGATTAGCTACAAACACTACTACACACTACTGTTTTGTATAGTCGTTTAGTCTATCCTAATATTTCATACCAACTACTTCATACTAATGTCCTCGGGTAAGAGAAATAAGAGTGCAGTTTACATCAGCAGATTCTAAACACCCCTTATAATGAATCATACTTATGGCACATAAAAGTGTCCATGCATAAATAAAATCCATATCACTGCACAAAGATTTACACCTACCTGCTCGAAGTAAATAAGAATATTCCCAGACTCCCTCCGCCTGGTAAAAGCTATCCGTAATGAAGGTGTCCAGGCCCTGCAAATAGGCATATGAAATTTATGAGGATGAATTTACGTCCGTCTATCAGGAAATAAGCTAATGACACTTACTATTATTAGGAAATATGCTTAGTTTAGAGCATATACATACGTTCACTATGATGAGTATATGCTGGTTCTTGTAGTCTCTGCTATCATCTGTAGCCACCATGAAGTTCAGTATCACTATATTTGTAAATATTAATAGCAGCAAGTCTGCGAAAAATGCACCTGTTAACGTATTATAAAGTATACTAAGCAAATAAGCAGGTTTTAAAAAATAAATGAACATGTCTATAGGTTTTACGCTAAAATTGAATGACTTGCCTTTGTATATTTTATAGAATTCCTATTAACTTAAGGCTTACCAAAAAATAATCTTGTGGCTTTTGCCTTTGTTCTGTCTTGGGCTTGATCACCTTATATACAAAATCATCAACGACTTTGATATTCTTCCTTAACTCTGCTTCCGCTCCAATATTCAGGTACCTCTTGATTTTCCAGAATAAGACAACTATTCTTCTATATGTGAAGTCATTTGAATCATCAAATGCGCGACTGAAGTTAAGCCCTTCTTTATTAGAACCATTCAAGTTGTCAAGCTCAACCCCAAAAGAAACTTTAAATATTGAATCTGCCGTAGCTTTCATGAATATGTCCTGTATGTACGCATATCAAGGTTGTGACGATAAGCCATAGGAAGTCTTATTCGGTGTTAAACTGAAAAATATTAAAAAAGGAAAAAACTTTACATTTATGTCAACGGTTTGGTTGCGGTTTGCTGCTTCTAAAAACATGTTTCTAACTTTTACTGCGTTCTTTCTGAAGGTTAGACTGCTAAAGTCTCTCAAAACTTTCGTAGAAAACTCATGGCTCGCTAACTTCCTCTGCTCGCGCCATTGGTGCGCATCAACTGTGAATATACCGTCGCCAAGAAAATCTTCTAGCCAGGTGTGGGTGAATGATCCCTGAAATTGTTTCCGGATACATAATTTGCAAGATATAATTATCTAGAAGCATTCGCTCAATAAATTTACTGTGTGCATCAGCATTACAAAAAGGAAAATACGCTAATAGTATGTGAACCAACGAATTACAAAGTATTATTGTTTCACTATGAATCACATTATGGGAGCTGATATGTGGCAGACGATTCGGCTGTGACAATGATAGCAAGTAACTTGTTAAGACGACCTATTGTAGCAGGTATCTACAGAGTTTAGCATGCATAAAAGTAACAATACTGCTGATTCTACATTATCTAAAAGAAACTACCATTACCAGCAAATTTAGAAGCTTATGTGTTCCAATGATAATTCCACTGATATTCAATATGGATTACAGAACATACATATATGTTGGGAACCGGAAACCAAATAGACAGCAAAATGAAAACGATAATGATTCATAACTCACCCGAGCCACGGTCTGGGTAACTCGCGCATTATCATCGACTTCCTGCAGTTAAATTAGATAAACTCTTCTCACTTCTGAAAATCAACAACACAGCCCATCAATGACGCAAATAAACCCCTATTTATAAAATATAAATCTAAAGTACCTGATTAAATCCTTCTGCTTCATATAGCTGACAATTATTCTAATCAAATCAACCCACGCTATTGTGCACCGTCATTCAAATTTGCAGGAAATCGAAACATGAGACATAAAGTATCCAAAAAACTAAAATGTTGTGACAAACCGTATGCATCTCCAAACAATAACCTTAACTAACAAAGTAAGGTTCCCACTAAAGCATAAGAAGAAATTAATCGTCAATCAATAACCGTGTAGGAAAGAACTTATTTATACCAAAACATAACAACAAAAGATTAGAAGAAGATCTGAGGATGCGGAGGAGCGCAAAACGCGCAGGCTTAGGCTTAGGAGCATAGCCTAACTTGCTATTCTTTTTTGCAGCAATGCATTGGCTCAGATACAGAAATCCACCACAGTACAAAACTCCCGCCATGGCTGCAGCCACATCTGTAGCGTGACTGCCAAGCCAAGATACGGGGTTAAGTCAAATGTGATGATCATCATTGCCTTAATGGTCATATTTAAAAAATCCGCATCAGTCAGTGGAAAAAACTCAGGCACGCAAACATAATAAACTGCCATGGACTGACCAAAGCATTTATGTATCCGGAATGAAACGGCACCGTATGCTTTGTGGTTTAATATATACTATAATGAATAACATATTTGACAAAGCCGGAACAACCGCCATGGCTGCGTTAGTGTAAACGCCCTGCCAAGACACGGATGTTCTCAGACTTCAAACAGTTTCAGTAATATACCAATCATCATAGCGCATTATTCCGGCTACACTTACTGCATACTCAATAACAAATACATATATTGTACACATGCCTACCACATTCAATAAACACACATTGCTATATATATTAAACCACATAGAATACAGTGACGTTTTAGGTAGAAGCCATACCCAAAGAGTAAGAAAAAGGAATGGGGAATGGACACACAATTCTACCATTATACCATCAGTACTATACCATAAGTATCCAACATTATACCATCAGTATACCATTGTACCATCTAAATTAGGCCACAAATGAGCCATTTAAACCCAAAGTCATCATCGGCTAATCATCAGCATCATAGCCTCTTACAATGACAACTAACACCATACAAATATAAAAAAATATGATTGAAACTGAGGTCTGCAAACACAGAACCAACCAATACGAACTGCGAACATTGAGTTCAAAAATTAAATTAAATAGTTAGCCTCAGATCTGCAAATTGATTTCAGTTGACACAAACACGAAGATTTTAACAGGGCTGCAAAAATAAAACCCGTTGCATAGTAATTGTTTATACTACACCGTCCGGTATTTGCCATGCCAACTTGTGTTAAAATCTTGAATGAGTTATTTCATTTTCTCCAAATTATAACAGTCATCATAGGCTTATAATATATATACGTGGAAAATTAGATTACCCGATGCCTTGGTTGCGCAAATGGAGGTTGCTGAGGCGACTGTGTATCGCACTCTACCATCCGTCCATGTTTTGCATTCGTCGAAATTGGGTCAGGTTAATTCATGGCCTAGCTGCACACGCCGAGGTATCCGCCATGGCTGCAAACATAGCATGTTGCCCCGCCAAGACACGGACATTCCTCAAGTCTTTACGAACCCACTGCCATTCATGTAAGACCGTTAAAAGGGCAGATACAACGAAGACAACAAAACAGCAGTTGTAGCATTACCACAAATTTCTTGATTAGCATACCTTCGCACTATAGTAGCTATATTGTATTATTGTTACTGGTGGCTGCAAACATAGGTGTTTGCTGCGCCATCCACACTACGCACGACATGGCTGCAAACCAACTAAGTTGCCATGGCAAGATTAGTCCACCCCCCGGCTGCAAACACGTTACCGTGATGCCCTGCCATGATAGGGGCCCATACGGCTAATCCAGCATGACTGAAGCCACAACTTTTCTGTAGCGTTGTCAACCACCCGACTTGGGTGCAATCACATTGTTGGTGTGATTGCGTAGCCAAGATACGGTTGTTGGCTAGCCCCGCATAGTAAGAAATAATTTATATTAATGAAGCACAAATTCAGCAGTTCAGAACAGAGGAAAAAAGAAATGTTCACGAATATCTACAACGAACAAATAAGCAACCACAACAATAACGAAAACCCAAAAATTAGGGTTTTCAACTAATGATTTTAAATCATCAATTAGCAGCCAAACGGCAACTAAACCGCATTACTATATATATTAAAGCACAAATCGTAGCAAAAAACAACGACAGCTAATAACGAAAGCCAAAAATTAGGGTTTCCAACTAATCATTTTAAATCATCAATTAGCAGGCAACCGGCAAGTAAACCCCATAAAAATGAAAAGGGCTAAAGCCAAACGGCCACTAATTGCAGACATCAATCGCAAAATTAGGGTTTTCAACCAATCATTTAATTAACAACAATTCTCACCACCGGAATCGTGAATCAGCAGCCAATCGGCCACTAAACCTTGTATAAATCAAAAGCCCCAAACTTGAACACACCGATCGAAAAGATACGCACAGAGAAAGGCAGGTTCGAGAGAAACGCAGCAAACCAACCTTCAATTATTAACGCAACAAACCAACCATGGATTATTAACACAACAAATCAACAGCGATGGATGAATGGAGGCAGGCTAAAGATGGCCCAGGAAAAAAGGCGGGAAAAGCCCATAGGTAGCACAGTGAAACGGCGTCGTCATCACGTGGTTTAATATAAACTTATAATGTTGAAGTTATGTTTAAGGATATGTTAACTTTAGAGAAAAATAAAAAAAGTAAAAATAAAAAATGTTACCAGGTCATTTTACCAGTAACATAACCTGCATGTTCATCCCATTTACCACCTGTAGGATAACATAAAGTTTGGTGAAACCTGGAAACTACAGAAACTTATGCTAAAATAGAAAGTCATTAGATAGTGTGTCCAACGAGAAAGGTGTTTAATGTTTAATACTTTTATATGTCTGTGAAATGTTATTTGCATGATTTATTTGTCTTATATATATCATATGAGGAACACAAATACGAAACGGTGATCACATGTTGCAACTTGTTTTAGAATACATGAATAAGTCGAATATTCAATAGAAATCAATATGTTTTCGAACTTGCGTAGTTATATATTTCATGTTTGTTTCTTTTGCTCGAGCTTGAGCTCAAAATCTATAGTAGCTCAAAACGACCAATCTTGAGTCGAGTTGCTAAATAAACGCTAGCCCAAGGTTTTTGGCCGTTCTTAGGAGGTAGATTTTTGGATAAGTGAATAGTGTTCCTTCACGAAAAGAGTATGCTATATAGCTTAAAAGTAAGTCAAAATATATTGTTGTGCCCAAAGTTGAACACTTGATTGTGGTGTACACAAACGTGATTTCTTTAGTCACATTTCACTAAGTTATCAAGACCACTTCATATCTTCAAATAAAATGGAAACAACTTTTTCTCAATTCTTATCAAATCAAGTAAAATTTAATCATTTCATTTTTTGAGCTTTTTCGAGTGGACTTGTGCCATGTGTCTCCCACTTTTGCTCAAAAACATGATTGTGTTTGGTTATTCTTATACGAGTAAGATTAGTAGCAGTGGTGACACAAACTTGACCAAACAGTCAAGGCTGTCTCTGAGGATTTATGGACCTAGGCCGAACAAAAAATAAAAGGCCCGGAGGCTAGGTGCAACAAATTATATAATATAAACTAAAATATAAAAACGATGATAAATGTTATATCAATAAACATAGCAAAAGTTATCGTTAAAAAAAAAATACAAAATCATACTATTGAAATAACATATCGTAATAGCTAGCTGAGGATTCGTGTAGTTCTTCTAGCATTCTTCATAGCAAATTGGTTGATCAACTCTTGACAGTCTATATTATCTAAGATTTCATTCTCGATCGCTATCATGGCCAAGCCACTAAGTCTTTCTTGACCCATTGTAGATCGTAAGTAAGACTTTAGTAACTTCAGTTTCGAAAAACTCATTTCTGCAGATGCCACTGTCACCGGAATAGTTAATAATATTCTGTAAGCAATGCTTGCATTAGGAAAATAATCGAGTTCTTTCAAATGCTGCAAAACATCAACCGGGCTGCTGAATTCACTGGTTTGTAATGTGTCAAATAACTTCAACTCCATATAAAGTTCATCAGCATCAATATCCAATCTTTCTTCAAACTTGAGTGCATTTTCAAGACGATGACAACACAACTTAAGATCTTTACCTTCAATTCCCCGTAAGTTATGTGGGAACAAAAAGCCAAATAATTTCTCATACTCTTTGAATTGTTCAAATCTTGTCTCAAGAGAACCAATTGCTTTATCAACAATATATAAGAAATAAGTGACTCTAAAGTTCTCTTCTGCTGTAAATGAAACTTCTTGGCTACTTGAACTCTCATCAAATTTCTTTTTCCTTTGGATCACACGCTTTTGTTGAAACATCGGATCAATACCCATTTCAATAGCAATCTCCTTAGCTTCATCAATCGCTTTTAAAAAACCCGTTTCTCTATAATCTTTGAAGTACTCGATCAATTTGTTTATTTGTTCAATTGCAGTATCGAGATGCATATCCTTTAATTGTAACTTTTTGCTCACAACATTCACATGGTTTAATACTTGATACCAGACGACTATTGATACCAAAAACTCAAAGTCACAAAGTTCTTTTTCTGCTAATGAATTTGCTGTATCTGCAATTCCAGGATCATTATCCTTTTCTCCAACTTCAAGTAAAGCTTCTCGTACATCAACAAGTTGCATTTTAATAGCCTTAACACTCTCAACACGACTCTCCCAACGAGTTTGTGACAATGACTTAAGACTCCAAGCTTTAACATTATCTTTCAAAATTTGCCACCTCTTAGTAGAATTTGCAAAGATAGTGAAAATATGTTGGATGTGTCCAAAAAAACTCTTTCCTTTAGGAGTAGTGTTAGCCATATCACATAATGTAAGATTAACAGAATGACAACCACAAGGAGTGTAGAATGCTCTAGGGTTTATATCTAAAAATCTCTTTTGCACTCCTTGGTGTTTTCCTTTCATGTTTGCTCCATTGTCATAACCTTGACCACGTATATCATCAATTTCAAGACCAAGAGACTTTAACTCTTCATGTGTAATATCAATAGTAACTGAATTAGATGAGAACTTTAAATACCTTACAATTATAGTCATTTGTTCTTGGTGACTTGAATCAGGAGTACAATAAAGTATGAGTGAGTAATACTTTGCTTCCTTTATCTTCTTGATGATTTCTTTTTTAATTTCTTCTCCTAGCAAAAGTATTATCTCATTTTGGATGGTGTGTCCAAGATAATGCACATGAAGATTATCTGTTAAGATCCGCCGCACATGCTCTTTGATAACCGGGTCAAACTCTTCCAACATTTCAATGCCACCCAAGAAATTTCCATTACCTTTTCATACAATTAACAAATACAAAGTGGAATTAGTTAATAAATAGTTATTTGATGGAAGTGGAACAAAAAAAATATAAAAAATAAAAATCCTAATTACCTTTTTGATACGACTTTTCTTGGCTTCCACGAAATGCTAAATTATGTTTAGCAAGATACTTCACTAGTGCAATGATTCTCAAAAGGACTTGTTTCCAGTAATCTCTTTCTTTCTTGAATTGCTCGTATTGAACTTTATCAATTGTTTCATTCAACTTCAATCTTTTACACATATCGAACCACTTAGTCATATTTGTGAGATGATCCAAGGAAACTTCGTGTTTTTGGAGAGCACTGGTAGCATGGTGCCAATCTGCATAACCTTCATTAGGCAAAGCACCTCTCATACCCCCTGTTTTAAACACTTTACAACAAAAACAAAATATCTTATTTAGCTCTTTTGAATAAACGAGCCACTCTCTATCACAGGTCTCCATGTTTGATAAAGTTCTTGTATATAAAGCATTGGAAAATTGTCTGCCAAGTGCATCATAGGGACCATACACAATACTAGTATCCTTTTTAGGACCTATCTCGACCACAAGTTTAATCTGATCAGAACTTAATCCTTCCCACCTTCTTGGATCAAATATATCAACAGGATTATGCTCCACATACTCTTCATTTAAACTAGCCTCAACATAGTCTTCACCATTTTCTTGCTCTTCCGTTTCTTTATTTATATTAGCCTCTACATGTTCTTGTTGTTCAACATCATCTTCATTTATATTAGCCTCAACGTGCTCTTCAACCGGTTGTCTATGGATAAACTTATCTAAAGCGCCGGCTTGAGACTTTTTCATTTCTTCATCTAGTTTTTTCTTTTTACGTTTTTGACTCCCAGATAGTGGTTTACGAGGCATAATTTCTAAAAATCAAATCCAAATTTGAAGCGATTAGTATTTAGTAACCTGAGATTAAAGTTAAGTTCTAAAACTAACAATCAAATATTAAACCCTTAATTAGGTATTTTAATACATATAATAAACCTGACATTATGTACCATCCGACCATATATTGATATATACATACATATAATAAATAAATAAATAACAAATTGTTGCATGAAGACAGGAAGTTACCTTTGATTTGACAATTCACAATTCAATTGTCAATTGTTGCAGGAAGTCCACAGACGCACAGCCGCTTGGTTTTCTTCTTTATTTATTTGTTTTATCCAAAAGATATGTAAGTGGGCTTTTTTATGTGGGTCAAGTTATATGGTTTAATTTTTGGATGATTGTTAAGATTTGTAATGGGCTTAGTTAATTACATATACAATTTTTATATATATAAATTAAAAATCGGGCCCCCTAAAAAATCGGGCCTCGGCCGGTCGCCCACTTCGTCCCATGCCTAGACCGGCCCTGCAAACAGTCCTGCTATCAAATGCATGATCAAATGCTCGTAGTAAGGCAACCGCAGTTACAACAAAAAACATACTTCACAAAAATAAATAAATAAAAACTCACACTCACAAACACGCTCAATTCATTTGGTCGCCTGGGCGACTTTTTTGTTTGGGAGAGGGGAGGGAGGACACGTTTTGTATAATTGAGGTAGGGAGGGGGACGTGGTTGATAGCGTTTGATATTGGGGACCGACCGAACCCAATGATCAAGTGGTCTAATTACTTTATTTGAGATAACGAAAAGCATCTTAAAGAAAACCTACACTTATAAATATGGATGTTTTCTATACTTTTAATAAGTACAAGGAATACTTTTATCAATCACTCTCTCCTCTTACAACATATATAGAGTCTGTAACGACATTATTTGTGCATTGATGTGGTCCTAAACCAAATTTTTAACATTTCAGTTTTGACATAGTAATTAATTTCTTGTTGATAGTCTAATTTATGTGAAGATAACGCGTTGCATAGAACTCTTGAGTAAGTAACCCATGCCAATTATGAAGCCGATACCAGTATACCACCGTTACAAAAAGCTAATAACAGCTCTTTCTTACATCTCTAGTGCATAACAAAAAGCCACTTCTGAACTAGCCGACTATTCGTAAATTGTTTGGTATCATAAGAAATACGACTAAGTATATACATTCTAACATGGAAAAACTATATCATGTATATTCATATGTTCCATCAAAACAAACACTTTAAGCAAAGGTTATCCTCAATGCAAATTATTGGTGTTACTGGTCCTATTTGATAGATATTGTCTTTGATCAACACAACACATGTGACATGTCTTATTGTTTTTTTTCTTCGTTATAAATATTTGATAATACCTTTTCATTTAGAGAAAATTAATGTGCTATCCATTTACATGGGTAGCTATCTTTAAATGCCCAAACTTTCCTCAAAACTCAAAAATACATATCCATCTCGCGTATCATCATACGCTGGGTTACGTGGGATGTCGTGGCACAATCTAAGCCATCCAAAAAAAATAAAAATAAAGCCATCTCGCGTAATACATAATGCATGGAGACGCAGGATGAAAAAAAAAATATTAAAAACCTTTTAAAACACATCTTGCGTAAGGTTTTACGCATGGTTACGCAGGATTAAAAAAAAATATAAAAAATATCAAAAACTATTTTTAAAAAAAAGTATAAAAAAAAAACAAGTTCTAGTTTTGTTAAACCTTAATTCAACTCTCAACCGCTTCTCCTTGAAAAGTAAAGGTAGGAGCACTTTAACGACGGAATGTTTGTTAAACCCTAATTCAACTACATTATCAAGAAACAAAGTATTGATATACCATATTTGTTACTAGTAATAAGGAGAATTAATATAGCATAAAACTTTTATTAAACTACAAAGAAAAAAAGACGAAATTTATGTAAATAAACATTACATAGACAATATTAAACCTAAACGTAGGTAATAAATATGTAAAAGGTTCAGCCAATAAAAACTCTATCCTTGTCGAAAACTTCAACAATGTTCCTCAATGTAATGTTAAGACCAAAGGGTGTTGATTTTGGGGTAAACACTAAAACATTACGAAGTACCAACACAGCTTCGACTTTGATAGAGTCTTTGTAACCCGATTCTTCTGTAAGGACTTTGTGATGAATTGTACCAGAGAATGTCCCCGTTGGATCTTTTAGTGTCACTGTTAGCTCACCAAGTGCGGTAGGAGTACAAGTCTTGATTACAGCTACAACAAGTTCAAGTTTCCCTTTTATGATACAGTTTTTTATATTGCCAAGACAACCAGTTACGATGATACCTTCGCTATTACGCAGCTTATTAATAGCGCATAGCCATGGCCCACGCGAAAAATGATCATCTTCAACGACATCTTCATTTATCTTCTTTACATATTCTTGTGTTGGCACTAGACAATATTCAGGGCCACCTTCCTTAATGTCCGCATTTTTGCGGAGAATAGCCGCTTGAATAATACCAGCTGGACCGGGTATTAACCTGTCCGGGATGTTTGAAGAGGTAGATGAAGCCCCAACATTATGTTGGTATCGTTTTGTGTATCCGGAATTGTTTTGTTGGGACATTTTCTGAATTGTTAAATTTTTCTGGAGAGTAGATAATTTGATAATGGTGATATGTGTTTAGAGAAATTGAATTTTGAATGAGTTTTTATAGTTGAAATTGTGTTATATCTCGCATATAAAAGTACACGTACGCGGGGTTGTCATAGATTAGTCAAATCATTGTCATATATTAGTCACATCATTGTTATAGAGTTGTCTAATCCGTGTCATATCCCGCGTAAAAAATTACGCATACGCGGGGTTGTCATAGATTAGTCAAATCATTGTCATATACTAGTCACATCATTGTCATAGAGTTGTCTAATCCGTGTCATATCCCGCGTAAAAAATTACGCGTACGCGGGCTTGTCATAGATTAGCCAAATCATTGTCATAGACTTGTCACATCATTGTCATATTTCGGGTACAAAATTACATAGGCATGCAACTGTGATGTTTTTGTCACGTCATTGTATTAATATATAAAGCATGATGTATATTGGCAACATTATGTTACTGGACACATAAATAAAAAAATTGAACATTAAGCACAAACAAATTGCATTAATTAGTTGTAGCATAAATAAAAAAGCCTAGAACAGTGGTAGAAACTAGAAAAGACATACATTGATAACCTTAAACACACCAAACTAAACCATATAGGTATTGTTTGGTTGATCAAGAAGAATTAGTGATTCTTTGTATGGGCCAATGAAAAACGAACCACCATTTGCTTCAATTCCCATGTTTTGAAACTCCTGAGATGTTCGCTCGTACACTTGTAGTGAGTGAGCTATTTGTTGGTTGCTCTTAGCTTGAACAATTGGTTCTGCAGCCTTGGTAAATCCAATTAATTTTACCTCATTGTCAATTGGGAATGGGATGGTGAATAGCACTGGACACGATGATACAACACCACCATCAAATTCTAATTCCTATGCGCACAAAACTTTGTACTCTTCTGCATGGAAACTACCTGAAACTACTAGAGAGTTTCGTAGCTGCGATATATAGAATGGAGGCTGAACCATGGATCTTATCAATTGAGGTATGTCTTGCACTTGAAATTGGTGAGTAACCAAATCAAAAGAAATAATCATGTATCGTTTGTACGAAACACCATCATTATGAACAAATTTTTCAGAACCTACCCAGAAAATTTTGCCACCCACTACAGCTTGACCAGACCGTTTAATTCTAATTGATTCACGGGGCAAACGGTCATTTTCAAGATTGTTCCAACGTCTAGAACTAAATATATAAACTGAAACATACCATGGTCCTTGACCGTAATACGGGTAATTAATCTTTAAAAGGGTAGGGTCTAAGTTGTCGGGACGGACACCGAAACCGATGACCATTTTTGGTGAATCAGGTTGATTCAAGAAAGTAGGGACGAATATTCCTACAGATCTTTTTATCGATGGGTTCCAAAGAACAACCATCATATTTGAACCATACGAAAAGCACCAGACACCTTCAGAAGTAGCAATTGGCTTAAGAGTTGGAAGATTCAAAGTTGTTTCTAGATTCGTAAAGGCTAAATTTTCATTTACGGAAAACATAAAACCAATATTACCTTGCATATATGTTAAATTGAAACAACACATATCTCTTTCACAAAAACCGTAACTACGGATGAAGTTCAGCAAGTCTATGGAAGACTTCCATCTCTTTGACACAGTAAGAAACTGTAGTAACGACTTAACTGGTAGTTTCTTCATGATATCAACTTGAAGGTCGAATGGTATGTTGTCCGGCATTTTTTGAAAACGTCAAAAGGAATGTATTAGTAAATGTTATTTAGTAAGCGGTGTAAAAGATTGTGTGTAATTGGCGTAACAATGTAAGACTTAAATAGAGTATATCCCGCGTAAAAAATTACGCGTACGCGGGGTTGTCATAGATTAGTCAAATCATTGTCATATATTAGTCACATCATTGTCATAGAGTTGTCTAATCCGTGTCATATCCCGAGTAAAAAATTAAGCGTACGCGGGGTTGTCATAGATTAGTCAAATCATTGTCATAGACGTGTCACATCATTGTCATATTTCGGGTCTAATCTGTGTCATATCCCGCGTAAAAAAATACGCGTACGCGCAATTCTTATAGATTAGTCACATCAATGTATGTATTTGTCACATCATTGTCATATTTCTGGTCTAATGTATGTGTATATAAGGAAAGATTTATATCGAAACGTAGCAACTACTTTTACTCTAATACAAAAAATTTCAGATACACATAGCAATGACTTCAGATATACATAAATTCAAATGTATATTACATTTTGATGACACTGAACGAGGTGTGGCTATGTATACTAATATCACATACTCGTGGTTAGTTGATTATGTGCGTTCTAAATTCAATGTGGATCCTAATATTCGGCTAAATATTAAATTTTCGCACCCTTTGCTTGACGTTCGAATGGATATTACCGACGACGATGAGGTAACTTTTTTTACTGATTTCGCTTACTCGAATGCAGGAATGCCACATCTGTATGTGGTTAAAGCGAAAGAATTTGAAGAAACAACATGTTTTCGGTCCACCCAAAAAACCGAAACGCTTTACAATTTTTTTGAAACAACAACAACTAACCAAAACATCGAGTCCTCTGCTTTTCAAGAAAACTCATCTAATTTCTATAATAAAAACCATAATAAGTCTTTTTTTGATGATGGCCCATCTAAAAATATTGAATCTAATGAATATGAAAATAATGGGTCCGGATACAAAGATGAGCCGTACTTCACAAACCCAGGATCATCGTTTGCATTCGAGGCCGATGAGGATGTCAAAGATGAAGAAAATGATGGTTTTTTTGGAGTTGGTAATAACCCAAAACCTATTCACCATGAATGGAAAAACATATTTTCATTAACTCCTGCTGTTCCAGAAACACCTCTTTACCAGTCCAAACCAATAAGTTCAAACCAATACAATTGTGATTCTGATTTTTTTTTGTCGGAAAGTTTTTTGACACAAAAGAAAAAATAGACGTTGCAGTTAGGTTGAAATGTTTAGAAGAAGGTTGCTAGTTTTTAGTCCGAAAGTCGGAACCAAACAGGTTTGATTGTAAATGCTTTCATTATACACAATGCAAATGGAGAATTAACTCTAAACGCATCAAAGGTACAGATGTGTTTGTAGTTACAGGTGTGAAAGATATTCACACGTGTCCCAAAACTCAAACATATCCTAACCATCGAAATGCAAATAAAAAAGTTATTGGTCACATTTTTAGTGACAAGTTAAAAGACAATAGACGAGATTTAAAACCAAAAGATATGCAAAAGGACATGTTGGCGCAATATAAAATCAGTATATCTTACCAACAAGCATGGAGAGTAAAGGATTATGGGTTACAAATGATTAGGGGTTCACCGACAGAATCGTTTGAAATGTTATCGTATTATTGTCACAATCTAGAAAAAAAAAACCCAGGCACAATCACGCGTATCAAGACAAACAAAAAAGGAATTTTTGAGATGTTGTTCGTTGCCATTGGTGTTTCAGTAAGTTATACTCATTTTTTTGAATTAAATAAATGTGATATGTTATTATACTTTTACTTATTAAAAGGGGTTTACGTTTTTTTTTTTTTTTTTTTTTTTTTTTTTTGGTTTCGAAGTTTTGTACAAAATCTCCGCCCTTTGCTTGTAGTCGACGGGGCACATTTGAAGGGTGAATACAAAGGGACAAACTTGTTAGCTGTAGGCATGGATGAAAACAACCAAATTGTGCCCATTGCTTACGGTATATGCAAAGGGGAGACTGGTGATTGTTGGTCATGGTGGTTTTCAGTCCTTAAAGAATGCATAGCCGATAGCGAGGATTTGGTTATCATATCTGATAGGCATCCTGCTATCGCGTTAGCAGTACGCAATGAATACCCGTTGGTGTTTCATGGTATATGTTGTCGTCATCTAATGATGAAACTTTCTTTGAAAAATAAAAAAACTAAGGGGCTATATTGGAGTATATGCAAAGCGTATACACCTGAAGAATTTGAAAGTAAGATGCAAATCCTACAGGCTATTCAGCCTGAGGCATACAACAAGCTAGTTGAAGCGGATGTACAAAGATGGTCTAGAGCACATTCCCCATGCACTCGTTACAATTATTGTACATCTAACAGCGTTGAGTCTGTTAATGCTTGTACTGTCAAATCAAGGAAGCTGCCAATCACAATGCTGACAGAGCAATATCGAAAAATGGTGCAAGATTGGTATTTTAAACGGCGAGAAGTTGCTGGTATTTATCTTCCAAAAGAAAATATATATTTTTTATATGATTTTGTGTAATATAAAGTCACTATTTTATGTCTATTTGTTTATGCAGCGAAAATGAAGTATGATATAACAGATTGGGCTGCCCATAAGGTGGAAAAGAGAAAAATAAAAAGCGCAACTTGGAATGTATACGGGATTAACCAAGATCGATTCCAGGTGTACGATGGCCGATACAATCGTGAGGTCAACTTAGCGACCATGTCATGCGACTGCCGCAAGTGACAGCTTTCCGGGATACCTTATGGTCACGTTATTTCTGTTACTAGGTTCTTAGGTCTAACAGATTGTGTAATTTGTACAAGATTGGTTTAAAAAACTGAAATACCAAGCGACATACACAGAGTCGGTTAATTTTGTTGGAGAGTTTCACGAATGGGAGTATCCACCGCACATACAACCCATCATTCCTCCGCGAATGGACAACCCACAACCCGGTCGGCCAAAAAATACTAACCGTATACCATCTCAGGGTGAGGAACCACAAGTAAAACAATGTGGTAGGTGTGGTCAAGCGGGTCATAAATCTTATCAATGCAAAAAAAAAAAAAAAAAAAAAAAAAAAAAAAAAAAAAACAGTGAACGAGCAACATGAAAGTCCACCTACGTTCGACGCATACCCGACAGAAACACATCATCATAACTTTCCGACTAATGACACACACCTATCGCAAGTATTTGAACATAACACATATAAACCGCAACCGTATGAACAAGGTGAGGCAAGTCACGAACAAAATACTCATTATAACCCGTCACAAGGCTATAAACTATACGACTCCCAACCATACACCTCTCAACATCTAAATGATCAAAACACACAGGAATATAATAATAGTTGGTTTAATTTCTTTGGTTTGTAGCAAGTTAGTCATTTTTTGTTTATTATTTTCCTGTTATTGTAGTTAATGTGTAACATACGTTACGTATCTTGTAAGAAATTCCATTTGTAATGCAAGTATGTTTGTCCACAACAATTCTGTTGGAATAGTAGGAATGACAAGTAGGTGAAAATGATGGTCACTTACACTGTTGATTTGATAACACATTAGTGTCTTTCATGAAAATAAATAAAACATTGATTTGATTACTCATTTACCTATTAGGACAACGGAATGAATGCTCACCTACCCGATCAGATTATATATATACCAGTTGGTGGTTTCAACGAATGAAATACACTTGTTCCATTCATGAAATGTCTACATCTAACAACCCTAATTTCGCATTCACTATCAACTACAACGGAAAGTTTATAGTTAATCCATTCACATATCAAGATGGTTCACACATCAATATTATTGTTCCACACACTACTAGAAAAAAGGCCTTTAATGACGCGCATTGCGTGTCATAAAAGGGGTCAGATGACGCGCTTTTTGGTGTCATTGATCGACCCGTCATAAAGCTTTATGACACGCATTTCGCGCGTCATGAATTTATGACACGCTTTTATGACACCTTTTTTGCGTGTCATGGTTCAAATTTAAAAAAAAAAATATTTTTTATAAAATTACTAATATCCACACATTAAATAACACATTAAATAACAGTTAATCTCATAATACAAATAAATACACAAATAGCAAAAGAGCGAATTTCATATATATCAAAACAATGTGTTTCATACAACCACAAGTTATTTTAAAATTCTAAAATTCACCATAAAAGTTTACAACCGCTAAATTATATGGAATTCAAGACCGGTAAATGAAGTTTGCCACATAATTTGCTCATTCTTCACGAAGTACCATAATGTGGGTGCAAAAACTTCAATGGCTTCGGGACTGAAGTCATAGAACTTGTCGAAGTACCATAATGTGGGTGCAAAAACTTCAATGGCTTCGGGACTGAAGTCATAGAACTTGTCGAAGTCCTGATTTCTTGCCTATAAATCAGAAGTACAAACTCTTAGCATCATATCCTAAATTACCATTATACTCAACAAAGATATATAGACGTGTAAAAGAGCCAAATTAACATGCAGTAATCAAGAAAACAGCCAGTTACACGTAGATTTAATCAAGATGTTACTTTCATATGGCAACTCAAGTACCTTAGGATGTGCCTCTAAAACTTCGGCCATCCTTTGTGCAGTGGAATTCTGCTGCTGTACAAGTAGCTTCAGCCTGCGGCACCAAATTAAAATATCAAGTTTCAATTATTTGGATTTAACACTATTGAAATACTTAATATCTGCAATTAAACTGTACGAACAAACCCTGTGATATAAAGAAGTTACAGCCTAGGGTGGTCATAACATCGGCTAATAACATCCTAAATAAGCTGTACGAACAAACCCTGTGATACACAGCCAAGGACAGGATAAGAAGATTACAAGCACTAAATATTCACCTTAATACCCCAGTCATATTCAGGCCATCCAGGATTATGGCTTGCAGTCATATTCAGGCCGTCCGTTTTCAACAGTGTCAAGAAGTGTTGATAAGCCACTGCATACAGAAAGAAGACATTAGAATAGAACCTGGCAAGCGAACCAGTTTAAGCATGAACTATATACACAAGAATATAGACTTACCTTTGAAAAAAAAAAAAAGGAATATAGACTTACCGTGGGGTACTGCCATCCTCAAATTGATCAACTTCCTTTTGGTGCTTTCTTTTCTTGTTACTCTGTGTTTGCTCCAGTAAACTACTAGCACATCGCTTGAGCCACCCAAAAGGAGCAGAGAGAGGAGGAGACCCATTACTCAAATCTTTTCCTCCGTTAACTTCAGCTTTGTTTCTAACTCCGCTTCAAATTGAGAGTTGCGTTCTTTCAACGCGGCTTTATGATCAGCCAGCGCCTGTTTGATTCGATCCTGCAACAGAATTATATAGTAGAAGCTAACTATAAGCAGCTCTACTAGTTCAAAAGCATAAAAGTTACGATATATCCCTTTAAGTAATGCCACTTACAGATTCCTTGCTTGCAATTTTCTCTTGCTCAATTTGCAACTTTTGATATTTCTTTTTCAACTCATTTTCCTTCCGGGTAATGCCCTGTAAGCAATCATAAACACACTCATACATCACTTACCATCCAATATGAATGTTCATTAGTACGATTAGTGTAACCTATTAAGAAAATATATATTTAAACGAACCTCATCTCTTGCATCCAAGGAAGCTTTTTAACAAGAACTGGTTTCAATTGAGTAGACTCATTTCTGAGAACCCGATTCAACTGGCTCAACTACTTCTGCTTCGAGAGTTGGTTGGGGTTCAGCTACTATCTCAGCTTCTTGTGGTTGTGAGCTGTGCATATCGAAGGATGGTTGTTGAGGCACCCATTTGTTTGACAAAGCCATGTTCATCATCTCATAAATCTTCCCCCGAAATGTGATGGACTTTCAGGCTGCATCATATCAAACAACAGACAACCATTATAATCGCCATAATGGGCAAAAGACATAAGTACTTAATAAGGTTATAAGGGTGTTGCAGGCATAAAAGCTAAACAAGGAGTATGTGCATATTATTTGTTAACTACAATGTTTTCCTACAAAATCACCATCTAAACAATTCATACACAGAATATCCATAACAGAATGAAATTAAGAACTAATTTCATCATTATAAGTCTGTTTATAAATATTGAGTTTCAAAAAATAAAAACCGATTAGCCCCATCTCCTTAACAACTTCACACAAAAACAAAAGTCAAAATCAACTATCACAACAAATTAATAAGAATTTTATCACTTCACTCAACTCTTATATACTTAGATAAAGACTTTATGTAAACTCGAATATCCATATCTCCTAAACAATTTCACACAATCAACTATCGCAATACAGTCAATATACCTCATAACAAATTCAAAACAAGTACTAATTACGTCCCCAAAGTATAGTTATGAACAAGTGATTCTTCAAACACAACAATAATCAAACAATTAAACTTTTATAAAAATAAATAAATTGATAGTACCTGAATCAAAGCAGTAGATACAGCAAACACAACGTACAGATCTATAATCTGATACAACAAATAAACAAAAAATTTGATAAATAAATTGATAGGGCTTAATAAACAACCAAAAATTAACAACCATATAAGATGGAACCTATTTGAGGATACTTTAATACAGTCCAATCGAAAACATAGTCAAATCTATAAATCAAAATAGGATATAATATAAATCGATCCACATCTTTTGTATAATAAAATAATGAGTAAGAATAAAATAGATCCATTACTGATCTATAACCAAGAAACAAAAATGAACAAACAAAACCTACCCGAGATCTCCTTATACAGATCGTTTTGACGGCACGTGAGGTGGAGATAGTTGAAGAGGAGGTTGCGGTGAGTATTTTGGTGGTGGTGGTGTGGCGTTGTGAGTGGCAGTGATGTGGTGGCGGCTAGGGTTTAGTGAGAGGCGGGAGTATATTATGGGGAAGAGATGAAATGATAAGAATAAGATTGGGTTGGAATGTTGAAGGACTTAGGTTTTTTTAATAGCGAGAAACAAAAATAATAAGACGACACTCAGGGATGACTCTAATAATTGCGAGTCATAAGTCCTTTAAATTGTACAAGTTATGACAGTTTTTTTATGACACACGCTTTTGCTTGTCAATAAAATGCGTGTGTCATAATTTCGGTGTCATTAAAGGCCTTTTTTCTAGTAGTGACAAATTGATTTTCAGGATATGCTTACCTATCTCAGCAGAAAATTACCTACACGAGTCCACTGTCTATATTACGCATTGCCACAAAACAATACGTTACAGGGTATGAAAGCAATTAACAACGATTCTGATATTGATGTTATGTATGACATCGCAAAAGTTGCTGGGAATCTCCAAATTTTCGTTTCTGATCATCCTGTAGATATAAGCACAATTTTGATTCGAGATGATGGTTCTTTGGAAGAATCTTTTGTTGGTGTAATTTCAGAAGAAACAAAATTAAAACGTGAAGAGTGTGTCCGGTATCTACATCAAATGGTTCAAAGAAGAAACAAGCATGGAGAGCGTATCCGGTTTAAAGTTGACAGCAAGAAAAAAAGTAAACCTACTAAACCTTATACGCAAACCGTTTACAATTTTCTTGTTCACAATAATGGTTAATTGCTTTGCAATGACGGAAAACCAAATTATGCAAACGGTTGGAAGATGAACATCAACATTCCAAGAATGAAGTTGGAAGAGCTGAAGCAATATTTGTTTAACATTGTTGATAGGAAGATTCATGCTCTTTATTATGAAGTACCACACACTGGGTTTTCAATCACCGTCAAACTAAGAAACAACTATGATATGCATGTGATGTTTGATATTTCAGCAGCACAAGGCCAGTTGGAGATTTACATTGACCATGCAGGTGTCGATTTTATTATTGCAAAACATATATGCCCAAATGCTACCTTGGCAGAAATGATTGATCATGTGATAACAGACTACACAAGTGACAACGAAGATAGAAAAAAGAATATGGCACAATCAGATTACACTTTTGATCAAATGGTTAAATGGGCGGAACAAGACCACTTTGAGCACGAGGAAGCTAAAGCAGATGAACGTAATAAAGCGATTTGGAAGCCTCATTTCTATAATTAAATTTGTGTCATGTTTGCGTTAAGAGTTTATCTTCTTTATATGATTATCATAATATGATATCCTCTTTTGTTCTTGTACATTACATTTTTTTTTGGAGCAACATCTTAATTAACCATAGCCACACATACTAGTTTCCTCACATCGAAAATAATAAAACATCCGGGCCATCATATACCTAACTTTTTGGAAATAGCCTTCCACATCATGCACATCCCATCGTGGTGGAAACCTTTTTGTCACAAACTGATGTATGAGCCAACAAGTGATGACTCCACAATCTGAGGAATTCTGTTGCTGTGGGATTCAATAACCTTGGTTGTTGTAGAAAAATTCAAAGTTGTAGTGTCTCCGCCTTGTTCTTCTAAAATGTCCAAACTGTTCTAAACAAGTGTTGAGAGCTGCAGTCCATTCTTCTACATATTTCCTTATATATTCACAACAATGAATACTGTGCATGGAGTCGAGAACCAACAAACTGGATCCCCTTAGGTCAATAATCACAGTAACCCAGTGATTGCCTCCAACATTCATCGTCATCAACACTTACATTGAAAATTTATATAAATATACACAATTAAATAAGATTATATTGAATCATTTTATGTTGAAAGACATTTACTTACCCAGGTGACATCATCCCATGACGGGTACGGAATCATGCTACCATCCAATGTTCCCCTGATCCAAGGAGCTATCGAAAGCATGGGTACAAAACCTTTGTCGATGGGGTAACTCGAGGCTGTCCATGACTTCGAAATAGTCCATTGCGCTTCAGGTGGCCTATTTCTTATTAGTATCTCCACCCAACTATTCATATGCTGATTTATAAGAATATATTGAATCATTTTACGTTCTTGAAATTAAAATAATCTAAACATTTAAAAATATAGAACAATAAACTTACATCGTCAGACAGCCAACCAATTTCATCGGCTGGTCCTGGATTAGTACCATTCCTGTATAAACGCGGAAGTAGCTTTTGAAAGAAGTTCAGATCTGCCATCCAACCCTTTGGAAGGCAGTCAAGGTATATATCTATTGGGTTTTTAAGGAACTGGTCAAGTGTAACATATGTCCCACGTTCTACCTAAAAACAAAAAATAAAGTGTAACTATGTTAATCAGAAACATAAATACTAATAAATTTAAAACATCTTTTAGTGTTACCTTATTGGGGTCAACATTATCTACTACTAAAGGAGCCGCAAAACCAGAACCAACATAAGTAACATCATCAGCCTCTGTATCCTCATCAACCGCTTCTTCTCCTAAGTTCAACGGTGGAATGTTCGAGGTACCCTTATTCCGTTTACTTTTACCCGCACGTTTCTTAGGGAGGATAGTGGTAGGTCCCTGTTAGGTATAAGGATACTGCAGATATTTAGCCGGTCGACAATCCCTCCTCGGTCGCTCCATCGCATCCTTAACATCAATATGATTACTAGTACACAATAATAATCAAAATTTATTTTAAATAATTAATATGTTACCTGGTTCTCAACACCAACGTCAGGGCCGTGAGATGGACCTCCCTGGTCATAAACGGGCGTGGCAAACGCGGCGAACCCAATTGGTGTACGGGTAGCAGTATGTTCGGTGGTTGGAAACCATGATGGAAATGTAGACGTCACAGCAGGTGAAGGTACAGGAAGACCTTCAAAGAAAGACTCGTTAGGTGCCGCAACAAATGGACGGCCGGGCCGTTGCGATCCCTAAATATAAAATTAAAACGAAAAGTGAGTAACCAACAAATGTAAATATAAGTAAAATAAAAACATGTAAATATACCTGCGTGTTTTGAAAACCACTAAAGGCACTAAAACCAACATTCTCACCACCAACGAAGCTTGATTCTCTTTGTGGTTGTGGTTTCTTCACAAATCGGAATTGATGCATTAAATTTTTTAAACAAACAATTAAAAAATATTAATTAATGTTTATACAAAACGTCAATAAGTTTACGTAAACTGTTTACCCCATATTTCTCGTTTAATTGTTTGATCTGCAAGTCATGTTCCTGTAACCATGCTTCATATTCATTCATCTTCTTAAACACTAGGGGGGGAATATCTTGGCGCATAGATCGGTTTACCGGCGGCTGTATGACTGGAGGAGGGGGGGGGCGGGTTCCCATCAAAAAACGCTCTACTTTGAACCCACCACTCGGTATTTTGCTCAAAGTCATCTGGTGTAAGCCTCGCCAACGGTCGATTTACCTTTTAAGAAAATGTAAAATATATACAACATTAAAAAAACCAAACAAAATTTAATAATTATATCGTAATAAATTTAGTGCATATGTCAAACTCACACGCAATTGGCCATCCAGAATCATGTGTAGACCCTCCTTGTTGACCACGTTTCTAAAACCCCAAGCAATTGATCGGGGATACAACTGTTGACGATAAAAAAAAGGTAGGGGCTGCACCATGCGGGAACGTCTCCAATATCCACGTCTACAAAAAAGGTAATTATTATTAAAAAGTGCTAACGGGATACATATACATGAAGTTTACAAATTTATATATGACATACCTTGAAGTCCCATATAAATCCATTCAACGAGTACTTAGGAATTGTATCAGGATCCCTCCCCTCGGCAAAGTGCTTTGCCCTACGCGCAACTGCTGCATCCTTTATATTATCGTACAAGGTTGGCCATACATACGACCCCCACGGATACAGATTCCAGGCATCTAAATCCTCAACTAACCTAAATAAAAATTCATTGACTACTCTCCTAACCTCAGTCCCTTGTAACACCAACAACAACACGCATATCAAACAAACGTGAATGGCATCCACGTCACTCAACTCAAGAAACTCTTTACTTTTTATTATATTAAACAACATACCAACTTTTATTGTTCGTGAATCAAGTGACGAGGGGAACACTCGTCTCCTAAACGGAATAGGTCCATCTTCAAAATGATTTCTAAAATCTGTCCCAAACCTTAAACTAGTAACTAGACAAAATTCCTCTCTACTAAACTTAATCTCAACCTCACCTACCCGAGAAAGATCATGTACACGATATCTCAAAGGAACAATGTCTGACTCACCCTCATCACACGGCACTTGGTGGCATATAAAATAATGCACTAAGACACAACTCTCTTGCATTTTTGGTATATCTAGCAACCAACCAAAACATGTTTGCCTAAATAATTGTTCCCTTGGGGTGTTCGTGATCAGATTTCTAATAAGACTAATTAAAGACAACTTACTCCTACATGAAATTTCCGCCGGATAATCCTAAAATAACAAAAACATATAAATATATATTACAACACATATACTTTACAAATAAATAAATAAACAATACGTGTTTTATGGGAAAAAAAATTTTAAATTGCGAAATACCCGATAATCCGCCATATTCACCGCCGGTCTTGGTTAACACAATCACCACCACCTGTCACCTTACCACCAACAGCAACAACCTAGGGTTTTTATAGCCAAAACACCACCAACACCACGACAACAACACCACAACAACACAAAACCAACAACCTACGTCTTTTTATACCCACAAGACCACTGACCCCACGACAATAGAAAACCACAACGACAACACCACCAACACCACAGGACGACAGAAAACAACCACGACAACACCACCATCACCGCACGACGACAGCAAAACACCACGACAACACCACCAACGCCACGAAAACACCACCAACAGCCGCTTCTTTATCTCCACCACAACACCACTCTTTCAGCCGCTTCTTTAACTTGCTCCTTCCCCACAAAAAATGCTTCGATCGTAAAGACTAAAGTATTCGTTTTTTTTTTTTTTTTTTTTTTTTTTTTACTCTTCTTCGAATCTCCTTTATGATTTAGTATCAGCTTTTTTTTTGCATTGCAATTCATCTCTTCCTCTTGCATGTTTTATCTTTGAATTGGTCGAATTATACATGCATGGGTCTTTTCAAACATTGCTCCTTGCTCCTTCCCGGTAAAATTCTATTGAAACTGCTCCTTCCCGAGGTTTGTTTTGTTCATCTCATGTGACCATGCGTAAAACCTTACGCGAGATATGTTTTAAAAGGTTTTTAATATTTTTTTTTCATCCTGCGTCTCCATGCGTTATGTATTACGCGAGATGGCTTTATTTATTTATTTATTTTTTTGGACGGCTTAGATTGTGCCACGAAATCCTACGTAACCCAGCGTATGATGATACGTGAGATAGATGGGTATTTTTGAGTTTTGAGGAAAGTTTGGGCAATTCAAGATAGCTACCCATGTAAATGGGTAGCACAGTAATTTTCTCTTTCATTTACACCTTTAAATTTTTATGATTATGATATTTTTGATAAAATAATGTAAATAGCTCTAAATTTATACTCTCCTGAGGCCTTTTTTTTGGTCGTGTGTGTAAAGAAAGCCAGATAACTCGAAAATGAATGAATTTCACATATTAGCAAAAGATCATATATATGAAACATATACATGCATTTGACTTGTAACATAATTAAAGTGTTTCTTTGTTCTCAACTTAGAGTGCGTTTGGTACATCACTATCGGAATCATGCGATCACAATTACACCCATCGCAAATATTTGGTTACTCATATTAGATATCAAACTATATAATCATACCCAGAAACCCATTTTAGAAGAGTCATGTTCATTCTTGTGAGCCCTCTTAGACTTTTTTTCTCCACTACAAGTTCACTATCTTTATTCTTGCTAATTATTACTCATGCTTTTATTATTATTTATTGGTTAACATCATTCTTTATTCACGCGAATTATTATTGAGTAATTATAGATAGGGATGTGTTATTCATACCTCCTTGGCTCCCATGTTTTGTACTTTCAACAACCTCACCCTTTCGGTACACTATGTTTACACTACAACATAATTTTTTTATCAGTTTTTGTTCCGTATTTTCTTTCAGCTTTATAGTATTTTGTTATAAACAAAATTATATATATATATATATATATATATATATATATATATATATATATATATATATATATATATATATGGGAGCTTTATTTTCAGAACTCTGTTAAGTGTGGGAACTGCGAGAACTCCCCTAGACCAATCATATTTTTTTAAATATTAAAGATTTTTATTTAATCAAAAGGGTATAATAGTAAAAGACAATTTCTATTTATTTGTATTTTTTTTATTAAATTCGTTTTTTAAAATCCCATAATTTTAGGAATTTTTTTTTTTTTTTTTTTTTTTTTTTTTCCAGCATGCATTATTTGAAAGAAGACTAGGTGCATGTATGTTTTATCAATAATGTCAATTTACATATGTTTTTAGTATTTAACTTTTTACACTTTTTTATTAAGCTACAAATACTTTTGCCTAGCCATTATTTTCTTTGAAAGTTTAAAACACAAATCAAGGAACATAGACCTTTATATAAGAACAAACAAGATTGATATAATTATATGTTACATTTCATTTAATTACAAGTACAAAAAACACATATACAATAATCACATCTCTTCAAAAATCGCAAATTATCTTCATGTACATATGTGTTCATCAACTTCTAGGTCTTCAATGATGATCATCTTCATCAATCTGAAAAAAGCATACACAAAAACAATTAAACTACAAAAATAGGAAACAAAAATAAATCACAACAAATAAGATAACACATAGGCACAATTTATAACAAAACAGCCATGTTCAATGTAAAAACAAGTATGTTCAATGAATAACATGTATGTTCTATGAAAACCAAAATGTGTACTGAAAAACAAGTATGTTCACCGAAAAAACAAGTATGTTCAAACACGAATTCCACGTTTAATCTAGACATGTATTATCTACACATGAAAAACAGCCATGTTCAATGTAAAAAACAAGTATGTTCACTGAAAAACGAGTATGTTCAAACATGAAATCCAAGTTTAATCTAGACAAGTCAACTGTTTTAAAATTCAAGTTCAACGGTTATTTATCAGAAGCAAGTATGTTATGTTAGTTCATATTTGCAAGCTTAAGTTCCAAGTTTGATCACACGTTGTGCAACTTTCAAAATGACATTTTGCATCCTAGAAATTGTATCGAACATAGATGTTATAAATACAAACTTAGTCTTTGCCAAACAAACATAGATGTTATCAAATAATATCCTAACTCCTAAGACGCTAAAGCTAGATCCCTTTTTATGTCGAAGCTTACATCTCTCATTTATAAGTATCCTTACATAATATCAATACCAAATTTCCAAACCAACACTTAGCGAGTTAGGATGTGTTTAAAAAAACTAATAAGGCTTTTTCATCCAAACGATGCTATAAGCTCCTATAAGTAGCTTACAGAAGCAACAATCAAGTACACACTAGATCCCCTCATTCCTTGCATCTCATAATCGACAACGGTCAATAACACAGATCTATTTGACTACGTGCGTAAATCTAATCGAAAACGTAAATCATTCTATCCAATTAACTAACTGAAAATATACCTGAATACGTTGATAAAGCCTTCGGATATAAAAATCTTCGAGACCTAAACAGATCGGGGCATAACCAATAGAAAAAATAAGAATCGTTAAACAAAAATAAAAAATAAGATATGTTAAAAACCTTATTAAAATGAAGATCTTGGTGGCGGCGGTGACGGTTCTTGGTGGCGGTGATAATTCTTGGCGACGGTGACTGATCCAGACGAACCATCACAGTCGGTGACGGATCTTGGTGGCGGCGGTGGTTTAGTCGATGGTGGTGGGGGTGGCTATTTCATCAGTTGGTACCTTATGAAACTGATGGAGAAAGTGGCTAGGGTTTTTAGGAGAGAAATAATTTTTGACTTGGTTCTAGATCTTGATTAAGATGAGGAGTAATTGTAGGGACGGTTTAATGGAAAATTTTTAAGCAAAATTCCACTAATACCCTTTTAGCTTTGCACATAATATCCTCATCTTTAAATTATTTACATTAATTACACATTTCATTGTAGCCATTGATCAAGAAATCCAACGGTTTAGAGAAGGTTCTCGCAGTTCCCGCACTTAAGAGGGTTCTGAAAATAAAGTTAGGATATATAAATATAAAAATAAATATATAATATATATATATATATATATATATATATATATATATATATATATATATATATTGTGGAAAACTAGAAGGGGGGAGGGTTGAATAGTTTTCCCGGTTTTTAATTTGTTTCAAAACTTTACTTTTGAAAAACTTTGATTCGAATCTTATGTGTAATCAATCAATACCAATATGAACACTAAACTATACTATCTAATGTAAATAATGAATGTAAAGAAAAGAGATGGAAAGATCAAACCGGGACAAGAAGATTTATAGTGGTTCGGTTACGAAGCTCTTCTTCGCCCTACTCCACTCCCCGAGTACCACACTCGAGAGTTTCAAGCACTATGTCAACAAAGCTCCCTTCAAGCAGAGAAAACCATACAACGTCGCTTATCCTAATTTCCGAGACTAAGCTAGATGTCGAGTACTAATCTTATCTAGTACCAATCTACCACGATCTACACGATCCTTTCTACTTCACATAATTAGCACACTTGATTCGATCTACTCGATCTACCCTTGATCCATTTGATCAACACACTAGCCCACAAGCTACAAGAGATCTCCAAGATCTCGACAAGATCACAATGATCAACTCTCACTTGACTCTATCTACCCACTCTATCTTTGATCAACTTGATCAACTCACGAGCTCACAAGCTACAAGAGATATTCAATATCTCAACAAGATCACAATGATCTACTCTCACAAACTCTCAAAAGAAAAATGAACTTGATGTATGCTAGAATACAGCAAGTGTGTAACAAATGTTACAAGTGCACTAACTACAACTCCAACACTTTGTATCTTCTTTGATACCTTGTGTTCTTCTCTTGCACTAGTAGAGGAATGAAGGTGATCACTTGGTTGGATGATTGGATCACTCTTTAAACAAAAGAAAACTAAACTAAATGATCAAGAAGAAAAGATGTGGCGAGAGTATTGAACTCAAAAAGTTGTGTGTGAAAAAGGATGCCCAAAAACTGTGAAGAGGGCTGGTATTTATAGGCAAAAAAAATCTAGCCGTTATGGGGACACGGTACCACTAAATTTCACACGATACCACTAAATTTAGTGGTACCGTGCCAGACAAAAACGCTCCTCTTTTTGTCTTTAGTGGTGAAAGTTTATTTGGAGAAGTATGGAGCTGATTTGGGGGGGGGGGGAAATAGCTGTTATGATATTTAAACTTATTTTTCCAATAAAACATTTCTTAATAATTCAAAAATAACTTGTAAAGTGTATTTTTGAAAAAAAATGTTTTGTCACATAAAAAATGTGAAGTTTTAAACATAAATTCACTTCTTTGATCATTTGTCAAGTTGTAAATTTGTTTGTTCATACCTAGAGTGATTTGCGTAGAAATGACATCTTTCGACTAAAAACTTGCTTACTTTAATTTTAACGTAAAGTGTTTTCACATTTTGTCATCCACAAAACGTGAAGTTATCAAAAGATATAAATAATGTTTTTAGAACATTATTGATGCGTGGTTTTGTGCCCTTACAACAGGTTTTACCTCTCGAGGGATCTCAAGAGGCTTACAACCCCACCAGGCAGTGTACCTGACCGATGTAGTATAGTGTAGTGGTAAGTACGGTGGATCGATATACTCTGACCAAACTAACTTGTAGCTTGTCTTCGGTTTAACAGCTTTGAATGAATTCAAAACTATTAATAGTGAAACACTAATATACTTTGCTAAGTATGCGGAATCTACTTCAACAAAGCTAAGAAGAATTTAATAAACGACTTTGAATATTATTAAAACCTTGAACCTGCTTTCTTACACAGATTCACTAACAAACTCTAAACTCTAATAATCGTATATCACTAATCGCATATACTTGTCTCTCTAAAACACATATATCTCTAATGCCAACCTAGGGATCCTTTTATAGGCACAAGGAAAACCCTAGTCGGTTTACAATACTTGAACGACAAGTAAATTCTAATTATAACTCTAATCTAATACGAATATTCTAGAATTACACATTAGTCCTTAAACTATTTGCATGGCAGTCCTTTAACGAGCAGCAGTACTTTAATCGAATAGCAGTACTTTGACTTGAGTAGCAGTACTTTTGACTTTTATAGCCCAACAATCCTCCCCTAACTTGAATTCTACTTGCTTGATTTCAAGTTTCTTTGTATGTATTTAACTTCAATACTTTATCTTCAAGGAAAGGTTGTTTCTTCAAACCTGACTCGTTATTGTTTTGTCATCATCAATGCAAACAGTATCTTCAATCTTCATCAGCAACAATTCTTTTCAGCATCAGATCTTTTCAGCAACTCAGCATCATATTGGCAATATGTACATCAGATCTTAAGAGTTTCATACTATTCTCATCACTTCCAGGTGTGTTAACTCCTGTGAGAGGTGAATCATTGAAAACTTAATGGATTTTGATGTCTCTTTACCAAAGCCATTAACTCTGGAGTAGCCAATGTTTAGATTTAGGAAAAACCATGGTACATTGATAACCATATGATTTTTAGCAAATCATCAGCTATCAACGGATTTGAGTAGTCTTTACCAAATAGCCGTTTGCTTTTGGACTAGCTAGTTCTTTTAGTACAATCACTACCATGGTGAACTAATTACCATATAATGGTTTTCCACAGCCTTTACCACCAAGCCATTATCTTGTGGGCTAGCCAACTCTTCACTAATATAGATATGGTGAGTTGAAAACCATACAATTTTTAGTAAATTGCCAACTAAAAACGGATTTTGATAATCACATCAGAGCCGTACCCTCATGATGAGTCAAACTCTTTCTTGTTTATTAAACATGGTGAGTTGATTACCATTTGTTGTGTAGTACAAGTACTAACACCATGCAGTTGCTTTCAAAACCATTTGTTGCTGTTTAATCTTTGTGCTTTCAAAATGTTTTTGCACTTATCAAAAATTACTAATTTTATCAAAAGACTTTACTGGTTTTATGCTGCAAGCAGTACTTTGAGAAAGTACTGTCTGACCAGCAGTACTTTGAAGAAAGTACTTTATTTTTTAAAAGATTTATATAATAATGAAACCATACCAGTAGTTATGCATTAATCTTCAAATTCAGTAGTCCACTTGATGAATAATTTTATGACCATCAATGCTACTTCATCCTCTTGTTCCACTTCCATTCCATGCTTTAGCATTCTGATCATCAGATCTCTTGTGAGTGGATATCTTTGTTCTGCTAGCATATGAATCATAGTGCCATCTTCTAACTCTAAAACATGTACCCCAACTGATCCAAAGAATCTCCATCTGTTAATCTCCCAGTTGTCTTGATTTTCCCACAAAGCACTGTCCTTAGACTCCTCTGTGTCCCAGATTGTTGTGAGATCTCCTAACAATATCAAACCTATTCCTTGTGGTGGAATATGCTCAAAATAAGTTTGCACTTGGAGATATAACTGAAGCATATCATCTCTATCAATCAGATGTAGAATATCCCATAATGAATTAAACACTCTAAAACTTCCATCTAGTCTATGAAAGATTAGATAATCTCCTTCTTTAGATTCTACAACTGAAAAAGTAGATATCTTGGACTTCTTATCAGTATCTTCTTTTGGATTCTCAAAGTCAACAACTCTAAGATAATTTCTGAGCTCATCAACTGTGTCTGTTCTTAATTCAACAGCTTCCTTGAACTTCTTTGATGGCTGTTCATCAGTGACTCTTTTCCTCTTTGAGCTTCTTGTAGCAGCTCTTTCCTTTCGTTTATCTTCAAGCTTGTCATCTTCAAAAGAAATAATGCCTGCAAGATCTCTTTGAATAGCTTCTCTAACAGCATCATACAGATCCTTCATCTCTGTATATGTCAATCTAACCAAACCTGTGTATCCTTGACCTTTCAGATAAGCCATCATATCATTCCTTTCTCTAGCTTTACTAATTGGCCTTCTTGATTGAACATTCTTTCTTGATTCTTCAGCATCTATCTCTGCTTGTAATATTCTAGCTGCTTCCTCATTTTTGGCAACCTGAATTTGTCTTAACTGTGCCAATGTCATCTTCTTCTTCTTCTTTTCTACCAAGATCCCTTTGCCTTTATCTTTTGGATCTATTTCTTGTGCAGGTTGAGAAGAAGTATGATGTTGTTGTTCAACCTCATGAATACTAATACCTCTTTGACTTGACATATTAAGCATGATATCAGCAATTGTTTCATCATCACTGTTAGTATGAGCTATATCATCTTCTTCTTGAGCTGGTTTAGAAGGACCTACTTCCTCTTGAACTTGAATTGAAGGACCAATATCCTCTTCAAAATCTAAGGTTCTAGGTGTAATAGTGAATTGCCTCTCAGTACCTTGTTGAGCAGTACTTTCAACTTCAGCTCCTTCCAAGTTTATCTCTTCAGTATCACCACTTCTCACTTCAACTGTAGCTTCTTCTAAATTTATTTGCTCTGTTTCATCACTCTTCCTCTCAACAGTATCTTGAGGAATATTTTCAGGTGGTGTCCTCTGAGTATCATCCATAAATCCAGCATCTTGTTCAAAATCTTGTTCAAAACCAGCATCATCTTCATTCAAATTCTCTAAATTCCTCCCCATTTGGAATGAAGATTGCTTCTTAGACTTTTTCTTCTTAGAAATCTTTGTAGGTATCCTACCACTCTTCTTCTGAGACTTCACCCATAATCTATGGTGTTGAACTAGTGGCCAAACATACCTCTTCAATTTTTGAAACTTAGTCTTTAATTTGTCTATCTTAGCAGCTTGAGCCTCACTCTCCTTCTTCAACCTCTTTAACTCCCTTGTTAAAGCATAATTGTCCAATTCTACCTCTTCTTCTTCAAATTGCTTAGACACATTTGTGGAAGAATCATCAATAGGAGATGGTGGATTATTCATACCTTGGTCTGACTCCTCATGAGTAGGAATGTCCATAGGAGCAGTACCTTCCCTAGTAACAGAATGTGGAGAAGCAGTATGTTGAGAAGCAGTGGGTTGAGGAATACTAACTTCTCTAGAAACTGGAGACTCTTGGCTTGCTGACTCAGAATTTGCTTCTTGCTCTTGCTCTTGCTCTGCATCTCTTACAACTTGTGCAACTCCCAATATATGAGCAGTCAAAGGTGTGTTGGTTCCAGAAAACTTGGCACTTTGTTTAGATAGAAAAGTAAACACCTTTGATGGAAGTTTGACAGTGGGTAGAAAACTTTGAGGTTTAGGGACATCCTCAAGTTGATTGTTCAAGAATAACTGAACAAACCTTGGATACATCAAAAATGGTGAACCATTACCAATATGTGTAAGCATACCATCCAGAATGAGTCTTGAGAAATTGAATCTTCGATCGGTAGCCAAACCCACTAATGCAAATGCAATATTTTGACCAAATTGATCAAAAGAAGTACTCTTGGGACTCAAACAATGAAGTAGAACGTGAATTAGGTACTTCCAATGAGAACAAAACAAAGGCTTTTGAAAAGTAAGCTTCGTCAGATCGCCTTCATAACCTAAATCACTTAAAGTGTCCCAAAGCACTTGTTTTTCAAAACGAACAGCCCCCCCTTCATCATCAAACATCAACACATCCCTAATCGTGGCCTCAGTAATCCTAATAGCTCGTCCAGCAACCGTAGCCCTAATCAACGAATCACCTTCTTTCGTTGCAGTAGCCCAAAATTCTTGCATCCAGGGACCAATAACATCAGGGTCAACTAAAATAGAGTAGTTGATGGAAGACCCAGTTAAGAAATCAATGATCGCATGAAAATCAAGATTATCCCTTGTCTTGTCCAAATTAGCGATCATATTATGTTTGCTAACAGTAAGGCGATTAGCCATGATGAGTTGGTAGAGAAGAATTCGCTTTGAGTGTGTGTTTTGATAAAAAGATTGTGGTGTAAAAGCGAATGAGGGATCTCAAATACGTAAAAAGGCGGGGAAATAGGAGTGAGTTTCTTTAAATAGGATGAAAATAAATCAAACTCTTAATAATAAAGTTACCGTTTGGATTAACTTATTATCTCCGCCGTAAGGAATTAATTAACCGTGAGCCCCACAATTTTTGACCGTTGGAACAGTACGTCCACGTAAGCAGTACGTTGAAGCAGTACGTTGCTGAAGCAGTACTTTGAGCAACAAAGCAGTACGTTCCATCTTGTTATCCACAATCGATACTCCAAACTAAAACCAAGAACTTGTAAAAGATTCATGCTTAAGTTCTAACTAATAGCTAATGTTGCCTCCCTCAAATACAACATATAGGCGAAACTAAATCACTAATAACCAATACTTTCATTAAGACCAAATATAAAGTATTCTAACTAATACTAAAGCCTCCCCTCAAATGTAGCCTAGTAGTTAATCATCCCAATGCTCACAACTAAGTGGTTGAATCTTGAAACATCAAATCCCTTAGTGAGTAGATCAGCTACATTATCATCTGTGTGAACCTTAACCACATTTATAAGCCTGTGCTCATAACAATCCCGAATAAAGTGATGCCTAATCTGAATGTGCTTGGTCTTGGAGTGATAAACAGGATTCTTCACAATGCAGATGGTACTCTCATTATCAATGTTGATAGGAGTATTCTTGAAATTGAATCCATAATCCAAGAGTTGATTTTGCATCCACAAAACTTGTCCACAACAGCTTGCAGCAGCAACATATTCTGCTTCAGTAGAGGAGGTTGCAGCAATGGTTTGCTTCTTACATTGCCAGGAGACTAATCTTCTTCCAAGATATTGACATCCTCCTGAGGTTGATCTTCTATCATAGTTATCCCCTGCATAGTCACTATCTGAAAAGGCTTCTAAGTGAAAAGGTGACTCCTTAGGATACCATAATCCTAACTTTGGTTGATGCTTGAGATATCGAAAAATCCTCTTGACTGCATACATATGGGAAACCTTGGGTGTAACCTGAAATCTTGCACATAAGCAAACAGCAAACATGATGTCAGGTCTTGATGCAGTTAAGTACATAAGACAACCAATCATAGATCTGTAAAGCTTGACATCCACAGCTTGTCCATCTTCATCCTTGCCTAGAGGTTTATTTTTATCAATGGGTGTGGTGGCAGGCCTGAGATTTGGAAGATCAAATCTTTTGAGTATGTCTGCAACATACTTTTCTTGGTTAATGAAGATTCCATCTCTTGTTTGTCTAACTTGAAGACCCAAAAGAAGGTTAATTCTCCCATAGAACTCATTTGAAACTCCTTCTGCATAAGGTCTTCAAATTCTTTCACCATAGACTTCTTTGTAGCTCCAAATATAATATCATCCACATATACTTGGACTAACATAATGTCTTTCTTATCCCTCTTGATGAACAAAGTCTTATCAATTGCTCCTCTCCTATAACCATGTTGTAATAGAAAATTTGAGAGTCTCTCATACCAAGCTCTGGGAGCTTGATGAAGGCCATATAGTGCCTTGATCACTTTGTAGACTTTGTTTGGATGTGCAGGATCTTCAAAACCAGGAGGTTGTTTAACATAAACTTCCTCAGAAATTGTGCCATAAAGGAAAGCACTTTTCACATCCATTTGGTAGACAGGAAATCCCATGTATGATGCAAAGGCAAGAAATAACCTTATTGCCTCTATCCTTGCAACAGGAGCAAATACTTCATCATAATCCACTCCTTCTTCTTGGCGATATCCTTGTGCAACCAATCTAGCTTTATTTTTGATAACATTCCCTCGTTCATCTCTTTTGATTCTGAAAACCCATCTTGTACCAATGACTCTTTTGCCATCTGGTAAATCACATAATACCCAGACTTCTTGAAGCTTAAATTGTAGAAGCTCCTCTTGCATGGCTTCAACCCAACTTTCATCTGCTAAAGCTTGAGCTACCTTTTTGGGTTCTTCTTGAGATAAAAAGCAAGCAAACAGGCATGTTTGTTGATCCTTGTGATTCATCCTGTTTTGTTTGTAAACAAAGCTAAGTAAAGCAGTATGTTGCTTAGAAAGCCCTTTAACTTTGTTCCTTGTAACCACTCCTGAAGAGGGTGATCCAATAATATTACTTTGAGGATGAGCTTTATGAATTCTTAATGTAGGAGTTGGTGGTATTGGAAGATCAGACTCCAAGTTAGTAAAATCAATGCCTTCATTGGAGAAAATACCGTCTTGAATAAGCTCATCATCAATTTCTTCTAATCCAGGAATGTTAGCATTAACTAAATCATCATCATCAACATTGGAATCATCAGCATTGTTCCAATTTGATTGCTCCAATACATCAGAAGTACTGTCAAACGGATCAGCAGTACTTTGATCTAAAGTACTGTGGGCAGTATCTTGAAAGTTACTCTTTTTCTTTGCAGCCTCATAAGCCTTCCTTTGTTCATCTTCATAGGATTGTGCTATATTTTCTTGAAAAAGCATCCTATTAAGTTCATCTTGTATGGCTTGATCTTCATCAGATACTGTATGAGTTGGCTGAGCAGTACTTTGTTCCTCAACAGTAACTTCAGGTTCTTTGTCAGGAACTTCTTCTGGTGTAACATTGACTCCATGAACAATGTACTGTGAATCATCTTCTTTGGAATTAGCCTGATTCTCTTCTCTAACAGGAACATAATTCATAGATGGTGTGAGCTTGAGATCAAGATCAAACATCCAATCAGGACCTTTACCTTTCTGAGTTTCCTTATCTTCCAAAAATTCAACATGAAGACAATCTTGTACCTTTCTGGTATTCCTGTTATAAACTCTAAATCCTTTGCTATTTGTACAATATCCCAATAAATATCCTTCATCTGACTTACCATCAAATTTACCCAGAGAATCAATGGTATTTAGAATAGTCAGAGAGCAGCCAAAAGGTTTTAGAAAACGAATGTTTGGTTTCTTTCCCATGAGTAACTCATAAGGTGTCTTCATCTGAGGTTTAGTTACTGAAACTCTATTCAACACATAGCAACAGTACTTATGGCTTCAGCCCAAAAGAGAATAGGTAATTGGGAATCTGCAAGCATTATTCTAGCTGCTTCTATCAAAGTCCTGTTCTTTCTTTCTGCAACACCATTCTGCTGTGGTGTTCTAGCAATGCTAAACTCTCTCTTGATCCCTTTCTTGGCACAGAATTCATCCATATGCTTGTTCTTGAATTCTGTTCCATTATCACATCTAATACCTCTTACTTTGAGTCTTAATTGATTTTCAAGGGCTACTATCAGGTCATGGATAGCATCAAAGGTTTCATCTTTGAATCCCAAGAAAAAGACCCAGCTAAATCTGCTACAATCATCTGTCACAACCAAGCAGTACTTCTTCTTGTTTAAACTTTCTACTGAGACTGGTCCAAACAGATCCATGTGTAGCAACTCCAAAGGTTCTCTAATATCTCTTTCCCCAAGCTTCTTACATGAAGCTTTATGTTGTTTACCCTTCTTGCAAGCCAAACATGAATGATCAGTCTTGAATGTTTTGGAAGGTAAACCTTTAACTAAATTTCCTTTGACCAGCTTGTTGATGTTCTTAAAATTAACATGACCTAGTCTTCTGTGCCACAGATGTGCTTCTTCCAATGATGCCTTTGCTACTAAACATGTTGCTCTTCCAGCAGAATTGAGACTCTTTAAGTCTAAACTGTATACATCATTGGTTCTTGGTACTCTCAATGTCACCAAGTGATCATCAACAAATTTGAACTCAGGGGAGAGAATGAGACATTCTGTATCAGTAAACAGAATTGGATACTTCTTGTCACAAATTTGAGATACTGACAATAGGTTGAACTTGAGCTCCTTTACATATCTAACATTCTCAAAATCAATACATCCAGCCTTGATTGTTCCTTTGCCAGTGATTCTTCCTCCATCAGGATCATTACCAAATGCAACTCTTCCTCCATAATATGCCTTAAAGTCTGACAGGATCTCCTTGTCCCCTGTCATGCTGCCAGAGCAACCACTATCAACAATAATATGATCTTTAAGCTCCTCCTCTGGGTTGCCCTGCACATAAAAGAAAAGGGTTAGTTTCTTTTAGGAACCCAAGCCATTACTGACTTGTGTTCCCCTTGTGGAGTGACATACTTGAATTCCTTCAGTATGTAATCTCCACTGGTTTTAAAGGCATGGTCAATGATTATTTGAGTTGGTCCCATGTCCTGTGTTGCAATATCAACAACACTCCCTGTTTCACCCTTATCTGATGAAAGTACTTCTTGTTCCCCATCAGTACTTTCTTTCTTAACCCAATTTCGTATGACCTTAGGTTTCTCTGAGCTAGGTACTCTGCTTGAGGTGGAAGACCTTTTATATGAATTGAATCTCTTAGGTCTTCTATGTGAAAAAGTATGAGCAGTACCATGAGTGGGTGAAAACTTATCAGTCCTTTGAGAAGGTATTTCTTGAGACTTATCAGATTGTGAAGGTACTGGTGATTTGGAAAACATTCTTTTCTGGTGAGGGTACCTATAGTCTTTTGAGAAGTTACTATGGTTGACCCTATTTGAGTGATTCCAAACTGGTCTAGTCTCTCTTGGCTTATGGGTGGGAGGTCTATTCTTTGGAAACTGACTTAAGTATTCTGAGTGAAAGTCACAGTGCTTAATCAAGTGATCAGGACTATAGCATACATAACATAACTTTCTCTCCATATTCCCAAATCCTCTTCTATGATTAAAAGGTTTCCTGTAGTAAGCAGTATTTTGAAAAGTTTCTCTTGGAGGTACTGCTGAATGTCCAGCAGTACTTTGAAAAGTTTTTGGAGGTACTGCTTGTTTTTGAAAGGCTGTAGGAAACTTTTGATCATGACCCCTTTGAAAATCATTCTTAGGCTTCTCAGAACTAATTCTACCATTAAGCTTCTTCCTAAACTCTAGGTTGTCTACACCATAACGAGAAACATCTGTCCTAAGAGGTTGAAACTGACCAGTGGGTGGAGGAACTGAATGGTACTCCTCATCTTTCTTAAACTCAGGAGGTGATTCACTAATTGGTTCCTCATTCCTAGATGTGTTTTCTTCTGAGCTTGTAAGGTCATCATCACTAGGTGGAATCTCTTCCTTAGCACTAGGTGGAGTTTCTTCCTTATCACTAGGTGAGGTCTCATCTGAACTACTAGCTTCACCATAACCTAGTCCAGCTCTACTGTTTATTACTCTTTGTTTTTCAACAAATTGAACATGTGATAGACCAGCCTGTTTAATACTACCAAGTCTTTCTAACAAAGTATCTCTTTCCTTAGTAATCTTTTCTAATTCAGATACCTTACATCCTAACTTCCATTCACTTAATTTCAATTGGTAATCTTGTTGCTCATATTTTTCTGCCCAAGCTATTTCATTATTTTCATGTGTTAAAATTTTGGCTTCCATTGACTCTAAAGTTAATTGATAACCAGCTACCTCAGACCTAGCTGTTCTATAATTATCTCTTTCAGTCACATAATCTTTAAGCAACTTTTGATAAACATCATTACACTTAGAGCATACCTCAGAGACATTGGATGAACTTGGTGAAGTGGCTACCATAGCAATCTGAACAGGTTCATCTTCATCCTCCATGCTCCAGTCAAAGCTTTCAAGACCATCTCTTGATTCCAAAGCAGCATATCCAGGTTCCTCATCAAAAGCTGTGCCCCAATCAAACTCTTCCATTGCAACCATAGAATAGGTTACAGGTTCATCATCAAATTCAGCACTCCAGTCAATCTCTGCTAAATTTTCTTGAGCCACCAAAGCTTTTGGTTGTGATTCAGTAATAGGAACCTCCTTTCTTTCAACCTTGGGTTGTTCAATCATCCTGTTTGCCTGATATTTTGCAAACTTGCATTCCCTTGCAAAGTGTCCAAGCTTTTGACAATTGAAACATTCAATCTTAGATTTGTCAAAAGTGATACCTTGTTTGGCTTTGAAATCAATTCCCCTTCCTGTCTTGTTCATGAACTTCTTGATCCTAGCAGTAATCATAGCTACTTGCCATCTTATGTCAATCTCTTCTAAAGCATCTTCTTCAATCTGCAACAAGTCTTCTTGATAGGTAACAGGTAAAGTGGCTTGTTGTGCAAAGAAGGAACATACAATTTCATCAGAATTGGTGTTGTTTGTTGGTGATGGGTTGGGGGTAGTTGTGGTTGTGCAAACATGCTGTGAATCACCAACAGTACTTTGAGAAGGATAAGCAGTACTTTTAGTGGAAGTACTGCTTCTGTTTTCAGAAGATACAAAAGCTATGTTGTGAGTTTTCTGAGAACTGTGACCATTCAACTCTTGCTCGTAGACTTTCAAATTGTTATAGAGATCATCAAAGTCCATAGACTCCAATCTAGGTTGGCCTCTAATCATAGTAGCAACCACATGCCAGACAGATGGAAGACTCCTTAAGAACTTCAAATTTGCATCTTCAACAGATACCTCTGCTCCATATAGTTCTAGCATACTAAGTAGATTTTGGAATCTGTCATAGGCAGCATCAAGACTTTCTCTTTCACCAACAGTGAAGGTTTCAAATTGCTGCTTCAATAAGTTTCTATGCATCTTCTTTGAAGCATCATTACCTCCAAATCTTGTCTTGATAGCAGCCCATAATTGTTTTGCATCCTTAGCATCATGAAACTTCAATAGGTGACCATCAGGAATAGCAGACAGCAGTATGTTGAGAGCCTTATCTTGATTTCTCTTTGTAGCTGCTGGTAAGGGTGGTTGAGGTGGTTTGGGTTGTCCTTCAATTTGTAGAGGTTCATCAAGAACAACATTTACCATTGACAATTACATCCCATAGAGCATGGTCAGTAATAGCAAGGTACTGTCTCATCTTCATGCTCCAGAGATCATATTCTCCCTTCTTGATGATAGGAATTCTAAGTGAGGTGATGGATGGGATAGGTGCAGCTTCAGTCGACATTGTTAAGGGTTTGTTGATAAATCGGTTTTTAAGGGTTTCTTCTTAATCAGAGTCTCCACACAAGCTCTGATACCACTTGTTGGATCGATATACTCTGACCAAACTAACTTGTAGCTTGTCTACGGTTTAACAGCTTTGAATGAATTCAAAACTATTAATAGTGAAACACTGATATACTTTGCTAAGTATGCGGAATCTACTTCAACAAAGCTAAGAAGAATTTAATAAACGACTTTGAATATTATTAAAACATTGAACCTGCTTTCTTACACAGATTCACTAACAAACTCTAAACTCTAATAATCGTATATCACTAATCGCATATACTTGTCTCTCTAAAACACATATATCTCTAATGCCAACCTAGGGATCCTTTTATAGGCACAAGGAAAACCCTAGTCGGTTTACAATACTTGAACGACAAGTAAATTCTAATTATAACTCTAATCTAATACGAATATTCTAGAATTACACATTAGTCCTTAAACTATTTGCATGGCAGTCCTTTAACGAGCAGCAGTACTTTAATCGAATAGCAGTACTTTGACTTGAGTAGCAGTACTTTTGACTTTTATAGCCCAACATATAGTGTAGTGGTAAGTACGGGGGATTGATCGTTCTTCACAGGGAATAGTGTCGTTAGGATTAAAAAACTACTCTAATAGGTCTAGGGGTGAGAGAAGATTCTTTTTATGTTTTTATATTTTATGAAAGCAAGTAAAATCTCGGGTTTGAAAGAGTGGGCGGAATTAGTTGCTAATCAACTAACCCAAATAACTACGAATGCAAATAAAATAAAATAACTAAAAATGAAAAGGTGGTAAAACTTATGTGGAGAGAAATGTGTTTACTTAGATTTCCTTACTCCCTAACTATCTTTTACCGGTTGATTAGTGTGTGTTAACTGCGTGGATGACGGGTTTATTCCTTAATACCAATCGTGGGGTGGCGTACGTACTTCCCCAACTCTACAAGCTCCTACTTCACTCCTATGTCGAGCCGGCTAAGAAGCTCCTAACATGGGATCACTAGAATTCGCTCGTGCATTGAATACAACCATAAAAACCTTAGTACGCATTGGTTCATGTTTCTTAAGACGTTCAAGCAAGTTACCAAATAGGAGGTTAGCCAGTTTTCTTAAGCCTAACATAGATAAACAATCATCCAATACAACTAATAACACACTAATAACCAATAATCAATAGCTAGGTTTCATTAGATCTAAGCAAACACAAGATAAATCTAGCCTAGCATGTTAATCAAAAGACAAGAACGAGACATAATCAAACAACACATAGACATATTGAATGATTAAACGATTACTTATCTTCAATTAAACATGGGAGATCCAAGGGTATGAAAACCCTTAAAAAATGGCAGAAATTCGTCTTAGGGTTTCTCCTCCAAAGTTACACACAATAAGTTCCACACTAATGACAAAAAATTGCAAAACTATATATAGAGTTTAAGGGCTGACGGCGTCACGTTATAGATCCTGACACCGTCACCTCGCCGCTTTTAGGGTTCCCGGATGGCCTTCCTGACGCCGTCCCTCTTTAGTGCTCCAAAATCCGCTCTGGCTTATCAAGGCTTGACGCCGTCAGATTAGTGCTTGACGCCGTCCCTCTTTAGCTTAAACCGTGACGACCTTGATCACTTCAAAGGGTGACGCCGTCATATTTTTCATGCAAAATTCTCTGGCTTATCATGAGTAATTTTCACATCCACCTCTTTTGCCAAGCCATGACGCCGTCTGGACCAATTCCTGACGCCGTCAAAGGTACTTTCCAGCATAATTTTGAGACTTTGCCGTTTTCTTCACTTTTATGCTCCAAAAACGTCCAAAATGCTTCCTTTTCCAGATTTCTTCTCAAAAGTACCTTAAATGACAAAAGGAACGATTTAGGGCAATATTTGATCAAATAAATACGATTTAGGGCTTAAATGACCCCTTAAAAGCGGTACACTTTTCGCTTCATCAAATACCCTTACACTTGAGATTTGCTTGTCCTCAAGCAAATGCGCTTTTATTCTAATCAAAATACAAGTTAGGGGTCATTTAACACTAATATAAAAGTAATTACAACAATTAGTCATTCCACTTTAATCATAATAAGCACGGAGATTACACACTAGCACCTCACAAGTAGTGTTTAGATACTCACATCTCTCAAGTGTCATCAAAATAAATCTCATAAATGAAAACGGATAATATCTCTCACTACCTGTCATAGCAAATAGATTACCATAGGCTTGGGCAAGGATCGAAAACCTCCTCCACTAGGCGTAAGCACCTAAGATAAACTATCAAAGAGGGCTTTTAAACGGGTTATAACGTTAGGTGTAGGGATATGATAAACACGGTTTTGTTGGATAAAGGATATTTTACTGGTGGCGAGTTAAAGATCTTGATTAATTACATGTACTATACAATGTTGCTAAGCCAAGACTCGACTCAATCTTAAGCTAAAAACAAAATAGCAAAAACATAAAATAAAACGGGATGGTAGTCCGTATGTTTTTTCTACTTTTCGTTTTCTCATTTTTTTTTGTATTTTTCTTGATTTTTTTATTTTTTATTATTATTATTTTTTTTTCCATACAATCTTGCCCTACCATCCAAAATAATACATCATAGGGGCGTTGCATTCCCCTTACACTTGAACTTTTACATAACTTTACAAATAACTATTCTAACGACTCGAATTAAGATAATCGAAACACTTAGAGTACTTTTAAAATATTTAGCACATATGAGGGTAATAAATGATGTTCTTCCCCATTACTCCATTACACTAGTACTTTACCCATGAGTCCCAATCGTCCCAAAACAATATGTACAAGGATATGACTCGACTTAGCAATCATGTAATCAATTAGATAATTAACTTGGGTTTAAACAAATGTTGTCACAATAATGCACTAAAAAATGAGTGCATACAAGGTAGGCTAAGGCGATTTGGGTGTACATTTAAGTGGGGTGTAACAAATTCTTCCTTTAAGTAAAATGCTTAAAGGTCGAAACGAAAAGATAGGCTCTGAGGGGTGTACTAGGGGTATCGTGTACTAAAAATGAGTACAACACAAAGGGTGTGGGAGAATTACTTGACCAATGTAGCCAATGTAATTATAACAAAAACACAGGTGTAAAACAATGGGTTAATCCTAATGCCTCTTATCATGTAGTAAATCTAACTACACGAATGTAGTCTCACTTGTGGCCTCGGAATGGTCCTAACGCAAGTTCTAGAATCTAAGTGCTACCGGTACACACATCATAGCATAAATGCTTTTCCTACCAATTCTAGGGGCGAACCTCACATATTTGGGGGTGGAAAATTTTTTAGTGGTACGGTTTTTGTGCTAGTCATATAACTCCTATCCATGAGACGCTCATTAAGATCAAAGTTTCACTCCTATATGTTGTAAAAAATTTTAAATTTGGTGCTAAAATTGCCCTAACAGGTATTTCTCTCAGTTTTATTACACATCTACCATTAAATAAACAAAAATCAAGCGTAAAAGCATTCTCTAATCGTACTTTACCCCCCCTTACACTTAAGATGAACATTGTCCCCAATGTTCAAATAACAAGATGTAAAAGTAATAAGGTAAAAGAATGAAATCAAATACTCCCCTGATTCGCTCGGTGGATAATGTGGCAACACGGTTAGATCTTCTTCCAAAGTAATGTTGAAGCTCCATGACTAATGCATCGCCATAAGCTTGATCCAACAAACATTTCCTTGTCCAAAATAACCTGTTAAACCTGAGAAAACAAACACGAAAACCTGCATAACATCGGCGGGATAAACTCTATATAAGGATATAATGCTTGTGGAATGATTATTTTGCAGATTCCTGGAGATTATAAGTTAGAGATTTAATAAAAACTTTTTATGAAAACAAAACCTTCAAAAAATTTCAGAAAATAAAAACCTGACGCCGTCAGGTTGTAAATCCTGACGCCGTCAGAAATGATCTGACAGAATTCTCATGTTACGTTTCCGGAAAAATTTTGGAAAAACCTATACCTTACTTCCTGGAAATCCTGCAAAACATCATTATGACTCGATACAAGCATTTGACTCAAACAAATACTAATATGTATGTTAACTTAATATTATTACGATTCATGTTCATTTGTTCTAATAAACCAATTTGGATTTCCCTTACACTTAACTTTTGCAAAATACCTTTATATGTAGTTAAGACGAAGTTAAAAACAAAATAAAGCATTTTCACAAATTAGTTTTGAACATGAATCAATAATAATAAAAATTAAACACACACACGGAAACGAATAAAATCAAACAAACAAAGAAATAAACACACAAAGCAAATAAAGCTTGGGTTGCCTCCCAAGAAGCGCTTTTCTTTATTAACGAGTCTTGTAGCTAGACTCAAAGTCACGTACATTACGTGATTCCATCATTCATAATGACGTATCCCTGATAGATATAATCCTTGTTATCAGGGTGATGGTGTCTCAATCGCTCGACATTCGCAGTCACTTCACCTCCTCCCTTGCTGGTCAAGCTTACTACCCCATCTTGGTGTAGACTTTTAATTGTGAATGGTCCGTACCACCAGGGACTTGGTTCATCGGTAGGTGCTTTTGTTTCTGAATGCCTTAGGAGCACTGAGTCTCCCTTTGTAAATTCAACGGGGTTATTGGTCGTCTCATCAGTCTCAATATAATCGTTATTTCCCCCCTTACATTCTCTAATCTCATTTTCATTGTAACTCTTAATCCTTGCCTCCCATGCACGGATTTTCTCTCGAACATTACCACGGTTTATCTTGGGGTTCGCCTCCATCTTCTTATGTAGAGCAATATCTCGTATATGACGTGGGATCGTTGGGAAGTTTATTGTTTTCTTCCCCTTCTTCATTAGGATGGCACTATTTCCGTAATCGATTTGTGCCCTAGTGGTAGCGAGAAAGGGTGCCCCGAAGATTATTGGCATATTCATATCATTCCTCTCAATAATCATGAAGTCGACCGGATACAGGAATCCGGCAACGTTGACCAACACATCTTCTGCAATTCCTAACGGGTACTCATAAGAGTGTTTTGCAAAGGAAAGTTTAGTATGGGTGATGGATGGCAATTCATCGGTTAACTGGACATAAACGGATAAAGGCATCAAATTTACGTCGGAACCTTGGTCAGCTACCGCATCCAGATACTTGAGTTTTCCAATGCTGCATGGTATTTCGAAGACCCCGTAGAATTCCTGCTTTTCCACTAACTTTTGTCTTATGAGGCACTCATACAATTGCCCTCCGGGTAATGTGTCGGATTCATCATCCGGTTCCATTCTCGTGGACTCCTTGTTGGGTAGATGAGTACGTCGATAGTTTCTCACCCAATCGTTTATGGTCTCCTTGTTTATATCGTGCTTCAAGTAATGCCTCACTTGTTGTGACTTTGGCGGTTCTACCAATTGGCGCTCCTCAGAGGGCGCCTCCTTTCAATTTTGTTGACTTCCATAGTTATGGATTTCCCTCTTCCATCATTTTCGCCCTCTTGGACGACGGAGATGGCCTTGACAAATTTAGTGTTGGGAACTTCAACGTCATTCCTCACCAACACTTTTTCAGGAGCTTTTGTATTTGTGTATTCTTTCAAAAGGTTCATCATCTCCGCCATCTTCTCTTCCATTTCCTCCTTCTGTTTGTAGACGGCTTCCTCAAATTTTGCCAACCGTTCGGAGTGTTTTGACATGTATTCTCTCATTCGAGCTTCGAATGTTGGACTAAGTTCCTGAGGTGGTGAGTTGGGTAGAGCGTGCTTATGGAAGGGTTTAGTATTTTCCCTAAGGGGTGATTCGGACAATGGTATTTGCTTAACGCTTGAGACCGAGTTAATTGTTTCTTTTTGTGGACTTAAGGGTCTCTTTTGCTTTTCCATAAGATATGCAACCCTTTTCTCAAGTTCACTAACGCTTTCCTCAGTGATTTGATCGGCTGTATCGGGCGATGAATATGTCTTGACCGCCGAGCGTACGTCGTGGGAAACTTGCCATAATTCATCATCGTCGGATGCAAGCTCATCAATGATTTCCCATGATTCCTCGGCGCTTTTGTCGCGTAATCTGCCCCCGGCGGCTCGATCGATGGCACGCTTGGTGTGGTAATCAACATGGTCATAGAAGATTTGAATTTGAAGCCAGAGATTTATGCCATGATGAGGGACTTTTTGGAGTAAGTCCTTGAATCGAATCCATGCCCCGTAGAGGGTTTCGCCTCGATGTTGTTCAAACATCAAGATATCCTTCCTTAGCTTGGTAGTTCTTCCCGGTGGGAAAAACTGAGCAAGGAAACGAGTGGTGAGATCATCCCAAGAGGTGATGGATCCTGCGGGTAGACGCTCTAGCCATTGACTAGCTTGGTCCCGCAGAGAGAATTGAAAGAGACGCAGTCGGGTCGTCTCTCGAGTGGCAACATCAAGGTCTATGGAATCAACAATTTTGAGAAAGTCCTTGAGATGTTGATTAGGATCTTCGGAACGAAGTCCATGGAATGCGCATCCGCTTTGCACCAACAGGATGGTGTCGGATCGCAAGGGTGTGACATTGGCTCCTTGAGTGAGCTCAATGGTGTTTCGATAGCCATGGTGGCTAGGACGGGAGTAGTCTCCTAAAGTACGGGCTCTAGGAGGTTGTGGTGGTTGTTGTGGTGGGTTATTGGGATCAAGGATATTACCATCTTCCATGATGTCGAATGGTAATGGTTACGAACAAAGAAACGAAGAAAATAGATAGACTAAAGAAAACCTAGAAAAAATAAAATAAAAATCTCACTAGAAAGGAATCTAGTGAGTAGACCTATAAAATAAAAATTCAACCTAAACAATAACTATTCCCCGGCAGCGGCGCCAAAAACTTGATGCGTGGTTTTGCGACCTTACAACAGGTTTTACCTCTCGAGGGATCTCAAGAGGCTTACAACCCCACCAGGCAGTGTACCTGACCGATGTAGTATAGTGTAGTGGTAAGTACGGGGGATTGATCGTTCTCCACAGGGAATAGTGTCGTTAGGATTGAAAAACTACTCTAATAGGTCTAGGGGTGAGAGAAGATTCTTTTTATGTTTTTATATTTTATGAAAGCAAGTAAAATCTCGGGTTTGAAAGAGTGGGCGGAATTAGTTGCTAATCAACTAACCCAAATAACTACGAATGCAAATAAAATAAAATAACTAAAAATGAAAAGGTGGTAAAACTTATGTGGAGAGAAATGTGTTTACTTAGATTTCCTTACTCCCTAACTATCTTTTACCGGTTGATTAGTGTGTGTTAACTGCGTGGATGACGGGTGTATTCCTTAATACCAATCGTGGGGTGGCGTACGTACTTCCCCAACTCTACAAGCTCCTACTTCACTCCTATGTCGAGCCGGCTAAGAAGCTCCTAACATGGGATCACTAGAATTCGCTCGTGCATTAAATACAACCATAAAAACCTTAGTACGCATTGGTTCATGTTTCTTAAGACGTTCAAGCAAGTTACCAAATAGTAGGTTAGCCAGTTTTCTTAAGCCTAACATAGATAAACAATCATCCAATACAACTAATAACACACTAATAACCAATAATCAATAGCTAGGTTTCATTAGATCTAAGCAAACACAAGATAAATCTAGCCTAGCATGTTAATCAAAAGACAAGAACGAGACATAATCAAACAACACATAGACATATTGAATGATTAAACGATTACTTATCTTCAATTAAACATGGGAGATCCGAGGGTATGAAAACCCTTAAAAAATGGCAGAAATTCGTCTTAGGGTTTCTCCTCCAAAGTTACACACAATAAGTTCCACACTAATGACAAAAAATTGCAAAACTATATATAGAGTTTAAGGGCTGACGGCGTCACGTTATAGATCCTGACGCCGTCACCTCGCCGCTTTTAGGGTTCCCGGATGGCCTTCCTGACGCCGTCCCTCTTTAGTGCTCCAAAATCCGCTCTGGCTTATCAAGGCTTGACGCCGTCAGATTAGTGCTTGACGCCGTCCCTCTTTAGCTTAAACCGTGACGACCTTGATCACTTCAAAGGGTGACGCCGTCATATTTTTCATGCAAAATTCTCTGGCTTATCATGAGTAATTTTCACATCCACCTCTTTTGCCAAGCCATGACGCCGTCTGGACCAATTCCTGACGCCGTCAAAGGTACTTTCCAGCATAATTTTGAGACTTTGCCGTTTTCTTCACTTTTATGCTCCAAAAACGTCCAAAATGCTTCCTTTTCCAGATTTCTTCTCAAAAGTACCTAAAATGACAAAAGGAACGATTTAGGGCAATATTTGATCAAATAAATACGATTTAGGGCTTAAATGACCCCCTAAAAGCGGTACACTTTTCGCTTCATCAATTATTTGCATCAACAATCTCCCCCTTTTTGATGATGACAAAACATAAACTCATTTTAAGTTAAAATTAATTTTAACAAGTTTTTAATGAGTTTATATCCCATTTCTCCCCCTTTTTATCGAAGCAAAAAGGTTGCTAAAGCTCCCCCTTGATGTATACTCCCCCTCGTTTGGATGACACCAAGGAATTGAGCAATGGTTTTTGCTACAAAAAAAAGTTAGATGACAAATATACAATATCTAACATGTAGCAATCACGACAAATATCCAACCACAAACAAGAAAATGGCTAAGTAGCCAAACAAAAACACAAAAAAAAAGAACAACCACATAACATACCTATCCATTCATTAAAAGAGATTTCATACATAAGTATGACTATATCACAAACATAAAGACAAACAACAAGAAGCATAAATAAATCCTTAGTGACAAGAGGCCCTAAGACAAGCTTCATTTCCAAAAGGGGTCCTAAAGGTTTATTGTTGGAAACTAAACATGAATATGTTTAGTTATGTGGGCTAGGAGGAGGTGGTGAGGGTGACATGATTGGAGGTGGTGGTGGTGTTAAGAGATGCTCCACATAGGAGAACATGAAATGTATCTCATCTCTTAATGAGAAGATGAGGTTACGGTTGTAGAGGCAACATAGGCAATTAGCAATATGTAGATCAAATGGATGAGGTTGGATAGGTTGTCCCATGATTGGGGAAGGAGGTGGTGGTGAGTTAATTGGTGATGGGGTTGGCATGGCATAATCCAATGGAGTGATGGGTGAGAGTGTGTAGTCCATGGATGATGGCATGGTGTTGAGAGAGGGAGATGATAAAGATGTGGTTCTAGTGGAAGATGTTTTGGAAGGAGCATTAGGTAGAGATGGTGAGTGAGGAGTGGCTTGAGAAGGTGGTGTTGTAACTTCATCATCTTTTGTGAGATCAACAAAGAGAGGTTTGTATGGTGGTCTTATGGTTATCCTAGGTTTCTTTGAGATGTGGGTTGTTGATCCTTGTGTGGAAGACATGGTGATTGAGTGGTGTGAGGTTGAAGATGAGATGCAAGATAAGCTTGCAATGGTGAGGCCTTATATAGGCAAGAGTTGTGGGATTTGAATTAAAGGTGATGGTAGTGTCCTATGGTGTAGTGAGGGAATCTTGGGGTGTATGTGAGTTTGCAAAATTTTGCAGGTTTGAGGTTAGGGATGTAGGGATCTAGAGGAAACAATGAAAATTCGTCAAACAAGGGCACGACACCACTAAATACCACACTGTACCGTTAAATTTAACGGTACCATGACCTGGAAGTCACAAATTTTCCTGTGTAGCCTAGTTCTGGGCAGCTAAAGGGAAGTTTTCTAGGGGAACTATTTGCAGGAAATGTTAGTGACTCAAACCACTAAAGATTTATTTGCCTAATATGTCCCATATTAAGCTACTCCTAGCAATTAAAGATTATCAAGAAACTTTCTAAGATAATCTATAAGCATGCAAACAAAAAGGACAAAATAAGCTATCATCCAAGAATCATATAAAAATTCATGCAAGGTGATAGATTAAATGTCAAGCATGCAAGACTATTAATCCCTAATATAATTATCATAGATAAATCCTAATAAAAAGTATAAATCCCTTCCTAACTACTTATGACTTGAGCTTGCTCCCGTTTTCATCACACTCACATCTTGAGCATGCATTACTTCCTCATGATTTGGATCATCAAAGGGTGCATAATTGGTGGAGGATTCGGAAATAAGGATGGATGAGACATACGACTCATTAAGGGGTTTCATGACGGGATCGAAAAGTGAGTATTGAGGACCACGAAGGTATGGATGAGAATTCATGAAGTGGTGATAAAGATGAGTTAGAAACATCCCATAAGGTATCAATTTATTTTTGTTACCCTTGAGATGTACGATTCGCTTAGCGAAGAAGTAGGCAAGATTGTACGGTTGTTGAATAAGAAGACAGTAAATCATATGAGCACAACATGCCAGAAGTTGCTCACGATTTCCGTTTAGACTGAGAACATTTTCTCGCAGGATGACTACCCAAGAAAGTAGTTCATAACGAACCTCTTCCAATCGAATTTTTGTTGGATTTGGGTAAGAAGAGTACTTATTAGTATGAATGAGTTTGGTAAGTTCGGTTGGAGAGGGTATGTAGGAACTATACGGACAATCCTCTTCTTGATAGTTGAAGAGGGACTCAAGACACCAATCCTTAGTATAGGCACATTGCCCATGATTGGGGATTCGAAGAATTTGAGCGAATTGCTCAAGAGTTAAGACGAATTTGAAGTTTCAGACCCAAAACCAAAGTGACAAAGATTGATCCTCGTTACGTACGAGTTCAACTTGTCGAAAGAATTCCAACACAAAACGAGGACAAATGTGCTCGTTGATGTGTAGTAAACAATCTAATCCTATAGCTCTAAATGAGGTGTTGATATCCCTATGATAAACTAAGGATGGATCAACGACTCGACCTTCATGAAACCGATGGGTTTCAAGATTAACATAGGCACGAATGTGACTACCGGGTGTTGTAGGTTCACGAGAGATTTCGGGAGTATAGGTGTTGGTTAGAAGATGATCATAATCATACTCATGAGACATTTTTGTTACCTATAAGAGAATTTTAGGAAAAATTAAAATTGAGATTAGTTGCTTTAAAGACACGTGCCTAGTGTGTGCCTATATGCAAACAATGTGGAGGTGCGGTAATCTCGACTCTAGAACTAAAAATAATGAGATTACCCAAACACTCCTAACTTCACTTTTGCTCAAGCGAATATGTCGATGAAAACATATTATTTATGTAAGTTGATCAATATTCGTGAGACCATGTATGCATGAGAAAAACATTTTTAGTTTGTATCAACAATGCACAAAAAATGTTTCATGATCGTAGTTTCATGAAATTTTTCGAAAATAATGGAATTGGGGTGTTTGGCGACTTCAATGTTTTGGCGCCAAAGATTTTGAAAAATTAGAATGTTAATGACTCCTAATCCTTATTACAAATATTCTAGACATGATTCCTCTTAAACCTACTTAAAAAAAATTAAACCAAAATATGTGATTAAAGTGGGTTTATGTAAATCCTATATTAAGGGAATCATGAAGGTTATACATCGCCTAATCCTAGTCCTAATTTCATAGAGACTCAATCAAAATTGAAAAACCCCAATTAAATTTTCATGTAAGAACAAACCCTAGACTCAAGATTAAAGATAAATTAGAGTTAAATGACTTACAATTTATGTTGAAAAGTGGAAGTAGTTGATAATCTTGAAAATTAATGCCTTGAATATGATCTTGAAAGGGTGTAATTGAGTTTTGGGTTGTGAGGTTTAGTATTGGCTGCAATGGCAGAAGTTGGGAAAATTTAAAAGTGAATAATGTGGGAAGAGGAGACTGAAATACGAGCATTGTCAGATACACAGTACCACGGTACCATTAAATTTAATGGTGTCGTACCACTTTAGTGGTGCCGTGATCTACTGGGATGAATTTTTGTCCCATTTTGATTTTTGACGAATAAGTCTCACTGTTTTAGTGAGACTTTTTTGACACGAGGAAAGAATTTATTCCTAATAAATTCTTTTGACGAGGAGAACCTAGACTAGACGAAAGGAGATGACTTTAATATTTCCAGTGAAATATTCAAGTAGTCATACGAGGGAAGTGAAGAATGACTCAAGATTTCCAGTGAAATATTTAGAGAGTCATGAGACGAGACACACGAGATGATTTCAATATTTCCAGTGAAATATTTAAATAGTCATAAGATTTGTGGAATATGTTCCATCATTCCTAGACCTAGACGAAGATAGTTGAAGGATTCTCGTTTGAGAGGTTTGGTCAAGATGTCGGCGATATTGTCTTGAGAGGGAACTTTCTCAATAGAAATGTTTCCTTTTTGAACGTTATCGCGAAGGAAGTGGTGACAAATTTCGATGTGTTTAGTACGAGAGTGTTGAACGGGGTTTTTGCTCAAGTCAATAGCACCTTTATTATCGCACATAATGGGACCGTCGTCTAGATGGATGTCATAGTCAATAAGAGCTTATTTCATCCATAGTGCTTGTTGACATGCCTTTCCGGCGCTTACGTACTCGGCTTCGGTCGTGGAGATAGCAAGAGCCGTTTGTTTCTTGGAGAACCAAGAAGTTAGACAACAACCCATGAAGGTACAAACGCCACTTGTACTTTTTCGATCCACATAATCTCCTGCATGATCAGAGTCGGCATAGACAACAGTTTCTACACCGGTCCCCTTGGGATAGAATAATCCCAAGTGTATAGTGCCTTTAATGTATCGGAAGATACGCTTAACCGCTTCAAGGTGAGAGGTTTTGGGATCCTCTTGGAAGCGAGCACAAAGGCAGACACTAAACATGATATCGGGCCTACTTGCCGTGAGGTATAATAAACTTCCTATCATACCTCTATACTTAGTGCTATCCACGGACTCACCTTCTTCATCTTTCATGAGTTTCGTTTCCATGGACATGGGAGTTTTCATGGGCTTAGACTCTTCTAAACTAAATTTCTTAAGCATCTCCTTACTATACTTAGATTGATTAAAGAAGATACCATCTTCCATTTGTTTTATTTGTAGACCAAGGAAGAAATTTAATTCGCCCATCATGCTCATCTCAAACTCTTCACGCATGATCTTAGAGAAATCATCGCACAGTTCTGGACAAGTTGAGACAAATATGATGTCGTCGACATATATTTGAACAATGATGAGATGTGAATTACGTTTCTTAGTGAAAAGTGTGTTGTCAACCACTCCCATGGTATATTCATGTTCGATCAAGAATGCTTTTAGTCTATCATACCAAGCTTTAGGAGCTTGTTTGAGACCATAGAGTGCTTTTTTGAGTTTATAAACATGATTCGGTTTCTCGAAATCAACGAATCCCAGAGGTTGTGCAACGTATACCTCCTCGTTGATATAACCATTTAGGAATGCACTTTTCACGTCCATTTGGTATAATTTAAAGTCTAAGGCACAAGCATAGGCAAGGAGTATCCTAATAGACTCTAATCTAGCTACGGGTGCATAAGTTTCATCGTAATCTATTCCTTCTTGTTGGTTATAGCCTTGTGCTACCAACCTTTCCTTATTCCTAGTTACGACGCCATTTTCGTCGAGTTTATTCCTAAACACCCACTTAGTTCCTATGATGGTTTGATTCTTAGGTGGAGGTACTAAATCCCAAACTTGGTTTGCGGTGAATTGATTTAACTCTTCTTGCATGGCAAATACCCAGCTTTCATCCTTAATTGCTTCACTAACATTCTTAGGTTCTACGGTAGATATAAAACAAAAGAAATTACTTTTGTTTTGTGCTTGTGACCTATGACTTCTTTGGTTTAGGTTTCCTATGACATTTTAAATAGGATGGTTCTTGGATTCCTTAATGTTGACAACTTCGTCAACTTCAACTATTTCATCCTCAATGTCATTTTCTAAGGTTTTCTTGCCATTAACCTTAATGGCTTCTTCCTCATCTAAGTCATCATCCACCAAGGGTGATGTCTTAGTTGGTGCAGGACTTTCATCGAATGTCACGTTGAGTGATTCTTCGACTTTCATTGTTTCCTTGTTTAGGACAACATAGGCTTTACTATTTTGGGAGTAACCTAGGAAGACACCTTCGTAAGACTTTGGGTCAAACTTGGTGAGGTAGTCTGTAGTGTTTAGTATGAAGCACTTGCTTCCAAACACTCTAAAGTAATCAAGAGTAGGTTTCCTACCTTTCAAGATTTCGTATGGTGTTTTTCCTAAGATATGTCTAATTAGAATCCTATTTAGTATGTAAGTTGAGGTGTCCACCGCATTACACCAAAACTTTTGCGGAATTGATTGTTCATTCAACATCGTTCTACTCATCTCTTGTAGAGTATGATTTTTCCGCTCAACTACCTCATTTGATTGTGGAGTGCGTGGAGCCGAGAAATTATGTGTAATACCATTAGCATCACAATATACTCCAAATTGCACTTCATTATCAAATTCCCGACCATGATCCGTCCTAATTGAGACTATTATACACCCTAGTTGATTTTGGACCTTCTTACTAAAGATTTTGAATTCCTCGAAAGCTTATGTCTTATTCTTAAGGAATCTAGTCCAAGTATACCTAGAGTAGTCATCAACTATTAATAAGGTGTAGTAATTTCCTCCGTAGCTCCGTACGGTGGATGGACCAAATAAGTCCATGTGAAGGAGTTCTAAGCATCTAGAGGTCAAGACCATATTCTTAGCTTTGTGACTAGAATGAGCTTGTTTTCCAACTTTACAAGCTTCACAAAAGTGTTTATCAAATTTAATCTTAGGTAGGTTTCTAACTAGTTCCTTAGACGCCAATGATTGTATCAAGCGCATATTGGCGTGACCTAGTCCCCTATGCCATAGAGTGGAATTATCATCTATGGTTTCTAGGCAAATCTTATCCTGAGGCTTATTTCTTATTTTCATAACAAACAAGCCATTCTTCCTAACCCCTTTTCCTATGGTTTTGCCATTCTTAGTGATCTCACTACCCTCTTCGGAGAATATAACTCCACACTTATTTTCTACCGTTTGACTAATGCTAAGCAAGTTAAATCCTAAGTTATTTACATGCTCAACATTTCTAATAGTGAGGGAGTTTTGAGTAATCGTACCTTTGCCTATGATGTTGCCCTTAAGTTTGCTACCGAAAGTGACATTACCTCCGTTGTACGCCTTGTATGATGAGAATAGTCTTCGGTTACCCGTCATATGATTAGTGCATCCACTATCCTTGACCCATTCATCGGGCTCCAAGTCGATTCCCAAGCATATCTCATTTGAAGCCTGAGCCTTTAGACATGTTTCGTCGTTGGGCTTCTTCTCTTCTTCACCGCTATCACTCCAAGAGCCTCCTATGAAAGCTCTTTGGTTGTTGGTTTTCGGTGGTTTAGGACATTCTCCTATGAGGTGATTAGAATCTCCACATCTAAAACATCTCCTATCACTTTTTCCTTTCTTCTCATCTCGGTTCTTTTGTGACGGCTTCTTATCATCACGAGGTTGCCTAACGAACCTACCTCTTCTCCTAAAGAATTTTTAAAGTCTCTAACGGATAACGCATACTCTTCATCTTCACTATCGGAACCCGGACATTCCTCATCACTAGACTCCTTTGACTATATCGGAGTCTTTCTTGATTATCATCTCATGAACCTTCAAGTTTCCTATTAGTTCATTAAGAGATAATGTCGCCAAGTCCTTTGACTCTTCAATGGCGGTGACCTTTGCTCTCCATTTGGGATGTAGAGCCCTAAGAAACTTCCTAACATAGTTCTTGCTAGAATAACCTTCATCAAGAGCTTTAAGACTAGTAATAATAGTATTAAATCTAGCAAAAGCATTATCAATAGATTCATCTTCCGGAATGGAAAATTGTTCATATTGTTGCACAAGAAGATCTATCTTGTTCTCTTTGACTTGATTATTACCTTGGTGAGTGAATAACAAAGTTTTCCAAGTATCTTTTGCCATATTACACATGAAAATTCTTTCAAATTCCTTTTTCGGCATAGCATTATAAATCATTATTTTAGCCTCATCATTTTTGGCTAGTTTTCTTTTAAGTTCATCACTTTGTTTATTATAAGGAACTATTTCATCCCTTTTAGTTTTCGGATTCTTTTGAATCGGTTGAAAGTCACCCTCGGTAATAATATGCCAAAGATCAATGTCTTTTGATTTCACATACGTTTCGAATCTTGTTTTCCAATATATAAAACAATCGGTTTCGAAAAGTGGTAGTCTTTGCATAGATTGCCCTTCTTGATATTTGTCGGAATCCATTGATCGATTCAAGTTTTAAAATACAATTTACTTTAAAATCTTGACTGACGTAGCTCTGGTACTAATTGTGGAAAACTAGAAGGGGGGGTTGAATAGTTTTCCCGGTTTTTAATTTGTTTCAAAACTTTACTTTTGAAAAACTTTGATTCGAATCTTATGTGTAATCAATCAACACCAATATGAACACTAAACTATACTATCTAATGTAAATAATGAATGTAAAGAAAAGAGATTGAAAGATCAAACCGGGACAAGGAAATTTATAGTGGTTCGGTCATGAAGCTCTTCTTCGCCTTACTCCACTCCCCGAGTACCACACTCGAGAGTTTCAAGCACTATGTCAACAAAGCTCCCTTCAGGCGGAGAAAACCGTACAACGTCGCTTATCCTAATTTCTGACACTAAGCTAGATGTCGAGTACTAATCTTAGCTAGTACCAATTTACCACAATCTACACGATCCTTTCTACTTCACACAATCAACACACTTGACTCGATCTACCCGATCTACCCTTGATCCACTTGATCAACACACTAGCCCACAAGCTACAAGAGATCTCCAAGATCTCGACAAGATCACAATGATCAACTCTCACTTGACTCTATCTACCCACTCTACCTTTGATCAACTTGATCAACTCACGAGCTCACAAGCTACAAGAGATACTCAATATCTCAACAAGATCACAATGATCTACTCTCACAAACTCTCAAAAGAAAAATGAACTTGATGTATGCTAGAATACAACAAGTGTGTAACAAATGTTACAAGTGCACTAACTACAACTACAACACTTTGTATCTTCTTTGATACCTTGTGTTCTTCTCTTGCACTAGTAGAGGAATGAAGGTGATCACTTGGTTGGATGATTGGATCACTCTTTAAACAAAAGAAAACTAAACTAAATGATCAAAAAGAAAAGATGTGGTGAGAGTATTGAACTCAAAAAGTTGTGTGTGAAAAAGGATGCCCAAAAACTGTGAAGAGGACTGGTATTTATAAGCAGAAAAAATCTAGCCGTTATGGGGACATGGTACTAGGGGTGTACATTCGGGTTGTTTATGGTTTAGTAGGGTTAATCGGTTTGGGTTATTCGGTTTTTAAAAATATATTTGACCAACCAATACCCAAACCAAATTAATCAAAACCAAACCAAACCGACCAAATAAGTAATCGGGTTATTTGGGTCGGTTCTCCATAAAACCAAATAAGAGAATGATCTATAAAAGGTAATTGTCCTTAACATTATTAAAACTTAATAAAACATTCCACACAGGTTGCAACTTGCAACAAATGTAGTTAAATAATAACAATAAACTGATTATTGATTAATATCAAGTCATCGGTACATCATATCAAGTTATATGCCTAAAAAGTGGATAGTTACGAGTATACAACATACACATAAAAGAAAAATAACGCACTTCTTTAAATAGAGTATGAATGTTACACTTGAAGTGATATGCTAATATTCCATCAAAAACCCAATTATCATTTATAGGGGAAGAAATTGGTTGATAATTACCGAGTGCGTGATTTGTGTGCGAGATTTTGGCTGTGACAGAATCTCCTTCAAAGATTAAAGCTAGAATTTTAAGTAACCAAGCAAATCTCTCTCGTTCCAAATATTTGATTGAAGGTTTCTATATTATGAAAGTATATTTATATAAATAGATTAAACGCTCCTTTGTTATTGTTCGGGTATTCGAGTGGAAACTGAATAGGAAATCTTGAACCCAAAGCCGAACCATAAAACCGTATATTATTTCGGGTGCACCCAAAAATCCGAACCAAACCCAAATAAGCCAAACCCATTTCGCCCAATGTCATTTGGATCGGTTGGTTTTTCGGGTCAAACCGTTTAATGAACACCCCTACAAGGTACCACTAAATGTCACACGATACCACTAAATTTAGTGGAACCGTGGTACCGTGCCAGACAAAAACGCTCATCTTTTTGTCTTTAGTGGTGAAAGTTTATTTGGGGAGGTTTGGAGCTGATTTTGGGGGGGAAAATAGCTGCTATGATATTTAAACTTATTTTTCCAATAAAACATTTCTTAATAATTCAAAAATAACTTGTAAAGTGTATTTTTGAAAAATTGTTTTGTCACATAAAAAATGTGAAGTTTTAAACACAAATTCACTTCTTTGATCATTTGTCAAGTTGTAAATTTGTTTGTTCATACCTAGAGTGATTTGCGTAGAAATGAGATCTTTCGACTAAAAACTTGCTTACGTTAATTTTAACGTAAAGTGTTTTCACATTTTGTCATCCTCAAAACGTGAAGTTATCGAAAGATATAAATAACGTTTTTAGAACATTATTTGCATCAACATATATATATATATATATATATATATATATATTATATATATATATATATATATATATATACACTAGTTGTCATGGCCCGCCCTATCGGGCGGGCATGCTTTGTAAGCCCGTTGGGCATGACTTATATAAATATATATATATATATATATATATATATATATATATATATATATATATATATATATGTGTGTATATATACACTAGTTGTCATGGCCCGCCCTATCGGGCGGGCATGCTTTGTAAGCCCGTTGGGCATGACTTATAAGCCCTCCCGGGCATATAAGACCGCCCTGAAGGGCGGCCATGACTTATAATTATCGTTGGCATATTTTACTATAGCGAAAGAAGGCAGGTAAAAAATTGTTGAAAATTGTACATGTTGAAAGAAAGGGTTGTACATAAAAATTTTTGGATTTCTGTAAATAAATTATTAGATATTAGTGATCGAAGGCAAAAAATAACGAATAATACTAATATAAGGTAGTAGTTATTTTTATTGATTGTACAGTTTTTTTTTATTTAATATTTGGTAGTTTATTTGAAATTCTTATATAAGTAGGTAGATTGCTGAGTGACTATATTGGAAATCAAATATCATCATCGGTAGAATAATAATCTTGAGATTCGTTTTCAATGAGAATGTCTAAATCAATTCCATCAGATACAGAGCGGACGTTATAGACGTCTGAATATTGTAAGGCCTCGTCGGCTTCTTTGTCAACGTATATGGTTTGAATGTCATTTAAAATGTAGATTGAAACATGTGGAAAACTAGAAGGGGGGGTTGAATAGGTTTACGTCTTTTTTATTTGATTATGAAAACTTTATTTACTTATAAAAACTTAGATTCTAATTTATGTGAACTCAACTCTTGAACAATATGAACAAATATAAATAAATCTAAATTAACAATGCAAATAAAGTAATGAAATGAAATGCAAGATAGAGATGGAAAGATCTAACCGAGAGACAAGAGATTTATAGTGGTTCGGCTACAAGGACAACTTCCTTGCCCTACTCCACTCCCCGAGCACCAAACTCGAGAGTTTTCTTCACTATGTCAACAAGCTCCCTTATGGCGGAGAAAACCTTACACAACTTTCGCTTACACCGGTTTAACGACACAAAGCTAGATGTCGAGTTCTAATAGTAGCTAGAACCAATCTCACAACTTAAATCACAACTACTTCACAACTTCTTCTTCACGACTTCTTTACTACAACTACACACCTTCTTCACAACTTCTTCACGACTTCATACCTTCTTCACAATAGCTTCACACCTACTTCACTACCTAGCACTACTTGTATGTTCTTCTTCTTCTTTACACCTTCACTACTTACACACCTTCACTTCTTCACAACTTGACTACTTACACACTAATCTAGCCTAATCAATTATGTTCACACCTATCTAACAAATATACACAACTTATACACAAATGAATGAATGATTACACAAACAACTTAGATAGCAAGATGATACTAAGTTGTAATACTTCTTCTCTAGTGGTTGAAGGAGTATTCTTCTTTTGCAATTGGGTGGTAGAAGCTTGGATCACATGGAAATCAATACTTAAGAGAATATGATCAAAGGATTTTAGAAAGGATTTACAAGGATTAGAGGAGATTTAGAACAGAAGGTTTGGGGTGCAAAAGGTGAGGAAAAAGTCCAGAGATGAACCAGTATTTATAGGCAAATCTGAGGCCTACTGGAGCGGGGCGGTCCCCTTAAATAGGTGGCCGGCCCCCTTAAAATTAAGGGGACCGCCTAGTAAAATTAAGGGGGCCGCCCATCTGACCGTTGCCCAGATTTGTCTTTTTGTGGGGAAGGTTTTTCTGGAACATTTTTACCATTTTTGGTTGAAAATTTGAATTCATAATTTTATAAAAGATTAAACATTTTTATTTAATACCAAAAATGATTTTCTAAAAGATATAAAATGTTTTGGGTCATTTTATAAAAATTCTAGTGATTAAGAAAATGTTCCTTTGATCATATAATGTATTAAGCATTTGTTCATTCATACCTTAAGTGATTAAGTTGTAGAAATGAATATTTCCAACTAAATACTTGTTTACTTAATAAGTTTATGTTTGATGAGTTTACATTTTGTGATCATCAAAATATAGAGATATGAATAAGTATTGATAATGTTTTTAGGCATTATTTATATCAACAATCTCCCCCTTTTTGATGATTACAAAACTTAAACTCATTAAATCCAAAACATTATTTTTGGACAAGTATTTCGTGAGTTTATATTCACTTCTCCCCCTTTTTGTAGAATCAAAAAGGTTATGCCGAGAAATTTCAGATACGAAATTTGTCGGGGCGAAAACTCCCCCTTGATGTGTGCTCCCCCTCGTTTGAGGGCACCAAGGAATCGAGATATGGAATACTTGCAAGAAATATATTAGAAGCACAAGCATACATAGCAAAATATGGAATATAAAAACAACAATCACGGCAGACAACAATCATGACAAACAAATATTAAGAACATATAGCAAGAAATTAATTAGTATGCTTGAAACATATAGCAAGAAAAAGGTCCTAAATTGCCAAAGAGAGCTTTCGGACTTGCTTGCGACATGAAAGCTTGGAAAATAAGCATACAGTTATGCTTAGATGGTTGATGGTAGAGTGTTTGGAATGGAATTGGTTGAGTGAGGGTAAGGATGTTAGATTAATAGAGGTATATTTTTGAACGTGGAGAGTTTGGAGGTGGAGAGTTTGGAGCGGAAAGAATATGAATAGTATTTAGTTATTTGATGGTGAGGGAAATGGAGCGGATGGAGTGGATCTAACGATGTTATATTGGTTTAGAGAAGGAATAGGATGAGGACGAGTGAGTAGATATTTGATCCAAGAAATATCTTCACTCAAATGGAGATGTTGGATGAGATCTAGTAAGAAGACACTCAATACAAGTGAAATGTTTATTTAAGGCAATGATTTGTTTTTGGAGAAGGACACAACAAGGACAATAGTTGACATAATTATCAACTTGATTCAAATTATGATGGTGAGGTGATCAATTTGAGAAGGGTGAGGATGGAGGATGGAGGTTGGCCCTTGTTGCATAGCAAGGAGATCACTACGGTCATGGATTTGGTTGGGAATGTGGATTTGGTCATTTGGTGGAAGTGGAAGAAATTGGGGTGTGTAGTTGGAAGTAAAGTTGGATGTTTGACCAATATGATGAGGGTTTTGAAGGGTTTCAATGCGGTTGGTTTAAGGTTGAGATGTGTAGTTTGGAACGAAGGTAGAGGTTGAGATTATTTTGTGATGAAGGAGGACTAGAAGGGAGTTGATCTAATTGAACAAAGTGTAAGGTAAGAAGAGCACAAAGCTCATGGGCTTCTTTAAGTTCTTCAATGAACTTCAAGTGTTTGGAAGAAGGTGATGATGGTGGAGTGTGGTTGTTATGATGGATGAATGAACACTAATGATGCAAAAGGGCTATTTATAGTGTAAGAATGGTGTGGTTTAGGAAGGTAAATTTTGGAGGGTGGTTTAGAAAGGTGATGATGGTTGAGTATGGTTGTTATCTGGGATGGATGTTTGAACATGTAACGTAGGAGTAACATGTGAGTTGGTATGAGGTGGTGGTGATACTCTTGGTGGTGGAGACATTTGTGAGCTTGGGTAATTATGAGTGGATGAGGATGGAGATATGGAAGAAGGGGATATTCTAAGAGTGGTGAGTGTTTTGGATGGTACATTGGTAGGTTGAATAAGATGTGAGGTGTTGTGAATGAGATTGGAATAATTGTTTAGGGATTGATCATGCTCTTCATATGAATCATATGGAAGAGATGAATGGGTATGTTTGGGAGTAAAGATGGGTGATTGGTTATTATGATGAGGTTTGTGAAAGGGTTCATTGGAATGAGCTTGAGGATTGGGAGTATAGTTGGGAACAAATGTGGGTGGAGGTGTCGGTTGTTTAGCCACATCATTTGTTGAGATGGACTTGTTTCGGTGGTTTGGTTTTCTTCGGGTTTTTCGGTCATCCTTGCTAACCTTGAGGTTTTTGGCTTTGGTTTGATGGGAGATGGCGTGATGAGATGATGGAAGGTTATGAGGAATGGGAGTGTTTATAGTGTAAGATTGATGGGATTAAGGAATGGATAATTTGTTGGATGGATTGGAAGTGAATTTTGGGAAGTGTAGGATGAAATGGGCTAAAAATTAGAAAGGAGACAGCACCTTCGACCATCAGATGGCCGGTCCCCTTAAATAAGGGGCCGGTCCCCTTAAACATTAAGGGGGCCGCCTTATGATTTAAGGGGGCCGCCCATCTGGTGGTTTCCAGATTACTGGAAATGGGTTTTTGGTAGAAAATTGTAGAAAGGGTTGTGTTTTTGGGTTTAGTTTCAAGCAAGTCCAACTCTTTGAGGCAATTAAGCATGTAATAGATATCTATACAAAACATGTTAATTAAAGAGATTAAGGAAACAAGTAATTTCATCTAGCATGTAAACATACTCATCAAGCAAGTAATATATATGGACTAGGAAACAATAAACTACACCAAGTATTTTCTAAATTATAACTAAGTGGGAAGATTAATGAACTATTAGATGGATTCTAATGTGTGCCTATGTGCAATAAATGGGAACTTAAGATAGCATGGACTTCTAGACTTGTTACAAACAAAATCTTAATAGACAAACCATGACCCACTTGATTTAACTTAGTTCACTTATAAATGTCATGTACATAAATATAGATGACAAATATGAGATCACCATGCATGATTTAAAGAAATATTTTTAGCATTATTCAACAATGTTTGAAAGTGGGTTTTTATGTAGACGTGAAAGTTATTTGAATAAAATAGATTGGGTTTTCGAATTATTCAATGAGTGATGATTTAGCCACTTGGTCCCCATTGACTCATTTGTCTAAAATTGTTTGAACCAAACATGGTTTGCATTTGTATGTATGGTAAAAGTATTCCCCAAGGGTTGAAACTTGGTTGAAGTGAATAATTCCACATTGGGTGATTATTATTATTAGGAAAGTTTTGTCTGCCTTGATTTCTTCTAGATTGAGGGGTTTTAGACCGAGGATGAGGATTATTTGGTCTATTTGGAGGTGGAGTTTTAGATCTTAATTTCGGTTTAGAAAATCCGGTTTTGGCTTTTAATGATGGTTTATAAAAACTTTTTACTTCCTCATCACTTGCAATAGGTATTTTTCTATCTTTTATAAGTATATACTTAGGTTTTGACTCTAATGGTTTTTGTTTACTAGATTGACATTCAAACTTTACATTTTTATTTTCACTAGTTGAAACATTATTTGAGTTGAATCCTAGACCGATTTTATCTCCCGAAGTTCCTTGACCACTTATTATTTTCTTAAGTGAGTTACTGCTATTTTTAAACTTGTCAAGTTTGGAAATTTCATCTTTAAGTTTTTCGTTTTCATTTTTGACCTCTAGACATGTTTTACATTCTATAAAAACTTCTTTTCCTTTTTCTAAATGTTGTAGTTTAATTTTTAATTCAAGTACTTCATTTTCTAATCGATTATTAATATGTTTTAGTGATTTATTTTTAGCCATGACTTTTTGACCTAATTTGGAAAACCTATTATATTCATTATCTAGGTCTTTTTCGTCTAATGATTGATTTTTTTCACTAAAGTATTTGGTTTCGGAAAGTACCTCATTTGATGTCTTTGCCATAAGACATTTTTCGTCGTTTGCTTTGTTAATCAAGATTAGGATGAATAGACGTAAGCCCATAATATTTTACAATACTCCTCCTTGGATATTCATCGTTTATTATACGCAATAGACTGCCTCATTAAAAACCTTACCAAGAAAAAACCCAAAGGCATAAAAACTTGATGAAGGGAAAAAGAGTGCAGTGCGCATAATACTCCTCCTCAAATTAATATATATCTTTCAAGCGTCGAAGGCCGATCTTTCGAACTAGTTGCTCAAACACTTTTATTGACATTGTCTTCATACAATAAGGTTGAAATTCCTTTGATAGACTTGAGTCCCTATCTACTTGGATGTGTTGAATCATCTCTCGACCAACTTCATAAAGTGCAATAAGTTCAGCATGTTTTGATGATGCAACGATTAGAAGGATATGGACATCCATTCTATAATTATTCATAACACTTCCCCTTGGATGTCCATTTGAAGATTAGGCCTTACTAAAATCTTACTAGATAAAACCCAGTGGGATAAAAATCTAGTGAAAGGAAAAGAGCACATAATTCCTTCGTACGCTTAGGGATGTTACCTCGTCAAAAACCTTACCAGAAAAACCCAGTGGGGACAAAACCATAGTCAAGGGAAAAAGAGTGCAACACGTATTTTCAAAATCATGTCACCTCATAAACATGAGCATCATATATCCATTTAAAGATGTTTATCATATTTCTTTAATTTTCATGATGTATAAAGACATCATCATTAAGGGTGTGTTTGGTTCGTAAGTGGGATTAGAATCGGATTCGGATTTAGGAAAGGTTTGAAAGAAAAGTAGGAGAGAGAAAATATATAATTGTATAAAATATAATTATTTTTAAAATTAATAATCAATTAAAAAATATTATTTAAATTAAATCAAATACAAAGAAAGATGCTTTTAAGAAAATGATACAAAGTTTATTGGTTTAGAATAATTGTGATGCTGACATTGTCAGAGGTTTTGTTCGACACCTACCTTTTAATAGTGGAATCACTTTTAAAAATAAATCATTTATTTCATTGCTGAATCCATAAACCAAACTGCATATTTAAGGAATCCTTTGATTCCAACAGTGCGATACCTGTCAACCAAACGGCCCCTAAAATGTTCAATTCGTAAACTAAGACAAACTTTGTCTTTTATTTCAAATTTAGTTTCTAAATATTCAATCGCCTTTATAAACTCTCAAGGAGTTTTATTGACATACCATAGTCAAATCCAGATATCTTTATTAATTTCATGGGTAAATATAATCATTTCTATGTCCTATTTTATAACAAATATTGACTAAGGCGATTGTAACAATTATGCTCATATTGCTTGATCTCATACAATGATTTATTCGGTTTGATCAAGTTGTATTTTGAAGAATTTTTCTTATATGCTTTGTTAGGAATATAAATATTCATATGAAAGACTCGGTCACCCCGAGTATCTATTAGCATTAAATAGCTCGTAGTCTTAAATAGCTTTAGTTTAGATATCATATCACCATGGAGTCGGGTCGGGTCTTTACCCACTGTAAACCTGCTCCATAGCCCTCATGGGGCGTTTATGAGACTTGTATAAATACCCTCTTCCCACCAAGGGAGAGGGTTGGAGCTTTCATTCTAATCTAATAGATTTTACTTTCTCTCTCAAGAAACTCCCATTTCACTTTCTCTCTCTAACCTTTCTCTTTAATTTGTCCAAGCATCAAAGATTAGTGTGTGTTATGTTTTGATATATATTACAATTGGTATCAGAGCCAAGGTTTGATTAGCTTGATTGTGTGTACAAATTCGTGGCTTGCTTTTTCATGTTTTTTTTATTCGAATATAAGTTCAAGAAAGCTCACGGCTTGTGATTTCTTTGTGGTTTGATTTGATAAAGGGTTGTACTTTCGTGTTAAGAAAGGTCCTTACAGCTTATTTTGGTGATTAGAGTGCTTATTTCATAAGCCTAGGGATAATTTAGGGCTTATTCGTGTGTACAAATTCGTAGCTTGGTTTTTCATGTTTTTTTTTATTCGAATATAAGTTCGAGAAAGCTCACGGCTTGTGATTTATTTGTGGTTTGATTTGATAAAGGGTTGTACTTTCGTGTTAAGAAAGGTCCTTACAGCTTATTTTGGTGATTAGAGTGCTTATTTCATAAGCCTAGGGATAATTTAGGGCTTATTCGTGAGTTTTTGAGGTTTGTTCTTGGTTGCGATTTGCCTACTTATGGCAGATTCTTGGTTGTGATTTGGTGCTCACTTGTTGCGGTTTGTGTTTAAAAAGGGAAAAGATTAGTTGCGATTTGACAAGAATCCTTTCTGCGTTTTGGTTAGTAGCTGAAAAGGGAAAAAGAAGACAAATCTGGGTGAAAGTGACCTGCGATTTAGTGATTGCGATTTGCTACTTGAGATTTGGTAATTGCAATTTATTGATTGCGATTTGGTGATTGCAATTTGCCTTCTGCGATTTGCTTCTGAGTTTTGGTTCTGCGATTTGCCAAAGTTGCGATTTGCCAAAGCTGCGATTTGGTGTTGAGATTTGGAGTATGCGATTTGCCTCTACGATTTGAGGTTGCGATTTTCCTTCTGAAGACCAATTATCAAATCAAACTAAATGTCATGCTGCCTAATTTTCTTCAACATTGAGGTTTGTCTCCTGCGGGTTGACTAAAGTTGACTTTTTACGTCAAAACTTCAAACGACCATAACTTTTGAACCGTAACTCCGTTTTCAGCGAAATACCTGTCAAAACGACCGAAACAGCCTGAATATTGTGGGATTTTATCACAAAGTCGTGAAACCAATTTTTCGAGGCCCAAATCCCCTCCGGAATGAAGTTATTGAGGTTTACCAAAATTTCACCATAACAACTTGCATCAACCAAACCAAATCACAACTAAACAACATATCACCTAGTCTATCAAATGATCATCACTTTTAGCACACAATCGCCTAATCATTGTACTGATCCAACAATTATCATAACACATATCAATTCTTATTTCACGGTTTCTTCTTGATTTTTTAAAATCCCGCGAAAGATTCTATTTCTTGGTTTAAATCATAGATTTGTAAAATCCCGTGCTCGTTAATATCGTGTCAAAAACTTCGGATTCAGTCATAGCTGAGGTACTGAAACTGTACGACATGATCGATGAACATAAGATTCCTGAAAAAGTACAACTGACAAATGTGTTTGAGTCAGATATTACTAATATGGGAAATAGCGATGTTATCCCATATGAACAGTATGTGAAACACAACGAAGTATCTGTTGTACCTAGTAGTGCATCTTTTGTTCCAAATGATGATAATGTGTTGCTTGAGACCACTGAATTTGTCCCTGAAGACTCATTAACCACCCAACTTAACATCTATAAAGATCAAGTGGCCATATATGAACAACGTGCTAAGTTTGAGTTAACTAAACATGAGCAAGAAATGGATGGTCAGATGCGTACACTTATTTATGAACGTAATCTAAGGGAAGAAAAATTGAAAATGGAGTTACATTCTTTACAAACACAACTTAAACGAACTGTACAGCATAAACAGGTTTTACAACAAAATGTAAATATGCTCAAACAGAATTTTAAAGAAAAAGAAACAAAATTCTTAAATGATTTTCCCAGACTTAAAACGTTAAAGAATAAACTCGAACACAAGTTGTACGTACAAGACTATTCCAAACAAGCTTCTCAGATGATGCTCAAGCATCAAAAGTTGTGCGATGAACATAGTGAGAAAGCCACAGGTGACGCTAAATCTGTTTACCTTAGAAGTGCTAAAGTGGCCCAACCTGCGTTATATGATGGTAATGAAACAATTAAGCCTGATCATGCCCCTCCTGATGTGCCATCATCTGAAGAGAGTAATGAGATAGAAGTAATAAATAGAGAAAAATTGGCTGAAAAAATGAAGGATCCAGAATGTGTGGCAAAACGGGTCTTAATCAAACCTCACGATTATTCAAAGGAGAACTCCTTAGCCTTAGTCAAATTCACTCCTCAAACTCAGCTGACTCCGGAACAAATTTTTTGGAAAGCAGACTTAGAAAAAAACAAGGCTGAGGAACTCAAAGCCAGAAATCCACCCTTAAGGAAATTACCTCCTGCTACGGTGTACCCTCCTAATGCACCTATGCGTTTAGTACCTAGAACTCTTCCCACTAATTGTAAAACCTTAATTGGCATTTATGTACTTGATAAACTATTTGCTGATTTTGATAAAACATGTAAGAAGAGAATTACACCAACGGGTATTACTGAAGGGGAAAGGGGTTTTGAACAAACAAAACGGTGCTATTTAACTGAGGTTATACCATTCTTTAAGCTTCTCAAATAACATTTTGAGGGTCTTCAAAAAACCCTAAATAATGAAGTAGATGAAATGAAGGAAGTATTTAAAGATATGGAAAACTTGGGGAAACAAAATGCAATTGAACTTAAAACTTGTGAAATTGAAAGAAGGAATATTCTCATCACCAATGAGAATTTGATTGCTAGATGTATTGCTCAGGATGTTTATTATACTGCCACTGATTCTGCATTAATTGCTGTTCAATTTCATGATATGTCGATTGCTTTGAATGTTGCCCAGAATCGTGTTGTTGAGCTTGAGGGGGAGAATTTAAAATTGCATGAGAAAATCCAAAACGATGACCATGATAACATGGTCAGGCATTTATCAAAACTAGAGGTTGATAATCTTAATTTGCAATTAAAGTATCAACATTTAGAAGAAAGAATTAAAACCTCAAATGCCAAGACATCTTTGGATGCTCCTGAATTTGATGCATATTTTGAATTAAGCAAACGAGATGAACGAATTCAAGCTCACACTAACACGATTCAAAAATTGAAGGCCCAAATTGCTCAATTAAAGTCAAACAAGAGTGATGTGATTGGCACCCATAAACCATCGTCTTTAGATTCTCAAAATTTTCAATATCAAGATACCATCTATAAATTGCAACATGAAAATGATTGGTTTCAAGCTGAAAAATCAAATTTTAAACAACATTACAAAGAGTTATATGACTCGATTAAAATCACGCGTGATAAAACCAATGAAAAGATAACTTCTTTGCTTAATGAGATTGAGAATCTAAAGGCTCAGGTGAAAGGGAAAATGCCAGTCATCACTAGTGATAATATTGCTCCAAAGGTTTCTGCTGGTAGAAAGTATGCAATTGATGCTATGACTATTCCGCTTCCCCTTAGGAACAATAGGTCAGCTCGTCATGATTATCTCACATATCTTAAGGATAGTCTTGACATTCTTCGTGAGATTGTAGAAGAGTATATAATAGAGAAACCACTTGATAGTGCAGTTGTAGATGCCTGCTTCCTCACTAAACGATCTCAGGAACTCTTAGAATACGTCATTGGCACATGTTCTAAGACTGATAACAAGCGAGATAGGTTTATTGCATCATCCTCAATGACTAAGAACAAGCATGTAACCTTTGAGGCACCCTTGGAAACTTCAGATCCCAACACATCAAAACATGTTCAGCAACTGGAAGTGAAAAAGTCTAAGATTCCCATCAGTCCTTCTATAGGAGTTAACAGTGACACTAAAGCTAGCGAGTCAAAACCTAAGATAAATATAAAGAATTATAAGACTTCACCAGCTAAAAGTGTTCCTAAGAAGAAAGTAGAAGACCACATGAGGAACAATAAGTCTGATTTGAACAAAAAGAATCATAATTCAAATCCTAATTCACTTTGCAAAACATGTAATGAATGTTTAATTTCGGGTAATCATGATAAATGTGTTGAGAAATTTTTGAAGTCATCCAACAAACCCCCAGTTAAGAAAGTTTGGAGAGCTAGACAAATTAAGCAATCCTGGAAACCTACAGGGAAAATGTTTACCAATGTGGGCTTTCAGTGGAAGCCCACGGGCCAAATATTTAAACTAGGCGAACATTGCCCTTTAACGAGGATTGCCATGCCTAGAGTAGTGCCTGTTAAGGAATGGAAGCCAACTGGTAGAGTTTTCCCTTTAGCTGCACAATGTCCTTTAACTAGGTCCATTGCATCTACTAGTGTTGCTCCTATTGTTAAAACCAAGGTACCTATGGTTTCAGCGGCTGCTGAGATTGTTTACACTAACCAACTGGAACCCAACTTAAATTGGGGATCCGGCACTCCAAACTCTCTTTTTTCGTCTGTTTTCAAATGCAGGTCGTACAGATCGTCCTTTGATATTTGGACTCAGGCTGCTCATAACATATGACCGGGGATCGCTCACGGCTCAAGAATTTCTTGAATAAGTTTATCAAGGCAGTTAGATTCGGGAACGACCATTTTGAGGCAATTATGGGTTATGAAGATTATGTCTTTGGTGACAGTGTAATTTCCAGGGTATACTACGTGGAAGGACTTGGGCACAATTTGTTCTCTATTGGTCAATTTTGTGATTCCGATCTCAAAGTGGCTTTTAGAAAACACACTTGCTTTGTCAGAAAATTAGATGGTGTTGATCTTCTTAAAGGCAGTCGTGGCACTAACTTGTCCACCATCTCTATTGAAGACATGATGTGGTCCTCTCCTATTTGCTTACTGTCTAAGGCCTCAAAGAACAAATCATGGCTATGGCACCGACGTTTAAATCAATTGAACTTTGGTACCATCAATGATCTTGCTCGCAAGTATCTTGTACGAGGTCTACCCAGATTAAAGTTCAAAAAAGATCATCTTTGTTCAGCTTGTCAACTAGGCAAAAGCAAGAAGCATACCCACAAACCCAAAACTGTCAACACCATCATGGAAGTTCTTCACACCCTACATATGGATCTATGCTGACCAATGAGAGTGCAGAGTATAAATGGGAACAATTTTATTCTTGTTGTAGTCGACGACTACTCATGGTTTACGTGGGTGAACTTTTTGAGAAACAAGGATGAAACTCCTGAGGTTATCATCTAACTAATCAAACAGTTGCAAGTTAGACTAAATAAAACCATCAGAATCATCCGCACTGATAATGGAACTGAGTTTGTTAACAAACAGCTCATTTAATTTTATGAAAGTATTGGCATCTGTCACTAGAAAAGTGTTCCACGCACTCCTCAGTAGAACGACGTTTTTGAAAGACGAAATCGTACTCTTGTGGAAGCTGCATGAACCATGCTGATATTCTCTAAGGCTCTGATGTTTCTCTGGACCGAAGCAATTACTACTGATTGTTACACCAAAAACCGATCCTTGATACATACTCTCCACAACAAAAAACTCCATATGAGCTGATACATGGCAAGAAACCAGATCTTTCTTTTCTACGAGTGTTCGGTGCTCTATGCTATCCGACAAATGACAGTCAAGATCTGGGAAAACTTAAGGCTAAAGCAGACATTGGATTCTTCGTTGGGTATGCACCAGATTGCAAGGGATACCGAATCTACAACAATTGAACCCGACAAATTATGGAAACCATTCACGTGACATTCGAAGAGCTGACTGAGCAAAAAGCTCCTGGACACACCAGTTCTGGACCCGCACCTAACTTATTTTCTCCTGGACCAATTAGTTCAGGTCTTGTACATCATCCCACTCTTGCAGTTCCTTATGTACCTCCTACAGATGAAGATTTGAAGATCTTGTTTGATCCAATGTTTGATGAATACTTTGAGACACCCACTGGTGATGCACTGACACCACCAGCTGCTGCAACTTCTATTCCAAACATCTCAGATGGTCCATCTGTGTCTACTTCAATAGATCAAGATGCTCTTTTTGCAAGTCAATCACCATCATCGTCAAAATCTTCAATCTCCTTCAGTACATCAAGGCATAGTAGTCGACAATTCTTTTGAAGTGAATCCTTTTGCTCCTCCTGAAGAGGCTCCATTCGAAAACATATTTGCTCCTAAATCTTCTTCTGAGGCATCTTTGTCAGGGGATCCTAACACAGTCACTTCAGTTCCTTACCCTCAACCACATGAACATCTCAGAAAATGGTCCAATGATCATCCGATTGACAACATTATTGGGAATCCTTCTCGTCCGGTATCCACACGTAAGCAACTTGCCACCGATGCCTTGTGGTGCTTCTATAATTCTGTACTATCCAAAGTCGAACCCAAAGATTTCAAGACTACTATCTCTGAAGACTGTTGGTTTAATGCGATGCAAGAAGAAATCCACGAGTTCGATCGAATTGAAGTATGGGAATTAGTACTACCCCCAGATTATGCCATGATTATAGCTCTTAAGTGGATCTTCAAAGTGAAACTTGATGAGCATGGTGACGTTCTGAAAAATAAGGCAAAGCTTGTTGCTAAGGGATATCGTCAAGAGGAAGGCATTGACTTTGAGGAATCATTCGCCCCAGTTGCTCGAATAGAGGCGATCAGAATTTTCCTCGCTAATGCTGCCAGCCTGAACATGACGGTGTACCAAATAGATGTAAAGACTGCATTCTTAAATGGCGAGCTGAATGAAGTTGTTTATGTCAGTCAACCAGAAGGATTTGTGGACCCTGATCATCCTACCCATGTCTATCGGCTGAAAACTCTCTATGGCCTAAAGCAGGCGCCTAGGGCATGGTACGATACTCTGTCAAAGTTTCTTCTGGCAAACAGATTCTCCAAAGGTGTTGTTGATCCTACATTATTCACTCGGAAAACAGGCAAACATTTACTTCACGTTCAAATTTATGTTGATGATATTATTTTTACCTCGTCTGATCCGATGGAATGTGACCTTTTTTTTCTAATGAGATGAGTTCTCAATTTCAAATGTCTATGATGGGACAAATGTCGTTTTTTCTTGGGTTTACAAATTTCTCAAAGTCCCGAGGCATTTTCATAAATCAATCTAAATATGCTAATGAAATATTAAAGAAATTTGGATTTGATTTAAGTAACCCTGTTGACACTCCCATGGTGGAGAGAACAAAACTAGATGAGGAACTCTCTGGGATCCCCGTTTGTAGGATCGAGTGCTTCTAGCATGATTGAGCTTGGTTAAACCGTTTATGTAAACACAAACAGCTTAGGAGAATCTCTAGGTGTAAGACTTGTGTCTATGCGGAAACTAAACACAAGAATATAAAGAAGAAAGTAACTAACAAGGTTTTGATCCTCTATGGATCGGTTTATGAACTAATAATGATTTTATTGATGATCGTAAAAGTCGTACAAAACTCATAGACGAGTGTTCCTTTTAAACTAACAAGAAGTCCTAACCCTAACCCGTCATACAAGAAAACGTGTGAAGAGATATACATCAATCTCTTCTAAAAATAAATCTAACAAACATTCTAAACTTATGGGATAAAAATTACTAATACCCGCAGTAATGACTACCATCAGTAGAAAAAAAATAAACTACCAGCAGCAATGAACTTCAGCAGGAACCGAACATTATCGGCAGGAACCAGCTTACATTATCAGCAGCAATGAGAAATCTATTGATGAAGCGAAAAGTGTACCGCTTTTAGGGGGTCATTTAAGCCCTAAATCATATTTATTTGATCAAATATTCCCCTAAATCGTTCCTTTTGTCATTTTAGGTACTTTGGAGAAGAAATCTGGAAAAGGAAGCATTTTGGACGTTTTTGGAGCATAAAAGTGAAGAAAACGACAAAGTCTCAAAATCGGCTGGAAAAGTACCTTTGACGGCGTCAGGGATTGTTCCAGACGGCGTCAAGGCTTGGCAAAAAAGGTGGATATGAAAAATACACATGATAAGCCAGGGAGTTTTGCAATGTAAAGTCTGACGGCGTCACCCTTTAAGGTGATCAAGGCCATCACGGTTTAAGTTAAAGAGGGACGGCGTCAAGCCCTATTCTGACGGCGTCAAGCCTTGATAGGCCAGAGCGGATTTTGGAAGGCTACAAAGGGACGGCGTCAAGAAGGCCATCCGGGAACCCTAGACACGGCGAGGTGACGGCGTCAAGATCTACAACGTGACGCCGTCAGCCCTTAAACTCTATATATAGTTTTGCAATTTTTTGTCATTAGGGTGCAACTTTGTGAGGAGAAACCCTAAGACGAATTTCTGCCATTTTTAAGGGTTTTCATACCCTTGGATCTCCCATGTTTAATTGAAGATAAGTAATTACTTAATCAATCAATATGTCTATGTGTTGTTTGATTATATCTTGTTCTTGTCTTTTGATTAACATGCTAGGCTAGATCTATCTTGTGTTTGCTTAGATCTAATGAAACCTAACTATTGATTATCGGTTATTAGTGTGTTATTAATTGTATTGAATGATTGTTTATCGATGTTAGGCTTAAGAAAACTGGCTAACTTCCTATACGGTAATTTGCTTGAACGTCTTAAGAAACATGAACCAATGCGTACTAGGTTTTTATGGTTGTATTTAATGCATGAGCGAATTCTAGTGATCCCATGTTAGGAGCTTCCTAGCCGGCTCGAAATAGGAGTGAAGTAGGAGCTTGTAGAGTTGGGGAAGTACGTACGCCACCCCACGATTGGTATTAAGGAATACACCCGTCATCCACGCAATTAATACACACTAATCAATCGGTAAAAGATAGTTAGGGAGTAAGGAAATCTAAGTAAACACATTTCTCTCCATATAAGTTTGATGCGTGGTTTTGTGACCTTACAACAGGTTTTACCTCTCAAGGGATCTCGAGAGGCTTACAACCCCACCAGGCAGTGTACCTGACCGATGTAGTATAGTGTAGTGGTAAGTACAGGGGATTGATCGTTCTCCACAGGGAATAGTGTCGTTAGGATTGAAAAACTATTCTAATAGGTCTAAGGGTGAGGGAAGATTCTTTTTGTATTTTTATATTTTTATGAAAGCAAGTAAAATCTCGGGTTTGAAGGAGTGGGCGGAATTAGTTGCTAGTCAACTAACCCAAATAACTACAAATGCAAATAAAATAAAATAACGAAAATGAAAAGGTTGTGAAACTTATGTGGAGAGAAATGTGTTTACTTAGATTTCCTTACTCCCTAACTATCTTTTACCGGTTGATTAGTGTGTATTAATTGCGTGGATGACGGGTGTATTCCTTAATACCAATCGTGGGGTGGCGTACGTACTTCCCCAACTCTACAAGCTCCTACTTCACTCCTATGTCGAGCCGGCTAGGAAGCTCTTAACATGGGATCACTAGAATTCGCTCATGCATTAAATACAACCATAAAAACCTTAGTACGCATTGGTTCATGTTTCTTAAGACGTTCAAGCAAGTTACCGAATAGGAAGTTAGCCAGTTTTCTTAAGCCTAACATCGATAAACAATCATCCAATACACTTAATAACACACTAATAACCAATAATCAATAGCTAGGTTTCATTAGATCTAAGCAAACACAAGATAAATCTAGCCTAGCATGTTAATCAAAAGACAAGAACAAGATATAATCAAACAACACATAGACATATTGATTGATTAAACAATTACTTATCTTCAATTAAACATGGGAGATCCAAGGGTATGAAAACCCTTAAAAATGGTAGAAATTCGTCTTAGGGTTTCTCTTCACAAAGTTGCACCCTAATGACAAAAAATTGCAAAACTATATATAGAGTTTAAGGGCTGACGGCGTCACGTTATAGATCCTGACGCCGTCACCTCGCCATGTCTAGGGTTCCCGGATGGCCTTCCTGACGCCGTCCCTCTTTAGACCTCCAAAATCCGCTCTGGCTTATCAAAGCTTGACGCCGTCACTCTATAGCTTAAACCGTGATGGTCTTGATCACTTCAAAGGGTGACGCTGTCAGACTTTCCCTTGTAAAATTCTCTGGCTTATCATGAGTAATTTTCATATCCACCTTTTTTGCCAAGCCGTGACGCCGTCAGGAGCAATCCCTGACGCCGTCAAAGGTACTTTTCCAGCCTAATTTTGAGACTTTGTCATTTTCTTCACTTTTATGCTCCAAAAACGTCCAAAATGCTTCCTTTTCCAGATTTCTTCTCCAAAGTACCTAAAATGACAAAAGGAACGATTTAGGGAAATATTTGATCAAATAAATACGATTTAGGGCTTAAATGACCCCCTAAAAGTGGTACACTTTTCGCTTCATCAAATACCCTTACACTTGAGATTTGCTTGTCCTCAAGCAAATGCGCTTTTATTCTAATCAAAATACAAGTTAGGGGTCATTTAACGCTAATATAAAAGTAATTACAACAATTAGTCGTTCCACTTTAGTCATAATAAGCACGGAGATTACAAACTAGCACCTCACAAGTAGTGTTTAGATACTCACATCTCTCAGGTGTCATCAAAATAAATCTCATAAATGAAAACGGATAATATCTCTCACTACCTGTCATAGCAAATAGATTACCATAGGCTTGAGAAAGGATCAAAAACCTCCTCCACTAGGCGTAAGCACCTAAGATAAACTATCAAAGAGGGCTTTTACATGGGTTATAACGTGAGGTGTAGGGATATGATAAACACGGTTTTGTTGGATAAGGGATATTTTACTGGTGGCGAGTTAAAGATCTTAGTCAATTACATGTACTATACAATGTTGCTAAGCCAAGACTAGACTCGACTTAAGCTAATGAAAGAAAATAACAAAAACATAAAATAAACATAAAATGAAACGGGATGGTAGTCCGTATGTTTTTTCTACTTTTCTTTTTCTCATTTTTTTTTTTCTTGATTTTTTTTTTTTTTTTTTTTTTTTTTTTTGCATACACTTTTGCCCTACCATCCAAAATAATACATCATAGGGGCGTTGCATTCCCCTTACACTTGAACTTTTACATAACTTTACAAATAACTATTCTAATGACTCGAATTAAGATAATCGAAACACTTGGAGTACTTTTAAAATATTTAGCACATATGGGGGTAATAAATGATGTTCTTCCCCATTACTCCATTACACTAGTACTTTACCCATGAGTCCCAATCGTCCCAAAACAATATGTACAAGGATATGACTCGACTTAGCAACCATGTAATCAATTAGATAATTAACTTGGGGTTTAAACAAATGTTGTCACAATAATGCACTAAAAATGAGTGCATACAAGGTAGGCTAAGGCGATTTGGGTGTACATTTAAGTGGGGTGTAAACAAATTCTTCCTTTAAGTAAAATGCTTAAAGGTCGAAACGAAAAGATAGGCTCTGAGGGGTGTACTAGGGGTATCGTGTACTAAAAATGAGTACAACGCAAAGGTGTGGGAGAATTACTTGACCAATGTAGCCAATGTAATTATAACAAAAACACAGGTGTAAAACAATGGGTTAATCCTAATGCCTCTTATCATGTAGTAAATCTAACTACACGAATGTAGTCTCACTTGTGGCCTCGGAATGGTCCTAACGCAAGTTCTAGAATCTAAGTGCTACCGGTACACACATCATAGCATAAATGCTTTTCCTACCAATTCTAGGGGCGAACCTCACATATTTGGGGTGGAAAAAAAATTTTAGTGGTACGGTTTTGTGCTAGTCATATAACTCCTATCCATGAGACGCTCATTAAGATCAAAGTTTCACTCCTAAATGTTGTAAAAAATTTTAAATTTGGCACTAAAATTGCCCTAACAGGTATTCCTCTCAGTTTTATTACACATCTACTATTAAACAAACAAAAATCAAGCGTAATAGCATTCTCTAAAGTATCGTACTTTTACCCCCCCCCCTTACACTTAAGATGAACATTGTCCCCAATGTTCAAATAACAAGATGTAAAAGTAAATAAGGTAAATGAATGAAATCAAATACTCCCCTGATTCGCTCGGTGGATAATGTGGTAACATGGTTAGATCTTCTTCCAAGAGAATGTAGAAGCTCCAAAACTAAAGCATCACCAAAAGCTTGACTCCACATACATTTCCTTGTCCAAAATAACCTGTTAAACCTGAGAAAACAAACACGAAAACCTGCATAACATCGGCGGGATAAATCTATATATAAGGATATAATGCTTGTGGAATGATAATTTTGCAGATTCCTGGAGTTTATAAGTTAGAGATTTAATAGAAACTTTTTATGAAAACAAAACTTTCAAAAATTTCAGAAAATTAAAATCGGACGCCGTCAGGTTGTAAAGCCTGACGCCGTCAAAAATGATCTGACAGAATTCTCATGTTAAGTTTCCTGAAAATTTTTGGAAAAACCTATACCTTACTTCCTGGAAATCCTGCAAAACATCATTATGACTCGATACAATCATTTGACTCAAACAATTACTAATATGTATGTTAATTTAATATTATTACGATTCATGTTCATTTGTGTTCTAATAAACCGATTTAGATTTCCCTTACACTTAACTTTTGCAAAATACCTTTATATGTAGTTAAGACGAAGTTAAAAACAAGATAAAGCATTTTCACAATTTAGTTTTGAACATGAATCAATAATAATAAAAATTAAACCTACATACGGAAGCAAATAAAATCAAACAAACAAATAAATAAAAACACAAAGCAAATAAAGCTTGGGTTGCCTCCCAAGAAGCGCTTGTTTTTGTTCGAGTCACGAGCCTGACTCTACCCTTATTTAACGAAAATAGGGGAGGTTTTCCCTACACTTAGGGTTAAGTGCGGGTGATAGTAGCGATACACATCAGCTCGGTAGGAGTATGCCACGTGAGGAAAGATTGGTGGATGAATTATATGCTCAAAGGGGTGTGCTCCTTTCATCATAACCTTACCTAGTTCATTTTGGTCAATGGGTGAGTTAAAGTGTTCTCCTAAAAAGGGATCATTTTCTAACAACTTTGAGAGACTCCTAATTGGGAATCCATCTTGACCTAATAAACCCGGTTTAAACCCATAATGTTTCTTGTGATCAATCATGAATGGGTGATGTAAGTATGTAAGGTCATGGTTCACTCCTATATTAGCTTCCACTCCACATGGCCTAGAGTCTACTACCTTAATCTTAACATTACCCGGACTACATGGTTTGATGGGTGGATCGGGACCTTTTTTAATTCCTAAATTCACATCTAAAGATGGAAGATTAGGTAACGGTTTTGGTTGAGGCTCCGGTTCATCAAAAATAGGAAATCCCCTAGAACTAAGAGTAAGGTTGTGATCACTATAAGCAGTCAAACCTATATCCTCTAGTTGTGTTTGGTTCAAAGGTTCTACCTCCATCGGGATTCCTAAAGTCTCTTCTACTTCTTCCGGGTAAGTCACGGGCGGTGTGGGTGTCTCGAATGATGGTGGGTTTTGTGGAGTACTTGGTGGACTTGGATTTTCTACTTTATCCTCCATCTTATCTTGATTACCTATGTGCTTATTATGTGATTTTTTGAAGTCTATCCCCAACATGCACCTAGGTATCTCAAATCCTTTTCTATTCATCTCAAATTCTTGGTCCGATTCATAAGAATCATTCTCAATAACTTGATCACTATGTTCCATTTGCCTAAAGGATTCCTCATACTCATCATATGTCTTGGTGAAATCTAATCCAAGCATGCACCTAGGTAGTCCAACATTAACCATCTCACAATCTTGGTCGGGTTCATAAGAAACTATCCTAGGTGAAGGCTCATATGGTGCATAGGTTTCACTTAATGAGGTATTTTGAGGGTTTGATGGGGCTCCTAAGGTGATTTCCTCAAAAGTTTTATGCACTTGGTCTCTTTTCTCAAGGTACTCACTAAAATCTATGTAAGATCCTGTTCTCATTACTTCATTCCACCATCTTGATTTATCCAAATTAGTAAAATTATATTTCTTCATGTAAAACTCTAGTCGCGGATTTGGTAGATTCACGTTCTCCATAATGGTAAACGGAAGAGTCAATGGAAAAACTTTACGAACAAAAGCACAAAGAAAAGATAGACTACGAGAAAGCTAATAAAAAGAAAATAAAAATCTCACTAGATAGGAATCTAATGAGTAGACCTAATAAAATGAAAATTCAACCTAAACAATAACTATTCCCTGGCAACGGCGCCAAAAACTTGATGCGTGGTTTTGCGACTTTACAACAGGTTTTACCTCTCAAGGGATCTCGAGAGGCTTACAACCCCACCAGGCAGTGTACCTGACCGATGTAGTATAGTGTAGTGGTAAGTACGGGGGATTGATCGTTCTCCACAGGGAATAGTGTCGTTAGGATTGAAAAACTATTCTAATAGGTCTAAGGGTGAGGGAAGATTCTTTTTGTATTTTTATATTTTTATGAAAGCAAGTAAAATATCGGGTTTGAAGGAGTGGGCGGAATTAGTTGCTAGTCAACTAAACCAAATAACTACAAATGCAAATAAAATAAAATAACAAAAATGAAAAGGTTGTGAAACTTATGTGGAGAGAAATGTGTTTACTTAGATTTCCTTACTCCCTAACTATCTTTTACCGGTTGATTAGTGTGTATTAATTGCGTGGATGACGGGTGTATTCCTTAATACCAATCGTGGGGTGGCGTACATACTTCCCCAACTCTACAAGCTCCTACTTCACTCCTATGTCGAGCCGGCTAGGAAGCTCCTAACATGGGATCACTAGAATTCGCTCATGCATTAAATACAACCATAAAAACCTTAGTACGCATTGGTTCATGTTTCTTAAGACGTTCAAGCAAGTTACCGAATAGGAAGTTAGCCAGATTTCTTAAGCCTAACATCGATAAACAATCATCCAATACACTTAATAACACACTAATAACCAATAATCAATAGCTAGGTTTCATTAGATCTAAGCAAACACAAGATAAATCTAGCCTAGCATGTTAATCAAAAGACAAGAACAAGATATAATCAAACAACACATAGACATATTGATTGATTAAACAATTACTTATCTTCAATTAAACATGGGAGATCCAAGGGTATGAAAACCCTTAAAAATGGCAGAAATTCGTCTTAGGGTTTCTCCTCACAAAGTTGCACCCTAATGACAAAAAATTGCAAAACTATATATAGAGTTTAAGGGCTGACGGCGTCACGTTATAGATCCTGACGCCGTCACCTCGCCGTGTCTAGGGTTCCCGGATGGCCTTCCTGACGCCGTCCCTCTTTAGACCTCCAAAATCCGCTCTGGCTTATCAAAGCTTGACGCCGTCAGAATATGGCTTGACGCCGTCACTCTTTAGCTTAAACCGTGATGGTCTTGATCACTTCAAAGGGTGACGCTGTCAGACTTTCCCTTGTAAAATTCTCTGGCTTATCATGAGTAATTTTCATATCCACCTTTTTTGCCAAGCCGTGACGCCGTCAGGAGCAATCCCTGACGCCGTCAAAGGTACTTTTCCAGCCTAATTTTGAGACTGTCGTTTTCTTCACTTTTATGCTCCAAAAACGTCCAAAATGCTTCCTTTTCCAGATTTCTTCTCCAAAGTACCTAAAATGACAAAAGGAACGATTTAGGGCAATATTTGATCAAATAAATACGATTTAGGGCTTAAATGACCCCCTAAAAGCGGTACACTTTTCGCTTCATCAAAGTTTCACAACCTTTTCATTTTCAGTTATTTTATTTTATTTGCAATTGTAGTTATTTGGGTTAGTTGACTAGCAACTAATTCCGCCCCTTCCTTCAACCCCAAGATTTTACTTGCTTTCATAAAAATATAAAAATACAAAAATAATCCTTCTTCACCCTTAGACCTAATTAGAGTAGTTTTTCATACCTAACGAACACTATTCCCTGTGGAGAACGATCAATCCCCCGTACTTACCACTACACTATACTACATCGATCAGGTACACTGCCTGGTGGGGTTGTAAGCCTCTGGAGATCCCTCGAGAGGTAAAACCTGTTGTAAGGTTGCAAAACCACGCATCATCTATTATTTACCAGAATTCCTAACAATCCTCCCCTAATCTTGAAGTTGACTAGGTTAACTTACAAGATTCCCACTTGATAGAGCTTTAACTTCTCAGGCTTGAGGATTGCATTTGAGCAGCAGCAATAGTAAGTAACCAGCAGCTACATCTTTAACTTCCAGCAACAACCTCTATAGTTCAGCAGCAAAAGGAAATCATCTTCAAAATAATAAGCTGGGCACCATGTCATCCACTAGATCTTGACTGCTACTATGACAAAATGTACATCAAATCACTTAAGTTTCATACTATTCTCATCACTTCCAGGTGTGAACTCCTGTGAGAGGTGAATCATTGAAAATTAATGGATTTGATGTCTCTTTACCAATACCCATCACTACTGGAGTAGCCAATGTTTTGGTGTGTTAGACCATGGTACATTGATAACCATCTGATTTTTAGTAAATCAGCAACTATAAACGGATTTGACTTGTCTTTACCTATAGCCGTTGGCTCAGGACTAGCCAATTCTTAGGTTAAAGATAACCTTTGGTGAATTGAGTACCAAGTATGGTATTCCACTGCCTTTACCACAAGCCATACACTTGTGGGCTAGCCAATTCTTTGGAAACCCCAAAGGAGTAAAATCCATGGCGAATTGAAAACCATCCAACTCTTAGTAATGAAACATCGGTGAGTTGAGAACCCTATAGCTTTGAGCAAGCTATTACAGCTATCAACAGATTTGACAATCACACCAAAGCTGTACCCTCATGGTGAGGCAACTCGTTCTTGTCTGTGAGACATGGTGAGTTGATTACCATTTGTTGTGTAGGTGTAAACACCAACACTGTACTTGTAAGGTGTTGCTCAAAATCATACAAGTTAGTACAACATAATATATAACATTTTTTTTAAACTAATAAGAGAAAACAAAGAAAAAGAAAATAACAAATTATACAACAGAAAGTTCAAACAAGGATACCATAATCATGCAGATGATCCTTTGGCTGCAGACAGCTGATTTCTAACGAACCTGACCAATTGTTCAGCTGTGGTCAAGTCATTGCCTACTGTATGTTTTGGGATTGTCAACCTCTGCTCAAGCATGCTCTCCATAAGCCCCACAGATAAGGGATAGTGTACATCAACAAACATAGTGAACACCTGTCCAGAGACAGTTTCCAAAACATGAACCTGAGAAGTGGGATACAACTTCCAACTGTGTACCCACCAGGACTGTTGATTAGCCCACACAAAATTAGCCTGACCTCCTGGTAGAGAGTCCATCAGTACTTTCAATTCTCCCCAAAGAAGAAGACCAAGTCCTTCAGCCTGATGAGTTTCATAGTAAGTGGACACCATACCATAGAGATTGGATCAAGTCTTGCTTATCCACCTTATCCAAAATCTCTCTAAGGAATGTAAAGTATATCACATTCCCATCAAGAGTACACAAAACATTTGTTTCCCCTTGTGGAATTGGACGAATTGTCCAATGAGCAATATGACCCCAAGGTTGAGGAGGATCATCTTCAGAGTCACTTTCTGAATCAATCTGCAGAAGTTCTTGATCATCCAGCTCAGAAATGGGCCTAGAAGAAGGCTTCTTAGCATAACTCTTCTTACTGGTTCTTGAAGAGGATGAGGGAACGGCATGATATAAATCGGCTGCAACATCAGAAGGGAAGGTGGGAATGAATGTGGCACTTTGTGAACCCTTAGCAGGAACAATCTCTGATACATCAGCAGGAATAGAAGATGTCTGTGGTGAACCAGATGAGACATCATGAGTAGATACATCACCAGCATGAATATTAGAGTCAGTAATTTTAGCCCTTTTTGAAGAAGGCTCTTCCAAAACAGGTTTAGCTCTGGCTAAAACAGGTTTCATGATTCTGTCATATAGCTTCTTAAGTTCTTCATAGGATAATCTCTTCACTTGAGCCATTGTCATCCCATGAGTATAGATTGATCCACTTTGATTCTTGACCACACGTCTCATAAGGTCTCTCTGCTGTGCAGGGGTAAGTGGCTTATCCCTTTTTGCTTTAGCTTTTTGTTCTGCAATAGCCCTTCTCTTTTGTTTCATTCGATCCACCATTAGAGCAGGAAAATCCGGATCTGAGACATTAATTCCCAGAATGTTCTTGGCAAGTTGGGAATTAGCAGCTACTTGAGAACCAATTTGTACCCAATCAGCTTCAGACCAATGGAGAGAGGCAGCATCCAACTCTCTTTGTCTTTCAGGTGGTAAAGTAGAAGTAAATGGCGTATCAGCCCTTGCAAATTTTGCAGTAAAGTCTGCATGAACCTTCTTTGCCATTTCCAACCCCATCTGTTCATCTTCATGCATTTTTAACAGCCTTTCTTGTGCAGCTCTTTCTTCAGCAGACACAAGACCACCAAGATCATCCACCAATGATTCATGTCCTTTAAGTTGATCAGCATGAGTGACGTTAGAATCATCAAGGATGGATGTATGAATTGTAGATACACTAGCAGAGGCATTGGTAGAGCTACCAGCAGCAATACTATCAGACTTAGGAGCAGCATCAGCCCGAATACTACCAGCTGGAATAGCATCTGCAGCAGGAACATCTACTGCAGCAGGACTCTTCTCTGTCATACCAACATCAGCAACAATAAACTTAGGAGTATCTTCATCAGTCCCAATAGAAGTACCCTCATCTGATAACTTATACATCTCAAAGGTTGGTATTTTAGACGCCTTCCTTAAGCTTGGATAAGTATTTTCTTCTTTGATAAGGCTTCGGAGAGGTGGCCTTAGAGACTTGAACACCCCCTCCTGGTGTGTTGGCACTAGCTAAAGAGATATTGGCCAACATATATAGTCTTTCCAGGTTAACTGAACCCTGAAGTCCAGTCTCTTCTTCTTCAGAATCAGATAAAATTACCCTTCTTTTCTTGTGTGGAATTTGACCTTCCAAATTGGTAACTCTTTTAGTTAGACTGTGAATGGTTCCACCAAGAGTCTCCCTTGTTTCCTTGAGCTCCTTTTCCAAAGACTCCACCTTCTTACCCAAATCCTTCTTGATGTCAGTTAGTGCAGACTCCAAAAGTTCCACTTTCTTTGCATACCAGTCAAGTAAACTAGATACAGATGTGACATTAGTAGGACCCTCAGCTCCACTAGCAGGTTGCTCTGTGGTATGAGGAGCTGCAGAGGATCTGAGTGGAGCAGCATGAAAGTCTCCATCATCATGAGTGTCAGAATCAAAAGACTTCCTGGTTGGACTAGGAGTGGATAGCCTTGAAGTAGATGGCAAATCCATAGAAGGTGTTGGTTGGTCAACAGATGGGACAACAGTTTGAGGTGTGGTTGGTCTAGGAGATGGTGGCAATGGGGCATCAGCAGCAACGGATGCATTTGCATCAGCAGTAACTGAAGTCCCTGCACCAGCAGCATTGGATGCACTGGCATCAGCTGCATTGGGTGCTGGTGGAATATTTTCATTACCAGCAGGATCTGGATTTCCAGCAGGATTGGCATTAGGCAACATTGCAGGTAATAATGGCAAGTGTGGGCCTGCAAAGTTCATCTTCATTGTGGCAAACATTTTAGCAGTCAAACTAGCCACAATCTTATGGGTTGGGTCAATGGTCTGTACACCTAAAATAATTTGAAGAAACCTAGGGTACATTAGAAATTTGGTTTTCTCAGCAGTGACATTGTCAACCATCCCATCAAAAATGTATTTTGCCCAATTGTATACCCTTCCCTGTGATAAACAAATAAGGCCAGATGCAATAGGACTAGAACATTGGTCCCAACCACCTGTCTTAATACTAATGCACTGAAGCAAAGTGTGAACAAGAAATCTCCATTGAGGAGAGAGCTTACTTTTATAAAAAGTAAAATTACCAGTGACAGGGTATCCAATGGCTGCCATACCATCCAGGATTTCTTGCTTGGTAAGATCATACAATCCATTTTCATCAGGAAGTTGAAGTTGTGTACGAACCAATCCCTCAGTGATGATGTGTTCATGACCATCAATGGTTGCTACAATTTCCTGCTCTCTTCCCACAATATTTCGCACTTTAGCAGTTGCCCAAAACTGCTTAATGAGAGAGTCGTACACTGTAGCTGGACAGTGAGTAAGGGCATATTGAATAGAGGACCCACGCAAAAAAGCCAGTACTTCGTCATAACCTTCACTTCTATCAGAGGACTCTAAATGTGCAACCTTGTTGTGATCATCTTTGTATCGAAGTGTTGCCATTGTATTTGTTGAGTGAACTAGGGTTTGAAAAGAGAAAAGATGAGCTAGGGTTTGAGAGGATATTGATGATTTGAGATGTGAGAAGTACAATTTTAGGTCAGTTATGTTGTTGTTATTTGGTTGCCAAATTTAGTGATTTAAGTTGCAGCAATTTCGCGCACGTATCTTTAACCGATTTGACTTAACTAACTTTCCCAAATTCAATGAAATCAACAGGAACCATTAGTCAATCAGCAGGAACACTCGGTCAATCAGTAGCAATGGAGTGGTTTGACCAAAGTCAACATTGCAAATCCAGTTAAATAAATCGCCCAAATTAACTCCCAACACCAACCAACAATTAATTCCCACTAATCATCTTCTCACTATAAAAGGTCTTTTCCCCAAATCAAATTACTTCATCATCAACACCTTAAACCATATTCTTCATATCAGATAAAACCATGAGTTCATAAAAAATACCCATCATTGAAGTATCATCCGACTCCTCCTCCTCCTCCGATTCCTCATTAGGATGGGGAAATTACTTTCCCCCAACCGCATCATCCTCACAATTCAATGAAAAGTGCAAGGTTAAAGATGAAGAAGTTTCATCAGACCCTCTTCCATCTACTCCCTCCTCATTTGAATACTCAAGTTCTGATGAAGAGGCCTCTGCTTGGCCAAAGTCCCTGACGTACTATAAAGGCGAGTGGGAAACATATCCTCCCAATTTTCCCATCTCTGATATGCTTAGGGAAGAGATGGAGAAGGCTGTGGCTACCTTCTGTGAAGTCTCAGTTCCTAGACCAAGTCAGCCATCTCCTAGGTTACGCCCAAGATCAAGTCAGTCACACTCTACCCCAAGTCATCCAACTCCAAAGAAAGGTCAATCACCTTCTGGGAATCAGGCAACCCCAAGGAATCAGGCAACCCCAAGGAATCAGGTAACCCCAAGGCCACGTCATCCAACTCCTGTACCAAGCCAGCCACGTCCAAGGCCAAGTCGTCCATCCCCTAGGCCAAGTCAGCCACCACCTAGGCCAAGACAGCCACCACCTAGGCTAAGTCAGTCATCACCTAAGCCAAGTCAGCCATCACCCAAGCCAAGTCATCCAAGACAATCAGTTCCAGTCCGAAAGAGAGGACAACCAATACCAGTGATCATTGGTCTTGCAACTCCAAGGTTACAAGGTGAAATCAGTGGGAGAGGAGGAAGGAGATGCCAGATTACATGGGCAAGGGCAAAGGGAAAATGGAGTAGGTTGCAGGTTGGGGTGTGGGCTAGGGTCAAGGAGTTTGGTCCTTCTGTGTAATGTCTTTTGTGTGGTTCTTTTGGTTGTAGACAAATGTTTTATGTTGGTGTTTAATGTTGTCCTTTGATGATGAATGGTGAATCATTGTAAACCCCATTTTCAATGATCAATAAAGTCTTTTCTTTTGATGTATCTCATGAGATTGAAGACTAATAATTATTGCTTGACAATTAACCTGCATAAAGATAGAAAACACAAAACACAGAATATACAAGAAAGCAAAATTACCTGCAAAACAAAGTTAGTACATAAAGCATAAAAGAATAAGAAACATTACAAAGATACAAGCATTAGCCTCCCCTCAGGCTAGTGCCTCCCCTCAAAACTAGCAAGGAAGAATACAACAACATGATTAGACAATCAAGACCATTACCAAGGAAACCATGGATAGTAATACAATCCCTCTTCAGGAATTGGCTCATAATAATCAGACCTATAATCATTTTGAAAATAAGGGCTTGAGGGTCTGTAAAATGGTTTAGCAACATTCCTCTTCCAACCAGTAGAATTAGTTTGACCAGCTGGAACTGGCTTACCAGCAAGAATGGTTGCAGGATTGCTATGCCTACCAGCAGCAACCGGTTTAGCATTACCAGCAGGAAATGCTGCTGCCTTAGGCACATAAGAGGGTATCTTATCCACATTATTCCACAGAGGTCTAGTCACTTGTGTCCTAGCATACACACCCATTCTCTTCTCATGATAATCACAATCTTTGATGAGATGAAATTTACTACCACATACAAAACATGATTTCCTCTTAACAGACTTGTTTTTAGCATACTTTCTCTTATTACAAACAATGTTGTCACTACAGGAACTAGAGACACATTTGTTTTTAATAGAATTACTTGAGCTGTTGTCTGAGAAAACTGTCTTAAAAGCAGATCTATTATCATCTACTTTTGAGGAGGAATGGTGGGTCTTGGTTGTAGGTGACTCTTCACTTGAATCACATGAAACAAAGTCTTTGGACTCTGCTTCTGAGGACTTGACACTTGTGGAACAAGAGACAAATTCATCAGGTTCAGGTAAGTCTTTGGACTTTTTGCCATAAACCATATGTGATTCATCTAAGTCAATGTCAGAGAGAGATTGGACAGGGGTAGGCATAAAAACTCCTCTGATAGGTGGAGGAACTGCATTCATTCCTCCTTCTTTTACAAACTTTACAGGTATTTGGTAATTAACAGGTTCAGGATCAAAAACACTATACTCATTAGGGTCATAGAATTGATCTTTCCCTATGTAGTCACCAAACCCTAAATCAAGTTTAGTTTTCACAGACATAGAACTATCAACTAACTTGTTTAGGTTTTTAGATGAATCTTTCCATTTATCAAACCTAGCCAAGGTGTTGTCTAGCTTAGTCTGCAAATCCTGTTTTTCTAACACCACCTTAGCTTTTTCTCTTTCAGAATGTTTGAACTCATTAGTGGTGTTTTCTAAATCTCTCTGTAATACTTTAATCTTTTCCTAATAAGCTAACTGATTCTTTTGGTACCAAGCTTTTTGTTTTTCTAAAGTTTTAATAGCATTTTCATAAGCTTGTACCTTAATAAAGTATTCATTATACTTAGATTCCATGTCATCATTTTCTTTCTTAAGTGCAGCATATAAATCATGACAACCAAAATGACACTTTTGTACCTGAGATGGAAATCCCATTAATGCATATTCTTCCAAGTTATCCTTTGCCTCATAGGATTCATCATTTTCAGTCAGCTTAGTCATAGACTCATTATGAAACAAGGCTCTAATCTTCCTTGCCCACATTTCAAATTTATCTCCTGATAACGACATTGTGAAAAAGGTTCAAGAGAGAAGGTTTAGAAATGTTTTCTTCTTTATCAGAGATCCTCACCAGGCTCTGATACCACTTGTAGGATCGAGTGCTTCTAGCTTGATTGAGCTTGGTTAAACCGTTTATGTAAATACAAACAGCTTAGGAGAATCTCTAGGTGTAAGACTTTTATCTATGCGGAAACTAAACACAAGAATATAAAGAAGAAAGTAACTAACAAGGTTTTGATCCTCTATGGATCGGTTTATGAACTAATAATGATTTTATTGATGATCGTAAAAGTCGTACAAAACTCATAGACGAGTGTTCCTTTTATACTAACAAGAAGTCCTAACCCTAACCCGTCATACAAGAAAACATGTGAAGAGATATACATCAATCTCTTCTAAAAATAAATCTAACAAACATTCTAAACTTACGGGATAACAATTACTAATACCCGCAGTAATGACTACCATCAGTAGAAACAAAAATAAACTACCAGCAGCAATGAACTTCAGCAGGAACCGCACACTATCGGCAAGAACCAGCTTACACTATCGGCAGCAATGAGAAATCTATTATTTCCTAGAATTCCTAACACCGTTGATCAAACTAAATACCGTAGTATGATCGGATCCCTGATGTACCTCATCGTCAGTAGGCCAGATCTTCTATTCGCTGTATGCATGTGTGCTCGGTATCAGGCTAAGCCGACCAAAAAGCACCTTGAAGCGGTTAAGCGGGTCTTTTGGTATCTCCAAGGAACCATTCACATGGGTCTCTGGTATTCGAAGGACACCGCCATGGAACTAACAGCCTATGAAGATGCTGACCATGCAGGGTGCAAGATACTCGTTGAAGTACGTCGGGTGGTGCTCAATTTCTTGGAGAAAAGTTGGTGAGCTGGTCATCTAAAAAGCAAATGAGTACTTCCATGTCTTCCACAAAGGCTGAATACATCACCATGTCTTCATGTTGTGCTCAAATCCTATGGATGAAATCCCAACTTTCAGACTATGGCTTTGTATACAACAAGATTCCTCTTTATTGTGTCAACAAAAGTGCCATTGCTCTCTGCTGCAACAATGTCCAACACTCTAGATCAAAGCACATCGATATCCGACATCACTTCATTATGGAACAGGTTGAAAAGGGTGTGGTTGAACTATACTTCGTGAGGACTGAGTACCAGCTGGCAGATATCTTTACTAAAGCACTTCCGAGAGAACGGTTCCAGTTTATTCTCCCGCGCCTTAGTATGAAGAGTCTGAAGCCAGAAACACTCAAAAGCCTTCAGGAAGAGGCTGAGGAGTAATGGATTTGGCTCGTGTATCCTTTGTATATATTTTATACCAAAAAGAAAATAGAAAATTATAAAACCAACAAAAACCCATAAAAATCAGAAAAATAGAAAATAACAAAAAATAGTTTTCCTAGGCATGTCTTCTGGTATCGATAACATTTAAGGTCCTAGAAATGTCATTCAATAATGACACGGGTCTTTAAATGAAGTTCGAGCAGAAGTTCAAAAGTGTTTCAAAACATGCCTTTATGGCTTGCAGTTACTTCAGACTGTAACCCGCTCTTCAAAATAAGGAAAGCATGTCGCCAAAAAGACAGCTGTTCCTAACAACGGGTGATTCATTTCACCCGGGCATGGATTACTTTACATCCGTGCACCCTCGATCTGATGTACGTTTCAGTGCATCATCTCTCGTATAAGAAGAGAAGTCTTCTTTACATCACAGATACTTTTCCATCTATGATTCTTCAGGAAAGTATTTGTGCTAAACTTGGTGGTACCATGATTTTTGAATATCAATCAGAATTGAACTTTTCATAAAAATTTATCACTCAATCAATGACTACAGCTCTTTAAATAGAAAACGGGTCATCGATTGAGGGGGAGAGTGATTTCAAAAATTTTATATCATCAAAACAAGTCACTTTGTACATAATAAGCAGTGAATTTAATGAAACTTGTTGTTATGTGTCAGTGTATGATTTTTTAATTCAAATATCTTTCAAACTTATCATACCTGACACTAACATTCTCCCTCATTGATTGAGGGGGAGCATTAATATGTTCCATTATCAGCACATATTAAACCTGACCACATTTTCTCCCATATTTTCTAAACTTATTTAAATCAATTGGGATCACAAAATCTCAAAAGATTTGAAATTTCTGATCGGAGGAGAGAATATGATTTAAATATGCAATCTGATAAAAATGTGATGTTTTGGACTTAAATGTAAGCTCTCCCATATGTGCTAAACTCTTTTTGATATCATTGCACATATTGAGGGGGAGTAAATGGTTTATGGTGACAAAAAGGATGTGGCATCTCATGTGAACGCGACTCAGACTTCACCAATGAATTGACGAAACAAAAACTGTCATTAATCGAAAGGACTTGTCCTGGCCGGGTAATAATTTCAAGCTGGTCTAACCAGTGATGTAAGCGTGTCTCGAAGAGGACTTGTCTGAGTAGAGTGTACCATTTCGAGAAACTTTATGTGGACTTGACCAGGTCGGGTAATAATTTCAAGCTAGTCTAACTAGTGATGTAAGCGTGTCTCGAATCAGTCATGTTCACTGAAAGTGGATCAATTCAAAAAGTGCAGACTCTACCCAACATGTACAAATTTATAATAAAAACATCTGAGCACATGTTAAGGGGGAGCATTTGAAAAGTATAAAACTCTCAAAGTGTTAGCAAAATGTGTTTCATAATCATAAACGCTTTGAGAGATTTTACAATGATTTGGTTGACGGCAACATAGGATAGTCATGGTGTTATAAGGTGACTAAGGTTAGGAAAACCGTCCTATGATCCGCCAGAGCTGGAGGGATCTACCCAAGGACGATACCAAATAGTTAGCATTAGAAAGTCCTAGGTATGATAGAGAAAAAAGTAGTAATATGATAAAGGAGAAAGAAGGGGTTGATGAATTAAAAAGAAAAGTTATGAGAAAGGGTGAAAAGAAATAACCCTCAAAATATTCAACCTTAGGGCAGAAACAGGGTTCAATTCATATGCTACTGGTTGTTACTAAGGTGACGCCGGTATTGAAGACAAGACGTCATGGACCCAGTGACGCACTGCACTAAACCTTTTAACCACTCAAGTTCTCTTAAAAGGACTTGTTTCATTCTCACGGGGAACCCTACATAATCTATCGACCGCTTATTTCGAGTCATGTTGATATTGAAACAGGAGACACCGCTCCAGTCTCCGACTACCAAAACTGCACTTCTCGAGTCTAGAGCCGCGAGATACATTATAAGATCGCATAGGAACACATGATACTGCTACACTGATGGTTCAACATTAAGGACATCAGTTGTACAATTAAGAGTCCTACGCAGATCCTAGCAATCTGCCAGAACATTTATGAGAGAAATTACAAATGTAATTCTCAATGATTGAATGGAAATTCCTGCCAGGGTCAACATCAAACAGCCCTGACAGCAGGTCACTTCGGTAATTCCTTGTGGATTACGCTTAGTGTTCGCGTCGGTTTCAAACGGTCTATAGTCGTAGAGTGATACTACGGTATACTTTAGCGACTCACCTGCATCGTTGATACACTTCGGTGTATCTGTACAAGCCCTCTCGGGGGTATCCGATTCAGGAACGGCCTTGGCAAGGATTAGAGAAAGTTTTCACACTATGCTGATTACGATCTCGAAGTCCAAACCTATAAGTGCCGGACATTTTGTTGCTAACTGTTGTTTGCAGGAATCCCTGGCGGTTGCAGCTAATTGCCGAAGAGATGTAAATTCATCACCCCATGCTCACACTTCACAATCATAATCAAAGAAATCATGATAATTAAAAGACTTTCAATACTGCTTCCGCAACTCTGATGCTGAATATCATGATCCAGAAAAGTGTGAGCATGCCGGTCCAAAGGTCACAACATCACAAGGAGGCGATACTGCAAAAGGATGACTTGGAGACGTACGTTGGATGATGACCTCAAAGAATCCTCAAAGATCATCCAAGCCAATGGAACAGTCATCAAAAGATCACTACTAGAAGTACAAAGATTTCGGACATTGAAGAATCAAAGACTACGAGCTAGGAAGTTAAAGTCATAAAATTAAATGCTAGAATTCAAATTGTAATTTCCGGGGTGACCTCCCTTAGGGGGAGATTGTTAGGAATATAAATATTCATATGAAAGACTCGGTCACCCCGAGTATCTATTAGCATTAAATAGCTCGTAGTCTTAAATAGCTTTAGTTTAGATATCGTATCACCATGGAGTCGGGTCGGGTCTTTACCCACTGTAAACCCACTCCATAACCCTCATGGGGCGTTTATGACACTTGTATAAATACCCTCTTCCCACCAAGGGAGAGGGTTGGAGCTTTCATTCTAATCTAATAGATTTTACTTTCTCTCTCAAGAAACTCCCATTTCACTTTCTCTCTCTAAACTTTCTCTTTAATTCGTCCAAGCATCAAAGATTAGTGTGTGTTATGTTTTGATATATATTACATGCTTTAAGCATTTCAATCATCAAACGAGCTCTTACTTATATTCTTTTATACGCATATCAATATTTGGCATATTTCCAGACTTATATTATATTAAAATACTTATTGGATCCACCACATGAGAACATGTCTCATTATTATTTTCATGTCTTTGTGAAAATATAAAAAGCACATTAATTTCGCTTTCTTATAAAGACAAATATTTATCCAATAAGTTTACACATTCATGTGTATGGACTTCAAGTCTCACATGTCTCATCACAAGAGACTCCAATCTTTCACTAGTTGATTGCGTATTTACATTATGGCCAATCATTTTACAACCATGATTCTCGCAGGATTATTTACAAGATCCGCACTATTATTATAGCGCTATTTTAATTATAAATTCATTATCTTGTGCAACATTAGATACAATAATATTATCGACGTCAATTCAATTCTTTTCGATTCCACACTTTACTAGACACTATATCATATCATTTATTGAGATCTCATTGTTTTTATGTACCTGAGGTTCTTATAGAATCCTCTTTGTCTAGTGTCTCAGTAAGAGAGTATTATGGGGTCTTTATTACCTCGATATGACCATCTTAACTTCTTGCTCCATTTATATATCATTCGAGGATTTATATTCAGAATCGATTGTTCTATCACGCAATAGCCATGCCAAAGAATCATTACCAATCGTTGGTTGTTCAGTTGGGACACAAATATAAGTTGGAGCATTAGCAGCGTATAAAAGATCTAGTTACTCTGTTTAGGTCACCAAATATGTCTGGCATTTTCTAGATCAGAAAAATGAATTATACTTTGAACTTCAAGTTCATATTCTTTAGTGTTGTGAGGATCAACATTTACACTATTATAATTCATTCAAATTTCTGGCTGCTTATTCTCTTCCCTTGAATGAATTATCATTCTCAATATCGCACATTTTGCTTTGTGGTAGATTCACTATAATGTAAAACGCACAATTACATAACTCTTAGATGGGAAATATATGGTTCGTGACCAAAAAAACCATTAAAATGGGGAGGAATCATTTATAACTTTTGGCATGATGCAAATTCATGTTCTATCATTTAAAATAACATGCCCCATAAAACATTAATTTTGCTCTCATAATTATTGGCTTTGTAATTAAATGAAAACGTTTATAAACGCTTCAATAAAAGCATTTCGCTTACCAACATGAGGCATAAGTGTTCAACACTTGTTTCAATAATTACCAAATACCTGGAATTACTAACCACTATTTCCAGAAATATAATATGGAAAATGTGCTCGCGTTCTTATAAGTGGAGCTATTAATTACGCTAACTTCATGTTGCGTCTTTCATGATCATTTTGACGATGCATCGATTTTAAAATCAAGATGATCTAAATGGCACTTATGTAGGCCTACAAATATCTCCTTTGGATATTTTTCAAAAATCGAAGGGAATGAGCCCTTACTTTAATTTGGTGGTAATAGGTGAAGTATTAGCTTTTATTGAGAGCAGTAAAGACAGTAAAAATCATCTTTGAAGAAACTCATGGTTCTTTTATATTTTTTGCATCTCATTGACTCGGGATGGTTCAACCGGTCATGCCACATGATAATATAATTTTGGCACATAAATTGATGTTATGGCTAGTTAAGGAAGATGCAAGAGAATATAATGCATCATTAATATGAAATTTCATTCCTTGCAACAAGTTTATATTTTCTTTTACGGAGCAGTCATGTAAACCTCAAAATGTATTAGCATAGATTCTTACATCTATGAAGATAGTGTGTAATTTCTTTGACACAGTTGTATTTTTCATACATGACATTTTAATTTACTCCGTTCTTATTTTGCCACTTCTAGTGGTTGGTCCTTTTTCATACTAGTTCGACCATATCTTTGACCATGATATATGATCTTTAGACATTTATCATAATATAATCACATTCACTTGAGAGAATGAAGATCTTATTCTGATCATTTTTGTCACATTCACTTGAGGGAATGGAGATTTTATGTTGATCATTTTATCACATTCACTTGAGGGAATGGAGATTTTATGTTGATCAATTCATAATAAAATAATACTTCTTTTGACTATTTTGTTTAGCTCATTAGGAGCTATCAAGCACCTTACTAGCATAAGCGTACGTAAGGAATTATCCTGATTTTTTTTTTCACGTCACATAGACTACCAACGAGTCTCAAAGTAAGAGTGATTTCATTCATCACTAACTAATGCTTACTTTTTCATTTTCTTTTGTACAATAATAACATATTTGAAAGCTTTGAATTTAACATTTTAACTACATTAAAAAAAATGGCAAGTCTATCATTTAACAAAATTATATATATCACCATATTAAAGAAAAAGAAATTATAAGAGATTTTCATATAATTATGGTTTATATTCTAACGATGGATGTAATATGTTAGTCACATAAGAGCAATTGGTGTCGACCTCGTTGCTGCTTGCCGTGCTGAGGTGGACACCTCGCCATGACACCGCCTACACTCGCCGTCCCTCGCCATGGAGCAACTCCTCGTCTGCACGGCGAGGCTTCCTTCGGAAAGATCTTGGTATCACATTTAATTAAACGGTAATATTACCGTTTATATATTACCCGAGCAATAGATAAAAAACCCATTTCTTCCCTAAAATTTGTTACAGTGGTGGTGGGTTACGGTGGTAGTGGTGGTGTCTGTGGTGAAGGATGAAACAGATGAAGGGGTGTTTGGGTTTTTGTTTAAGGATGAAACAGATGATGAATAAGATGAAAAGGATTAAAAAAGGTAAGTCTTTTAAGGTTCTTAATTGATGGAGAGTGTAGGTTAGGCTGGTTGGGTATTGGGAGGAGGATGATGGGTCTGATTCTGATGGTGGTGGTATGTGGTGGTGGAAGTCATCGGTGTATTTTCCGGCCATGGTGGTGGTGGTGGTGTCTGTGGTGGTCATTTGAATAAAAAAAATAAAAATAGATAGTGGTGGGGCTCAAATGAGTAAGTTATGGTATGTTATGGGAAGGGGGCTGTAAAGGGAGGTATGTCATGGTGACATGGCACCCCGTGGGACCCGAATGAGGAGTTTTGCTTGCCCATGACACCTATTGCTCTAATAAGCGCAGTATAATGAGAATACAACAATTTGTTAAATAAATTAGTAATAATTACAACATCGACATAAAAATCATCGCAAGCAGTAAACATCAAATAGCAATATAGAAACTATAACAATTATTCGTTAAAATCCTTTATGATATTTAACCAATCATTTAACCAGTTATATTATGTCATAGTTAACATGCTGATGCGCGTGATGTGTCGTTGCGGTTTAGCAGTTTTAATGCCTACTCAAGTTTTAAATTTATATTTAGCCGACTTATCAATAACACACACACTTAACGAGCAGTGTACCCGGTCAGTATGAATATAATGGTAAGTAGAGTGTCGATCACTAAGAGTGGAACGTATTATCTAGTTATTCTAATCAGTATTTTAATATATTAAGTTAGCTATACAACCTAATCTAACGCAAGGGGGTTCAGCCTGAGAGACTGGCATGATTTGGTTGCAATTAAATAATAAACTAAACCAATAGGCACGAATCAGCAAGTAGCACACACGTACACAGATAAATACTCGAGACAATAAGAGGGCTGTCCTTATGATAAGTAGTTTGTCACTTGTTTTATTGCTAGTGTTATATGAAGTGTATAGTTCGATGCAACGCACCGAGATTAAGTCCTTTCTCGTTGGTTCTAATCTTATCGGCGAGTAAACCCTTAATGATTACTTATGACTATCCCGTTTATCTTTCTCCTACTTTTCTACAGACCATAGAATACATAGGCATCTAATAAACAGGCGAGGGCAGAGGCATGGCGACCCGATCAACGCTCAGCTAGACACAGAGGTTATCAATGCACTAATAAAAGTCACCAATGACATCAACATATAAACTTTAATTAATGAGAAAGTAGTTTTAAGGGAGTGCAACCTTTCCGTTGTCACATTACACAAGCCACCAATCTTGATGAATTAAAGTTTACTAACACAATAAAACAAAACTACTTAATGAATTAAACATATGCAGCACCTTCTTACAGCTCTTGTATCTTTGATTTGGGTGTGTCTTGTGCTGCTGCCTTGACTGAATTCGTCCTTGGTTTCTGGTCTTCGGTCTTCGGTTAAAACTTCGGAACTCTTAATTCGTCTGGTCTTTGGGGTATTTATAGTTTCTGTCTGAGGGTGAGATGCGGCGCATGTACTTAACTTCGCGTGGGGTCCAAGATTATAATATTCAGGAATATTCGTACACCGCCAGAAGATGCGGCGTATCTTCATCTTTGAATGCGGCGCATGTCCTCTTGTGTCTTGGATCGTATCTGGTGAAATATTGATAGTGATGCGGCGCATGTCACGAGTGAGATGCGGCGCATCTGGAGCAGATTTGACTTGATCTTGTCCATTTCAGTAGACTCTTCACTTTATGCATGTTTTGCTCCATAATTAGTCCAAAATCGCCAAGTTTCACCAAATGCTTGTTTTCAACTGAGAATTACAAAAGTAAACGATTAAGTATCAATCCTCATATATAATATAGTAAAACAAGTCAAATAATTAGGATAAATGATAGTAATAATATGTACTTATTTGAGTTCATCAAATATCCCCCCACTTGAACTTTACTTGTCCCCAAGTAAACCTTAGAATTAATCTTATAAAAATGTATCCTAAAGGATATTAGGATTTATTTTTATATTTAAGCATGTATTCGTCTTTTGTCATAATCACACAACTAAACACTTAACGAATTAGAAGTAGAATAAAAATATTTCGATAAAAGCAAATCTAATCGTTTAACTGTCCAGTCGCGACGAATATTCTATCATAAGCTTGGCAAGTATACACATCTCCTCCACTAAAGCCAAGGAATAACAAGTCTAAAGCGGTAAAAAGGGTTTTTAGGCTTAAGGGTTAATTATTCTTAATCTCTATCGATCTCAAATTCCAGAAAAGGCGACAAAATCACAAATACATGATCGAATCCACGAACACGATACTTGCAATTGCTCAAATCCTTAACTCGAATAGGCTAAAGATAGGTCCAAACTTCACCAATAATAATATATCAAAAAGGGCGACAAAATCATAAATACATAGCCGAATCCACGACTACGATACTTAAGATTGCTCAAATCCCTAATCTCAATAAATCAAAGGATTCGTTGGATAAAGAATAGTACAGGGTATGGATAATTTTTGGGATATAAATTGGTGTAAAATGAAAAATAAACAAAACAAATAAATTAAAATCCTAAGTGTGGTTAATTACTATCCCAACCATCCCATGAATAAGACTCATATCATTGAATAACTCACGCTTTAACACTTGAAACACACGCTTTAGGTAGACACGAATTATACTCAACAAGATCTTAATCAAAGAATAAACCTTAGTTGACGTTCCCATAACTGCCAACTCCCATTCAATCCATAATATACAACAACTAGTGGTGATATCGACCACTTACATAACTTTACATCGTTGGTTAAAACAAACATCCAACTCTTTCTTTTTCTTTTCTCATTTTTTCGATTTTTTTTTTTTTTTTTTTTTTTTTTTAATAATAACATAAACATAGATGTGTAAAATTTCACCACATCACTAAAACAATAAATCTGGATAATTTTTCCATACTTTTCATGACTTCAGAAATAACGGTAATAGTGAAAGTAGTAAACACACGAAAAATAAACTCAAAGATATACAATATTTACTTTCACTCCAATTGCATTGTGCAATTTCCCGACCTAACCATAGATAATGAATTACGCACACGAACACAAGTAATGTAAGGAAACACACTTTGCCTATAGCAATTAACCAACCACGGATTCTAATCTACATGGTAGGCTAAGGTGTAAGGGTGTAACGAAACATTTTAAACATAGGTGTAAGAAACGAAAGGAATGGCTCTGAATGTTTTTCTAGGGGTATCTTACTCTAAAAATGAGAGTAACAAAAGGGTTTATACGGGGGTTAACTAACCAGTGTAGTTAGCTAATATCACATAACATATAAAGGTTATTTGGGTGTAATCCTAGAAATTTTACCAATTTAGACAAGTCATTCCAATTATAAAAATAATACTTATTATGGTGGTCTCGAATAGTATACAAGCCAAGTTCTAAAGTTTACAAGTCACCGGCACACTCATAGATTTGTGAGTTTTGAAAAATCACAATTTTTGAAAATAACGTCATGTGTGCAGCTATGCAACTTAGACTTTAAACAAAAACATGCTAAAAATTTTAAGTTTTGATATATTAAGCACATTTTAAGCATATTTTGAAAAGTTTAGGACAAGTAAGTGTTAAGTGTTCTAATTCTCCAATCCCCCCACTTAAGTTAAACAACGTCCTCGTTGTTTGTATAAAAGGTTAAAAACTGGAAAATAAAAGAATTAGAACAGAAAAACTCCCCTGAGATTTGCTCGGTATGATCCTCCATTAGTATTAGAGCAAAAATCAATTTCATGTGGATTAGAACGTTTAAGCTTCATATTAGATGTATCCACAGGAAACGCAGGAATCTATAATACCACCAATGCTTTAAAACACACCTAAGATAAGAAAGGTTCAACTTGCATAATACATTAGTAGTTAGGAAAAAAAAATAAAACATAAAAATTAAAAATGAAAATCATCAGGTCAGTCGATGCGCCGTATCTTATGGAAGAAGATACGCCGTATCGAGCCTGGAATAAATACGGATCAGAATAAAAGATGCGCCGCATCCTTAACCAGGGATGCGCCGCATTGAAATAAACTGATAAAAAGTTTTAAATTCGAAAATAAAAAATGCAGAAAAATAAAATAAAATAAGATATGACCATTGCAGGAGATGCGTCGCATCTCAGGATGGAGATGCGCCGTATCCTCGGCGGCCTGACACAAAAATAAAACGAAATAAAGGATAGGATGCGTCGCATCTGTTTACCAGATGCGGCGCATGTGGTTACCAAACAGACTGATAACAGTCTGCTGTAAAATGACTCGTTCCACGGTTTGATCTCTCACGTCCTCTCGTACTCTCATGCTGAACTTAATGCCAGTCTTCATCAAATATAACAAGAAACATAAACTGAAATATTAAATATATACACGAGAATAGTGATCAGCACAATCCAAAAAATAATAATAATAATAATAATAATAATATGTGGAACAATGTCAGTAAAATCAAGAGAGTAAGATCATGGGTGAGTGAGGTCGTCTGGATGGGTCCCGGAAGTGCTGGCTCCATCAGTCCTAGGGCGGACTCTGCGCTCGTATGCACGTGTCACTCCCGCAACATGAGTACCATCTGAGCGGGTGTGGGTAATACCCTGCTGCTCCAATAATCTGCTCACACTCATAACCAACCACTCTGAGTCCCTCCTCAGGGCTCTCAACTCTCCCTCGACTGCGTCAAGTCTCTGACCCATGGTGCGTACAGGGACTGGTGGGGGAACTGGTGCCTGCGGCTCCTCCTGATGGGCTGGAGCAGCAGCCGGAGGTCCCTGAGGGCCTCCCTGCTCCGCCTCTGGTCCTGCTGCTCTGGCGGGCCCTAATGCTACCCAAACGTACTCTCCCATAGCCTGCTGGCATATCCCAAGCCTAACCAAGTAATCCCTGTCAATAGCCGGGAGATGGGTCAGTACAACCTCCAGTCTCGCTGGGATCTCCGCTCCAATGACTCCAAAATGGCGGGCCAGCCGAGAAACAAAATGCCCGCCAGTCATCTGGCTCCTCCGATCTCTCCCCGCAGCTGATCGGTGGAGGTAGTGTGCCAAAAAGTGGGGGATGTTCACCGACAACCCCTCATCCATGCTCCTAAGGAGGAAGAGGTCCAGAGTGGTCACCTTCTCAGGTGACTGACCCCTCCCAGCAATAGTAAGTGCAATTAGCCTGTGGCACAGCCTCCTCATCGGCTCCCTGATCAAAGTGTATGAGGGGGTGGAAGTAGTGATATCACCCCCCGAAGAAATCCTATCCCAGTAATCACTGAACAATCCTCTGTCAGGGACCGCCCGCAAACTATCATCCCAATATCGGGTAAACCCATCTGACTCAAGCTCCTCAGCTGTATGCAAACCCATGGCCAGGATAAACTGTCTCATCGACATCTGCCTCGACACCCCACCCAGTCTGAACACCAGGGTGTCGGCAATATCTAAACCCGTATCCGTCTCTCTGTAGTAAAATGTACTAAAGAACTCCAGCATGAGCTCCCTGATAATAGGCTCATCGATCCTGAACAGTCTCTCCTAAGCACTAGATCTGAACACCTCCTCCTCATCATCTCCAGTGACCACCATCTCCATCCTATGCTGTAAACTCTCAACAGCATGTCCATGCCCAACCAAGCCTACGTCAGCAAAATCTAAAACCTGTACCCTGAATATCCTCCTGAAGTAAATCGACTCAAGTCTCCGTAAATAATCCTCCAAAGTGCCAGGGGTTAGACCCATATCCTCGAATCGTAACCACTGGTGTCTCTGTGCTGCTTCTGGTAGTGCCATCTGAAACAAATTTTTAAAGTTAGTAAACAATCTGCAAGATAGGTAGATGCGGCGCATCTGATTTAATCAATGCGGCGTATCTGCATGAAATATAAGAGATGCGGAGCAAGAGTTGAGATACGGCGTATTGGGATGCGTCGTATCTAGATTAATCAATACGGCGTATCTAGAATTTTATAAATTTTGGAAATAGTCGTTACGCCGCATCAATCAACCTAGATGCGCTGCATCTAAAAGCGTATCAGTATAAATAAAAGGAATCAGGCAGGCATTTCAAGAGTCCGTATCCGTGACGCAAACTACCACTAAACATCACACTATAATATACTCCGTAAATCAGTTCTAAAGGTTCCCTTCGTTCTAATAATCCAACTTCCCGCTAAATATTCAAAACCGAATTCGTTTTATCAAATTTTCGTTCGAATCAAATTAACCTAGAAGTTCGATTATTAACGCAAGTTAAGTACAGGGAAGATCATCTATTACTTACTCTAATCATATCTATATCATTTAAGCATAAATCGAATTAACCATATAAACCCTAATTTTCGTATTAACCAAGATTAAATCGAAATATGATGATTACCTTAATTTGATGATTAGGAGAAAGATTCTAGATCGGATTAAAGGTGGATTTAAGAAGGATGATCGGAATTAGAGTATAACTTTTAGTGTGTGAAGTTCTTAACTGTGTGTGTATATGCGGTGAAGATTTTAGATCCGGCGCATTCCCGTCGTATTTATAGGCGAAAAGGATGCGCCGTATTGAAAATTGGGATGCGCCGTATCTATTTAGTTTCGTTGACTAGTCAATGAGTCCAAGTTTAATCAGAGATACGGCGCTTTGGAATTTTAGATCCGCCGTATCGCTAAGTTAGTAAACGAAATTTAAATAAGGAACGTACCTTGGCCTCCGCAACACGATTCTATATACACCAAATTGGGGTAAAACGGTTATACCATATGATGTAATTTAATTCAAAATAAGAGCAATAGGTATAAACGTTTTATTAACAATTGTAATCTTATTGTTTAGTGGATATGGATTTATTCCGAGGTTTGGAACAAATATCGTTTTAAAGCGTACAAAATTAAGATTACAATTTTAATCAGTTGTATTGTACGGATAAGTAGGATTGAGATTATATAGTAGAGAACTTCCCTATGGGCTGGTAGAATAATCGAAGAGGTTACGTATTGATCACTCCAGCTAGCTTCTCTCGGGTTTGTTCAGAATGTAGTCCATCATGGTGATGCTTGAATCATCTTTTATCCTGAAAATAAACAACTTGCACACGAGAGTAGCGGACCGATCAAAGTAAATATCAAAAATCAACTATATTTATCAAATTATAATCGTCGTATTAACAAATGTTAATGCGCCGTATTTTCGTTACGTTTCAAAATATAAGATTTTTGATTTAGAAGATGCGCCGTATCGATAAAAATCGATACGCCGTATCTGTTTAATAATTCGAAAACTGTTTTTAATTAAAATAATAGATACGCCGTATCTGCTAAAGCAGATGCGTCGTATCGCGTTAACGCTTAGAAAATTTTTTTTATTAAAAACAGATACGCCGTATCTTGGGGAAAAGATGTGTCGTATCGCTTTATCGCTTAGAAAAATTTTCTTATTAAAAACAGATACGCCGTATCTTGGGGAAAAGATGCGTCGTATCGAATTAATTAAACGCGTTGTATTTTATAAAAATTTGAACGCAATACGCCGTATCTGAGAAATCAGATGCGCCGTATCGTTCGATTTAGCTCAGTACAACGATAGCAGAAAACAAAAATTACGAAAAATAAAAACAAATAAAAACACACAAACAAAAATAAACACAAATAAAAGCAAACAAATAACACACAAAAACAGAAAATATGCAAAATAGTACAATGAATGCAAATTAAACTAATACACAACAAAATTAGCGGTTAGATAAAAAATTAAAAACCTAATTAAAATACTAATCAAATTAACAGATAATAACAATTCACTCCCCGGCAGCGGCGCCAAAAAACTTGATGCGCGTGATGTGTTGTTGCGGTTTAGCAGTTTTAATGCCTACTCAAGTTTTAAATTTATATTTAGCCGACTTATCAATAACACACACACTTAACGAGCAGTGTACCCGGTCAGTATGAATATAATGGTAAGTAGAGTGTCGATCACTAAGAGTGGAACGTATTATCTAGTTATTCTAATCAGTATTTTAATATATTAAGTTAGCTATACAACCTAATCTAACGCAAGGGGGTTCAGCCTGAGAGACTGGCACGATTTGGTTGCAATTAAATAATAAACTAAACCAATAGGCACGAATCAGCAAGTAGCACACACGTACACAGATAAATACTCGAGACAATAAGAGGGCTGTCCTTATGATAAGTAGTTTGTCACTTGTTTTATTGCTAGTGTTATATGAAGTGTATAGTTCGATGCAACGCACCGAGATTAAGTCCTTTCTCGTTGGTTCTAATCTTATCGGCGAGTAAACCCTTAATGATTACTTATGACTATCCCGTTTATCTTTCTCCTACTTTTCTACAGACCATAGAATACATAGGCATCTAATAAACAGGCGAGGGCAGGGGCATGGCGACCCGATCAACGCTCAGCTAGACACAGAGGTTATCAATGCACTAATAAAAGTCACCAATGACATCAACATATAAACTTTAATTAATGAGAAAGTAGTTTTAAGGGAGTGCAACCTTTCCGTTGTCACATTACACAAGCCACCAATCTTGATGAATTAAAGTTTACTAACACAATAAAACAAAACTACTTAATGAATTAAACATATGCAGCACCTTCTTACAGCTCTTGTATCTTTGATTTGGGTGTGTCTTGTGCTGCTGCCTTGACTGAATTCGTCCTTGGTTTCTGGTCTTCGGTCTTCGGTTAAAACTTCGGAACTCTTAATTCGTCTGGTCTTTGGGGTATTTATAGTTTCTGTCTGAGGGTGAGATGCGGCGCATCTAAGGAGTAGATGCGGCGCATGTACTTAACTTCGCGTGGGGTCCAAGATTATAATATTCAGGAATATTCGTAGACCGCCAGAAGATGCGGCGTATCTTCATCTTTGAATGCGGCGCATGTCCTCTTGTGTCTTGGATCATATCTGGTGAAATATTGATAGTGATGCGGCGCATGTCACGAGTGAGATGCGGCGCATCTGGAGCAGATTTGACTTGATCTTGTCCATTTCAGTAGACTCTTCACTTTATGCATGTTTTGCTCCATAATTAGTCCAAAATCGCCAAGTTTCACCAAATGCTTGTTTTCAACTGAGAATTACAAAAGTAAACGATTAAGTATCAATCCTCATATATAATATAGTAAAACAAGTCAAATAATTAGGATAAATGATAGTAATAATATGTACTTATTTGAGTTCATCACATGCCTTTAACCATTTATGTTACGTCATAGCTAACATACCTTTATGATTAATCAATTTTGCACAATTAATCAATTCTTTTTAATAACATACAAAATGAGAGTACTTTTTATCTAAAGATGTTACCATGCTTTTATGATATTCATACTGAAGAAAATTGGTTAAACAATAACATTGAGGTGATTCTAATAAATATTTTACGGCATTATAAACGTAAAAAAAAAATAGTGCACATTACAGTCATGTTAATGCTTCACTAGAGTAATACATTTCAACTCATAAATATATTCGGATAAGCCGCGGGCAATGAAATTCTAAATGCATATAAAGATGCAATGAATAATTACGCAATTAACAACAATATAACTTGAGGTTCTAAAAAAAGTTTCATAACAATAGTACATTATGTTATTTGATTCTCTTTAGGAAATTATAATAAAATTGAGGTTTTATTTATTTTTTATTTTTTTCTAACATAACATAAGGTTATGTTATTGATTCTATTAATTGAATCAAATTAGAACTTGAGGTTCTAATAACGGCCTTTTTTTTTCTTTTCTTTTCTTTTTTTTTTAATTTTTTTTACATAACATGAGGTTATGACATTGATCTTTATGAAAAGGATCATATTAGAACTTGAGATTCTAATTATTTTTTTTCATTAACATAACATGAGGTTATGTTATCACAATTGAACGACTTAACAATAACTATTGAGGTTATTGTATTTTGATGCTATTCGTCGTAGTAGAAACTGAGGTTTCATAACTATAATCATAACATGAGGTTATGATATCTTTTGATTATAGAGAAAAGTTCAATTGCTTAACCTTATTTTGGTGTTTACCAAAGGACAAATCCCCACCATCCATCTATTTTGATCTAATGGTGTAGATTAATAAAAGATTTAATTTTTTAAACCTAATTTTCCCCATCTATATAAAGTTTTATTTTATTTTTTTCCCCCATTCGCTTTTTTTTTTTTTTTTTTCACACACAGTTTACGTGTGTTTTCTCTCAACTGCTTCCCTCCATAAATCAGTTACGTTTTCCCTCAATCGCAACACCACCGTTACTCCACCACACCACCGCGACACCACTGTTACTCCACCGCAACACCACCGCACTCCACCGCGACTCCACCGCAACACCACCGCAACACTTCGTGTGTGTTTTCCTCTGCTCTCATTCCTTCCCTCCAAAAATTAGTTATCCCGATCCGATCACCATCACCATCACCACTCCGATCACCATCACTGTTCTGATCATTATCATCATTTTTATGGCTTCTTTTGATTTGAAATAACCGTTTGTTTCAGAAGCAGATTTGATTGATATTGTTGCGGTTGATAATGTTGTTAAATCGGTTGATAATTATGTGAATCAAGTTGTTAACATTTCTTCTTATCAAGTTGCACACCAAGCGTTTGATGAAATGTGTGAGTAAAAAATGTTTTGATAATCTTGGTATCTGCTCCTGTAATTTTGCTCATTAATTAAGTTGTTAGTTGAATTTATGTTTTTAACTGCATTTGAATGTTGTTTTTGTGTCTAATTTTTGTTTTGAATCTGCTCTGTAGCCTACGTGTAGTATCACCCGTGATATTTGAAGTTGATGATTATAAGCAGGTTTTGTTAGTCTGTTTATTTATAAGTTGTTTATGTTAAGATGTTTAATTTGCTTATATAATATTTTTGACATTTTGATGAGGATGAAAATATAAGTTTGTAGGGATAAGCTGTGAGTATAAGTTACTGATAAGTTGTTAATTATAGTGTAATATTGCTTATTATTTAAGCTGTGAGTATAGGTTACTGATTAGTTGTTCATTATAGTATAAGTTACTAAAATTTCCGCTTGCATTGTGTCCTTCTCTGGTTACGCAGGAATGGAAAATTGTGGCATGGGGTGATGGTTGCACTGTAGGAACCCTACACGAGCTTGCCTTGGATGCACTCATGGCTCATAGTAGAGATATACATCCTTTTTCTTATATTAAGGTATACATTTTAATGAGATATGGATATCTAGTTGATACCTTATCCCAAACTGTAGATTAAGCATGAGCTCGTAATTCTTATGGCCTTTGTATATCGTGGTCCCTTGCATATCTGTTGGTTGTAAGTCAGTTCCCAACCCAAAAAACTTTCCATTTTCAACCCATTGGTAGAGTACTAACTATAACCTTGATATCACGTTTGATATCACAGGTGATATCACAGGTGTGTCAGCTTTAGTTTATTTGTTGAATCTGTTGTGGTGATGGAGGATCTTATGATATCACAGGCGATATCAAAGGTTTTTGACCTTTTTCAATTTGTTTGTGGAGATGTTGGGCTTTTTTGAACCACAACTGCAGTTGTTGTTGATTCTTTTGTTTGATGGAGCCGTTTTTTTTTTTGTGCAAATTGCAATCACAAATAGTTTGGTGATATCATCTCTTTTTATGCCACATACAAAACAAACAAGTATGATTTTTAACTTTTAATATATCTTGTGATATTTCATTGTTTTTGTACATTTTGTGTATGTTATCACCTGAGATATTTCTCTTTCCAGGTACATGATAGTTTTTGTGCCTTTTACTGCAATTGACATTCACAGGAGATGTGTTAATATTGGTTCTGGTCTGCTTAAGAACGAAACTACTGAATCTTATGTATGGTTACTCAAATCATTCAAGAAAGCTTTTGTGTGTTATCCGAATATCATTGTAACTGGTCAAGATGGTGCTATGCGAAAAGCAATTGCAGCTGAGCTTCCTGGTTCCAAGCCCCGGCTTTGCATGTGGCATATCATGCAAAAGCTTTCAAATAATGTAAAAGTTTCTTTATTAATTAGACTGTCATAAATTAGAAGTTATGTATCACTTGTGATATTTTCATTTCTCTGTATAATTATGTTGTTTTGTGTCAATAAAATGCGCGGCATGAAAATGTTTACATCATTTATGAGTTTACTTGTTTTTACTTGTTTCTGACATTTATCACTTGTGATATTATTCTTTAATTGATATATATGTTGACCTTCTTTTTGCCGAATCATTATGTTACTCAAAAGCATTGCTTAATTAATCCTATTCTTGTTTGATTTTGAGAATATGTCAAGTTTTTATTTTCATAGTTTTCTTCATGAAGTCAACGGTATTTTTAACTGACTTTTCATTAGTATCACTTGTGATACTCTAATAAAATTACCAAAAGAAGGTTATATTCAGATAAACCAAAAGCATTGTTTACAACTGAATAGAAATTACCATTGTTTACAATTTAAGTAGCAAGAGAAAATTACAATTTAAGTAGCAAAAGAAAATTACTAATTGATGCTTTTGTCTTTTTATTTTCTACAACTTTCTTATTGCCAGCTTTATGAGCATCCCCTACTTTTGTCTTCTTTCCCACTTCATTCTTTTTCAACAACCGTCTTTGCTTTCTTATATGCAGTCTCTGTTGTCAGTTCAACAGTTACTGTTGGTGGTGTTGGTGGTTGTAGATCCTGTTATATCACAGGTGATATCACAGATGTTTCTTCAGTATTTGTTGGTGGTGTTTCTGTTTCTGTTTTTGTTCTTGGTGTGTTTTCTAAGCTTAAACGTCTAGCAGCGGATTTTGTTAATTTGCTTGGTATTGTTAGTGTTTTCGGTGATGATGTTGTTTCTTTGTTCACTTCTTCAACCCCTGCTTTTTTGCTTCTTTTATTCTTGATAGTTCTGAGTTTTATATTCAAATCTGCATAAACTATATACCATGTTAGTGTATGAATAGTTCACTTTTTTTTTAAATATCATACGTGATATATAAACTGAATAAGTATATGTCATCAAATATCACAGGTGATATACTACCAACAAGCAATCATTGCAACTGTTGTATCACAGGTGATATTCTACCAATAAGCAATCATTACACTTGTTGTATCACAGGTGATATACTACAAATAAGCAATCGTTGCAACTGTTGAATCACAGGTGATATACCACTAATAAGCAATTGTTGTAACTGTTGTATCACAGGTGATATACTACCAACAAGCAATCATTGCAACTGTTGTATCACAGGTGATATACTACCAACTAATACTAGAGTCAAATACCGCTATTAAACATATCGAAGCATGCCCAATCTATCCATTATAACATTCTACTGCAAGTATACATACACATTCTACTGAATGTGTATGTAGCACATGTGATATAACACATAAGCTAAATGTTAAATCAAGTACACCGCATACATTCAGGCTTTTATCTGTAACACCCCAACTCGACAAGGGTAGAGATGTCACAATAATGGTTTCATATCAGAACAAACACAAGCATATGACATAAATAATACAATTGAATTTCAAAGGTTACAATGGAAAATCTGAAGATACAAGGTTACAATAAAGATACAATAATTACTAAGTCTGAATATAAGCTCCTCTAGTCATCTGTCTCAAAATAGCTAATAAGGTCTTCTAAGTCCAAGGTACTCTACACTCACACCCAGCTTCCAAACTAAAACCTGCCGCAGGAAAAGAAATGCGGCTGAGCTACGAAAGCTCAGTGAACAGATATAACGATAACAAAGCAGTAATGATGGGATAGTGAAGTAAGTGAAACAATGCAAGGTATAACAAGAGTTAGGAAAGAAAAATAAAGGTTATGCAGGTATATCAGGAATTAAGAAACAGTTACCATAGTAAAGGGAACAGTAATCCCAACCCGAGCCCAAGTCATATCAAGTCAAGTCAAGTATCAAGTCAAGTATCCAGTCAAGTACGTATCCGGAGGGGTGACCTCGAAATACTAAGTACAAGGTTATAAGGTAACAGAAACAGTAATCCACTACGAGCCCAGAAACAGAATCATATCATAATCATGTAACCATATAAGCATATAGAGGGGAGACCTCTCAGTAATCCAGAAAATATGAGGGGAGTCCTCAATCAGTAAATGGAGTGATCAGCTCCCAGTATGTGAAAGACGTGTATCGCACACACCATCAGTCATCAGAAATAACAGAATATAACAGAAACAGAATGCAGAAACAGATCTAGGATGCATCCATACGCCCCAGGTGGCCAAATACCTCCTCTACACACCAAATCAAATCAAGTCAGGGACGGGATAGGACATCACTCTCCTACCCTAGAGTCATGCCATCGGTGCATCAATGACATGGACATGAAACCCTCATGCCTAGTTATGGCTCGTAGTCTCAAACTGTGGGTCAAGTATCAAATGTCCAAGTATCCAGTTCAAATTTCATATCAAGTGGTTCAAGTCAAATTTCCATTTCAATTATATCAGAAGGTCCATATCAAAGGTTCATATCAATAGTTCAGTATCAGATGGTTCAATATCAGATGGTTCAATATCAGAAAGGTCAATATCAGATGGGGTCAATATCAGAAGGTTCAATATTAGAATGGTCAATATCAGAAGGTTCATAATCAAAGTTTCATAGCAACAGTTCATTTAAAAAGGTTTCTATTTAAAAGTCCATTTAAAGCAATCTTTCAAAAATGGTTTTCATAATAAATGATCTTACAAAATAGTTTTCATAAAAATGGTCTTTTAAAACGGTTTTCATAAAGATGGTCTTAAAATAGTGTTCTTAAAAACTTTTAGTAACTTTCATTTAAAAGTAGTATCGCATCTTTTTAAAATAGCTTTTCTCACACATTTTCATATATAATTCAAAAAGGTTTTCACTTCTAGTTACCAAAATCAAATAATCTTTCAAAGTATCAAGTGATTCAAATATTCATGTTACAGGGTGACGAACGAGTCATATCAAGTATCAAGGGAACATGGCAAGGCTCAATTATCAAGGTTCACAAATCAAGGGAAGCATAGCAAAGGCATAGATCAAATAAGAAAGCCCCAAATAAAAAGGCTCAGATCATAATCAAACCAATATAGACAGATGTATGTGAAACATGAAGAACGAATCAAAGTATAAGGGAACATAGCAATGGCTTAGGGAATCCTATAATGAATCAGAAATCCAGAATGTCATGAGAACGAAGGCACCCTTACTGAAAAAGGGTAGAATATCTGTACCTTATACCGTAAGTGAAGATACATCTAGAAATACCAAGATCGGAAACAAACTCCACTTTCAGCGAATCTACACGAACACATGGTCGTCTTACAATTAATATCTTATTTAAATCAGATTTCTCGTTTTAGTCGGCCATCTATTTTTTTTGCAACTTTCCATTTATAGCAAGTTTCCACTTTTAGAAAGTTTCCTTATTTAGCAAGTTTCTATAATTAGCATATTTCCATAATTAGAAAGATTTAAACATTATAATTTAGGTTAAGTCATGAGTTTAATATTATTATGGAAATAGGGTTCATTTTATCAAATTATAATAGTTTAGGGTTAAATATAACAACTTTCCATATTTTAGGGTTTCAAATGTAAATATGCCAAAGTTAAGGTCCAAAATGTAAATATTACAAGTTATTCATTTTAATCCATAAGTTTACCATAATTACAATTCTAATCCTTTAATTTTAACAATTTTACCAATTAAACCCTTTAATTAATCAAATTACAAATTAAACCTTATAATTAATTAAATTACAATTTAATCCTTATAATATCCATATTTACACATTAAGCCTTCAACTATCCAAATTTACACATTACACCTCTTGCATAAATGTTTATACGAAATACCCTCTATTTTACATGATTTACAAAACAAGTCCCTCTCTTTTATAATTTTTCAACTTGAATTTAATAATTAAACAATTTACCATTTAAACCTTTTAATTACAAATTTTACATATAACACCCCCATATTATATTTTTCACGATTTATCCCTGGTCCAAGGTATCTTTCAAAATAACCCCCATGTTTGAATAATTACAAAACACACCCTAGAGTTTTAATTATCCAATCGGTATTACATAAAATCATGTAAACCCTAACCCTAATTTCTCTAATCATTACCAATCATTATTATAACCTTAAAAACACATTTATTACTTCAATCCATCATCAAAAACCAAAACCCTAATTTATACGATTTATATAATATTTTTAACCCTTTTTATTTTTAAATCCGGTTTGAACAAAAATTAACCAAGGGTGATCTAGGCTTCAACAAATATAATGATCATTTTTCCAGAGTCATATGGCACGTATAGAACCCAAATAAAATATGTTTGCAACCCAGAAAAAAATCGTATGACTTATTTTAGGTTTTATTTGCGTTTTTGATATCTATAATTACCACGAATTATTTAACGTGCATGGATCAACATAGCTATTTTTTATGAATCATATGTGATGCAAAGAATACCATAAAAATACCAGATGGGTTTTTATACTATCGAATGAAGGCGTGAGAGTTTTGTACCTCTCGGCTAAATCAAGTCGACACCAACAAAACTCCAACGATCAACCTAGCGATTCCACGACCTCCAAACTATTTTTCTCACCTTCCTTAGACTTGAATGAACACCAAAAAAATATGTGACAGCCTCCAGAAATTCGGATGAATCGAATGGGAGTTTTTGTGTGTGTTTAGGGTTTAATAGAATATGTAAATGGGGAAAATATATAAAACCGTGTTTTAGATGAGGAGGGGGAATAAACTTTCGGCCCAAGAATAGTAGATAAGATCAATTTCTGATTTGGGAGGATTTTCTATTAATTGTGATGTTTATCTCTTTATTTATTTGTTTTTAAATAATTAACAAGAAATAAAATGCATATATATAAGTGTAATTCTGCCAATATAATATTTTTATATGTGACATGTATTTTTGTACATTGTAAAATATTAAAATGTTGCCACAAAAATTACCTTACTTCATATGTGGTTAATTTCCAAAGGTTTGGGATTTATTTGATGTTTTATGTGCTTATTAATCAAATTTTAAAGTTACAGGGGCATTTTGGTCATTTTGCATGTTTTGAAACTTTAGGTATTACATTATCATAGTTAATTCTTCTAAAGGAGACATGCTTATATGTTACAATATACCTTTAATTTTATCAATCTCTGGAGATAGAGTCAAAAATTTGCTTGACGACACAACTGCATTTACAATTTTGTTTAGATAGTAACACAATGTCTGCAATTTTTATGTGTAAAGCTTTATTAACATAAACTAATTGTTTAAAGCTTCTATCGTGTCCAGATGCTCATAAATATCATCTTCTACATTTTTTTCAAAAGCAAAAACTTAATCTCTAATGTATTTTTTTCAAAAGCAAAAAAAATATACTAAAAATCACATCAGATATACTAGCAATATAGTTATTATCACTACAAGTGCTCATTATCACAGGTGATATACTACCAAAAATCAAAGAAAACCACTTCAACTGTTCATCATCACAGATGTTATACTACCAAAAATTGAAGAAAATAACTACAACTGTTTTATCACAGGTGATATACTACCAAAAACTGAAGAAAATCACAACATTCATCACAGGTGATATACCACCAAAAAACGAAGAAAACCACTACCACTGTTCATCATCACAGATGTTATACTACCAAAAATCGAATAAAATAACTACAACTGTTTTATCATAGGTGATATACTACCAAAATCTGAATAAAATCACAACATTCATCAAATTATTATAACAATCCCTCAATAAGCATATAAAATCAACAAAAAGCTGTAAAATCTTAATAAATATCTTATAAAATTCAAATAAGTACATAATCATCACATGCATCACAGTATAACATCAAAAATTAACAAAAAAATACACAAAAATTTTCATAAGTAGAAATAACGTTCATAAATAAGTACAAAATTACTAGAGATACTAATAAAACAACTAAATAATTAGTCGGAAGCATCGTACCTTCATCTCGAGACTCAGTAGGTTCATTTTTAGCCGGTTTTTTGTGTGGATCTGCTTGTGCACTCGATGATCCTTCCATTTTTATTTTATTTTTTATTTTTTATTTTTTATTTTTTATTTTTTTTAACGGTTAAAATGCGGTTTGTTTTTAATTTTTATCGTAGTTTTTTTATTTTGGTTAGAGAGAGAAAGTGAGATTTGTTGATAGGGAATTTGTGGTAAGTGAGAGGTCTGTGGGTGGGGTAAGTTTGCTGAATTGGCAAAAGTGGTCCCTCTGTGTTTTTTATTATTAAATTTTGTCCCTATGATCCAACGGTCAAATCTTGTCCCTTTGTAAGCAGGTTTTTTTTATTTCTAAAATAAAGCGACTCTTGATTATAATAGATCTTGAGGATCTTATACAAAATAATAATAATAATACAAGTTGTATTACTTTGTTATTTTTTTTAATCTAATCACAGTAGAAATAATTTACAAAAGAGTTTAATATAAAGGGTAAGAAGAAGAAAATAAACTTCAATAGTTATAATCAAAGAATGTAAATATTAGATTAGAATCTTAGATAACCAATACACTATAACTTATCAGTTACAATTTTTTTCTTATAATTTAGATAGGTCTATTAATGATAAAATTCTTATATAAGAGTTATCATCAAATATATAACAATAGTATAACAAACGTATAACGAGATAGATTTCAACACAAAACATATAAAAAAAAATATATAAAATAAGATAAAGCATGATCTATGTAATGATTTGTGTTTGATAGGTTAATCAATATTCAAGAATACCAACTGCATACATGCAGATTTGATAAAACTACGTGTGTTTGATAGGGTAGAACACCACCGCTATACATGCGAAATTCTTGTTTTAAATTCAGTTAATTAATTTGTACCATACATAAAACGTTTAAGGATTACCTTGTGAGATCTAAAATTACATTTAGAGCGTGCTGATAACGTGTTGTGAAATACAATGAACAAGAATAAAAAGATGTAAGGAGAAGAGAGTATTATTGATACATCACAATAGGATATAATAGAATGTATTTATAAGGCCAAATAAAAAGATTATGATGAATAGACGTAAACCCATAATATTTTACAATACATGATACTTTATTCATATATCTAACGTAAATAGTCTATTTTAGACCAACAGAAAATGATCAATGTTAAAAGTGTCTTGTGAATGGATATAGATAACACATGTTCACTCTTTACACCCCTAAACTTAGGTTCTATACCATTTCAAGAAACCAGTCTTTCCAATAATCAAAGAAAAACAATGTGTGCAACCTTTTTACAACAACCTGAATAAAACTTTGTTAAAAGCAAAATAAGTAATATGATACTTGCATAAAACATTAGAACTCCTGCTAATTCTTTAGGGGGGCTGCATCCACCAAGAAAATTTATGCCTTAAAGCGTAAAACTTCAGATTTTAAGCATCAATGATTAATTTTAGGGGGTTTAAATGGTAAATATATATATATATATATATATATATATATATATATATATATATATATATATATATATATATATATATATATATATATATATATATATATAATTACCTGACAGGACTCTATTCACAGCCATGTGATAAGTAAAGGACTGAATTTTTGCCATTTACCCAAATGGACATGTTGGTCGCGAAGAATGGGGCGAGACCTGTGACAACCGGTAATTTTGGAATTTATTTGCACACTGCGTTACGATTTAATAAATAACTGAGACCTAGAAAACCAGTTAGATTATATGAGATTTGATCTTGGAATATTATTATTTGGTATATGCATTTGCCCCGTAGAACTTGAGTTAGAACACAACGCGAATCGGCACGAGTCTAAACCTAATAATACGTGAAAGATTTGATTTAAGACGTTTGAACAAAAATAGGCGTATAAATAGTCATTTTTAACGGAAAAACGATTCTAAATTTAATGGCGCAAGTTAGAATAAGTCACGGATTATTTTACTAGCCTAAACGAGCCCGAGAACCTAAATATCAAAAGATTAGCAAAGTTACACCATTAGTCCCTGCACTCGAAATTTTACCCGCGCCCCTCAAGTCTTGGTAATTTACGTTTTTGGCACAAAGCTCCATATATATTCTTCTCATTCACTCTCACCTCACAAAAACCTAACCCTAAAAAAATAGTTACTACCCTCTCCTCTCTTTTGTCCAGCCGCCGCCACCCAAGTAGCCACCACCATCACCGCAAAAAAATACCACCACTCCCATCATTTAAACCTGGTTGTGAAGCCGATTTAATAGCACACGCGCGATGAATCCACTCCACGCGCTACCAACCACCTCACCATCACCACATTGTCGCCGTATAAAGGACTTTGGAAGGGAAAACTTATTTCTTTTGCTGACGTTTGACCCTTCACCAACTTCCTTTCGTGTCTATTTATTCCGTTCGCTATCTATGTCGTGGATTCAATAAGCTCGTGTTTGAGCTTATTTTCGAGCTTACTCCTTCAGCTCATTCGGAAACTCAAGCTTATTTTAAGCTTGGTCACTTTGTTTATTTATTTCCTTGTCGTTGTTTTAGGTTAATAGTTTGTTTTGGAAGTGGATTCGTATTTTTTTTTTACTTGGTTGTGGCTGTGGTCAGTTTGGAGCCGAGACCTTATGGTCTCGGTGGTGTTTGGTTTAATTTATTTCCGTTCTGGCTTGTTTTCATTTGGGGTTCCGTCCGTGAATAGTAGCTTGATATTATTTAGGTCCGATTGGTTGCGTTGGGGTTGGGATTTGGATTGTGTTATGACTCGAGCCGTAGGAATAGAAATTGGCCGAGTGAATTGTGATGATTATTTGGTTGCGGATTTGGACTTGGATTGATATGTGTGATGTTTTGGCCCTAACAAGGATTTGCCGAGACCTTGTGGTCTCGGGAAGAATTGTATGACTATATTGGACTTAATAATTAATTGACTTGGACTATTGATTGACTTGGTTTAATATTTGACATGTTGACTTGGTTGACTCGACTAGTAAGACAAAGGGCATGTTTGTAATGATTTGGGATCGGGTTCAATATTATTGACCCGAGGGGAAATATATATCCGATCGTGACTCAAAATGGAAAGATAACTCATGTGTTTTGACTCATGGTAACTTGGCTTGACCAAATAAAAAGGAAGAAAATATAAATATTGTTAAATTTAAAATTTATAAAGTTTAAATGTTGTTAGATTAATTAGTAACAAAGTAAGATGTAAAAGTATAAGTGAGGTATTTTGGAGATAAAAACTGAACATACGAGGGCTATCGGACTTTTCGAGACATGATTGACCTTAGACACTTATATTTGGACTTGTTAGATTATTCATTTGGTCGTGGATTGGTAAGTCGGAGTACTATGAGATATTTGCAACACCGAACTTAGAATATATATATTTTAACTTGAGATATTATTGGACTTTGGACATTTTGGACTATTGGACACGAAACGAATATAATACATTAGACTCATGATTAATTTAATGTATTCGATTCGCAACGGGTAAACAATGGAAATAATGTCTAACGAACAATAATATTTATAAATTACACGTCATCTAAACTATTTTGGAAATTAATTTTTAATAAAGTCCTTCGACTTGGAAACGTTCAATGAACGAACGAGTCATGGCGAAATTTTACTTTTAAACTATAAAACGAATATGCTTTTATAACTAAATGGCATTATGGGAACGTACCGACGCTTACCAATCTATTCATCACATCTGGTGTGCTTGCTAATTGTTATCATTTTAGTTTCTCTCCGTCGTCTCTCCTTGACTCGAGTTCTCGTCAACACTCTCCACGTCAAATTCTGTTGTCTTGTTCCTTTTGGCGTGTGTACTCTTGAGTCAGTATTTCCCTCCCGTTACACGAATGATGATACCAAACTCTAATAAACAGATAAAACAAGATTAACTTGGAAACGAAACTGGGAATGGGAATATTTAATCTTTGGGAACTTTTACGCCTTAGGTTATATTATGGAAACGAGTCTTTATATTATTAGGTCGTGCCGAGTCCGTTGTGCCGTAACACAGTTAGCTAGTTGTGCTGTGCTATTGTTTGGTTTACTGTGCTGCTCTACCTCCCTGATATTGTTATGATATTGCATTGCTGTGGCTAAGGTGAGTTTCATAGCCCCACTTTTACTCAATACTGTATTTGAAACTTGGGGTGAGAAAACATGCTCAACCGTTTTATTTGGACCTAACTGTTACTTTTTGGTTTGCTATAACTCGTTAACTGGATAAGGTTAAATATATACTACAAATATTTGTCTTAGACCAGTGTAGCAAATAACCTGTTTAGATTTGCTATAACCCGTTTACAGGCTAAGGTCAGATATACCTAGGGCCCTACTGTTACTATCACTATGAGAGAGGACTACTGTGACCTATCATAATGATATAGGTTTACTTGTGTTTATTATTATTCGTGGATTTAGGAGACTTATATTTAACTTAGTCCAGTGTAGCAAATTACCTACCTTGGTCCAATATTATACTTACTGTTTAGGCCTATTAACTCACCAGCGTGAACCCTTTTAGCATGTTTTCTCAGGGAATTAATGTTGATTATCTTGGAGAACATCTTGTTTGGAGGCTTGGCAAATGGGCATGGTTGAAGGATCAATTGGGACTCTAATAAACTTTGTGGGACCTACTGTTATGTTTTATTTTGGGCTTACTTACGTACTTTTGGAATAAATGTAAACTTTAAATACTTGGTTTGAAATGTTTTATTTAACGGATAACGTATTTCCGTTTTTCTTATGCTTGTGTTGTGTACCAATCCCCATAGCATCCCGAAGCTTTGTAAAGTCTTCCGCTGTACTAAATTTTGGGGTGTTACAAGACCAACCAAAGGTGTGTTTGGCAAAAATTGCTGGTGCTGGTGCTGGTGCTGTTGCTGGTGCTGGTGCTGGTGCTGGTGCTGGTGCTGGTGCTGGTGCTGGTGCTGATGCTGGTGCTGGTGCTGAAAAATATTAAAAATGTAACTTTTCTTTTGTGGTATTGTTTGACAAACTAGCTATAATTGTTGATTAAAAGTGTAAAATAACGTAATTGGACATACAAATATTGATATAAATCATAAATATGTAGTATTGCATGAAAATCCATGTAAAAATACAAACAACGTTAAAATGATGTTAAATTATAATCCACGATGTGCATTCCATATTAAAGTAGCAATATCGTTACGTATCTGCTTCATCTCGTTAGATGCTCTTTCAGAATTGTTTTCATTGTTCGTTTCATGACTATGAACATCGTGAAGTTCGTCTCGTGGTATATCATTAAACACAGTAACTAAGCATGACGGTCATCTTCATTGATGAATATACACGAGTGATTGAACGTGTTTAAAATATATATATATATGTGATACTTTTTTGCGAGAACCATCTTATCTGCGAGAACTGACAGAACCACAAAAAACATACATGCATGCCTTCAATAATTGTATTTTTGCACATATGTTCTAAAAACAACATATATGTTTTTTAAAAAACATGGTTGTTCTAAAGAATTTGATAAGAAATTGGAAATACAAAATTTTTCTTTGAAGGTGTGCATGTATGTTCTTATAAGGCGTGCAATGACAATATTGCGGCCGTGTGTAAGGTTTTTGTGAAAAAAGAGGATGAGTTCATGATGATATTGAAGAACATAGGTGGATACTTACGATTATTGATGATTTGTATGTATTTTTATTTTATTTTAAAAGGCGTGCATGTATGTTTTTGGTGGTTCTGTCAGTTCTCGCAGATAAGATGGTTCTCGCAAGAAAGTCTCCCATATATATATATATATATATATATATATATATATATATATATATATATATATATATATATATATATGTATATCCATTTGCGTTAAGTTCAATTTTTAACAATTTTAGCGACTAAAATTTATGAACATAGAATATATATAAATTGAGATAATGAGTTTATAGCTGCTCAAAGAGCATTCATTAGTAAAACTTGAACTAATAATCGTATTCGATTACTAATTCATTAGTAAAACTTGAATTAGCGACTAAAATTTATTAAGTTCTATTTCAAACCTACTCAATTTAGTGAATTACTAATCGTATTCGATAACTTAATTTTTTCTCAAAGTATAAAAAGACAAAAAAAAAAAATGTCGATATACATAATTAAACAACCCAACGTGACCTATTATTAAATACAGAAATATACATAATTAAACATCATGTCTTTTTGGAAGGTTAATAAGGTAATTATACAAAAAATAATATCTAGCCTTTTCTCAAAAGTTGGTTGGATCAACTTATAATTTTAGAGATTATTTTTTCTATAATCTTTATTAATTTTTGCAGCCAAACGATACTACTTTTTGGACAATAGATTATTTTGTGAAAAAAAAAAAACTGTAGCCCCCATAATCTCCCAATAATCTGTGTTACCAAACACAGCCAAATCAACACGTGTCAGCTTCTTAAAAAAACAACAACCAAAAAAAAAAAAAAAAGCCAATACATGTCACAGGTCGCGATACATAATACCAAACCAAATTTCGCTACCAAAAACAAAAAACTAAACCCTACTTGTCCATGTCAAAGGTCGCGTAAAATAAATTCGAGACCAAAACCCACGTACGGGACCAACAAGGAAAAAACAAACATTGGGAATATGAGAAATCTTTACGAATGACTGGAAATTATCTTTGATCGACATACCATGCCAATTTGATTATAATAAGCATGCGATCAGATTTGTTTATCACAAACAAACTATTATTTTCCAAACTTGTTTATTGTATTTCGAAGGTAGTGGTGACGGTTTGTTGTTGGAGTTGGTTGTCGGGCGACGGTTTTGTGGTGACACTGTGGTGGTGACAGTTATTGTGGTGACGGTTATTGTGGTGACGCTGTGGTGGTGACGGTTATTGTGGTGACGGTTATTGTGGTGGTTATTCTGGTGACGCTGTGTTTGGTCCCGTATTATGTATCGCGACCTGTGACATGGATTGACCTTTATTTATTTTTATTATTATTTTAATAAAAAAAAAAACTTGGTTTTTGTTTTCTTAAGAAGGTGACACGTGTTGATTTGGTTGGTCTCGCCCCATTCTTCGCGACCAACATGTCCATTTGGGTAAATGGCAAAAAGTCAATCATCTGCTTATCACATGAATGTGACAGTCCTGTCAGGTAATTTTCGCTATATTTTTTTACTAGCTCTATCAACAAAATACACTAAAAACAATTCTTTTTGAAAAGGCCCGCCCCTGCCCTATAGATCATTCGTCAATGTCAATACCTTTAGAAAAGATCAAGTAATTTTGAATTTACTAAATTAATTGTTCACTTCTAATTTCAGCCAACCAGAAAACTTTAAATATGATAAAGATGAAATCATATTGATTAATTGTCTATTTTCTTAGACTGCGTGATTCATGTTTGAGGAAGAGAAAATAAACTGTGTGGGTGATTCATATTGATTAAATCCGACCGGAATCGACCCAAATCGATTAAGATTATAACATGAACCGAACACTGAACCGAGTAAAGCCTATCGAAACCGAAACCGAACAGAATAAGGTCGGGTCGGTTCGGTTCGGGTCAGGTCAGTTAGCTGGTTCAAACCGAATATGTGTATTTTGACTCGAACCAAACCGAACCCAGTAAAACCGAAATAATTATACAAAACCGAAAGAACTAAATAAGGTCGGTTTGGTTCGGTTCGGCCCGGTTTTGGCTAGTTTGTCGGTTCGATTCGGTTTTCGGGTGATTTTGCTGGCCCCTAGTATATGGTAAGTGCAAAAGAAGGCGAATGAGTAATGTGTTTACATGTTCATTATGATTGTCTTTATTTTGCAGTTATGTTGGAAAATTTAGTGCACTTGAAGGATTAATTCATACTTGTTAATGGGTTTGGAGGTACGGAGTGTACACCCATTTGGTCACTGAATCCCTTGACTCAAAAGTGGTTATGACAAAGTACTGCTTGTTCAAAGTACTGCTTGTTCAAAGTACTGCTTGTTCAAAGTACTGCTTGTTCAAGGTACTGTTAGCTTGTTCAAGGTACTGTTAGCTTAGTAAAGGTACTGCTAAGTATAAATGACAATGCTGCTGATGCAGTTGATTCTGCCGATAGCATTGTCATTCCTGCTGATAGCATTATCTGTTTCTGCTGATAGCTTTATTGCTGCTGATACAGAACAACTCTGCTGATAGTGTATCAATTCTGCTGATAGTGTTATTATTCCTGCTGATGGTACAATAACTCTGCTGCTGAACTGATGGACTCTGCTGATGGGCAATAGACTCTGCTGCTAGGCATCAGACTCTGCTGATGGTTATAACCACCGACTCCTACTATTATGGAATCTATTATGGATAATTAATGGGCCGTTAATTATACATAATTCCATGGGCTAGGGTTTTGAGTAAACTCTATTATAAATAGAGATCATCACATGGCATGAAGAAAATGACACAAAACCCTAAACACTAAATACGATCGGTTCTTGTTCTGTGCCTAGAACAAGAGCTTCACTTGGTTTTATCCCATAGAGATATTCGTGCAACCCAGGCATAGGGTCGAATAGTTTCTATTGGAAAGTGATACCACGACTTCAAGTGAATATCCGGTACCCTTGATTGATTATCATTACCCTGTTTGGGTGCACTACAACACACACATAAATCAACAATCAATAGAAACTATACTGAGATAATCAATGGCTGCTGCTATGAGACAAATAGCTGCTAACTTTTCTAAGCTAGAAAAGTTTGAAGGTGTGGATTTCAGACGATGGCAGAAGAAGATGAAGTTCTTGTTGACTAGCATGAATGTGGCGTATGTTCTTACCACTCCGATTCCTGAGGATCATGGAGACAATGCTACCATGGAACAGATGAGGGCCAGAAGCAAGTGGGAGAACGATGACTATGTCTGCAGAGGTTTAATCCTCAATGGTATTTCTGATACTCTATTTGATATCTATCAAAACGTTGAATCTTCTCAAGAACTATGGGATTCTCTGGAAGCCAAATACATGGCTGAGGATGCATCAAGTAAGAAGTTTCTTGTAAGTAATTTTAACAATTACAAAATGGTCGATTCTAGACCGGTCATGGACCAATACAATGAACTTCTTAGTATACTTGGTCGTTTCACTCAACACAAGATGAACATGGATGAGGCTATTCAAGTCTCTTGTATCATCGATAAGCTACCTCCTTCTTGGAAAGATTTCAAGCACATGCTTAAGCATAAGAAGGAGGAGTTAACTCTTACTGAGTTGGGCAGTCATTTGCGCATTGAGGAATCACTCAAGGTGCATGAAAGTGACAAGCCAAAGAGCAGCACTGCTGCTGGTCCATCAGTAGTCAATATGGTGGAGCATAACAACTCCTCCAGGAACAATGACAACAAGGGCAAGCGTAAACATCAGGATAATACCAAACCTGATCCTAACAAGAAGTCAAAGGCTACTTGTTGGAAGTGTGGTAAAACTGGACACTTCAGGAAGGATTGCAAAGGTGGTAAAATTGGCAATAAAGCCAATGGTTCAGGCACAAGTGGACCTGGGAATGGTAACTCCAATTCCCTGAAAGGTCAGAATATATTTAATAAGTCTTTTTGGATTTATTATGTTACATATATATCTGAATTGTTCTTTGTGCAGGATGATGATGTGGCTTGGTGGGTTGACTCTGGAGCAACAGTCCATGTGTGTAAAGATAGTAGCTGGTTCAAGACCTACGAGTCAATGAATGATGGTTCTATTCTTCATATGGGAAATGAGTCAACAGCCCTGGTGCATGGAAGAGGAAGTGTTGAGTTGAAGTTTAGTTCTGGAAAGATTATTACTTTGTTGAATGTTTTACATGTTCCTGATATTAGAAAAAACTTGGTTTCTAGTGGTATTTTAAATAATTGTGGTTACAAACAAGTTATTGAATCTGATAAATTTGTTTTGTCTAAAAATGGTGTATTTATTGGATTTGGTTATTTATGTAATCACATGTTTAGACTTAATATTGTTCATGATGTGATTGATTCTGTTTGTATGTTGTAATCTAAACAATATGATTCAACCCTTTGGCATGCTAGACTTGGCCATGTACACTTTAAACGTATGCAAGATATGTCTAAGGATGGGTTAATCCCAGCATTTGACATGGACACTAAAAAGTGTAACACTTGTATGATGAACAAGATAACTAAGAAACCATTTAAAGATGTAAAACGTGAAACTAATGTGTTGGAATTAATACATAGTGATTTATGTGATTTGCATGCTACTCCCTCCTTGGGGAATAAGAAATACTTTGTTACTTTTATTGATGATGCTTCTAGGTATTGTTATGTTTATCTTTTACATACTAAGGATGAAGCATTAGATAAATTTAAAGTATTTAAGTCTGAAGTTGAATTGCAACAAGAGTCACTAATCAAAAGGTTAAGGACCGATAGGGGAGGTGAGTACATGGATACTGTAAGATCCTACGAAAAACCCTTGTAATCAATCTTAATAATTAATAATACTCTCGTATTACTGTTACTAAAGCCCATTTTTGCTAGAAATTTAAACTTTTCATTATTGTTATTAATAGCAATGCATTCTATATATATATATACATATTGAACACACCGAAACTCGAGATAATATCTCCGACGCAACAACACATTCTCACAACGACAAGTGATCATATTCATCTATTTATTTTGCTACACTTAACCAAAGTTAATATCACTCAATTATACTTAACTAAAATACAAACACTAATATTAACTTAACTTTAAAACCGGTTGGACCTTACTGTTCGGCCCATCAATCCCATTCAACCCAACTGGATTTCACAGCCCACCACACAACCCAAAACTCGCCTAGCCATCTAACGGACTACACAAGCCCAATCATCACAACACTCATTTTATTTGCTTCCTCTTTAGATCCGATCGATACACTTCTCAAAAAGAAAACCACATGCAATGTTAAATATCGAACTAAAACTTCACATATTTGTACACATTCAAATGCATTACCCAACTAACTACCATAATTCAAGGACACCACTAGAAATACCAAGTGTTCGCATGGTAACGAAGCCTAGTTTAAATGTCCTATGATCGACTCGAAATTATAAAAGTAAGTCACGAAACACAACCGAATTACACTCTACCTAATCATATGATCTCCCAACTATATTAACAACTAAAATTGATACTCCAAAATGAAAGATGAACCAAAAACACAACCTATGGCTCGATAAACTCAACCTTGGCCAATGTTGATGAAAACCGAATATAACACAAAACCAAAACCCACCTATTATGAATTCCAAGTATTACTGCAACCTCAAATAACATTGTACGAGTAGAACAAGAAACTAGAAATAAATTGTGACTCTCTAGTCCAAGCGATGGACACATGTTAAACCTCAAACCCAATAAGAGAAACATACAAGAACTAAAATCCAAACTCTCATCTACCAAAACTCCTTCACACACACATTTGGGCAGCAAAGACACACAAGTGTCCCATAGACACAGTACATTCAATCATTTGGTCAATAAGTCAATGCAAGTAGAAGATATTTTGCTTATAAAAACCTTTCATTCGATCCACTTTCTTTCCTATCACCTATCACCTCCTATCACAATCACAACATTCTCTAAAAAGTCAAGTAAACTTCCTGTCGTGAGGTTTGGAAGCAAAGTTAGTAAGAACAAAGTCGTATAAAGTCTTTTCGAAGCTCACTGTTCTTCTTGTGTCTCCTTCGAACAACCACCATTCCCTCGCCACCTTTCCTAAAGCCTTGTAAGTATCTTGTAACTTTCTGTTTCTTATTCCATAACCACGCTCCATCCATGCACGTCTCATATTTTTATCGAGGGTATCATGCATGCTTTAACTTTCACTTGAAGGCATAACATATATACTTAGTTGAACTCACCACATATATCGTACGAGGCCACATTAACATAATGTGGAAATGACAATCCATGCATTATTTTCTTATTTCATTCAATCATACATAGTGTCACGTATTCGCATGCACTAGCTCATGTCACCCCCTTAAGGTGACGAGCCTTCACCTTGGAAAGCATTAGAAGCCACCTCTCACCCTACACTCACAGTTAAATAGTTCATCTCAATACATTATAGAATTTGTAAAGACTTTCATCTCACACGTATACAATATAGGAGAAGAATACTTAGTAAATATTTAAAGGATTTTGTAGACTAATCGACCCAAACCACCAAGAACACGAACCTTTTAATTCGAATCCACGAACATAACCTCTATATATTTTTACCCCACTCGACAATACACCTGAGAAACAACATTTTTCATGTTCTAAGATCCCCCTCATAACCTCATCTCGACACCTAAAATAAATCATTTCGAGTGATACTCGACTAGTGTAATAACACTTAGAAAATTCAAAGACTTTATAAAATGAAACATAGTCACGTTGCCTAGGAAACAAGACTATAAACCACGATTCGGATAAATAGCCATGCCCCATTTTTATATGACTTCAAAGACCTCCCAACTAGCTACCAACTTCGCTTGAAAATCACTTAAAAATAGTCGAGTTACAACTATGTAAAAACAGCCAAGCTAGTCGAAGAACATTATATCTTTTTCAGAAAATATAAACCCAAAAACCAAATTCGGAAATGGGCTAAACTAAAGCCCATTAAGCATCGGTGTTAAAACAGTCCAATACCCCCCTATGAAACATTTTTAGAATCAGAAAATTAACCCAAGTCTAAGCCCAAAACTATTTTCACACCCTCGCCTCTAAATTTATTAACGGGCCTTAAATAGCTTCGTTAATCGGCCCATTAATATAAAAATAAGCTCGTTCCTGGAATAAGCACTTGAAATAAGTTAAAATAAACTTAATAAGGTTATAGAAATTTTCAGAATATTTTTCCCGTCATTTTTATGCAAAAAAGACTAAAAATGTAACGCGACTTAACCGAAAAGGACTAAAACTGCCAAACCGAGAAACTTATGGACTGAAGCTGTGAAAACAGTTTGTAGAGGACTTAATTTGACATACCATTGAACTTCAAGCCTTAAATGGACATCTGGACAATTATTAGACTATTATTGGACTACGGACTGAACAAGGACTAACGACGTAACGCAAACCACGGTTAGGGTAGAAAACGTAAAATCTGGAAAGAACAAGAACCAACTGTTATAACTTATCATTCTTATCTTCTTTTTTCATTTTTGCACCATATCTTTACTTCATATGCATATTCGCATTCTAGTTGCATATTAGTTATTAGCGTTAGGAATATTTCATATAAATTCATTTACTCTTTGAAGACATGATCTTACGAGAGCACGAGCACCATAATCATATAACACCTTCACTCTCAACGATTAGATCGTTGTATATCATCATCCACCATTCATACACACACATCACTAGAAATTAGTCAGATTCTCAGTTATTTATATATTTACCAGGTTCTATATCGAAGTTGTTATAATCACCTCTGAATTTATTTTCATCATCACCAGTAACGCTTAAGGTGAGTCATGGCCTCACTTTTAAACTCTTTATACTTTTTAAACTCCGTGAGGGGGATACCTGCTATAAACAAATCACAAGTATTTTCTGTATGCTACCTGACTTGATATATGCCTAAGTACACCATATTGCCATAAGACCCTTTATCATGAGCCATTAATCACTGCGGTGAACGCGAATATAATGAATAGATCTATTAGAGGTTGACGACCTATCCCACTAATACTGTGACGGAATGCTTTTTGCTAGTCGTATTAGTCGCGATGCATTATATTTGAGAGAAATAGGAATTGGCAAAATCACCTATTACACGAGGTCAAAACTTTCATCATTAATTTGGTGGACACCTCCGTTTATGCGGTACTTTGTTAACGTTTGCGTGTCATGAGACTTAGGGCAATATATGAACTGCGATATCAATTTCTAAACTGATTGTACCTCCAATACAATCTTACTTGTGAATCGAACTGATATTTAAATTTCAAACTCCATGATTTCACTCAACATTTTGTTGACTTTTAAGCATGTATCTCAGGGAACTAAAAAGGAGCAAGGCAAGGCATGGAGCAGACGCACCCTATCTTAAATAAATGGTGTAAAATAAAGTTGTAATTCAGTTAAATTGATGTTTCTTTGGAGAAACCTTAGTACTCTGATGTAACGCTTTGTAACTGAATTTGTATTATGGACCTTTGTAAATTAAAAATGCCGTCTCAGGCTGTTTTTCTATGATTTTGTTTTCGATCCTCACAGTAACACCCAAATAAATCTTCCGCTGCCACAAACCAAATTTGGGGGTGTTACAGATTGGCATCAGAGCTTTGGTTATAGAGAACCAAATGTTTTCAAACATTGGACTATAACTACATTTTTTCAAACAAATTAATTATACACCATGTTACCTTAAACCCTCCATGCCTGCTTGCTGCCGCAATCGGTACGTTATACATTAGAATTATCTGATGGAAGTTTTTGCATACTTGATAGCTACTACACACAACTAGATCATTTCATGCTTATATCACACCACTTGATGTTAGTAATTACTTATTTTGACCATATATGGATTATTACAGTACAATGTCATTCATCACCCACTTTAGTGTATCATCGGAGCCGGACTCCGAGGGATCGCTAGCATCAGTCACGTCCCCCGTACTTCCCGATATTGTAGCATCAGAGATCGTGCCTGACGCGATTGAGCCCTTTGTAGAGGGTGGAGCCGCCGCCGTACCTTTATTAGAGGACCCTCATGTGCCAGCTTTGCCAGCACCTACGCTACCACCACATTTTGTTTACGACACCTACTCTCCTTTCTATATACCACCTCTGACGACTTGTACTATGAGAGTCAGCAATGGCTCCCTGCTGATGACTTACCCGAGCCCCATCATGTTGCACCACCATTACTACCTGACCATGTGCTTGACATACACACCCAGACATATCCACTACCACCTCGACAGCGGGATCCGATTCCTGCAGAGGATATTCCTTCATCGAGTAGACCTCGCATATCAGAGCAGATACACCCATCATCACCATCACTGCCTTACCCTCCTGGTTTCACTCCCCCAGCTCAGACCCGTGATGCTTGGGAAGGATTTAGACCAGTAGTCACCCACACCCTTATACCATCTACAGTAGTGACACGACTCGAGAGTCACGGAGAGCAGGTCGATTCACTTCTTCGGATGATAGACCATGTACCATTGGATTCCCCGGGTACTATCACTGACACTCTGCATAGGTTGGCTTCCAACAGAGCAGTGGTACAGCAGTGCTTGAGACAGATGCAGACAGACTTGGCAGATACCCGTTCCCATGCGATATCCATACGCAGAGAGGGACAGGACTTAGCTTGGGAGGCTCACCTTGCACAGCGTAGAGCCGACGCACTGGAGAGACTCATGGGAGACATACAGATGGAGCATCAGGCTGAGATACAGAGACTCAGAGACCAGATCTCAGAGCTCACGAGGCGTACGGATAGACCTGATCAGTAGACATAGTTAGCATGTTGTATAGTTTGAGACATTTTAGTCTGCCGCATGTGGCAATTAATAAAGACTCTTGTATCGTTTTGTTGTATAACTCAACTGATCAAGTTATTAATGTTGTAATGTTGGTAGTGATGTACTATATATCTGTTAACTTATGTATTATGGTTGTTCGTATGTATTGTAATTGTATCCAGACATGTCGTGATGTTATCTGTTATTATTATGATTCTCTGATTGTGTAAATATTGTAAAAACCTGAACACATATAATATGGTGATATGAAGAGGAAATTGATGAACTTCAGTTGTATGATTAAATCAATTGTTCCTTAAAAATCTCATATCCGTAAATGAATAAAATAAAGAGGCATGGTAATTATGGAGAAATATTCAATTTAACCACCATTTCACACCATGATTACATTGTGCATATACTCAGCTATTCTATCCAAAATTCTAAATCTGTATTCTTATGACATTAATAGAAAATGGCACATAGCGACAACGAAACTACCAATCAAACCGTAACACTGACGCTTGAGGAGGTTCGAAGAATGATTGATGAAGGCATCGCCGCAGCACGCGAGGTCGATGCAGCAAACCGCTCAAGCAATACTATGGGAGCAACAAATGAAAGTGAGGCATCTACACCACGTAAATGTACTTACAAGGAATTCGTGAGTTGTCAACCCACCACCTACAGAGGCGTAGAAGGAGTGACGGAACTAGCACAGTGGTTTGAATGCATGGAAACGGTATTCATGAGAAGCAACTGTGCAGAAGATAACAAGGTCACTTTTGCCACTGGAACTTTGAGGGGAAATGCATTATCTTGGTGGAATGCTACTGTCAAAATAATGGGTACTGAAGCAGCATTTCAAATCTCATGGACCGAACTGAAGAATAAAATGCTGAAAAAGTACTGTCCCCGTACCGAGGTCAGAAAGCTTGAAGACGAATTTCACCAGCTAGTGGTGAAAAACAATGATGTCAGTGCGTACAACCGAAAATTTCAAGAGTTATCTCTTTTGTGTCCACACATGGTACCTGACTTGGAAAAGACATTAGAGAAATATGTGGAAGGACTACCTTCAAGCATTAAGGGAGACGTCACCGCATCACACCCACAAACCCTCGAAGCCGCGTTCGTATTTGCTCAGCGGATGATGAGTCGAGTACTTAAACGAGGTTCTAACTCCACAGTCAGTGGACAAAAGAGAAACCATGATAACCATGACAGCAACAACCGGAACAGCAACAGTTATTACAATCACAGCAGGAACTACCGCAACAATGATCGGAGCAATCGCAACAGAGACTACCAGCAAAGCAGAAACGATAGACATCAGCAACAAAACCGCAGACAAGAAGCCGCTAGGGCTTATGTGGCTACACCTGCCGAAGGAAAAATGTATGCTGGGACAAAACCCCAGTGTAACAAGTGTAAGATGCATCATACAGGACCCTGTACCGCCATCTGCGGTAACTGTAGGAAAATAGGTCATGTGACCCGAGATTGCAGAGCCACGGGAGCGAATGCGCAACCAGTAGCAGTAAAGTGCCACGGTTGTGGTGAAGCAGGTCATTATAAAAGTCACTGCCCCAAGAACGTCAATCAGGTTGCCCGAGGAAGAGCTTACGTACTCGGAGATGGAAACGTACCACAGAACCCCAACGTCACCACGGGTACTTTCTTACTGAATCAACATAGTGCTAAAATATTATTTGATTCTGGAGCCGATAGAAGCTTTGTATCTACTTCATTTGCTTTATTGCTTAATATAGCGCCTGTAGAATTAGATACCTCGTATGAAATTGAGGTAGCCGACGGAAAATTGTTAAACACCAACATCGTACTCAAAAACTGCACCTTAACCCTCCAAAACAAATCATTTCCAATCGATCTCATGCCCATCCAACTTGGAAGCTTTGACGCAATTGTGGGCATGGATTGGTTATCCAAACATTGTGCCCGAATCATCTGCAACGAAAAAGTTATCCAAATCCCCATAGACAATGAAACGCTCAGCGTTCGTTGTGACCACTACAAAACCCAACTCAATATCATCTCGTACATCAAAACGGTGAAATACATAAACAAAGGATGTCACGCATTTTTGGTCCAAGTAACGGAAGATAAATCGAAAGAAAAAGAAAAACGACTGGAAGAAGTGCCAGTTGTAAATGAGTTTGCAGAAGTATTCCCTGAAGACTTGCCAGGTATTCCACCCATCCGGCAAGTAGAATTTCGAATCGATTTAGTGCCTGGAGCAGCACCCGTTGCAAAAGCACCATATCGATTAGCCCCTTCCGAAATGAAAGAATTATCTGAGCAGTTGAAAGAACTGTCAGATAAAGGATTCATCCAACCCAGCTCATCACCTTGGGGAGCACCAGTCCTGTTTGTCAAAAAGAAAGACGGAACATTCCGAATGTGCATCGATTATAGAGAGTTGAACAAACTCACAGTGAAAAATCGATACCCATTACCAAGAATCGACGATCTATTTGACCAACTACAAGGATCGAGTGTTTACTCGAAAATCGATCTAAGATCCGGATACCACCAATTAAGGGTCAGAGAAGAAGACGTTCCCAAAACAGCCTTTCGAATACGATACGGACATTACGAATTCCGCGTAATGCCATTTGGTCTTACCAACGCACCGGCAATGTTCATGGATCTAATGAACCGCGTATGTAAGCCATATCTGGACAAGTTCGTAATCGTATTCATCGACGACATTTTGATCTACTCACGTAACAAACAAGAGCATGCGGGACATTTGAGAACCATTTTGGGTGTACTCAAACAAGAAAAACTGTATGCGAAATTCTCCAAATGTGATTTTTGGATCTCCACCGTTCAATTCTTAGGTCACATCATCAACAGTCAAGGTATTCACGTTGACCCCGCCAAGATCGAAGCAGTCAAAGTTTGGGCTTCGCCCACCACTCCAACTGAGATTCGACAATTTTTAGGACTCGCTGGTTACTATCGAAGGTTTATAGAAGGTTTTTCCAAAATCGCAAAACCTTTGACAGAACTCACCCAGAAAAACAAGAAATATATCTGGGGAGAGAAACAAGAATCAGCATTTCAACTCCTAAAACAAAAACTCTGTGAAGCACCAATTCTAGCGTTACCAGACGGGATCGACGACTTTGTAGTATATTGTGACGCATCACATCATGGTTTAGGCGCGGTACTAATGCAAAGGAACAAAGTCATAGCTTACGCGTCTCGACAACTCAAGAAAAATGAGGAAAACTATACCACTCATGATCTGGAATTAGGAGCAGTAGTATTCGCTCTTAAAATGTGGAGACATTACCTATATGGTACAAAGTGTACGGTATTCACCGATCACAAAAGTCTTCAACACATACTAGATCAGAAGGAGCTGAACATGAGACAGCGCCGATGGTTGGAACTACTCAACGACTACGATTGTGAAATTCGCTACCACCCAGGTAAAGCGAATTTCATGGCTGACGCATTGAGCAGAAAAGAGAGAATCAAACCTCTTAGAGTTCGATCGTTAGAAATGACAATTTATTCACCACTCCCATCTCAAATTCTCATAGCCCAATCGGAAGCTCTTCAGGAAGAAAATCGAGCTCATGAGAAAATTAAGGGCATGCTAGAAAGCGAGAATGGATTCATACGAAGAGCCGATGGAATGTTATGCTTCAAGAAAAGATGCTGGATTCCTCTCTATGGAGGAATTCGAGATTTTATCATGCATGAATCTCACAAGTCTAAATATTCCATTCATCCCGGATCCACCAAAATGTACCAAGACCTCAAACAACTTTACTGGTGGCCAAACATGAAAGCCGACATTGCAACATATGTTGGGAAGTGTTTGACTTGTTCAAGGGTTAAAGCCGAAAGTCAAAAACCATCTGGACTACTTGTACAACCTGAGATACCAGTTTGGAAATGGAAACGAATCACTATGGATTTTATTACCAAGTTACCAAAAACGTCGACCGGATATGACACCATTTGGGTTATCATCGACCGCTTAACCAAATCAGCTCATTTTCTGCCTATCAAAGAAACTGACGAGTTGGACACACTCGCTCAGTTATACTTCAAAGAAATTATAATCCGACATGGAGTCCCAGTCTCTATCATTTCAGACAGAGACAGTCGATTCACTTCAGAATTTTGGCAATCTTTACAGAAAGCCCTCGGTACTCAATTGGACATGAGCACCGCCTATCATCCTCAAACTGATGGACAAAGTGAAAGGACAATCCAAACCTTAGAAGATATGCTTAGAGCATGTGTGATTGACTTCGGAAAAGGTTGGGACAAACACTTACCATTGGTTGAATTCTCGTACAACAATAGTTACCAAGCTAGCCTGAAGGCTGCACCTTTTGAAGCACTTTACGGAAGAAAGTGCAGATCACCCATCTGCTGGACGGAAGTTGGTGACATGCAGCTTACCGGACCAGAACTAATCCACGATACCACAGAGAAAATATTCAAAATCAAACATCGTATCCAAGCCGCTCGTGACAGACAAAAGAGTTATGCAGACGTGAGAAGGAAGACCATGGAGTTTGAAGTAGGAGATAGAGTTATGCTAAAAGTTTCGCCCTGGAAGGGAATGATACGCTTCGGAAAGCGTGGAAAACTCAACCCAAGGTACATTGGACCATTTAAAATCCTCGAGAGGATTGGCCTAGTTGCCTATAAGTTAGAACTCCCGGAAGAACTCAGTAGGATACAACCTACCTTCCACGTATCCCAACTTAAGAAATGCCTATCGGACGAGACTCTCGTCATTCCGCTGAAAGAGATCAAACTAGATGACAAACTTGTATTCACAGAGGAACCCATAGAAATAATGGATAGAGAGGTTAAGCAGCTCAAGCAAAGCCGTATTCCCATTTTGAAAGTGAAATGGGACTCTAAGAGAGGACCAACGTACACATGGGAACGCGAAGATCAAATTCGTGAAAAATATCCACATCTATTCCCGTAAACCACTCTTAGTAGCCATCTTAGACTTGAATTCCGGGACGGAATTCGAATGAGGGAGGAGTACTGTAAGATCCTACGAAAAACCCTTGTAATCAATCTTAATAATTAATAATAATCTCGTATTACCGTTACTAAAGCCCATTTTTGCTAGAAATTTAAACTTTTCATTATTGTTATTAATAGCAATGCATTCTATATATATATACATATTGAACACACCGAAACTCGAGATAATATCTCCGACGCAACAACACATTCTCACAACGACAAGTGATCATATTCATCTATTTATTTCGCTACACTTAACCAAAGTTAATATCACTCAATTATACTTAACTAAAATACAAACACTAATATTAACTTAACTTTAAAACCGGTTGGACCTTACTGTTCGGCCCATCAATCCCATTCAACCCAACTGAATTTCACAGCCCACCACACAACCCAAAACTCGCCTAGCCATCTAACGGACTACACAAGCCCAATCATCACAACACTCATTTTATTTGCTTCCTCTTTAGATCCGATCGATACACTTCTCAAAAAGAAAACCACATGCAATGTTAAATATCGAACTAAAACTTCACATATTTGTACACATTCAAATGCATTACCCAACTAACTACCATAATTCAAGGACACCACTAGAAATACCAAGTGTTCGCATGGTAACGAAGCCTAGTTTAAATGTCCTATGATCGACTCAAAATTATAAAAGTAAGTCACGAAACACAACCGAATTACACTCTACCTAATCATATGATCTCCCAACTATATTACCAACTAAAATTGATACTCCAAAATGAAAGATGAACCAAAAACACAACCTATGGCTCGATAAACTCAACCTTGGCCAATGTTGATGAAAACCGAATATAACACAAAACCAAAACCCACCTATTATGAATTCCAAGTATTACTGCAACCTCAAATAACATTGTACGAGTAGAACAAGAAACTAGAAATAAATTGTGACTCTCTAGTCCAAGCGATGGACACATGTTAAACCTCAAACCCAATAAGAGAAACATACAAGAACTAAAAGCCAAACTCTCATCTACCAAAACTCCTTCACACACACATTTGGGCAGCAAAGACACACAAGTGTCCCATAGACACAGTACATTCAATCATTTGGTCAATAAGTCAATGCAAGTAGAAGATATTTTGCTTATAAAAACCTTTCATTCGATCCACTTTCTTTCCTATCACCTCCTATCACAATTACAACATTCTCCAAAAAGTCAAGTAAACTTCCTGTCGTGAGGTTTGGAAGCAAAGTTAGTAAGAACAAAGTCGTATAAAGTCTTTTCGAAGCTCACTGTTCTTCTTGTGTCTCCTTCGAACAACCACCATTCCCTCGCCACCTTTCCTAAAGCCTTGTAAGTATCTTGTAACTTTCTGTTTCTTATTCCATAACCACGCTCCATCCATGCACGTCTCATATTTTTATCGAGGGTATCATGCATGCTTTAACTTTCACTTGAAGGCATAACATATATACTTAGTTGAACTCACCACATATATCGTACGAGGCCACATTAACATAATGTGGAAATGACAATCCATGCATTATTTTCTTATTTTATTCAATCATACATAGTGTCACGTATTCGCATGCACTAGCTCATGTCACCCCCTTAAGGTGACGAGCCTTCACCTTGGAAAGCATTAGAAGCCACCTCTCACCCTACACTCACAGTTAAATAGTTCATCTCAATACATTATAGAATTTGTAAAGACTTTCATCTCACACGTATACAATATAGGAGAAGAATACTTAGTAAATATTTAAAGGATTTTGTAGACTAATCGACCCAAACCACCAAGAACATGAACCTTTTAATTCGAATCCACGAACATAACCTCTATATATTTTTACCCCACTCGACAATACACCTGAGAAACAACATTTTTCATGTTCTAAGATCCCCCTCATAACCTCATCTCGACACCTAAAATAAATCATTTCGAGTGATACTCGACTAGTGTAATAACACTTAGAAAATTCAAAGACTTTATAAAATGAAACATAGTCACGTCGCCTAGGAAACAAGACTATAAACCACGATTCGGATAAATAGCCATGCCCCATTTTTATATGACTTCAAAGACCTCCCAACTAGCTACCAACTTCGCTTGAAAATCACTTAAAAATAGTCGAGTTACAACTATGTAAAAACAGCCAAGCTAGTCGAAGAACATTATATCTTTTTCAGAAAATATAAACCCAAAAACCAAATTCGGAAATGGGCTAAACTAAAGCCCATTAAGCATCGGTGTTAAAACAGTCCAATACCCCCCTATGAAACATTTTTAGAATCAGAAAATTAACCCAAGTCTAAGCCCAAAACTATTTTCACACCCTCGCCTCTAAATTTATTAACGGGCCTTAAATAGCTTCGTTAATCGGCCCATTAAAATAAAAATAAGCTCGTTCCTGGAATAAGCACTTGAAATAAGTTAAAATAAGCTTAATAAGGTTATAGAAATTTTCAGAATATTTTTCCCGTCATTTTTATGCAAAAAGGACTAAAAATGTAACGCGACTTAACCGAAAAGGACTAAAACTGCCAAACCGAGAAACTTATGGACTGAAGCTGTGAAAACAGTTTGTAGAGGACTTAATTTGACATACCATTGAACTTCAAGCCTTAAATGGACATCTGGACAATTATTAGACTATTATTGGACTACGGACTGAACAAGGACTAACGACGTAACGCAAACCACGGTTAGGGTAGAAAACGTAAAATCTGGAAAGAACAAGAACCAACTGTTATAACTTATCATTCTTATCTTCTTTTTTCATTTTTGCACCATATCTTTACTTCATATGCATATTCGCATTCTAGTTGCATATTAGTTATTAGCGTTAGGAATATTTCATATAAATTCATTTACTCTTTGAAGACATGATCTTACGAGAGCACGAGCACCATAATCATATAACACCTTCACTCTCAACGATTAGATCGTTGTATATCATCATCCACCATTCATACACACACATCACTAGAAATTAGTCAGATTCTCAGTTATTTATATATTTACCAGGTTCTATATCGAAGTTGTTATAATCACCTCTGAATTTATTTTCATCATCACCAGTAACGCTTAAGGTGAGTCATGGCCTCACTTTTAAACTCTTTATACTTTTTAAACTCCGTGAGGGGGATACCTGCTATAAACAAATCACAAGTATTTTCTGTATGCTACCTGACTTGATATATGCCTAAGTACACCATATTGCCATAAGACCCTTTATCATGAGCCATTAATCATTGCGGTGAACGCGAATATAATGAATAGATCTATTAGAGGTTGACGACCTATCCCACTAATACTGTGACGGAATGCTTTTTGCTAGTCGTATTAGTCGCGATGCATTATATTTGAGAGAAATAGGAATTGGCAAAATCACCTATTACACGAGGGCAAAACTTTCATCATTAATTTGGTGGACACCTCCGTTTATGCGGTACTTTGTTAACGTTTGCGTGTCATGAGACTTAGGGCAATATATGAACTGCGATATCAATTTCTAAACTGATTGTACCTCCAATACAATCTTACTTGTGAATCGAACTGATATTTAAATTTCAAACTCCATGATTTCACTCAACATTTTGTTGACTTTTAAGCATGTATCTCAGGGAACTAAAAAGGAGCAAGGCAAGGCATGGAGCAGACGCACCCTATCTTAAATAAATGGTGTAAAATAAAGTTGTAATTCAGTTAAATTGATGTTTCTTTGGAGAAACCTTAGTACTCTGATGTAACGCTTTGTAACTGAATTTGTATTATGGACCTTTGTAAATTAAAAATGCCGTCTCAGGCTGTTTTTCTATGATTTTGTTTTCGATCCTCACAGTAACACCCAAATAAATCTTCCGCTGCCACAAACCAAATTTGGGGGTGTTACAGATACTCAGTATTTTCAGTCTGTTGGTATTATCCATGAAACGACTGCCCCTTATACTCCTCAGCAAAATGGAATTTCTGAAAGGAAAAACCGAGTGCTAAAGGAGATGGTTAATTCCATGTTGTCCTACTCTGGACTGAGTCAAGGGTTCTGGGGAGAAGCTATGTTAACAGCTTGCTATTTGCTAAATAGGGTTCCCAACAAAAGGAACAAGACTACCCCTTATGAACTCTGGACTAAAAGGAAACCAAAATTGAATTATCTCAAGGTTTGGGGTTGTAGGGCAGTTGTAAGACTCCCTAATCCAAAATTGAAAACTTTGGGTGAAAGAGGCATTGAATGCATCTTTGTTGGATATGCTGAGCATTCGAAGGCTTATAGGTTATATGTTATTGAACCTAATGAATCTGTTTCAATTAACTGTATAATTGAATCAAGGGATGCAAATTTTGATGAGAATAGATTCTATTCAGTCCCTAGACCAAGTCAGAGGATTCCTAATGGAACCAATGATGTTGGTGTATCAGAAACCTCTGATGAGGTCCCTGATGAGGTTGTGGGACAACAACCTGAACCTGAGCTCAGAAGGAGCACAAGGGTTAGGACTCCAAAATCATTTGGACCTGAATTTCAATTGTACTTGATTGAAGGAACAAGGGATGAGGTCTCTGACCAACACTCCTATTACTTTAATGTTGAGGATGATCCCAAAACATTTGATGAAGCAATGAAGTCCCAAGATGTTGCTTTCTGGAAAGAAGCAATAAATGATGAGATGGACTCCATCATGGGCAACAACACTTGGGTGTTGGCTGATCTACCACCTGGTTGCAAGCCTTTAGGCTGCAAATGGATTTTCAAGAAGAAAATGAAGGTAGATGGAACTATTGAAAAGTTCAAGGCAAGGTTAGTCATTCAAGGCTTTAAACAAAAGGAAGGAATTGACTACTTTGATACTTATGCCCCTGTGGCTCGTATCAGTACCATAAGATTGCTGATTGCTTTGGCATCTATTCACAATCTGATTATACATCAGATGGATGTGAAGACAGCATTCTTGAATGGTGAATTGGATGAGGAGGTTTACATGAACCAACCTCAAGGCTTCATCATGCCTGGCAATGAAAAGAAGGTGTGCAAACTGATTAAGTCCTTGTATGGACTGAAACAGGCACCTAAGCAATGGCATCAAAAGTTTGATGAAGTAGTTTTGTCTAGTGGGTATTCACTTAACCAGTCTGAAAAATGTGTATATAGAAAATTTGATGAATCTGGTAAAGGAGTCATCATTTGCTTATATGTTGATGACATGTTGATCTTTGGCACTGACCAAAATCAAGTGGACCTTACAAAGGAATTTTTGTCATCAAGATTCTCCATGAAAGATATGGGGGAGGCAGATGTTATCCTTGGTATTAGGATTAAACATGAAGGTAACAAAATTTCTATCTCTCAGTCTCATTACATTGAGAAGGTGTTGAGGAAATTTAATTACTTTGACTGTACTCCAGTGAGTACTCCTATGGATACAAGTGAGAAGCTCATGCCCAATAAAGGCAAAGCTGTATCTCAACTTGAGTATTCTAGGGTAATTGGCTGCTTAATGTATGCCATGACTTGTACTAGACCTGACATTGCATTTGCTGTGGGAAAATTGAGCAGGTATACTAGTAATCCTAGTGCTCATCATTGGCAAGCAATTCAGAGGGTACTGAAGTATTTGAAGAAAACTATGGATTATAGTCTCTCATATACTGGTTATCCTTCTGTACTAGAAGGGTATACTGATGCAAGTTGGATCAGTAACACTGAGGACAATTCGTCTACTAGTGGGTGGGTATTCCTACTTGGTGGAGGTGCAATTTCTTGGGCATCCAAGAAGCAAACTTGCATTACCAGTTCAACCATGGAATCTGAATTTGTGGCCTTAGCTGCTGCTGGTAAAGAAGCTGAATGGTTAAGAAACTTGCTTCTTGAGATTCCATTGTGGCCTAAACCTATAGCACCTATATCTATCCGGTGTGATAGTGCTGCTACATTGGCAAAGGCTTATAGCCAAATGTACAATGGGAAGTCTAGACACTTAGGTGTCAGGCATAGCATGATTCGTGAGCTTATCATGAATGGGGTGGTATCTATAGAGTTTGTTAGATCTCAACAGAACTTAGCTGATCACTTGACGAAGGGTTTGGCTAGAGACTTGGTTTTTAAGTCTGCTAAAGGGATGGGTTTAAGTCCACCTTAGTCACTGAATGCAAAGACACCCAACTCCCTCCTGAGGAAACTTTGGAGTTGAGTTCAATGTGGCAAGCTGAACATTTAGTGGACTGGAGCACTGTTTTATTTACATCCCAAGGTTGTGCTCAGAACCTGCTGGAAAGGAGGATGAAGTCTTCACTTCTTAATGGTTGATTTTCTTTGAAAAAGTGCTTTGAGGGGCATGATTAAAAGATGAACCACCTGTGTAAATGTTGAAGTTTTGCCGCTTCAGGAAGCTTTAGGACTTTTAGCTTTTACAACATTTATTAATTGGATATGGACACATGGCTTGTAAAGTGTCAGGAGTATTTTAGTGTTTGAAAATGTATGTGTATTTTATATTCAGGTATTCAAATGGGTTGAAGGGTTCAATTCTTAGAACACCCTGATTCTCGAATATTTGAACTTGTAAGGTACTAAGATGAGAATTCAATCTTCAAGATATTTTCATTTATGCGTATATTTTGTTTTGTGTTTATTTTTCATGCAAAGGAAGTGAACTAAATTTGGGGAGGATTGTTGGAAAATTTAGTGCACTTGAAGGATTAATTCATACTTGTTAATGGGTTTGGAGGTACGGAGTGTACACCCATTTGGTCACTGAATCCCTTGACTCAATAGTGGTTATGACAAAGTACTGCTTGTTCAAGTACTGCTTGTTCAAGGTACTGTTAGCTTGTTCAAGGTATTGTTAGCTTAGTCAAGGTACTGCTAAGTATAAATGACAATGCTGCTGATGCAGTTGATTCTGCCGATAACATTGTCATTCCTGCTGATAGCATTATCTGTTTCTGCTGATAGCTTTATTGCTGCTGATACAGAACAACTCTGCTGATAGTGTATCAATTCTGCTGATAGTGTTATTGTTCCTGCTGATGGTACAATAACTCTGCTGCTGAACTGATGGACTCTGCTGATGGTCAATAGACTCTGCTGCTAGGCATCAGACTCTGCTGATGGTTATAACCACCGACTCCTACTATTATGGATAATTAATGGGCCATTAATTATACATAATTCCATGGGCTAGGGTTTTGAGTAAACTCTATTATAAATAGAGATCATCACATGGCATGAAGAAAACGACACAAAACCCTAAACACTAAATACGATCGGTTCTTGTTCTGTGCCTAGAACAAGAGCTTCACTTGGTTTTATCCCATAGAGATATTCGTGCAACCCAGGCATAGGGTCGAATAGTTTCTATTGGAAAGTGATACCACGACTTCAAGTGAATATCCGGTACCCTTGATTGATTATCATTACCCTGTTTGGGTGCACTACAACACACACATAAACCAACAGGTTATACAAAGAAGGATATGGTAATGGGCGTTTTGTTACATGATTGCATTGATATAAAATGGAATGGTGAGATCACACCAAACAAATGTGTGGTGCTTCTACCTATTTACTAAAACTCTTTTCAGTGGACAATTGACTCAAAGAAAGAAAAGTAAAAGAGAAAAGCCTTATAGCATGAAGGACAATTATTAAAGTGAAAAAAGCAAGACATGGAAGTCCACCAATGTTCAAAAAAAACATGAACAATAATTATAACCTGTTAGAAAAAGTGCACGAATGTATGCACAAAGTAGGACATTTAAACAAGAGCAAATTAACCAGCTATATTGATAACTAAAACAGGTAAGCGCGGTTCGAAGGTCTCGCAAGAGACCCGGGTTTAAACGTTCGCGAACATCTTGAATGGCAAAAGAAGGGTCCAGAAACGGCCTCGAAATACTGGTTGTGGTTAGGCCGCTTATATCATAGCAAAAAAAGGCTCGACTTTTCCCGAGTACCCTGAACATGGATCCTTCTCTTATTATATCTAATTATATTAGAGGGTATATTAGTAAGACCAAACCCAGTTTGTAGGCTTACGGTTCATTAAGGTTATCATTTACACTAGAAATAGTCGATGAATAAAACAAGGCTTTTTTTTTTCTCTTGCTAATGCAGTTTGAAGATTTGTCTCCACATGTTGGTGGATTTCTTCGACAACAATTTATGTTTGGTTTAATGCTTTTGCTTTGTTGCATGTTTATGCCTTTCCTGCCGCTGTTTGAAGATCTGCTTGCTGTTGGGATGTCTTCATCAACAATTTTTTATTGCTTTAATGTTTTTTAATTTTCTAATTTAATTTGAGCTTTCGCGATATCGTCGCTCGGATTGCGGGAGAGTATTAGAGGGTACATTAGTAATCCCAAGCCCGGTTTGTGGGCTTAGGGTTCATTAGGGTTTTAGGTCATTTACATTATAAATAGTTGATGAATAAAATATAATACCCACGGGGTTTTATTGCTCAACAAATTAAAGCACTTGAAAGCAGAGTTATGATCAAATGAGAAGAAAACTTAAAATAAAAAGAATGAAAAATAAGTATATCTATATATTTGAGATGCATCAACTTTAGATACATGCATTTCTATTCATATATATGCATCTAAATGTGTTTTCTAGCTCAAAAGTATATACATATACATATGTTAGATGCATTTCATCAAATAAGATAAATTTTTGTATTTTTTTGCCCTCTACATGTCAAATGTGTTGCTAATACTAGTTTGAATCATTTCACTCAAAAATCACTTGCAAAACTAATTGAGATGCATCTAAATAAATATAGATGCATCTCAAATGCATCTAAATAGATAAGGATACATCATTCTCATTTCTTTTCACTGTACCGTTAACCCTTGAAAGCAAACTTAACCCTTTTCGTATAATATTCATTTATGTTACGCTAAAATATGATATTGCTTAAAATATGGTATTGCTTGTTTACATGTCTACAAGGATCGTTTTCCTAACGTGAAGAAAAGAAGATAACTGTTACAAATTAGCATCACACGTCTTTTGCCAAACCTTAACGTTAATAGAAGTGTTTTGTGATGTGAATGTATATGTTAATTGTAACAAATCATTCATATTTCGGTAAATTTGAAAATCACTCGATTGAGCTAATCACCAAAAGACATCATATTTCGGTACATTTGAAAATCACTCGATTGAGCTAATTACCAAACATCATACGTATTTCATCTCATCACCAAATGGTTGAGATTGGCAAAATTGTTATCAAACTCAACTTAAAGAAATGACAATGATACACATTTTGCCTCCTTAAAACTAAAAAAACGACGAGCCTGGTTGTAAAATCAGCCAAATATCTTTATAAACATTTAGGATGTAAACACGGTTAAGGATTATAGAATTATATGCTCACATACTAGTTTACATTAAGTTAATAAAACTTTGGGCAATTTCATATCTCCCCTCATTTTAGTTGAAAATTTCATATATACCAAAACATGCATTAAAAACATTGTACATTATGCATTCAATACTTGCACTTTGGGTATATATGAAATTAATCATGAAAGTAGGGTGATATATGAAATTAATCCTAAAACTTAGATAATCATAAAGTTACCTTAGAAAATCAATAAATTATATCACTTCATAACAATATGATTACTATTGTGGCATTACAAAATCAAGAATCATGATCAATATGGGAATCGGCAAGTGGAGGTCTTAGGTTCACGGCTTGGAATTATCTTCCTAGCTTTCAAGTGGAGACATTGTAACCTTCTTCGCTTTACAAACTCGCCTAATAACAATGTAGTACATAAAATATGGCTAGTTGACATTCTTTTTTAAATAACAGGCACAATAAGATAGAAATAATGGAGTTACTGGCTTTCATGGTTTTATTCTAAAGAAATGTCCCAATACCAATAGGGATGGACGGATGGTAACCTCAGTTAGCAATACGCATGCGTATGTACCCACCAAAACTAAACTTTACAATCTTTCAAATGTGCCCACTTCTTCAAATTCTAAAACCTTAGTGCTTTTCTTTCTCTATCTTTCTTTTCTCTCTCTCTATATGCACATGTTTTTTTCTTATATAAATATATGTGCGTGTGTGTGTTTGTCATGAAGAACGCAAGTGTGTTATAAGCAGGCAAAAACATGAAAAGTGTATATATTTTGTGTAGCCTGATCTTTTTAATATGTACGCTAAGAGTATGTATAGCAGATGAAGCAGAAAGTAATGATGGTGTTTATATTGTGTATATGGGAACTGCTGCTAACTCAAGAAACAACCATAATCTACTTCTCACTTCCCTAGCACAAAGGTAACAAAATACGCACCCGCACACATATAAACATGTTCATTCCATATCATTTTTAATGATTATCCAATTGTTGGTCCAAATTTTGTTTCATGTAATTGGAAAGCTAAGTTAGAGGTGACAATTTGGCTCGGTTTAGCAACTAAGTGAGTTGATCCGGTTTATATTTTAAGCAATGGGTGAAGACAAAAGAAAAGCAATTGAAACAGTCACATGGGTCGAAAGTCCTCCAAACTTGTGCTGTCGGGCCAAGCTAATGTAAAGCTGACATAAATTGACCTGTTTTAATTTTTTACCGGACATGCCTGACCCATTCATTTTGTCACCTCTACTCACAGCCTTCTTATAAAAACAAGTTATATAAAGTTAGAGGTGTCATTTACTTGTGAATGAGTTGATTCCGTTATCTTTCATCTCTAATGGGTGAAACAGGTTAGGCTACATGCTTTATTTATATAGGATATCAGTCAAATGGGTCAAAGTCATATGAAGGGTTTTCAAATGTATTAACAGCATATTACACATAACGTATCTATTAGAGTAAATTACGTATGGACTATTGAGTCTAAGCTAACTGGACACATTATCAACTATCTATGCTTTTCTCTTTGTGTGTCGGTCTGTCGGATAAAATAGTGAAACATACCGTTAACTTGTACCAGCAATAGGAACGCAATTGTGCATAACTACCAAAACAGCTTCTTGGGATTTGCTGCTCACTTAACAGAAGAAGAGGCACAAGATATTGCACGAAAACCAGGGGTTGTATCAGTCTTCCCAGATCCAATCTTGAAACTTCACACAACACGTTCATGGGATTTCCTAAAATACCAAACTGGAGTTGAAACCGACTTCAGACCAAGTACATACAATATTACAAATTCGCATGCAGCATCAGATGTCATCATAGGTGTTTTGGACACAGGTAGTACAACAAACCTCAATCTCAATCTAGCTTCGGATTATGATTTATCTCCAACCGTCAAAAACATAGCATATTTTGAAGGCATAAAGCATCCTAAATCATTTTTACTAAAAAAATTGTTAGCGTCAGAAATTATATACTGTAATTTTTGTAACTGAGACACTTATTATCAACAAAAAAAGGAAAAATATTTTCGGATAAACAGAGTTTCTGGTCATCCTGGCTGACCCGTTCTCCAAACAGCCCATTTAGCAGCATCTAGATGCTTATGATTTATGAAGTTATGACAGTTTGAAATGACACTATATTCATTACTTTTTGTTTTGAACTTGGTAACTCAGGTATTTGGCCGGAATCTGAGAGTTTTAATGATGATGGTTTCGGTCCTATTCCATCAAAATGGAAAGGAACTTGCATGGAAGGCAAGGATTTCACTTCTAAAAATTGTAACAGGTACTTAAAAACAGCCATCTGGTTGCATCATACATTCCGATATTTAAAGCCATAAAAAAATATATCGAGGGGATGCACGTGTATCTCTTTGGCACATGTCAAACACTACAAAATGTATATCTCTTTCAACTATCATTAAACTAAAGATGGGCATGCATACCTTAGCTTCTATATGGGTCCTTTAGAGGTAACAAAATGGAAACTTGGGTAGATGTCGTTACGGGTTTGTCGGGATTGATTGACCCGAAACACCTTGTGTCAAATGTAACTACAAAAATCATACTATAATTTAACGCTTTTAATAGATTGATTTGGTACACTTTATGCCCATAAAAAACACACGGTTAGTGCAGCTTTCAACCCATTCAATCAGTTTCCACTTGAGACATTTTTTATTCATTTTACTCATATGAGCATTAGACATCATAACCCAGCCCAAATTGATCAACTAACAAGAAAATGAGTCAAAAGTGCCCTCTCTAGTTTCCGTGTAGCTTCCCATGATGCCTCATCATAAGGATTTCAAGATTTTTGACTAGTATACGAACTACTATAACAAAATTCTATTTCTGACAATGCATTACAATAACAATATTTGTATCTTTTTGTTTCTGTTACACTTTTATTAAGAATATGCACACGCATATTTTGGATTCCATGAAGGTCTTACCTTGGCTTCCATAAATTTCTGCCAGTGATCCACTGTTTTGTCCATTCTTGAATGCTGACACAATCAAAATTCGATTCAGTTTTGTATGTTACTGTACTAATAATATCCAATTAAAAAATTGTATCAGGAAACTAATTGGAGCACGATATTACAAGACCGGAGAGGAATCCAACTCCCCAAGGGACAAGAATGGCCACGGGACTCATGTTGCTTCAACAGCTGCAGGCAACGCTGTATCTAATGCATCTTACTATGGGCTCGCCATGGGCTCAGCCAAGGGAGGTTTTCCCGGTTCAAGAATTGCAGTGTATCGGGTTTGTGGTACTAGAGGTTGTGTTGGATCAAATATATTGGCTGCATTTGATGACGCAATTAAAGATGGTGTGGAAATATTATCACTATCTCTAGGTTCAAGTGCGGGATTCGGACCAAATTTTCAAAGAGATCCTATTGCCATTGGATCTTTTCATGCAGTTGAAAAAGGGATCATGGTTGTAGCCTCTGCGGGAAATGATGGCCCACAAAGGGAATCAGTTGTTAATGTTGCTCCTTGGATCCTAACAGTTGCAGCTAGTTCAATAGATCGGGATTTTCAGGCTGATATCACCTTGGGTGACAAAACAGTGATTAAGGTAATCAATTAGATAAACTTCATACCTAACAATAATTTAGTTATTTCATAGTTTCCGATTCACACAAGACAAGTTTATACACTACCATGACATATTACTTTTAGAGGGTATTCACAAATCTCTACCATCATCAGTCCACCACACTTTTATTTCATATAATTTACACTTCAAAAACAATAAAATCATTTTTGGGTGTCTGTAAGTATGTTGCCCTCGATTTAGGTCTGCTAGACCACCTCAAATGGACTTTGTGAAGGGCTAACAAACATATATGTTCCACAAGGCGGTGTAATACTACTAAATAACGTGAAAAAGAATGTTACCATTTTCTTGATATCAAGTACTCACACATATGGTTTTCCTTGAAACTTAAGGGTGGAGGCATAAACTTCGGTGAATTAAAAAAGGATCCGGTATACCCATTGCTTTATGGGAACACCGTCAAAAAAAATTCTACCATTTATGACGAAAGCGATGCCAGGTAATACTACAAACACACTTTTCAATATTGTTCTGATCTTTGGGTCCAGTTGACAGAATGGGCAGGATTGGTCAAAACGGGTAATTTTTCGTATGGGTCTGTCTGGTTTGACCCAAAACAGTTTTTGCCCAAAAATTTTAGATTAATTACAGAAATTTGAATATGCTATTTTGATCGAGCAAAAGGATTTGGGAGACTTAAGCTTAAAAAGGAAAAGTGGGCGACATTCGACCGTTTGATTTGTCTGAACAGTTTCCTATCAGCTATGTTTTTGGTGATTTGACCCGTCAAAAATACACAATACCCAAAACGCCCATTCTTATGTAAATGGGTCGATATAGCCATCTATACTCTTTATGCTTTCAATTTGCTTGATTAATAACATGGGTTTTCTTCAGAAACTGCATACCTCGTGCATTAGATCGAGACAAAGTTAAAGGAAACATTATTCTTTGTGAGAACGATGAGGGAATGTATACAGCGAAACAAAAGCTATCAAGTATCAAAAAACTTGGCGCACTTGGAATGGTTTTCGTTAGTGATGAAGGAAGAGCCGTGGCTAATTCCTATGGATCATTTTCGATGGCTACGGTTGATCGGAATGACGGGAGTAAGATTATATCTTATGTCACAAAAGAAAGGTGAATATTAACCAGAGTTATTCCAACTAAGCTGATTTCTAATAGTTAGTCACCAATCCCTTGTTCATCAAGTCTGAATGGGATCTGAATCAAGGCATAAAAAATTAATGGAACCAAAACGGAACCAACATACATATGTTTGGTCTTTTTTTTGGGTAAAGGGGATCAAGACCCCGGTAAAAAAACATCTGTTTGGTCTTGGTTTATAAAATCATACTGGTATTCAATTTGAAAAATATAAACCTGATACGGCATTGTTATGAAGCTCTAAAAAATTTAAGTAATAAATTAACAAACAGATTTCTTAAAAATTGTACAAGTGAACCTATTAATTCAGTCGTGGTCTGACTTTTAGTTTTTGTGGACCCGGGCTGGTCTATTGAAACACCCTAAAATTCTATTACTAACCAATTTGAGGGAATATGTGAAGGAATCCTACGGTAACTATTCTACCAACTGTATCATTGACACAATATAAGCCAGCCCCCGTAGTTGCTTACTTTTCAGCTAGGGGCCCTTCATTTGCTACACAAGACATACTCAAGGTAAGCTCACTTTTATCTTATACAGACTATTGTTATTGTTAGTATTGGTAGTTGGTACAAGCTCCACTATGAGCAATTGCAAAAGTTTCATGTAAGTTTCTTTACTATCAAAACATAAAGATACATACTTCATCTTTTAATGATGTCCCCGAAAATGAGACGCGTGACCTGTAAGTTAGTTTTAACTAAATGACTTTTTAAATATCGAAAAAAAATGAGCTGAATGCCATAATGGTCATGTTATGATTATCAGGCATCCTTTTGGTCAGATTTTATAGCCAAGAGGCCAACTTGAAACTTCTGCAACAGTCAATAGCTACTCTCATCACCCTCGTTATCAAAATATTATAAACTAAGTAAAACAAGTATGATGATTGATTGATTGGATTACCTTGCAGCCTGATGTTGCGGCGCCAGGAGTGGCTATTCTTGCTTCATGGCCAGACAATGATTCCGTACTAAAACTTGCCGGCAAAAAACCTCCACATTTCTTTATACTTTCTGGAACTTCAATGGCATGCCCTCATGTTTCCGGTCTCGCTGCCATGATCAAAGCTGAAAATCCTAACTGGAGCCCTTCAGCTATCAGATCAGCAATCATGACAACAGGTTAGAAGTTAGAACAACACTTTCAAACCTGCTTACCTGTTACGTTAACCCGATATTGATGAGAATTTGAATTACAGCAAGTCAAACAAACAACTTGAAGAAGCCAATAACTACAAATTCAGGAGCAATCGCTACACCATACGATTTTGGTTCAGGGGAAGTAGCATCAAGTCCACTACAACCAGGCCTTGTTTACGAAACTGAAATAAGTCATTATCTACTATTTCTATGCAACGTAGGCTACAATGTCGATACAATCAAACGCATATCATCCACAGTCCCTCCTGATTTCACATGCCCCAAAAAAAGCGACGATAACTCAATTTCCAATTTGAACTACCCATCAATAGCAATTTCAAAATACAAAGGGAAAGAGAGCAGAATAAAAAGAACAGTCACAAATGTTGACAATGGTGATACAACTTATACCGCTTCAGTGCAGTCCCCAAAGGGATTGGAGGTCAAAGTTGTACCGAAATCGTTGGAATTCACACATGACAAGAAACAGTTAAGTTATGAAGTGATATTCACATCCGATGGTAAACTGGATGGTGACAATTTTGGGGCGATTACATGGTCAAACGGTAAGAACAGAGTAAGGAGCCCATTTGTTGTGAGCAGCAAGTAGATCAACACATTACAGTTTTAATCTAATCTGTTAATAAAATTTGTGGTATACCACTTGTTTAGAGAGTTTGTTATTGAAATAATTAATCTAATCTCTTTAGCTTTTTTATTCATTTTTATGATATTTATAAGTATATAAAGTGCTTAAAGATGTTATAGCTCATGTTGGTCCCAAAGTGTCTGAAGAGACCCGAGTCCAAACCTCATTGGGCAAACATCTTGCAATGGCCAGAGAAAAGTCCAGAAATGACCATGGGAATACTAGTTAGGCGACGTGCATTAAGGCCAAAAAAAGACTCGACTATCCTCCGGTAGCCTAAACAAGGATCCCCTCCGTTTACCTGTTTATGTTATAGCTCATGTACCTTATCTATCTGATTAAAATCCAAGAAGTCTAAGAGTAAGCTAACATATTTGACAAACTTTTAGAACAGTTATGTCTAATATACTGAAACTATCTACCTATATTCACAATCTTAACCATTAAAAGTAAATGGAAGATTTGCAAAAAATCTCACATGGGGTGAAAGTTAAAAAGAGCCCCAAAACAGTGGACCTTGGATTAGATGTGTTTGACATGGGTTGGGATTGACGAGACCTTTCCTGAGGTGGTATCGGGCCTCATAAGTCTTGCCAGGTTAGCATTTACTACACATGTTTACCATGTTCCTACTGGTCCTTAAACCAACGTCTCGATCAAGTGCTAGGTTTGCTTCAGAAACCGAGTTCCAACTAGGTTAATAACTAGCGGCACCATCATATAATGCATACACGTTCATAAGAAAAGCAAAATGTTAACACTTATATACAGTGACAGAGCATAAAAAGTAAGAGCTTGATATTACTAGGCTAACTAAAATAAAAGCTTTATTAGTAATTCTGAAGTATGTCGAAAAGTAAAGACAAATTTAATAACCTCGTAAATTTACTGCAATTATCGCATTCTAGGCTGCAAATGCATTTTATCAAACACCAATATTGCAGAACATGCTTTCAACAAGTGTGTATGGGATTTGATTCTCATTCATAATGTCCACTAACAATTTACACACAAATGATTAATTTGAAACATTTACTCTAACATAGGAAAACAATTTAACCCCAAAGATGACATTTATTTTGTCAAAACAAAATACATTTAATTTAAATTTAGGAGGGATAATATATGTGGAGGCCACCCGCATTTGAAACTTTTTACATTAAGGCCGCTCCAATATCGAAATATCAATATATATATATATATATATATATATGTGTGTGTGTGTGTGTGTGTATGTGTGTGCCAAATCCAACCAAATATATATTAAATGTCAAAAATACCCTTACGATTTTCTGAAAGATAAAATTACCCTTAACACAAAATTAAAAAGTCAAAAAACTACCATATAACAAAGACGGTAAAGACCTTAGGGTTTTTATCATCTTCTTGTGGGTCGTCATTTTTGTTGGGTGTTAACAACTGGTGTAGGCCACAAGTATAAGTATGGAGAGGTATGCATATTGATTAGTAAATGAAAAGTAATCTACATGATTTTGATTGTATATGATTTTGAAAATTGTGTTTAACTTTGTATGAGTTTTAACATTTATTCTTCAACTCTCTACGCTAACTTTATTTGTTATACCTTGTACATGTTTCAAATTGTTTTGTGATGGTTACAATCTTCAAATGGATTGGGGCTTTACAGTTGATACAAATGATTAAATAGTCATTAAAGAAAAACTAGACACAAACTTTATATACATAATTGATATTCTAACAATGGAAAAAATCTATTGACATCCATTGTCGAAAAACAATTCAATAAGACGGCCTCTCTTCCTATGTTCTAAACTACGGAAGAAGATGAAATAGGTGATGATGAAGAACAACAAGGTAGTTCGATCGGAATGTTGATTAGTCGCTATATATTTTACTTGGTTATTAAATGATGGACATGTATCTGATTTAGGCTAAAAAGTTTGTTATTTTAACAACAAATAAAAGGGGTATATATGGTATTTCACAATCAATTTATTAAATGTATTAATTTGATCATTTAAGTTATGGGCATTTTAGTCATTTTAGAAATTTTCAGCAAATATTTTATCAAATTTGGTATAGTTGACAACAAATAAATACTTTGACAGCCTATAAACATATTCGGATATATGAGCGGCCTATATGAAAAAAATTATAAAGTAGGGCGGCCTCCATGTATATTATCCCTTTAATTTATTAATTCACTTTCAAATAGCACGCAGCTTAAGAAATTCCAATTAACTACACTTTTTACGAATCAAACATGATCTCTACCAACTTAAGTTTCTTTTTACGGGAGGTCATTTGCACACTTTTTATTTTGATCGGGACACTCAACTGTACAAGCAGCCAGAGCACACTATAAATATTGTACAATTATGTAATGCAAATAGTAAAGTGTCTCAATTACAAATATGGGTGTGCAAATCAATTTTATGAGCTAAAATATCAAAATGGACAATAAATTGGGACGGGTGGAGTATACGATTGTTTTTCTGTTTTCTATTCTGGGAAGGTCCAAGTACTAAGATTCACGAGATATAAAACTAAAACCTATTGTGTGAATATCAATTATCTTGAAGGCTCTAATATAAAGCTAAAATTTGAAATTAAGCATTCTTTTTATTTTTATTCGAAAATATCAAGTGTCTCAGCCTTTTATTAAACCCACCACCAAACAGGCTTAATGGTTGGCGTCACTACCAACCCAAACATATATGTATCACACTCTATACAAACATATCTCACAATATACCCCAAACACACACAAACAAACAAAAAAAGTAGACAAACCGTTCGGTGGTCGGTACCACTAAACCATTGCAAAAATGGCACCTTCGCACGCGGTTGGGAATGTTTGTAATTGAGATGGTGCGTGGTTGGTGGCACCACCAGGTGGTCAACCACCACCATGACGCCCAGCCTTATAACCAACCGGTTTTGCCAACTAGTGGTCGTGGTGGAGTAATATATTGGGCTTATTCTCTCTTTTAAATAAGTTTGTTCTTTCTTTTCGGTGTACTCTAGGCGTAGTTCATCGAGGATGTTGTGTGCTTCGTCTTCATTTTGGTGCGTTTGGTATGCATCATAAATCTCAATTTCTCATTAGTTATTTACCATGGATATTCTCTTTGCTTTCGAAAACTTAGTTGAAACTAATATCGATCGGCATTCCAAGTAACGGCCAAGTTCCTCTATAAAGAACCAGATGTATAACACATATGTCTTGTTGCACCTTCGAATATGTTGATGTTGTACATGATATGTGCTAGTGTTGTTGTGCCTGTTGTATCCTGATAATTAGCTTGATGTGCACAAATTACCGTCCCTTTTTTCTTTTTTTGTAAACCATGTGTTTCCTGTCGTTTGTTGAAACACATTATGTTTTTTCTTCGTCCTAAGACATGATGCTTGTTTGATCAAACATAGCGAACTACTCCTAGGAACACAAACAAATAACTCAAGCAAACTTAGAAAACGTTGGAAATTGCATACGGAGAATATAAACGTGAAACTCATACTCTAAGGTCACTCATTATTTTTTTGAACATGGAGTTCTATATCCGTAGCAAACAATTACATCATAGAAGAGTAAAACCGGAGTGATGAAATTGTGGAATCATCAAAGGCTGAGCACATCATTAACATATCTTTCCATAAGCCCATCAACAATTATCCTGTAACCACTTTCCGTTGGATGAAAACTATCCCAAAAAAGATGCTTGGAGACGTCAGAACATGTCGGCTCAAGTGCATTACACAACCAGCTAACCTCTATTTCTCCAGTGCCACAACAACCTCTGTCGACATTCTCAAACCCTAAAATAAGTCACAGAGACACATGATTGTTTAGTGAAGAAGGTAATGGAAGCATAAACGACATGTGTACTAGACTTGAGGTGATAAATGAGTGGGTTGGACAGGTTGCGTAACAGGTCAATATGAAAGATATCTATATACATACATTATTACCGTTTTAATATAAAAATTTAGCAAAAAATTTAGGAGGTTGCTTGTATGCATTAGAAAAACACTTTAGGTGACTTTTGACCCGTTTATCCTGTTTCACATATTTGGCTCGTTTCCTTTTTGGTATCTGTTGTTTGACCGCTACAGGCCATTTAAGATACAACAAAATCCAAATCGACCCATTTATAAGTAAACTGGTTGAAATTACTACATCTATTTGAAACGATAAATTACCATAGGATTGAGGATTCTCGATTATGTCAATTAAAGGGCTGTAAATATCAGCCAAGACGGCATTGACCGGAGGGTTTTTAGACCTAAGAGAATCTAGCTCAGAAGATAATTTCTTGTTAAAGATCTTTGCTGCTTGATTATAATGTCTTGCACATGTTCTGTTTTTTCCACCGCTAAGTGTCCTTGAAGTTGGCACACATCCAACTGGAGGCAAACTAAGAAAAGCTATCCTTCGTGCTCCGAATCCATGTAGCTCCTTTAAAGCAATAAGCAAACGCCGAAAGATTAGAATGGTCAATAAAGATTTATGTCCCGTTCAACTCTATTGATCATCGAAGTATGAAAAATTGATAGGAACAAACCGAATTAGTGGGAATGGAGAAACTAAACATGGTAAGCGTGTGAGAATACATGTAATAATTTCAACCGGACAAAAATATATGTGTAGATATATCTGTATGGTATATGTGGTCAAGAAACTGTTACCTTAATAAACGTGGAAGCTTTCGATACTAGATAACTAGCATAAGATGGTATGTCATATCGAATTCTCCTTATTGGGTAAAGGAAGTAATTATCAACTAAATCATCACTTCCCGTTGCCACCAAAAACAAGCTGTTCTTTAAAATGTTATCTGTTTCCTCCCTACCGACAATGTCGTGAAGTTTCCTGATGTAATTGGCAAACATTTGCAGCTGATCCATCATTGGTATGACCATCTAATATTTACATACACCAAACAAATATGTTAGTGTGAAAAGTGGTCGAAAATATTCAAATATGTAGGAAACTATATATAATGCGTACATTTATATGTGATGTTAAAGGATCTAGTCCTGTGGCTCCTGAGGCAAAGCTTACACCGGTGATCAAATCGTTGTCTGTGATGCATGGGTCTATGTATGCTGGTACATACTCCTTGATTTTTAAGATTTCAGCTGAAAATGAAATAACATAGATCATCATCTTTCATCTACGATATGGCATTATTTAACAAACTCTTTTTTCATTATCTATAAAGTACTTTAGCTAAAATTCTATACGATGAATAATTAATACCGATCAAGTCTACAGGAGTCTTTGCATTAGTGAACCTTCCTGTGGCTTTAGCACCCAAAAAGTTCATCCCATATGGAGGGAAGTTCGCTTTTATGAGCGTCGGAATGAAGTTGTTAATACCTTGATCCAAGATGGAGTCTCCAAACGCGAACAAAGCAGGAACCGTCACGTTTTTTGGCATCTCAAAGGCTGCTTCACAAAAATGAACTAGTAGATTGACATGGAGAAAAAATAGAATTGCAGTTGCATGCAGTCTTGAAGAAAAGAACATGAAATCCATGATGATGTTTAAGTTACTTATTGTGTGATGGTAGCAATATATATAGATTGGTTTTAGAAATTAACTAGTGTTTTTAGTTGTTAAAACACTCATCTCATGTAATTTATATGATAGGCGGTTATAAAAACTATATTCCTTGACTTCAGCCGTAGTTAAAATTTTACCTTTGGAATACACTAAGGGTGGAGGGAGTCATCCCCTCCAATTCCCTCCACCCTCCCAAATTTTAACCAATCAAATCCATCCACCTCATTTCAACCCTCCAACCCTCAATCCAACCTTTTTTACTGGCAACCATCACTCTCACCAATTATTCCATATTATCTTGTACATCACACATTAAAAGTTGTACATCACACATAATATACAAAGCTCGCACCGAGTTTAATACTCGCAAATGGAACCTGATTGCCCAACCCGCGAAAGAGGCATTCGAACCCGCAAGCCCGCATGAGAACCCGCTAGTTACTCCCTCCGCCCTAAGTTGCATACTTAATAACCACCTAAAACTAAAAACAATTGGCAATTATCTTTAACCCAACTAGTATGCATGGTTAGATCCTATGAAAAGTTTTTACTTGTTAAAAGTTATAAAAGCTGAAGAGAATTTAATTGAAACGTGTCACCAGTAACAAACACAATAAAAGATTTTTCTGAAAAATTTTCAATACAAAAAAGAGACACAAAATTATAAAAAATAATCATTGATAAAGTTTGTTTATTTTTAATGAAACAAATGCGCAAAGTTGAATTTTCGTCTATCTAAACTTTTTTAATTAACAGTAACGTAAACTTTTTTTAGATTTTTTTTTTTTTTTTTTTTTTTTTTTTTTTTTTATTCACCAACTTCACCATTGTTCTTATTTATTTCTAAAGAATTTTGCTAAAACTTTTACTAAACAAAAATACAAAATAATGGATGAACTATATAATAACAAATATTGAAACATTGATGAACATAAAAGTTCTTTTTTATATTTATTTTGTATCCTTCTATAATGTGAAAAAAAAAAAAAAAAAAAAAAAAAATCAGAATTTTGGTTAATATTTTCTTTTTGTGTTAAATAGAGGAAACTTGTCAAGTTCTTTAAACATTTAAAAAGTTAGAGAAAAAATGTGAACTTGTTATTTTATCATTTTATAGTATACTAGCAAAATACCCGCATAATGCACTTTTTTTGGTGAGAATAATTTTTAGCTAGTGGTATTTTCTTGTGTTCAAAATAAACGACCAAAAAAAACAATGACAAATAAATTATAACTTTGACTATACCTTTTAAGGAAAACTAAGCGAATACCAGCGTATAACGGCTGGAATTTAAAGTGAAAATTTGCAAAACTATTGTTAAATGTTTTGTGTATAAAATGAGTTGGGTCAAACATTTCAATAAGAGATGGTAGATAACAATGATATAATTTAGAAACTTGCCAAATTTTTTTTTTGTGCAAAGGTGAATTATATATATCTCCAAAACTTGGGTACAAATAAGCATAACAAAGATTTGGACATACCCAAATCTTTATGCAACATACAAAACAATACATCTGATGTCTAATACAACAGAACATATATGTCTGACAAAGCAGTTATCAGACATGTTATGCATACAAAAGAAAACAGACTAGATCCTGATGAATGATCTGCACTTGATCAACCTCAGTCTGCTCCTTAATTCACCTTTATAGCACATTACCATCTAGCTACATTTCCAGCTTACCCTCCACCCAAATCACTCAACCAACATCCACAGTAATAAGGGTGGAATAGGTGGCTGGCTTCACTAGGAACCCTTACCCTTCCAGTCAAGAGCTCTTCCAAGCAATCTACATTTCCATCTTTAAAGAATGGCTTCAATAGCTTGGAAACACATACCTTGAGGGAAGCCCATCCATTTCCTCCTGTGATGATGTATTGAGGGGACCAAGAAGGTTCATCTTTCACACCTCTCTATTCCCCTCATCATACACCATCCACCCAAGCTACATACCCTTCACAGTGATCAAGCCTCTATTATGGTACATCTCACTGAATTAGACCTCCTTCCTTTCCCCATATGATTACCTATTTCCTCCCTAGGCCAAATAGATAAGCATATGGTTACTAAAAAGGTACAGTCATACCAGTGAGACTCCAAATACAAGGTTTGATCCACTGTAGTAGCCTGCAACATATACAGTGTAAGACATAGTTCATTATACCAGGTGTTGCACACCCCAGATATTGATTCAATCTAGATATCATTCAGAGTCACAGATTTTCAGCAGCTTTTATTTCATTTCCTCAATCCAAATGTCTTGTCTCTTCATATTCATTTGAACTTGCCATTCCTTGCTGACATTTACAACTTGAGAAGATCTTTTGACACTGAGGCTTGCCAACTTTAGTCTTACATTATCAGTTATTGCTTGTAGTAAATCATTTGAACTTCTCTTCACCTCTGTGAATAATCTTTTGTTTCTTTCATTCCATATAAAATAAACACTTGCAGCCATAACAAGCCTTCTCACAATACTGTTTATTGAATTGTTGCATGGAAGATCAACCATTCTGTGAATAATATCCTCCCAATTAGAAGACATATCCTTCAACTGGCTTTTCTTCTTTAATTCACTCCATATTTTCTCAGCATATGAACACTCAAAAAACAAATGTTTAACTGAATCAGGGCATTCTTCACATAAAGAGCACTTCATTTGTTTGTCAGGATACCATTTCATCAATCTTTCTTGTGTAGTGAGTCTCCCATTAATGGCAAGCCAGAGGATAAAAGAGTGTTTGGGAGTACACTGTGAAAACCAAACCAAACCTCCCCATTGAACTTTCTCACCTTCTATTCTCCAATCTTTCCAGGCACTACCAATTGTGTACTTGATTATTTTATTATCATTAGTCTCCCACATAGTTTCATCATGAGCCTCACTGTTCAAACATGGGACAGGAATATTCATAACGAGATCCCTTTCCCATTGTTGATTAACTTTCCATTCACCATTCTCAATCATATCAAACAGTTTAATCTTCTCATCAATGTCAATATTAGGATTGACATTTTCTCCAATCTTCTTGATGAGAGGGTTAGGTCCCCACCATCTGTCATGCCAAAAAAAGATACTTTTACCATCACCCACTTTGTAGTGAACATGATTCTGCATTTTATCTCTCAGGTTAAGTATCTGCTTCCATCCACTGCTGGAATTATGATCACTTGCAACCTTCCAAATACTTTCACCTTTGAGCTTATTAGCTTGGATCCACTTAACCCAAACAGACTCTTTATTACATGCTAAATTCCATAAGTGTTTAGACATTAACACCTCGTTCCAACTTTCCAAATCTTTTAAACCCAAACCACCTTCACTTTTAGGTTTGCAAATTTGCTTCCATGAAACTTTAGCCTTTCCTTTCATTAATTCTCCACTGTTCCACAAGAAACCTTTGAACACTCTGTTTATGTCTTTGATCACTCCTTTGGGAAGAACAAAAACAGAAGCCCAGTAAACTTGCATTGAAGCAAGCACTGAGGCTATAAGTTGTAGCCTTCCTGCATAAGATAACATCCTATTCTTCCAATTATTGATTCTTGCTTTGACTTTATCAATTAGGCACTTACAATCCAAGTATCCAATTTGTTTAGTAACCAGAGGAACACCAAGATAGGATACAGGCAAATTGCCTACCTTGAATGGGAGAATATTTAGGATACTCTGTTTTACATGCTCTTTCACATTTCCAAAAAACACAGTACTTTTACCAATGTTTGGATTAAGCCCAGAAATAGCACTGAATTTATTCATGGCCCTCTTTACCACCATCACAGAATTTAAATCCCCATGACATAAGCAAAGAAGATCATCTGCAAAACATAAGTGAGAAATTTCTAACTGTTTGCATCCCCAATGATACCTGAACTTTTTGTCCTCCTTTATCTGCTTATGCATGATCTGAGTGAAAATCTCCATTACCAAGGTAAAGATGTATGGAGACATGGGGTCCCCTTGCCTCAATCCTCTCCCACCTTTGAAGTAACCATATCTGTTACCATTGATGCATAAAGTGAATCCAGCAGACCTTACACAAGTCATAATCCAGTGTATCATCTTTTGAGGAAATTCAAATAAACACAGAATCCTTTCAAGAAACTCCCAATTAACAGTATCATAAGCTTTCTGAATGTCTATTTTTAATGCCACCCTTTGAGCTCCATTCTTCCAGTTATATCCTCTTAATAACTCTTGTGTCAGAAGAATGTTATCTGTGATTTGTCTACCAGGAATAAAGGCACTTTGCACTGGACTGATCAGCTTGCACAATGCATTTTTGATTCTGGTAGTAATGATTTTACTGATGATTTTGTAAGCAACATTGCAGCAGGCAATAGGTCTGAAGTTAGAAACTTTAGATGGTGTATTGATTTTGGGAACCAGTGTAATTAGAGTAGCATTTAACTCCCCCAACATCTTTCCTTTTTCAAAGAATTCTTTCACTGCATCAATAACTTCTTTACCTATTTTACTCCAAGCCTTCTTAAAAAACCTTGCAGTATAACCATCTGGACCTGGAGCTTTGCTATCACAAATATCATCAAGTGCATCTTTAACTTCCTTTTCACACACTGGCTTGATCATACTTTCAGCATCTTCCATAGAGACTTTACAAGCATTATCAAGAATGCTTGGGTCAAAAGGTTCAACATTCACTGCAACACCCAGAAACTTTTGAAAATGTTTCACAAATTGTTCTGGAACTTGATCACCTTCAAATCTGTCCCCATTCTCATTGCATATAGTCTCAATCCTGTTCCTATGCATTCTTTCCTTTAAAACAGAGTGAAAGAATTTAGTATTTTTGTCTCCATCACTCAGCCATTCAATTTTAGCCTGTTGAAACAAAAACTTTTCTTCATCAATCACAGCTTCATTGTACTCTTTCAAGATTATAGCTTCCTCTTGCTTCAATTGGGTACTGTGAGGTTGCTTATCCACTTGTACTTGAATTGCTTTAAGCTTATCTCTCCACTTGATCACTCTCTCAAAAACATTCCCAAGTTTCCAATTAAAGCCATTCATGTGATACTTCATTGCTTTTAGCTTTTTAACCAGAGTATACATGCAACATCCTTTAACTTGAATATCCCATTCTTTCTCAACAATTTTCAAGAAGTCATCTTTATCAGCAATGTAGTTATGAAATCTAAATGCTTTTTTCTTTTTTCTTAACATCAGAGGCATAATCAGTAGAGCAGGGCTATGATCTGAAGTAAGATGTGGAAGAAACAGAGCATAAGAATTTATAAAATTGCTGATGAAACTAGCATTACCCAAAACTCTGTCCAGTTTCTTCAAAATTCCACTGCTTGGATTGAGTCTGCTTTGAGTCCAGGTAAAGTGAACTCCTGTGCAATTGATATCACTCACTTCAATATTATCAATGCACTCTTGAAAATCTATCATATCACTTGTTTTGCAGGCACCTCCCTCAGAATGATCTTCGGGAGAAAGACTCACATTCCAATCACCCATGAGGATCCATGGGTTATTGTCCACTATCCCTTTATAAGTAGCCAAAGTTTTCCAAAGATCTCTTCTGTCTTTTCCAAAATTGTCAGCATAAACGAAGCAACAAAAAAACCTTCTAGAACTTGCCAAGGATTCAATTGTAAATAGCATGGCTTGTCTACTTGAGTGTACTAAGCTCACATTCACATCATTAACATTCCATCCCACAATAATTCTGCACCCTCTTATACTTTCTTTCATGTTTGACACCCATTCCCAATTTCCATACACAAAGTCACATATTTTGTTGATTTGGCTTTCTTTGATATGTGTTTCAAGAACAGCACAAACACTTAAATTTTCCTCTCTTATAAATTTTTTGACTTCTTTTTGAGTTGTTTCATTACACATTCCCCTCACATTCCATGCTGCAACTCTGAGCTGTGCATTCATTACACTCATTGTAAACAATCATTGGTATTACTCCCCTTATTCAACATTCCACTAGACATACCCTCCACATCATTTGCTACCATGCACTTAGCAATCCCATTTTGTACTTCATACACATCCTCAGTCTCATTTATCTCCTTATGCCATTTCAATTCACATTGCTCTTTGAAGTATAAGTACATTTCTGATGTCCACCTTGTCTCTTCTGCCAATCCAGGTTGCCTATGATACTTCACATACTTGTCTACCACTTCTTTATCACTCAACACCTGGCTTTCCACTACTTCAATATCTTCTAGATCACCAAACACAGCATATTTATTAGCACTCCTCCTCAATTCCTCCATTGTTTCCTTACTTGCTTTCCACACTTTACTAGGACTTTTGGGACCAGTTCTGTCTCTATCATGTTCCACATTCTGGCTTCCATTACCATTATTACTACTGCTAGTCTGTTTGCCTTTATTATTTCCTTTATTCTTGTCCACCTCTTTACCAGCTATGTTAGCTTGGTTATCTTTATCTTTTGCTCTATACTTCCTGTTTTGACCAACACCTCCTGCATTTCTTGTCCCATTATTATCATTCATCTTGTACTGATTATCTCTTTTCCTATAATCCATTTGAACAAACTATTTCTGTTTCTCTTCCTTTTTCTCATTCCCATTCACTTGTTCATTCACTTCAACAACTGTTTTTGGTTTAGCAGCACAATTCTTATCACAATGTCCAAACACATTGCAATAAGTACATAGTGGTGGAGCCCAATCATACTCAACATCCACAAATTTATTCCCAGTCACATTACTTTCACTATTCTTGTACACAATTTCAACCTGACTTGGTAATCCTTTTTTAGCATCCACTTCAATAAGTACTCTAGCATAACCAGTACTTCCATTCCCTTTCGTACACACATTAGTTGTAACAGCATCCATTATTAAAGGAGTTCCAAGTCTACTAGCCACTGCACTAATACCTTTTTTACTCCAAGCCTCTAATGGCAACTTCCTAAACTTGACCCATAATGGCAACACATTAGGTTCAGACCTGTCCAAACACACAGATGGATCCCATTTTTGCACAAACATAGGCTTGCCATTAACCATCCATGGCCCATTTTCAGTAACAGACTTCACCCCATTATCATCTCTAAATTTGAACAAGAAAATACCATTTCCATTAGGTACAATATTTTTTAGCCCAAATTTACCCCACATTCTGTACACATTATAGTTCAGCTCCATCATAGACATTCTATATCCAACAAAGAAACCACACACAGTAAACTCCCACTTCTTACTACCTTCCAAAACAGTCACCTCATCAAAAACAACAACTTCTTTCCCCTCACACAATTCAGTAGGAATAAACACCAATTTGTTATCCATAGCATGCATAGAAGCAACATTTGCATATGTATTCTTACTAACACTAGCATTAGTATGATTAACATCATTAGCAGGGAGTGTTGTACTTACATTGCATACTTCCATAGGCACTTTATCACTTACAGTCATCGTCTCCATCCCCTTACCACCAATCTCATTCAAAGTGGGGAACTCATTTCCAGACAACTCAATCTCATTCTCTTTACATTCACTTACCCCCTTTTCCTCCCCTTTATTATTCAACTGATTATCATTCACACTACACTCATTAGCCAAACTTCCTTTATCCAAACATTCCTGATTTCCTTTACTCTTATCACCAGGAGCATCACCCAAACACTCCTTATTAACCACATTACCAGCATTATTCCTGTTAGTTTTTAGGCTTCCATTCAAATCATGAACAGAGTCGTTAAACTTTGCAGGAACCTTCACTTTACGCTTAGAAGAACGTTTAGACATTGTGAAACAATCTAAACTAAAAATGAACAATCAATTTGGAAAAGTGAAATTTGGCGCCAAAATTATGAAATTGGGGGAATTCACAGGAATGGACGAAAATCTAATTGATACACATCATTGAGATCGAAATAACTAGACGAATCTAAAGATGTTATCAGAATAAGATTTCAACCAGTAATGACTTAAGACTCTAAATCACCAAAAAATTGGTTTTCTCAATTCTGGATGAAAAGCAAATTGATACACATCATAGTGATCGCAACGAAGAGATGAATCTAATGATGTGAACAGATTTGAAAATCACTAAGAAAATGAGAAGAAAAATGGAGTTTTGTGTGATTTTTGTCAAAAGTATTATGGGGGGAATTCAGTTGGAGGAGAGAGAGTTGAGTTTCGAAAGATATAATTTAGAAACTTGCCAAATATTGAAACATAATTTTAAAAACTAACATAAACAAATAAAGTTTTTATTAAATGAATAAAGTCTCCTAATTTTTGTAAAAAAGCTGTAAGGACATAATAGTAATTTGTTAGTGCAAATATTACGATATTTAAACTAAACGGTTTCTTCGGTTTTAATAATTACAAACATGTAACTTATAATGCATAACGTAAGATGTGCAAGTTACTTGTAAACACAAATCATCAATGCATACTTACATTAACATCTCTCAACGTCTCAAGTATGCTTCAACAGAGTCGTAGATTTTCATCTAGACGTAAATCACTCAAGGTATGAACAAACAAATTTAAATTTGACGGATGATCAAAGAAATAATTTTTTTGTTCTAAACTTCACATTTTTAATGTGACAAAACACTTTTTCAAAATACATTTTACAAATTATTTTTGAATTAAAAAGAAATGTTTTATTTTAAAAAATAAGTTTAAAAGTCCCAACAACTATTTTCCCCCTAAATCAGCTCCAAACTTCCCCAAATAAACTTTCACCACTAAAAACAAAATTTGGAGTGTCCCTGTCTGGGACAGTACCACAGTACCACTAAATTTAGTGGTACCGTCCGTACGTAACGGCTAGTTTTTCTTTGCCTATAAATAGTGGACTATTTTACACTTCCAACTTGATTTTTTCAGTTAGTTTTCTCAAGTCTAATCCCTTCTTATTTAGATCAATTTCTTTGATCATTTAGAGAGTCTTAGTTTGTTTAAGAGTGATCCTTTCATCCAACCAAGAGATCACCTTCATTCCTCTACTAGTGCAAGAGAAGAACACATAGTATTACAAAGATACAAAGTGTTGTAGTTATAGTTAGTGCACTTGTAACACTTGTTACATACTTGTTGTATCCTTGCATACATCAAGATCATTTTTCTTTTGAGAGTTTGTGAGAATAGATCATTGTGATCTTGTTGAGATCTTGGAGATCTCTTGTAGCTTGTAGGCATGTTTATTGATCAAGTGGATCAAGGGTAGATCGAGTCTAGTGAGAATAGATCATTGTGATCTTATTGAGATCTTGGAGATCTCTTGTAGCTTGTGGGCTTGTGTATTGATCAAGTGGATCAAGGGTAGATCGGGTAGATCGAGTCAAGTGGGAGTAGATCATTGTGATATTGTTGAGATCTTGGAGATCTCTTGTAGCTTGTGGGCTTGTGTGTTGATCAAGTGGATCAAGGGTAGATCGAGTCTAGTGAGAATAGATCATTGTGATCTTATTGAGATCTTGGAGATCTCTTGTAGCTTGTGGGCTTGTGTATTGATCAAGTGGATCAAGGGTAGATCGGGTAGATCGAGTCAAGTGGGAGTAGATCATTGTGATATTGTTGAGATCTTGGAGATCTCTTGTAGCTTGTGGGCTTGTGTGTTGATCAAGTGGATCAAGGGTAGATCGGGTAGATCGTGAGTAGATCGTGTGGATCGTGGTAGATTGGTACTAGCTAAGATTAGTACTCGACATTTAGCTTAGTGTCGGAAACAAGGATAAGCGACGTTGTACGGTTTTCTCCGCCTGAAGGGAGTTTGTTGATTAGTGAAGTAACTCTCGAGTTGGGTACTCGGGGAGTGGAGTAGGGCGAAGAGGAGTTTCGTGACCGAACCACTATAAATCATCGTGTCCGGTTTGCGCCTTCTTTACTTATCTTTTTACTTTTATTTTAGTCTTTATCGCTTTATATTTATATTTGCATTACTTTTATGTTTGTGTGGTTTGTTGTGTATATTATGTTGATTATGTTTGTGTCATGGTTTGATTGTGTTTGTGTTGTAGTTTATTTTATACTATCTCTAGATGTTGCATGATCATTGTTGACACTTTTCATATATTGATCGGGTGTTTGATACAAAAAGTTTTTAAATTTTTAAATGGAAACGTATTCACCCCCCCTCTACGGTTTCCACAATTGGTACCAGAGCCACGTCGCTCAAATTTTTAAAACAAATGGTTTTTAAAATTGAGTACGATCCATGTATCAAATTACCCATGAAGGTGATAAAATATGAAAAGTATTTAGTTGCTTAATACTTACAAGTTTTGTTGTTAAGTATACTCTGTCATACTAGCTTGAAGGTTTTCTTAAATCAATAAAAGAATAGAGTTTTAAGTGTCCGGTCATGTTTTCAGAACGAGTCGTTAAGTCATGCGATTTTGAAAGGAGTGTTTGGGACAAACGATTATTTTGTAGTAAAAGTATTATCGTAAATGTCTTTCTTAGTCCTAAACGTGAAAATGATGCTTAATATATATTTTATATGTTCGGTATCTAGTTTATTAAATTTTACATTTTTCCGTCGAGTCGCCGCACTAAAATAGTAAACTGAATCAGAAAACAGATCATGGTACCACTAAATATAGGACGGTACCGTTATATTTAACGGTACCGTGGGGTATTTAAAGGTACTGTGCATCTGTCTGTCTGTTTTCAGTATTGGGTCATCTTTAGAAATTGTTGGGTTTATTGATTTGATGATACAAAACAAGAAGAATGAAACTTGAAGGGTTTAATGTGACAAGAAGGGAAACTACAAAAAGATGGAGAATTTTGAAGATTCTAGAATATTTACATAAAAGATTTAGTTTCCTTATTGTATTATGATTGTATTTATTGTAAACCCTAATCCCTCTAGTATATAAAGAGGACATGGGTCATTAGTTTTAGACGTGCACAAACTACAAGATGTAGTCGATTAGAGGTGTTTGTATGTAACCTAGACGTAAGTTATAAACGTCTAGGGTTAGTAGTTAGTTAGTTAGTTAGTTAGTGCAGCCTCAAGGTCAACAAGTTCTACCTTGATCAAGTAGAATTGGGGCTGTTAATAATATTAGAGATTATGAATGTAAAACCTTGTTCATAATAATATTGATTCTATGTTTGAATATTCCGCTTTCATTATTATGTGTTCCTAGATATAATATTAGACCTAGTCTAAGAGCTTCAACGATTCTACACAATTGGTATCAAAGCCAGGGGCTCGTGATATCTAGGGGATGTTACAAGGTTACTGTTGAAGATGAAGCATATTCGAAAAAGATTTGAAGAAGGTTGCTGCTGCTGTTAATTCAAAGTCTCACAATCTTATACTAATTAAATATTGTGTCGGCACTGTGAAGAGTTTGTAGGTCGGTGAAAGTATTGCTATCTTTTTGTGATTTGGTTGAAGTTTCGTATCGTGGGTTTATGGGGATAATTTTTTAATTCCTACGTACTGCTGCTGCTGTGTCGTCTTTTGGAGGATAAAACGTGAAAGTGAATTTTATTATTCACCTCGTACTCATTTATTAGTACAGCAGAGAAGTTTTCCAAGAATTCATCAATCGTGGGTCGGTGGATCATCATTGGTCCTTCTATTCATGGTTTGGTTGACTACTGATGGAGGTATTAGTTTTGTTTTGTCGACAAGTGCATTATTGCTTATTTATTCTACTTAGTTGTCGAGATTGTATTGGAAGACTGTTCAAGAATTTGTATTGCTTGCGTGAAAGTACTGCTACGTGAGGTTTTAACGTACTGCTACTCGTTCAAAGTACTGCTAGCTTTTTGAAAGTACTGCTAGTTTTATGAAAGTACTGCCGTTGAATTTTGACTCTGCTGCTACGAGTATGTTTAACCTACTGCTGCGTTTAGATGATTTATGGAGACAATGCATGATTTACAAGCAGTGAGGGGAAGCCGAGATGGGTTTTTATAAGATTGGTTCTACTTTGGCTCTCGGTTAATTATGAGCAGTTTGTTAGATTACACACACAGGTTATTAGTTTCACACACACAGGAAGGAGTTTGGTTATTTGTTCTTAAAAGTTTCAAGGCTCGTATTTGTTCATATTGGAAGAATTGATTACGAAGAAGGTTGAATATCATTTATTTGATGTTGTAGTTGAGTTTCACAGGTGCGCGTTCTTATCATATCTCAAAGTGGGTGTTACACTTTGAAGATAACTTGTTTGGGCGTTAATGCGGTGACAAAGACTTGATGAATCTAGCAAGGATGTGTGATCTATAAACTTAGGGTGCTGAATACACACATTTTCTATCACTTAAAGGAGTTACGTTGTAGTGCTCAGTGTCTCAGATAGTTGAGGATTTATCAAGAGGTCCTGGTAGCCTACTTCTAAGATAAGTTTGGAGTCACGTGGATAGTGCAAGATATAAGACGCAAGTTTGGGAAATTCAACTTCTTCATCAAGTTCGTTATACTCAATTTTCTTCATCAGTAATCATTACAAGGAGCCTACAGAATTGAAGATTCAAGAGATGATGTAAACATATTGGTTTCAGGGGAAGCTTATTGATTGAATGTTTAATCATCTACATGCACCACTCAAGGGGAAGTTTTGCATACGTTCCCTATTTGTTGATAACAAAAAGGGGAAGAGATGTTAGAAGAAATGTTAGAAGAGATTTGGAGTGGCATGGCATGACTTAAGGGGAAGACAAGACTTGTTTCATTCATGGTGAGATTTAATTATCTCAACTTCTCTACTTCGTCTAGGGAAGTTCGTACAAGAATGTCTTTGTTTTGTCATCATCAAATAGGGGAAGATTGTTGGGTTTATTGATTTGATGATACAAAACAAGAAGAATGAAACTTGAAGGGTTTAATGTGACAAGAAGGGAAACTACAAAAAGATGGAGAATTTTGAAGATTCTAGAATATTTACTTAAAAGATTTAGTTTCCTTATTGTATTATGATTGTATTTATTGTAAACCCTAATCCCTCTAGTATATAAAGAGGACATGGGTCATTAGTTTTAGACGTGCACAAACTACAAGATGTAGTCGATTAGAGGTGTGTGTATGTAACCTAGACGTAAGTTATAAACGTCTAGGGTTAGTAGTTAGTTAGTTAGTTAGTTAGTGCAGCCTCAAGGTCAACAAGTTCTACCTTGATCAAGTAGAATTGGGGCTGTTAATAATATTAGAGATTATGAATGTAAAACCTTGTTCATAATAATATTGATTCTATGTTTGAATATTCCGCTTTCATTATTATGTGTTCCTAGATATAATATTAGACCTAGTCTAAGAGCTTCAACGATTCTACACACAAAGTAGAAGTGATCATACTCCGGCGGAGATATGATGTGAGTGAGTTCATCGGAGAACTCCTCATGATCAAGATCAAAGTTAAACGAATCATATTCTGGAAGAGAGAAATCAGCATGAGAAGTGGTACTGCCACTTCTCGTTTCTTCCGTGAAATCAAAACTGAATGATTCGCAAGCCGGGAGAGAATACTAGGGATGAGAAGTGGGATTGCCACTAATCTCCTCAAAGTTAAAGCTCTCATACTCTGGTAAAGACTCCTCGAGCTCGAGCTCTAGAGGATCTAACGGCTTATCAACATAAACATCCATTGGGGGGAGAGAAAGAGATGGTTCATCGGATATCATTTTCTCTAATAAAGGGATATCTCCCCCCAGACTATTATCAACAATCTCTGATGAAATCGGATCATCATTGAAGAAAACCTCGAGCTCTTCCATAGTGATATTACTTCTCTCAACCGGCGTGAGGGAAGGGGAAGAGTCGGAAATGATAGGTGGAGTGGGATTGCCACTCGGAGGTTCATCTGATATTTGAATATCTGCATGGGCACACTCCTTGTCGCCGATCTTATGCTTAAAATATAAAGCTCTTATAACTTGCCTCCGCTCTTCTTCTAATAATTCACCCATAGTTCTTGTATCTTCCTGCTTTTCAACGGGTGCGACAGCAACTGGTGAACTACTGCAAAGCTTCTGCTGGACGGGAGTGGCTGCAGCTGACGAACTCTCACAAACTCCCCACGTAGAATCCTCATCATCGTCATCATCGTAAACAAAAGTTTGACGATATTGGGAGCTTACTCTAGCTGCTTGTTCTTCAGCTAGAAGTTCTCCATAAGTTTTCTGACGAGGTTCTTCATGGGGAAGTCTTTTACTAAGAAATTCCTTAAGATCATTTAGTGCATTTTGAAAATCACGGAGAATTTCTGGATTGATTTGCTGAGGTGGTGTTTGAATCGTTTCATACTGTGGAAGTTGGTCATGATAAGAATAATCATAATTGTTACAAGGACCACACTCATAGACAAGCGGATTCCTCGTTTGACAATCAGAGTTATAGTGAGGACCTCCACAGTACTCACAACAATATGATTGTTGTGACTGATTTGGTGAATTATGTGGATAATGGTCATAACCGAAGTTTTAATTACATGGAACTTGCTCATAGACAAACATGTTCCCTGTTTGACAATCAAAACCCGGGTGAGGACTACCTCCACAATACTCACAAGAGTATGTCTCCATCTGGTGTTGTGGGGGCTGGTTGAAAAAGTCGGTTGTTTCATGGTAGGAATAAGGATTTTGGTCATAGACAAACCCGTTTCCCGATTCCACCATGCTACAACCGGGACAATTCCCGCCATTTGGAGGACCTCCACACCATTGACAACCATAATGGTAAGATGAAGACATAGAGAAGAAGAATTAAACAGATAGAGGGATAAGAAATAAAGAATCAAACGGATAAGAGGATTGAGAAGAATATTTTTGGATTTTTAAAATTTTGAAACATTGAAAATCACAAAAGAAAAAGGAAAAATAATTTGGAGAAGAAAATCTTTTTGGGTTTTCAAGGTTTTTCAATTTTTTTGGATTTTTGATAAAAAAAAAATATTCACAAGATATATACGAAACTTCACGAGGAAGGTTCTTCAAGTCACTAATCGTCAAACCGTAATGATATTGTCGCAACACACCTCCCCGGCAGCGGCGCCAAAATGCTATTCGGTTCTAAACGCGTCACAAGCTAAACCTCTCACGAAGAAAAGTCAACCCGCGACGGTTCGACGCGAAAATCGATTTAATAACCGGGCAAGCGTATACCCGGGTCGTGGTCCCAGCGAGGCGTGAGATTGAGCATATCGTTTTCGGTTTGGAATTAAAAAGCTTGAAAAGACGAGAGTTTCTTGTGTTTCTAAAATCTACTAAAAACGAAAATTAAATAATGTAAAACGGAAACTACGAACGAGTAAAAATGTCAAATCTATTAAAAACTAACCCTACGAGTACCAAAATAATTTTCCTAAGTTCTAAATGGCAAAATAAAAATTTGAAAAAAAGAAATATATTTTTTTGACTTTTTAACAATTTTTTATAAATTAAAAACTATTTAAAAGAAAATAATTGATTAAAAATACTAAATGGAAAAAGAAAATTCTGAAATTTTTTTTCTAAAATACTTTAAACTTAAGTTGAGCTATGAAAAATATAAAAAGTGCCCCAGCTTATTTCAATAAGCTGGGAAAGAGCAGACAAGGTCGGATAAGCTTAAAAAAAAGAAAAGGGGTTTTGAAATAAATATTGCAAATTTAAACTAAAAAGAAGAAAGGGTGCAGTGGTAATGTTGTTGGGTTGTGGACTGACAGACCTGGGTTCGAATCCCAGGCTGGTCAGTTTTTGATTATTACTATTTTTTTTAGTTTTCTTTTAAAAACTCAAATCAACAAGTGAAGCAAACAAATTTAAAACTGATTTTTTTTTTAAACTAAAAGATAAGCTCAGACTAGCTTAGTTTTTGGATCAGTTAGAAAAAAAGAAAAAGAAAAATAAGCTATAATGATAAATAAACTAGGACAAGCTACTAATAAGCTAATACATATGGAAATAAGCTGAAACATGATCAATAACTAAAAACAAAACCAAAATAACTACAACAAGCCATGGAAATTCAGAAATAAGTTCAAATAAAGCCAAAAATAAGCAAAGAAACACACTAGTCTGCTGCTAATCTGGTCTGTGCACAGGGCAAAACAAGGGCTGTGGGCTGCTGATCTAGGGCCAAAATAAGCTAGGAAATAAGCTCCTAAGGCAAAAATGAACTTCAACAGATTCAGACCACTATTCAAGCTACTAATAAATGAAAAATCTAAGTCTAATTCTTACTTTTACTTCACTAAATTTAAGATCAAAAGGGGCTAAAAATTTTGCAGGCTGCTGCAATATGCAATCTACTATGACAGCCAAGGGGGTTTTTGGCGCAAACTATGGGCAAAACTATACCAGTTTAGTCCAGCTATTGCAAGCTGACTTTAACACTTACCACACCTCAAAAATGCCAAAAGGGAACTCTAAATAAACTCATTCTAACCTAACATATGGGTCAAAAAAAAGCCACAACACTCAATAACTGTTTAAATGGATTTAAGAAATCTAAGGGCTAAACTGAGAATTAACTACACTAAGCAACCTAACTAATACTTAACTACATAGTAAAGGCTAAACAAGCAGCAAAAGGAAAATAAATAAACAAGCAGAAATGAAGCAGTTCAAAAATAAGCTGAAAAAAAGAACAATATAAGATAAAAACTGACTTATATTAAAGAAAGAGTAAATTACAACTTGAAAAGAAAAGATTACAAACCTTAAATTAAAATGCTAAAATAAGGAACCAATAAATTAGACAGAAAATAAAAAAATGGTCAAAATTTTCTAATACATGAAAATTGGACAAAAAAATAATCTGTGAGGAGGGTCTGCTATTTAAAGGCCCTCAACTAGGGTTTCCTGTGTTTCCTTTGTGAGTGGAATCCCCTTCTGCTACTTGTGCTTCTTTTCTAACCCTTGGATTAAAACTTGCTCCTCACATCTTTAACACTTGATCGTTGATTTTTCTTTAGTGCCCAGGATCGCTGAGGTGGAGTGGGGGGACCAAGACAACCCCATGTGGGTTTTTTGGACGGAGGTGGTGAGCTGGTGAGAGTGATGGTGACGGGGAAGGGGTTAACAGATGATTAGCGGGAAAGGAGGGATGAAGAGATGATGAATAGTGATTAGGGCAGGGATTTCGTTTGATTGGGGATTTGACCAAGGAAAGGGGGTTTGACCCCGGTTTTGTATTATAAAGAAGGTGGGTCGGGTTTTTAGTGATGGACTGGGTTTTTTTTAGTTTTAGTGGGCTGGGGGTTTAGTATTTGGGATAGGATGGGTTATAGATTTTAGTGTGTAGTGGGCTTTAGGTGGGCTTTAGGTGGGCTTGTTTAAGTTTTAGTGGATCCGGTTGGATTTAGTAGTAGGCTAAGTAGTATTTAACTCAAGGACCAATGTTGTAAATCTTGAAACTCCAAGGACCATAATTGCCATTTCTTCAAAGTCAATACAAGGGCCAATTTTGCCAACTAAAAATAATCCAAGGGTCGTTTTGGGATTCTTGAGCTCGAATAAAATATGCATGTAGAATATCTTTCCTGGCTTCGGTTTTCGGCTCTTTAAATATCTTTTCCACGTCTCGTGCCCGTGTTTTCCGAATTTTTCTTTGTTTTTGTCCTTTTTCTTAAATAAGTTGCCTGCATAAACATAAACACAAAAACACAATATCTTTTGGCATTTTGGTTAGTTTTTTGTCTATTTGGGTCCGGTTTTGGTCAATAAAAGGTATGTATTTAAGCACATACCAATCTCTGTTGGAGTTTATCTAGTGAGTCAGGTTTAACAAACGCCTCACAACCCCAGACCTTTAAATAAGACAAGTTGGGAGCTTTACCATGCCATATCTCATATGGTGTCTTATCAACCTTCTTGGTCGGAACCATACTTAGAATGCGAACAGCTGTTTCTAAAACATAATCCCAAAAGGATAAGGAAAGAGTTGTAAGATTTAACATTGATCGCACCATGTCTAACAATGTACGATTTCTTCTCTCAGATACACCATTTTGGTGTGGTGTATAAGTAGATGTGAGCTGCTAGACAATACCACACTCAGCAAGATAATCTTTAAACTCTTGGCTAATATATTCACCACCTCTGTCGGATCGAAGAGCTTTAATCTTTTTCCTAGTTGCAATTCTACTTCATTCTAGAAAACCTTAAATGTTTCAAACACTTCATGTTTATGTTTAAGCAAGTAAACATAACCATAACTACTGAAATCATCTGTAAAGGTTAAGAAGTAGCTAGCACCTTTCCTTGACACATGTCTAAGTGGTCCACATACATCAGTATGTATCAAACCAAGTAGATCTGAAGCTCTTTCCAACCGATTTGAAAAAGGTTTCTTTGTCATCTTCCCAGATATACAAGATTCGCAATTATCAAATGATTCATCATTGATACGTTTCAAAAGCCAATCATGTTGCAGCTTTTCCATGCGTTTCTTGCCTATGTGAGCAAGTCGACAATGCTAAAGATAAGTAGAATCCAAGTCCTTCTTGATTATCTTATTATTGATGCTAAACACAGAATTATTTCCATTGGATACATTGTCATTCATGTCAATTTCAAACACCCCATTCACAGTAATCGAATTAAAATAAAAAAACATTATTTAAAGAAACTAAAATTCCATTACTAGTAAATGTTTGAATAAAACCAAGATCGAATAACAAAGAAACTGAAACAACACCTCTAATTATAAAAGGTGCGTAATGACAGTTGTTTAATACTAGTACTAAGCCCGAAGGCAAAACTAAATCAAATGATCCTATGGCTTCAACAGCTGCATGTGCTCCATTCCCCACGCGCAGGTATTGCTCCCCAAAGGCCAGCTTTCTTGCTTCTCTAAATCCTTGCAGTTTATTACAAATATGAATACCACATCCAGCATCGTATAACCAGGAATTTATTTTATGAGAAAAAGCAAATAATTCAATCATAAAGAAGTGTTGGGATTTATTGATTTGATGATACAAAACATATCAAGATCGACATTATGTAATTTTAGAAGATAGAGTGTTGATATAAATAATGCCTAAACACGTTATTAATATTTTTCGATATCTCTACGTTTTGATAATCACAAAATCTAAACTCATTAATCGGAAAATTATGACGTAAACAAGTATTTAGTTGTAAATATCTATTTCTACAACTCAAATCACTTAAGGTATGAATGAACTAATGCTTAATGTATTATATGATCAAATGAACATTTTCTTAATAACTAGATTTTTTATAAAACATCAAAAACATTTTATATATTTTTGAAAAACATTTTTGGCATTAAATAAAAATGTTTAATCTTTTATAAAAATATGAATTCAAATTTTTAACCAAAATCAGTTAAAATGTTCCAGAAAAACCTTCCCCACAAAAGGACAAAATTGGCCAACGGACAGAAGGGGCGGCCCCCTTAATTTTACTAGGCGGCCCCCTTAATTATTAAGGGGACCGCCCCCGCTCCAGTAGACCTCCAGCTGTCCAATTTTTCTCCTATAAATACCAGCCTTCTCCTGGACTTTTACTCACCTTTTGCACACTAAAACTTTCTGTTCTAAATTCATTCTAAACATTGTAAATCCTTTGATCATATTTTCTTAAGCATTGGTTTCTAAGTGATCCAAGCTTCCACCACCAAAAGTGCAAAAGAAGAACTCTGCTTCAACTAGTGAAGAAGTGTTATTACTTACCTCATTCAATTGTGTTGTTGTGTAAAGTGTTGTGTAGTTGTGATAAGTAGATCTAAGTGTAACTACGTAGTAGTGTTGTAAATTTGTTGTGAAGTAGTTGTGAATAAGTAGTTGTGAAGTAGTTGTGAAGAAGTAGTCGTGAAGAAGAAGTCGTGAAGAAGTCGTGAAGCGTTGTGAAGAAGTCGTGAAGAAGTCATGATTAAGTCGTGTAGAAGTTGTGTTTAAGTTGTGAGATTGGTTCTAGCTACGATTAGGACTCGACATCTAGCTTTGTGTCGTTAAGCCGGTGTAAGCTAAAGTTGTGTAAGGTTTCTCCGCCATAAGGGAGTTTGTTGACATAGTGAAGAAAACTCTCGAGTAGGTGACTCGAGGAGTGGAGTAGGGCAAGGAAGGTGTCCTTGTAGCCGAACCACTATAAATCTCCGTGTTGTGGTTTGATCTTTCCGTCTCTCTCTCTTATTTCATTATATTTACCTTACTTGCATTACTTATCTATATTTGCTTATATATGTTCATATTGATCAAGAGTTGAATTCACATAAGATAGAATCGAAGTTTTAAAAAGTAAACAAAAGTTTTTATAAATTAAAAAGACGTAAAACTATTCAACCCCCGTTCTAGTTTTCCACAATTGGTATCAAGAGCCACGTCAAACAAGATTTTTAAAATTAACTGTATTTTAAAACTTGAAACGATCTATGGAATCTGAAAAATATTTAGAAGGGCAATCTATGCAAAGACCACCACTATTTGAAAGTGATGGATTTTTATATTGGAAAAATCGATTCGAAACTTATGTGAAGTCAAAAGATCTAGATCTTTGGCATGTTATTACTAATGGTGATTTTTTACCTATTCAACATAATCTTGAAACTAAAAAGGATGAAATTGTACCTTTTGAAAAACAAAGTGATGATTTAAAAAGAAAACTTTCTAAAAATAATGAGGCTAAAATGGTTATTTATAATGCGCTACCACGTAAAGAATACGAAAGAATCTTTATGTGCGAAACCGCAAAAGAAATTTGGAACTCTTTACTAATAACTCACCAAGGTAATAGTCAAGTCAAAGATAATAAAATAGATCTTCTTGTTCAACAATATGAACAATTCACGATTCCGGACGAGGAATCAATTGATAATGCATTTGCTAGGTTTAACACAATCATCACAAGTTTAAAGGCACTTGATGAGAGTTTTTCTAGTAAGAATTTTGTCAGGAAATTTCTTAGGGCTCTTCATCCAAAATGGCGGGCTAAAGTTACGGCAATTGAAGAATCAAAGAACTTGTCAACTCTCCAACTTGACGAGTTGATTGGCAACTTGAAAGTCTACGAAGCAATAATCAAGAAAGACTTCGAGATGGTCAAAGGAAAGAAAGAGCAAAGCAAGTCAATCGCGTTGAAAGCTAGGAAAGCATCAAGTGACGAGGATAGCTCAACCTCCGAAAGTGATGATGAAGAATATGCCATGGCCGTAAGAGACTTCAAGAAGTTTTTCAAAAGACGAGGAAGATTCGTTAGACAACCACATGACGAAAGGAAAACACTCCAAAAGAAACAAAGACGACAAAGGTAGCAAGAGCGAGAGGAAGTGCTTCAAATGCGGTGATCCAAATCATCTCATTGGAAGATGCCCTATGATGTCAAAGGAGCAAAACCAAAAGGCATTCATTGGAGGAGCATGGAGTGACAGTGAAGAAGACGAGAAAGAAACTACAAAAGAAGAGAAGTGTCTTATGGCTAAGACATCAAGTGAGGTACGTTCCGAAACCGAATACTTTAGTGATGAAAATTTATCATTAGATGAAAAAGACCTAGATAACGAATATAATAGGTTATGTATATTAGGCCAAAAAGTAATGACTAAAAATAAATCACTAAAACACATTAATAATCAATTAGAAAAAGAAATACTAGAATTAAAAATTAAACTACATAACTTAGAAAAGGGAAAAGAAATTCTTGAATGTAAAACATGTCAAGAAACAAAAAATGAAAATGAAATACTTAAGGAGGAAATTTGTAGGCTTAACAAATTCGAAAATAGTAGTAATTCTCTTAGGGAAATAATAAGTATTCAAAGAGTATCAAGTGATAAAACCGGATTAGGATTTAATTCAACTAAGGATTCAAATAGTCAAACTAAAAATGTAAAGTTTGAATGTGAAACTAGTGAGCAAAAACCTTTAGAGTCAAAACCTAAGTATATACTTATAAAAGATAGAAAAATACCCATAGCTAGTGATGAGGAAGTAAAAACCTTTTATAAACCATCCTTAAAAAATGAAGTAAAATACTCTAAACCAAGGTTAAGGTCAAAAACACCTCCACCTAGAAGACCACCTAGTCCTCACCCTCGGCCTAAAACTCCTCAACCTAAAAGAAACCAAAATATACCAAACCGTCATAATAATAGTTACCCAATGTGGAATTACCCAAATCCACCAAGCTACAATCCTTGGGGAATACTTCCACCATATATGCATCCGAGTCAATTGCAAACCATGTTTGGGCCAAACAACTTTGGACAAATGAGATCATGGGGACCAAGTGGCTAGATTGCATACTCATCGGGAAAGGCGTTTTCTCTTTCGTAATTGACTTTTATAAGTTAATTCGCTTTGAAGAACTTGAAGACCACATGTTGAAGACCAAAAGGTACGCCACTCTTTCATGCTCACCATTATATGCGTAGATAAATGAACTAGCCAATTTCATGCCCCATTAATCTTTTATGCTTAGTATGTTAGTTAGTAGATTTTTCCTTATACATATATACTTATATATACCTATACTACTATTTATACATACTATATATATATATATATATATATATATATATATATATATATATAATATATATATATATACGCACATAACCTAGATACGTCATCTGTTGACTATCTAGAACTAAAATAAATTGTTCGTCCTCGAACCTTTTCTTCCCCCTTTGCCTCTTTTGAACTCTAACGTTCAACACGAAAATCTTCCGTGTCCACTGTTACATAACTCATGGTGATGAAGAGAAGTGAGTTAAGTGGATTAACGTAGAAGTAGCTCTTTGACCGTCGAGTCAAATAAACTATGGATGAAACAAACTCCCGTCATCGCCAGCACCTATCTCCGTCATTACCTCATCATTTCTTGACTCCAGTCAACATCCCACACTTACACATAATACTAATATATATATATATATACGCACATTTCTTCCCAATCCTTAAACCTCTTGTCGACTTGACGTCTTGAGCATTTTGTCCAAAATTATCAAGATTAAGTTTATTAACAAAATGTTAATAAAATGTGTCAAGTATTCCTTCTTCGTGCCAAATAAACGTATTTTTGATATATTATAAATATATACATATAAATATTTTGCCGTCAGAAACAAAAATCAAGAAATTCAAAAATTTGGCAGGCGGCCCCCTTAATGTTTAAGGGGGCCGGCCTACTGTTGCTGCCAAAACGAATTTTCTCCTTGAAAACTTTGCCAAACACCCCATTTTTCAAACTCACTTCACTCCCACTCTGCTGTATACGAACTGCCATCACAAATCCATCATCAAATCACCTCTTCGAGTCAATTTCACAAAGGGCAAACATCTATACATCGATTAGCAACACGTTTAGTAAGTTTTTCATTATACATTTCATCTAATTTCATTCAATTTTGAGTCTAATCTTAATTAGGTCTTTTGCTAAACTTTTCCAAACTTAAATTTTTATTGAAATTAAGTCTAAGAATGTTGTAATCAAATGCTCCCCATAGGATTAGAATGCTTAAACAACCTAGAAACTAAGTAATTAAAAAAACCATTATGTCAAACCAATCACTCCTTTTCAAAACTAATCATATTGTTGAATTATGCCATAAACACATGTTAAAACCAATCACATTGGTTTATTACAACTCACAAATCCTAAAAATATATTTTTCGAATCATAAAAAATGTTTTTGTTAAATATAAGAGAGTGTTTGGATTAGGAGCTAGAATCATCAAAATTTAATCAAAATTAAGTTCATAACTACTTGTCAAGTTTTTAAACATGCAATTAGTTGTTTTAAGTCATCAAGATACATAATTCATATGTATATTGAAATTTTACTAGTTATTTTCTTATTTAAAGGAGCGTTTGGCACAACATTTTGAAAGAAATTTTTGAGTCAAAATCTAAGTTACTTAACATAAACACTCATAAGAAATAGCTAGATATACAATCCAATGTTTATCTAAGCCACATTTCAAGGTAGCTTATGACGTATAAAAGAACGTTCGGATATTGTTGACTTCTTGTTATAATGTCCCTATAACTATTCTTTAACGTCATAAAATACATTTCAAGCGAGTTAAAAATTAAAACTAAGGAACATTGTAAACTACTTCTTAGGATTTAAGATTTAGAGTCGAAGTATGTTTACGTTCCACATAAGTAGCATGTTTAATATATGCATGTCATTTTCTTATTTTTTGTTGCTATCTTGTATAGGTGAAAATGCCCAAAGTGACAGTTGGCGATGTCTCTAAAACAAAAGCATACATTCCTAAAGTTTCTTCCACTCCAGGCATGGATCCCTCTGTTGCTTGTTTCTATCGTCCCATTGAGGATAGGAACATTCACGAAGGAAGAATTGTCCATCCATCGTTCTATGAATCCGACTTCATCGAACGAATGTTCACCAACGTTGGTCTTGATTGTCTCTACAAAATAAATGAGCAAATCATTCCCCGATTTGTCCTCGACTTTTATAGTCAAGTGATGTTACAAACCGATCCCAATGGGTATATCCTCATATCCTTCATGATTCAAAACCAATTCATCACTCTTACTCTTGCTCAATTCGGGCAAATTCTAAGAATCCCCTTCTCCAGTCAAGCCGTCTTCTCTAATGAGTGGGACCTCTCGTCTCTTGAGGAAAATCGACCTCAACAGGGTCCTTACTACTCAGAGATTCCATCTCCTGAAGAGATTCTTCAATATCTTGGACTAGCTCGTGGTACGACTAGTCGAAAGATCAAATCAAAAGATGTTGACATCACTCCAAACCAAGTCCTTCTCAAGGAGCTACGCAGCGACATGAGACGTTGGGAAGAACTCATTCGTGAGAATGCGTTTGGTACCAGTGGTCACCGTGATCATGTCACGGCGAGCATACTCCACATGTTGTATTGTATCGTTACTGAAAAGCCGTACAATTTGGCATATCTCTTTGTCTACCGTATCATGTCCGCCAAAAACACTCGTAATGCAAATCTTCCATATGGCATGTTTCTCACCCGTCTCTACAATGATATCATGGAACACTATCCACAGCTTCGGAGTCCACTCTATGAGTCTGTTCTACCGGTCCTCAATCCACTTGTTCGTGTCCATGCTCGTCGCTCCCGAAGTGACAAAGGAAAATCTCGTAAATCTGTCTCACTTCCACCTCGTGGTTCCACATCACATCAAGGAGACGATGATGATGATGATGATGATGATGATGATGAGGAGGAGGGCACAACACGTGCTAGTACCCCATCACCTAGGACCTTCGTTCAAAATCTTCCGGATCTTGATTACACCGAGTATCAAGTCCCTTCTCCTTCCGAACGAACAGACGAACTGCTATATGAAAGACAAACCGAACTACTCAACACCACACAGCAGATGCGTCAAGAAGTACGAGGCGGTTTCAAGTCTATTGGAAAGACACTCGGAAGGATGTTTGGAAAGAAGAAGAAATAGACTTGTTTGATGAGTGTTTCGTTAGTTATCATCGGTGTTATAATTAGACATTTATATGTAATTTTATTATTTGCTTGCTATGACTTCTATTATGTTAGATGATAAACTTATTAGATCTAAGCTACTAGTTTATTTGAAATTATATGACTATGCTTCCCTTATTTATTTTAATATGCAATTGATAATATTTAATCATTCTTGATGTACATGATCCAAATGGAACTTGCTGCAAAGACACCCTAAAAATGACCTTTTTCTGGAAATTTTTCAAATTTGGTCGCCTGGGAATTCACCAGATGGGCGGCCCCCTTAATTCCTTAGGCGGTCCCCTTAATTTTTAAGGGGGCCGCCCAACAATTAAGGGGACCGGCCATCTGGACAGTAAATTTTACTGTTTCCTTTTGCATCTTGTGACCACTTTTACCTAGCCCCAGCTACTATTACCCTTAATGCACGAACTGGACTTGGAATATTACCACAATACCTCCATAATTTGCCTAAATCAACCACATTTTCACAATATAAAAACCCTCCTTACAATTACCTTTCACTCCATCAACCATCACCTTCATCAAACACCCATTTTCATCCACAATGCTATCACCAAAATCCTCCATCTCTAAGACTTCAAGGAAACAAAGACTTGTTATCATACTACCAAAACAACCTTTCATTGACCTAACCCAAGATGACATCAAAACTCCATCACCACCACCTCAAAATTCATCCCCAAGTGCACCAAATGCACCATCAAAAACACCATCCACCCATGGAGCTTCATCTTCCTCCATTCCATCCACCTCATCCATAAATGACTACATCCACACTCACCTAACATCATCACCAAGAGCATCATCACCACCATCCACTCAAGAACCTTCATACACCCAACTTGCCATTTCCCTATCACCCATCACACCTCTTGATGCTCACTTTTCACCATCACCAACCCCACCACCATTCTTTCCTATACCTTGGGCAATGCTTGAAGCCCATGGTGATAATTGTCTTTGTTGCGTCCATAACCGGACCTTAATCTTTGGTCTTAGAGATGAGATACACTACATGTTTTCATCTCTTGAAAACATGATTACCAACCCACAACCACCACCTCCTCCACCTCCTTCACCCACTACACCACCACCACCTCCATTTTCACCCAATTAAGCATATGCAATGCTTAAAAATAATTTTTCAAACCCTTCTTGCAAGCAAGCTCCATGGAAGACCATGTACCTCTAAGATGATTGTGTAGTTTCATTAGTAGTTTTTGTTTGTATGCTTGCATGCTTCATGTTGTAATCTTTTGGTTGTGTACTTATCCACAACACATTTATTAAATGAATGATCTTATTCGATATGCTTGCTTATTGTTGTTACATATACTTGTGCTTCTAACATTTTTTTTGCAAGCGTTCCATAGCTCGTTTCCTTGGTGCCCCCAAACGAGGGGGAGTACACATCAAGGGGGAGTTCTCGTCCCGACAAATTTAGATTCTAAAACTTGTCGGCTTAATCTTTTTGATTCTACAAAAAGGGGGAGAAATAGATGTAAACTCACTAAATACTTGTCTAAAAACTAATATTTAGATTTAATGAGTTTAGATTTTGTAATCATCAAAAAGGGGGAGATTGTTGATATAAATAATGCCTAAACACGTTATTAATATTTTTCGATATCTCTACGTTTTGATAATCACAAAATCTAAACTCATTAATCGGAAATTTATGACGTAAACAAGTATTTAGTTGTAAATATCTATTTCTACAACTTAAATCACTTAAGGTATGAATGAACTAATGCTTAATGTATTATATGATCAAATGAACATTTTCTTAATAACTAGATTTTTTATAAAACATCAAAAACATTTTATATATTTTTGAAAAACATTTTTGGCATTAAATAAAAATGTTTAATCTTTTATAAAAATATGAATTCAAATTTTTAACCAAAATCAGTTAAAATGTTCCAGAAAAACCTTCCCCACAAAAGGACAAAATTGGCCAACGGACAGAAAGGGCGGGCCCCCTTAATTTTACTAGGCGGCCCCCTTAATTATTAAGGGGACCGCCCCCCGCCCCCAGTCAGTAGACCTCCAGCTGTCCAATTTTTCTCCTATAAATACCAGCCTTCTCCTGGACTTTTACTCACCTTTTGCACACTAAAACTTTCTGTTCTAAATTCATTCTAAACATTGTAAATCCTTTGATCATATTTTCTTAAGCATTGGTTTCTAAGTGATCCAAGCTTCCACCACCAAAAGTGCAAAAGAAGAACTCTACTTCAACTAGTGAAGAAGTGTTATTACTTACCTCATTCAATTGTGTTGTTGTGTAAAGTGTTGTGTAGTTGTGATAAGTAGATCTAAGTGTAACTACGTAGTAGTGTTGTAAATTTGTTGTGAAGTAGTTGTGAATAAGTAGTTGTGAAGTAGTTATGAAGAAGTAGTCGTGAAGAAGAAGTCGTGAAGAAGTCGTGAAGCCGTTGTGAAGAAGTCGTGAAGAAGTCGTGATTAAGTCGTGTAGAAGTTGTGTTTAAGTTGTGAGATTGGTTCTAGCTACGATTAGGACTCGACATCTAGCTTTGTGTCGTTAAGCCGGTGTAAGCTAAAGTTGTGTAAGGTTTCTCCGCCATAAGGGAGTTTGTTGACATAGTGAAGAAAACTCTCGAGTAGGTGACTCGAGGAGTGGAGTAGGGCAAGGAAGGTGTCCTTGTAGCCGAACCACTATAAATCTCCGTGTTGTGGTTTGATCTTTCCATCTCTCTCTCTTATTTCATTATATTTACCTTACTTGCATTACTTATCTATATTTGCTTATATATGTTCATATTGATCAAGAGTTGAATTCACATAAGATAGAATCGAAGTTTTAAAAAGTAAACAAAAGTTTTTATAAATTAAAAAGACGTAAAACTATTCAACCCCCCTTCTAGTTTTCCACATAGAGGATTCTAGAAGACTTGCTTAAAAATATAAAGATCAAGATTAGGAAAAGATTTAGTTTCCTAATACAATTAGGTTTCCTTTGTAAGTCTAGATGGTATATAGATATAAAGAGATCCATAGACATTGTTTGTGTGTGTGTTTTAGTCATGCTTTAGGAAAACACCAACGATCTCACCACTTGAGATCGTCTAGCCCTAAGATCAAGGTGTTCTTTGATCCTTGTTACAGTTAGGTAACACGTTCTATCATGATCAAATAGAATTGGGGCTTATATATATGTAAACCTTGTTAATAACAATTGTCTCTGTTTAAATTCCACTATGCAACAACAAACTTTGATATATTATAGATCCTAGATGAGTTTTAAACAATCTTCACAAGAAGTTACTTGAAGTGCTGGCGACATTCCCAGCCATCTTCATCTTCTTCACTCGCAACTCTTCAAGGTAGAGAGGACAGTTCCTCTTCCAGTGTCCTACCTCGCTAAAGTGGTGGCAAGCCTGATCCTTCTTAGGATTCTCTTTCTCCTTGGGAGGGTTTTTCTTAGGCTCAGGTTGGTAAGCCATAAATTGCTTACAATTAGCTTTGCCTTTGCCCTTTCCCTTGTTCGCTTGCGGTTTTGGCTTCTTAATCCTACCACCTTGAATAACAAGTACTTGAGGTGTAGGAGCCTTTTTCAGTAATCCCTTTTCATAGTCAATGAGCATTGCATGTAACTCAGTAACTGTCTTCCCCGTGTAATGCATGTTGAAATTACGTACAAAACCACGAAACTCCTTGCTAAGGGATCTGTTGATTAGGCTAATACAAACATCTTGCGGGTAATGATAATGAAGCTGCTCAAGTTGGTCCATGTAACCTTTCTTTTCCAAAACATGAGCACTTGCTGGTTTACTATCCTCCTGTTTGCAACTGTGTAGAGCATCAATCAAATCATACAATTCTACAGTTGCAGGTTTCTCAAACATACGTCTGAGTTCATTGAGCATATCATAAGGAAAGAAATTCTCAAATTGCTTTTTCAAAGTGGGAATCATACTTCCAAGCATAAGACATGCACCATCATTGTGTCTATCATACTCAAGTTGCCATGCTGCTCTTTCATCAGCATATGAGTCAGCAGCTGGTTCAGGAGGACAAGGCTTAGTAAAATAATCTGATCTTTTAGCCACACGTAGGACAATCCTTAGTGATCTATACCAATAATTAAAATTTGCGCCAGTCAATTTTTCCCTATCAAACATTTGTTTGAAAGCGGAACCTAGTGTATTGTTGTTAGGTTGTGCCATTTCTATAGAAAAAAGTTCAAAAGTTAGTACTTTCGATTATTCAACCTTTTAAGAAAATTAAATACCCTTGGTAAATATTCATATTAACCATATAATTTTCTTAAAACTAGGACCCAAATTTTCATAGTTCCATTACATCAGTTGATCCGCCAGTAATGAAAGTATTCAACAAGGTAATTGTCGAACAATAATTGACAAACATTTTTCAATTCCTAGATCATTATGGGATTTACATTTGCCAAAAAACTATTTGCAATATAAGCATGTTTCATCCCATCTCATGCCTTGAGTTATAGATCTCACTAACTAACTCAATTAAGTTGTCTAATTTAGAAACTGTAAACTTTTCCAGATACGGTCTCACGTAACATGGAGATTTACCTTGTTGTTTCAATCTAGTTAAGATCTCACATAAGCTAAATTGCAACACCAAGTGTTCCTTGAATTAGATGGCATTAACTTAAATTTAAAGGATACTAATTTTGAAGTGTGTAATCAAAATATGTACGAAGAAGCATGCATACATCTTCGTATCATTGGTTTTAACAAAACTTTACTCATTAATTTTCTATCACTAAGATTAAATCAACAAAGTTTTAATTGAGTTATTGGATAAACCAATCAAAGAATTACCTTCAATTATCACCTACTATATCCTAATACTACATGAGTCAAAAGACCCAAGTTATTCGGATAATTACCACAAAGTGGCGCGTGGAATTGAGTTCAATTCGCCCGTAAGATGTTTTGTACATAAAAAATAGTCCTAGGTAACTCCAATTTGACTCACAAAGAAGCAGAGAAACGAGGTCAGCTTAAAGCCAATTAAAACCCTGCTTCTTTCGGTGTAAATACATGGCAACCTCCTTATACCTCTCTTATAGTTTGTCAAATTGGATGAGCATTTCTAACTATTTGGTACAATAACCATCAATCAATTAAAAGTTTAAGATTTAACTCTTAAAACAAATCTAATTTCACCATTGTTTAGCCCTGTTTAATTTTCTATTCTAAAAAATACCCTTTGCTTACAATGATGTCAAACAATAATTTAAACAAATAAGCACATAATAAAAATTAACCAACTACAACAATAAACATGCTAAAATAAATCAACTAACATGTATATTTATAACTAAGACTGCCACTTGTGTTTCGATCTTGGTACAAGTGGACCACATACATTGATAAATCGATTGCGTAAGTCCCATGTTACAAATATACAATAACAAACATAGTTGATAAATAAAAGATACATATGGGGTCTTCCCCAATTTTGGGTATTCCCTAATTATATTATTAATTAATTTATTAGTAAACTAATCAAGATTTACTTACTAATAAATCCTAATTAATTAATAATTGCAGAATTAGCATGTAAAACATAAAACACTTAACAATTAAAGCATAATATCCATTGATCCATGATCAAACATGCATGTTCATCATGGATCCAAATAAGCAATTATTATCCAATAATAAATCCCAAGATACGCATATAATAATGACATATAACATATATCCATTAATATTCACATAAAAAATTACATGCAATCTTAGGATTCTACAAGCTTAACAAAAAATTAAAACTAATTGATTTAAATTATGGGTAATCGACCCAAAATAAAAAAAAATAAAAATTGGGGTTTAAAATTTTTCAAACTCTAGAAACCATAAACATGTAATAATCAATCAAGATTTAATTTTTATGTGTTTCGGTAATTAATTACACAATATTAACGGTTCGTGATGCCAATGTTGTAATTTTAATATCATGGCAAGCATAAATTAAACATAAAACATCAAGAGCACGTAACGGAAGCTAAGAATCATAACACTTGTATATTTAACCGAAACATAAAGTGATGCGTACCTTTTAGCAAATCCAAGCAATTCAATAATCAAGAACCAAGAACCCTAAAAATTTAGGGTTTAGTAAATTCGACTTCAACAAAGTCGACCAAGGAAAAATCAACCACAAAACTGTGTTTGCTCTACGTTCTTGTACACACGTATTACTAACGATTCGATGCGAAAACCTAGGTTCTTGAATCACAATAACCAACCTAAACACTTTAAGTTGAGCTAAACAAATCAAAAACTCTTTGTGATGGGGTGTACGATCGGCTAGCACAAGAGAGGAGAGGATAAGAAGAAGTTCGAGTTAATTAGGTAATCCAAGATTAAAAAAGAATGAATACAAAGGCCTTGTATAAATACTAATGTGATCTTGGAGTCCAAGTTATGGTGGGATAAGGAAACCCACCCATAACCGATCGGCTATGGCAATCCCAAAGGGATTCCGGATCCTTCTTCTCCTATTTTCATCTCTAGTTCTTGTATTTAACATTTAACGACCGTTAGTCAATTACCGTTAAGTACTAACGTCCGTTAGTCGTTATTTGTGATTTAATAATTAAATATAACATTTTATATTAATTATTTGAACATCCATACGTAAAGTGTGCAATCTCATAGGCTCCTGTTCGAATCCGGTCATACACAGATTAATTTATATCTACAAACCTTTCAATATCAAGCGGCCATGGTGACTTAGAATGGCATGTAAGCTAGAAATAGACAACTCTTTATTTAGCAAAATTCTTTCAAGTTTGTAGAAGAAAATGAAGTTCAAAGGGTTAAACCACGGAGAGAAGAATTGGAGTGGGCTCTAGCAAGTATATAAATCATTTTAATGTTCAAAAGTGAGTTTGTAAGAGAGGAGACATAGTGATTAAGAATAGTTTGCACTTTGTAGGATCCAACTATGAACTTGATTAAGTTCACATGAATATAACTTTTCTAGATAAAAATTTATATCTGTTTATAATATAAAACAGGTAAATTGATAAAGTTTTCGGTGTTTATGTTGCGAGAGGAGGACAAGTATTTGATTAAGACGTAACGACGTAACTGAGATATCCATATGGTGGCGTTTGGTTCGTGAAGTTGAAATTCTGGAATTTTAAATTCTAAAAAATTTAAGTTCCTTCATTTGAGATACCAAACACAATATTTGAAGAAAATTAAAATGCAAATACCATGAAATGCCCCCAATATACCCCAACCAAACGCACCCATATGACTATTTGGTGGTGGTTTATATGCGTGTATTATATGATTATTGTTGAATGCTGAAAATACCGTAGGCATTATATTTCTTTGATCATATATTTATAATTGCAACATAGCAAAAACCTAATGGGTCATAAACCGCAATCATGCTTGGGCCATCTAGTTTATCAAGCGGCGAAATCGCGAAAGCTCAGAATAGAAAGTAAACTTAAATCATTAAAGCAATAGCTAATTTTTTATGAAGATATCCGACAGAAAACGGAAACAGACCTTCAAGCCACAAAAGTACCAACATAATTAAAAGGTTGATGCAGACTTCTAACAACAAACGATATCAAATATTCAAACGGCAGCAACAACAAAAGCAAAGCGGAGATAATTTTTTTCTTGCTGCTACTAGTTATATTTTGGCGGTCACGGGATGATTTTGGTTGGGTTTTGTGCACCCTATGAAAAACTAGAAGAGGGGTTAAATAGTTTTATCGTTTAAAAATCTTAGTTTCAAAAATTATAATGAACACAAGCAATGATAATATGTAAAAGTACATGAAATGAAAGACAAGAAAGTAAAAGAATGATCAAACCAAACACAAGAGATTTATAGTTTCTCGGTAACGAAGCTCCTCCTCGCCTTACTCCACTCCTCGATTTTCCGACTCGAGAGTTATTTCACTATGTCAACAAGCTCCATTATTGGCGGAGAAAACCGTGCAACATCGCTTAAACTTTTACCGATACAAAGCTAGATATCGAGTCCTAATCTAAGTAGAACCAACCCTTTTTCTCTAACTATTTTGAGGACTAAAATACTAACCTAACTCTTTATGTTAGGTGTATGGTGGTCTTTATGAATTTTAAAGTATATTAGGTGGAATATGATGGCTCAAGAAGATTGCAAATACAAAACTAATAACTACAACACAAAAGACTTTGAAGTACGTCTTGTGTTCTTCCCTTGCTAGAAGAATTGGATTGGTTGTGAGGATCACTTGAATGAATATATAACAAGATAATGATCAAAGAGATGTGTGTATGAATGTATGAGAGAATGCTGAAAATATGTTTGCAAGGGGTGAGTAAAAATGAATGCATAAGGCTTGCTTAAATAACCAAGAGGATGGCATCAATTAGACTACGACGGATCCTTAGTGACGCACAGATCCTTTTGGATCTGTCCCACTGTATGCATGCAAAAATATATCCATTTTTGAGAGGTCATTCATGTTTTGTTTGGCATATTTCCTCTCTAATGATGCATGAAAAAATGGCTGGAACAAAGTGGAAAGATGCATCCCTTAATTGTAATGCACTCAAAGTCCTAATATGGCTAATTATTTTTTTTATTCAAAAACACTTTAGATGTTTACCTTTTTAGTCTTGGATTATTGCCAAAATGCCAAATTCATATTTCCCTGCAAGGTCTTATTTGAATAAATCCTCAAAGAGGAAGATTCTTTACTAGTTGTTCAAATATGGATTAAAACATCTTCTTAAAATAAAAGTAATTTATTTAAGCAAATTCAGTAAAAATTTTGTGAAAATTTATGAAAATATGTAAGGTTTTATAATATGATGCAAGAGTTTCATGTGATGTCTATGATAAAACTTTCTTTTATCATTATGCAAGTTTTAGGGATTCATATACATATTTGAAGTGATTACTGATAAAGGATAACTTAAGTCTATAACTTGTTTACTTGAACTTCTACTTAATACGTTTTATATTTGGCATTAACAAAATGTAGATAAATTGTTAAATAGAAATAATGTTTTTATTTGATTATTCATATTAACACACCTGGTACAAGACTTTACAACCTTGCTTCTCCGCACCCAGAGTAAAACTTTGACACACTTGCTTCTTCGCACACAGAGTAAAACTTGGCACTTAGTTACAAACGAGTGGGGTAGCCCGCGCGTTGCTGCGGGGGTTCTGTGGTAATGTTTATTTAGATGCAATTATTAGTATTTGAGTGATCTTCAAACCTCAGGTCGGTAGCCGCATTCAAAATTATATATGCTATATTAAAAAAAAAACCCTTCATTGGATAAAATGGAACCTAAAGATAGCAATATAAACAATGCCCCCGCGTTGTTGCGGGTTTTTTTTGGTTATAGCATTCTGCAATTTTTGTATACCTCAAGTAGTTCATTACATAATGATCTAGATTAGTATAACTATATATTAATACAAAGCAATAAGAATGTATAGGCTCGTGTGTGATCCATTTGCAGGCCAACTCACTAACATGCCAATCTTCTGTTGGTTGCTACTTTGTCACATTGCCAAGCCTCTTCAAAGGCAACATACAACTCCAAACTACTCACGATTCAATGAAAGTGTCTTTATCTTCAGAGTGGGCAGTCACCGTTGTCATACCTCCACGATTACAAACACAATTCCTGCACCGAAAAACTATATCATATGATTATTACGTTTAATCATTTTAGTGCAACTACTAATGGCCATATATGTATCTAGTTTAGGTTATACCAAATCTTAATAAAAAATTGTCTTTCGTGCTTTTCTAACTTTGCTTACACGTTTGCCATTATTTTATCAGGTAAATCTAGGACAACCATGGTGCTTAACCTTAAACCCAAGTTAAATTGTTATCGATGAAATGAAGCATAATATTTGAATAGTTGAATTTTCATGATATTTGATGTATGTAATTATGATCACTCTCTACTTTCATTGTGCAAATATCATATGTGCATAGGTTACTAATCAGTCTAGCTATTGTGCAAATATCATATGGGTATTCAGTTTTATGCGGGTAGTAGAAATTAGGTAAATGAGTTTCATGTGAAACTATGATCAGATAGCTATCTAATTTCACCTATACACAGTCATGCACCTAAAATATGGAATCATATGTACTAAGTGCCTCTACATAAGGTTTCGAGACTAAAAGTCTTGGCATTTAGCAGCTTGTCTCTAAGCTTTAGCATTAACAGAAGTGGCAAGTTATTTGGAGTATACACCATGTACCAAGCGTCAAAGAATCCGTTAAACAAAAGGCGTAAGTGGAAGCAAAAGGTAAATGCTCGTTTTCATTCATATGCTGCAACTTATGACGTGGGCATGCTAACAAATTCTAGGCGTGCCTTCTTTCTCTTAAGCTATTCGACATGCGCAACTAATGTCAGGTTCCGCTATGGCTTAAGTTATCTTAATAACTAAGTTAGACAATACTCTTTCATATTATAGGAGAAAAAGGGCCGGGATCGCGACATGCAAAAAACCTGGAAACTTATTATTATATAACTCTATAAGTATAAGGAAATGAACGCTTCTAAACTGTAATTAAAAGAATAAAAGATCACATATATTGCCTGATTCAGCAGCCCATAATTGGATTTTGCTTTTGGGAATTAAAAAAGAACACTTTAATTCACGTATATTGTCAATATGAAAGTCGCATGTGGCAAGCTATATCGACACTGTATTGTACATTTTAAGTTGTACAGAATGTGGCTTACCTTTATAGTATGTGGTATTGTTCGGATTTGATCCCTTTGCATCAATGTTGAAATATGCTTTTATGAGTTAACTTCTTCCGTATTTAAAACATTATCCACTCTCTTATACACCTTTCATTGACCTGAAATGAAAAAAAAGGTAAGAACATTATCCACTCTCTTATACACCTTTAAGGCTTATGGCAGCGAGTGAGCCTTGGATTTTTCTTCAATCAAAGCTACCTGTACTACCAGAATATATCTGAAGAATACAAAAATGAGCCGGCATTAGTAAAGGAAAAAAAAACATTGTTAAAAGTACATTTCGAGTATTTTATGTCACAGTAGAGTTGCTCAGTAATTTGGTGAATATTTCACCAAGCAAGTTATACCTTTGCTTTTCTTCATCTACGTACTGAGTTGTGTTGCTGCTGCCACCAACCCATCCTTCATCTTCATTCATTCTCCTAATAGATTTTGGTGGTGGTGCTACGATTATAGAATTTATACTCAAACCTTATACTAAAGTCAAGAATGCAAAACGAAAAGATTGCAACTTTTGCTTATGGTAACAAATTAGCATGATAAATCGTATTTTTTTTATAGCAAATCGCGAAAACACAGTTAATACTTGATCCTAAGATAGTCTGAGCATATAAAAACCTTTTAAAATCCTATCTTCAAAGTGAAACTAATCACGTACTGAGTAGATACTACCAAAACACAAAGTTTACCAGTGACACCCGGCTTTACATCCTCTGTATTCTATATGTTTCATAACAAAGAACAAAAAAGAACCTAACAAACATCCTACATCTACTTCAATAATTCATAACATAAACTAACACATTAAACATAGTCCATATTCAAAAACTTATAGTTCAGGAACGACACTTGGTTTGTATCACTAATCACATCAACAAAAAATCTAACAAATTAAAGTCATGCAGTAACAAAAAAGAACATACCGAAAACAATGTTGGTAGGTTTCATAGCGACCTGATTCTTAGTAGCAACACCAACCAACCTGTCAGTATCAGTAAACCCAATATAAGATGGTGTAAGATTATTAGCTATAATGTTGACACGATCATGTTATTTGCAAATACAAATGTACCTTTGTCCCTTGATGGTGTGTTCAGTAGCCGTGTGCCAATGAATTTGATTCAGCTGATACTCGGTTCCATTTATATGGATATGTCCTGCTCCGGATCCCCCGATCCATCTCAGTTGAAACACATGTTGCTGCAACAAAATACAATCTTCATGATTAATCCCCAATTCCAAAGACACCCATATCCGAATATCCACAACCAACGATTCCAACTACACTTTTGAGCAAAAAAAAAAAAATTGTAGCAAATCTTTAACCACAAAATTAATTTATTCCTAATTTGTAACACCATAATCCTGACAACTATTAACCATGGTTACCAGAAAAAAGAAACTGTACATTTCCACTCTTGAAATTGTTCCAAACATTGAACCACTTCTAATTTTAAATACTAAATTGATGCGTGGTTTTATGACCTTACAACAGGTTTTACCTCTCGAGGGATCTCAAGAGGCTTGCAATCCTCACCAGGCAGTATACCTGACCGATGTAGTATAGTGAAGTGGCAAGTACCGGGGGATTGATCGTTCTCTATGGGAATAGTGTCGTTAGGATTGAAAAACTACTCTAATATGTCTAAGGGTGAGGGAAGATTCTTTTTGTATTTTTTATGAAAGCAAGTAAAATCTCGGGTTTGAAGGAGTGGGCGAAATTAGTTGCTAGTCAACTAACCCAAATAACTACAAATGCAAATAAAATAAAATAACTGAAAATAAAAAGGTTGTGGAACTTATATGGAGAGAAATGTGTTTACTTAGATTTCCTTACTCCCTAACTATCTTTTACCGGTTGATTAGTGTGTATTAATTGCGTGGATGACGGGTGTATTCCTTAATACCAATCGTGGGGTGGCGTACGTACTTCCCCAACTCTACAAGCTCCTACTTCACTCCTATGTCGAGCCGGCTAAGAAGCTCCTAACATGGGATCACTAGAATTCGCTCATGCATTAAATACAACCATAATAACCTTAGTACGCATTGGTTCATGTTTCTTAAGACGTTCAAGCAAGTTACCGTATAGGAGGTTAGCCAGTTTTCTTAAGCCTAACATCGATAAACAATCATCTAATACAATTAATAACACACCAACAACCAATAATCAATAGTTAGGTTTCATTAGATCTAAGCAAACACGAGATAAATCTAGCCTAGCATGTTAAATAAAAGACAAGAACAAGATATAATCAAACAACACATAGACATATTGAATGATTAATTGATTACTTATCTTCAATTGAACATGGGAGATCCAAGGGTATAAAACCCTTAAAAATGGCAGAAAAATCGTCTAGGGTTTCTCCTCACAAAGTTGCACACTAATGACTAAAAATTATGAAAGTATATATAGGAAAACAGATCTGACGGCGTCACGTTATAGAGCTTGACGCCGTCAACTCGCCGCGGTTAGGGTTTCTTGATGGCCTTCTTGACGCCGTCCCCCTTTAATCTTCCAAAATCCTCTCTGGCTTATCAAGGCTTGACGACCTTCTTGACGCCGTCCCCCTTTAATCTTCCAAAATCCTCTCTGGCTTATCAAGGGCTGACGGCGTCACACTAGGGCTTGACGCCGTCAAAGGTACTTTTCCAGCAGATTTAGAGACTTTGTCGTTTTCTTCACTTTTATGCTCCAAAAACGTCCAAAATGCTTCCTTTTCCAGATTTCTACTCCAAAGTACCTAAAATGACAAAAGGAATGATTTAGGGCAATATTTGATCAAATAAATACGATTTAGGGCTTAAATGACCCCCTAAAAGCGGTACACTTTTCGCTTCATCAAATACCCTTATACTTGAGATTTGCTTGTCCTCAAGCAAATGCGATTTTATTCTAATCAAAATACAAGTTAGGGGTCATTTAACGCTAATATAAAAGTAATTACAAATAATAGTCGTTCCACTTTAATCATAACAAGCACGGAAATTATACACTAGCACCTCGCATTAAGTGTTTGGATACTCTCATCTCTCGGGTGTTGTAAATTTATATATGAAAATGGAGAAATATCACTCATTACCTGTCATAGCAAATAGATTACCATAGGCTTGGGAAAGGATCAAAACCTCCACCACATTTGGCATAAGCACCTAGGATAAACTATCAAAGAGGTCTTTACAAAGGGTTATAATGTTAGGTTTAGGGATAAGGAGAACACGGTTTGTTGGATAAAGGATATTTTTACTGGTGGCAAGTCAATCATCTTGGTCAATTACATGTAGAATGAGGCGTTGCTAAGCCAAGACTCGACTCAACTTAAACTAATCACGAACTAATAAACATAAAACAAAACAAAACATAAATAAAAGATAGAGGCGGATGGTAGTCCGTATGCTTTTTCTTCACTTTTTTTTTTTTTTTTTTTTTTTTTTTTTTTTTTTTTTTTTCATACACTCTTGCCCTACCATCCAAAATGATACATCACTAGGGATTCTTTGTACCATCCCTAAACTTGAACTTTTACATACTTTACATAAAATTATTCTAATGACTCGAATCAAGATAATTGAAACATTTGGAGTACTTTAAAATATTAACGTACATATGGGGGTAATAAATGATGTTCTTCCCCATTACTCCATTACACTAGTACTTTACCCATAAGTCCCAATCGTCCCAAAACAATATGTACAAGGATATGACTCGACTTAGCAGCCATGTAATCAATTAGATAATTAACTAAGGGTTTAAACAAATGTTGTCACAATAATGCACTAAAGGTGAGTGCATACAAGGTAGGCTAAGGCGATTTGGGTGTACATTTAAGTGGGGTGTAACAAATTCTTCCTTTAAGTAAAATGCTTAAAGTTAGAAACGAAAAAGATAGGCTCTGAGGGGTGTACTAGGGGTATCGTGTACTAAAAATGAGTACAACGCAAAGGGTGTGGGATAATTACTTGACCAATGTAGCCAAAGTAATTATAACAAAAACACAGGTGTAAAACAATGAGTTAATCCTAATGCCTCTTATCATGTAGTCAATCCTAACTACACTAATGTAGTCTCACTAGTGGTCTCGGTATGCATCACAAACGCAAGTTCTAGAATCTATAAACTACCGGTACACTCATTAGCACCAACAATGAATGCTTTTTCCTAAAGATCTAAAGGCGAACCTCACTTATTTGGGTGGAAATTTTTTTGAGTGGTATGGTTTTTGTGCTAGTCATACAATTCCCTATCCATGAGACGCTTATTAAGACCAAAGTTTCACTCCTATATGTTGTAAAAAATTTTAAATTTGGTGCTAAAATTGCCCTAACCAATATTTCTCTTGGCTTTATTACACATTCACTATTAAACAAAACAAAAATCAAGCGAAGTTGTAGTTTCTAAGGCATCCTAATTTAACCTCCCTACACTTAATCCAAACATTGTCCCCAATGTTCTAAATAAAAGATGTAAAAGCAAAAATAAACGAGAATGGAAGAAACTAATACTCCCCTGATTCGCTCGGTATGGATGATGTGATAATATGGTTAAATCTCCCTCCAAGAGAATGAACATGACAAGCTTCACTCCAGAAATATAATCATCCTCTTGATGTGTTGCACGTACATTTCTTTTCCAATATAACCTGTAATCATCAAACACAAAAACCAAAGCATCAAACCGAACAAAGAAAAACCACAACTAGATGTAATTCCAGACTTAGAAATAAAAACAAAACAAAACAATAAAAGGATAGGATACTTGCGGGATGAATTACAAATAGGAACTCATAAATCATGTCCACAAGTATTGACACACAAACAAGATAGAATATAGGCTAATCATGAATTGTGAATTTTCCATGTTTGAATTTTGTTCTTTTTAACAAAATATAAACTTCCCTACACTTATCTTTTTGTAAAATACCTTTATATGCAATTAAGACGAAGTTAAGAACAAAATAAAGCATTTTCACAAATTATTCGAAACATGAAAATTTAACAATTATGATTAAGCATATATGACACAAACAAATAAATAAAATAAAAACATCAAACAATTAAAAACATGGGTTGCCTCCCAAGAAGCGCTTGTTTTTGTTTGAGTCACGAGCCTGACTCTACCCTTATTTAACAGAAATAGGGGAGGTTTTCCCTACACTTAGGATTAAGTGCGGGTGAAAGTAGCGATACACACCCTTAGGGTGGAAATATGCCACGTGAGGTGAAGGGGGTGAGTGAATGGCTTCCTTCATCCTAAAACTACCCAGATAATATTGGTTGATGGGTGGGTCGGTTCTTCTCATGTCTCCTAGATGTAAATCTAAGGATGAAAAGTTGTGTAAAGATTGAGGTTCCGGTTCATCGACACTAGGAAATTCCCTAGAACTAAGAGTAAGGTTATCATTACAAGTATTCAAACCTATATCCTCTAGTGGTGCTTGGTCCAAGGGTTCTACATCCATTGGGATTCCTAAAGTCTCTTCTACTTCTTCCGGGTAAGTCACGGGTGGTGTGGGTGCCTCAAATGATGGTGGGTTTTGTGGAGTACTTGGTGGACTTGGATTTTCTACTTTATCCTCCATCTTATCTTGATTACCTATGTGCTTATTATGTGATTTATTGAAGTCTATCCCCAACATGCACCTAGGTATCTCAAATCCTTTTCTATTCATCGCAAATTCTTGGTCCGATTCATAAGAATCATTCTCAATAACTTGATCACTATGTTCCATTTGCCTAAAGGATTCCTCATACTCATCATATGTCTTGGTGAAATCTAATCGAAGCATGCACCTAGGTAGTTCAACATTAACCATCTCACAATCTTGGTCGGGTTCATAAGAAACTATCCTAGGTGAAGGCTCATATGGTGCATAGGTTTCACTTAATGAGGTATTTTGAGGGTTTGATGGGGCTCCTAAGGTGATTTCCTCAAAAGTTTTATGCACTTGGTCTCTTTTCTCAAGGTACTCACTAAAATCTATGTAAGATCCTGTTCTCATTACTTCATTCCACCATCTTGATTTATCCAAATTAGTAAAATTATATTTCTTCATGTAAAACTCTAGTCGCGGATTTGGTAGATTCACGTTCTCCATAATGGCGAACGGAAGAGTCAATGGAAAAACTTTATGAACAAAAGCACAAAGAAAAGATAGACTACGAGAAAGCTAATAAAAATAAAATAAAAATCTCACTAGATAGGAATCTAATGAGTAGACCTAATAAAATAAAAATTCAACCTAAACAATAACTATTCCCCGGCAGCGGCGCCAAAAACTTGATGCGTGTTTTGCGACCTTACAACAGGTTTTACCTCTCGAGGGATCTCAAGAGGCTTGCAATCCCCACCAGGCAGTGTACCTGACCGATGTAGTATAGTGAAGTGGCAAGTACCGGGGGATTGATCGTTCTCTAGGGGAATAGTGTCGTTAGGATTAAAAAACTACTCTAATATGTCTAAGGGTGAGGGAAGATTCTTTTTGTATTTTTTATATTTTTTATGAAAGCAAGTAAAATATCGGGTTTGAAGGAGTGGGCGGAATTAGTTGCTAGTCAACTAACCCAAATAACTACAAATGCAAATAAAATAAAATAACTGAAAATAAAAAGGTTGTGGAACTTATATGGAGAGAAATGTGTTTACTTAGATTTCCTTACTCCCTAACTATCTTTTACCGGTTGATTAGTGTGTATTAATTGCGTGGATGACGGGTGTATTCCTTAATACCAATCATGGGGTGGCGTACGTACTTCCCCAACTCTAGAAGCTCCTACTTCACTCCTATGTCGAGCCGGCTAAGAAGCTCCTAACATGGGATCACTAGAATTCGCTCATGCATTAAATACAACCATAATAACCTTAGTACGCATTGGTTCATGTTTCTTAAGACGTTCAAGCAAGTTACCGTATAGGAGGTTAGCCAGTTTTCTTAAGCCTAACATCGATAAACAATCATCCAATACAATTAATAACACACCAACAACCAATAATCAATAGTTAGGTTTCATTAGATCTAAGCAAACACAAGATAAATCTAGCCAAACATGTTAAATAAAAGACAAGAACAAGATATAATCAAACAACACATAGACATATTGAATGATTAATTGATTACTTATCTTCAATTGAACATGGGAGATCCAAGGGTATAAAACCCTTAAAAATGGCAGAAAAATCGTCTAGGGTTTCTCCTCACAAAGTTGCACACTAATGACTAAAAATTATGAAAGTATATATAGGAAAACAGATCTGACGGCATCACGTTATAGAGCTTGACGCCGTCAACTCGCCGCGGTTAGGGTTTCTTGATGGCCTTCTTGACGCCGTCCCCCTTTAATCTTCCAAAATCCTCTCTGGCTTATCAAGGCTTGACGACCTTCTTGACGCCGTCCCCCTTTAATCTTCCAAAATCCTCTCTGGCTTATCATGGGCTGACGGCGTCACACTAGGGCTTGATGCCGTCAAAGGTACTTTTCCAGCAGATTTAGAGACTTTGTCGTTTTCTTCACTTTTATGCTCCAAAAAACGTCCAAAATGCTTCCTTTTCCAGATTTCTTCTCCAAAGTACCTAAAATGACAAAAGTAACGATTTAGGGCAATATTTGATCAAATAAATACGATTTAGGGCTTAAATGACCCTCTAAATGCGGTACACTTTTCGCTTCATCATAAATCAAATCAGTGGATTTGGTTACCTAAATACTTAGCAAAAATTGATCCATGGACAAATTAAAATACACCAAAACAACATACCTGTAACCTGAAATCGTGTTGACTTTCTCAAGTGCTTGACATTTCAACAAACACATAGGTGGCAACTTCAAGTGGCTACAAAAATTCTCAAATCAAGGAAATACCATTATGCACCAATAATTCGAGCGGCACAAAACCGTGTTAAATCCGCCTAAGCACTGTTACAAAAGAAACAAAAAGGCATATGTTAGAAGTATTTTGCAGATTATGGACCAACCAAATCCTACATTGCTCAAACCTATAATCAGAATCTAAAAGTGAAACCTCTTAAAGAAAGTTGGTTCAATATCTTCATGAACTTAAACCCCATAAAGAATCCACCATAACTAAAAACGTACAAAATTAGTTGTGGACAGTAAACGTGCATGTATATGAAAGGTTAAAGAATTTACCCGACTTTACTTCTGATGAGACAATAGGCTTTTTCCAAACGAACTTGTTGTATACTGGTAACCTGAGATTCCTTAGAGTTTCGTCTTTGTGTGTGTATATATTTTTTTGATTTTGATCCGGTTTGTATCTTTGTTTTTTGTGGTTTGAGGCTGGTTTAAAGGGTTAAAGACAATGAAGAAGGTTCTAGTGCAAATCCAGCATTAAAACCGTACTTGCATAGGTGGTAGACATTTGTTATACTTTGCATGGTTTCATACAAAGTGTTAGTGGGTATTACGGGGGTATTACCCTAAACGGAATATGAACAGTGATCATCCAACCACATCTCAACCAATAGGAAGGTGCCAAAATATAGATGGATTGACTCTTTGGGGTCTTAAATTTTCACAACATTAAAAATTAACCAATAGCAAACCTTATTAGGGAATAACGGGCCACGTAATAAACTCTTTTGAAGCCCGTTACATTTTGATTGTTAGTATATTTTATAGTGAATATGAGAGTTTAGGTATTTATTACACCAAGAATATTAGACTGAAAGAAGATAAAGGAAGAAGAAAACGAATCTATCCAGAAACACACAAGAATGGATTTAGTTCTTGTGTTCTTCTCTTACAATTAAGTTTGCTTCCAATAGATGATAGAAAGATGATAAGACACAAGAAGGATTGAAAAACTTCTAGTGATATAAGAGAGAAATAAGATGGGAGAAATTTTTGGAAAGAGGTGAAGTGCAAGCATGAAAAGAGGGTGCTATTTATAGGTAAGAGATCTAAAACAGGCCACGACGTGCTAGCTAGGCACGCTGGCACGCGGGTCTAACACACCGAGCTTGTTTTGTCTCTTTCCAATAACTAGCCCTTTCCTCTTGCTAAACCCCCATGTTTACTTCACTTTTAAGCTTTTCAAAAGTATTTTCAAAGCCTCAAGAAGGGTTAGGATAAACCAACTCATTATTCATGGTTAATTAGGAGTTAAAAAAGCATTGGTTAGAGAAAAAGGAGGGAAACACTTTATTAACCACTTGGAAGGAGGAAAAAGTGGATATTACAATGCAAAGTGGCATGGTGAAGAGGAAAATTGTTCCATGCAATGTAAAAGAGATTCTTGGTGTAAAATTCAAATTTCAAAATTCAAATTCAAATGTTCAAATGTTATAATTTTTATTAGTTCCACAATTTCCTTTTTAACTAATTACATTTTTGCAGCTAAGAGCATCAACTATAGTGGTTTATAAATAGACATATAATAGGATGGAAAGGTTCATACTTTTGTTAACCATAGTGAAAACTTATTTCATTCTTACTTGGCATGAAAAGATCTAATATCTTGAACGTCTTCACAATATAATGAACTTAAGATATATGTGATGTTTCTAAATCTTTAAGAAGTTTATGTATATGGGAAATATATTTATGCAACCAAAACGTATGAGAGTTAATGACAAGAATCAATTATAAACCTTTTTAAAAGTCTAACATAGTGGATGTGCCCTAAGTTAAATACTTTGCATATTTAGTAAATATTAACCCACAAAAGGAAAGTACACTTAGATAGATAATTAAAGTGAGCTTAACTTATTTGTTCAAAAGGGAGTACACCCATTTAGTAATTAGTCAATTCATAAGTAAGATTATATTCATTTGATCAATTTATGAAAACGAAAGTGTTGAGCTTGTTTTATAAAATGTTTTGAATTGGATTATATAAAAGGTTTTGAGTTTTGCTAACGGGACTAGACATTTTGACACAATCTCTCTAAGTCTTAATCCACTTGTGATATTATAAACATCTTAAATATAATGTATGAATCTGTATTGAAAGCACAAACTTTGTCAGGTAAGAGAAAATCCGACTTTGAAAATGGAGAATGCGAAGACAACAACCGCGTGCTGGTTAGGTGTGCGCACGCTAGACTGTTGTTTTTGTTTGCTTTGGTTTTCAGCTATCGCTAACGATTTTAAATGTCTCATAATATATACTTATCATCAATAAAGATCATAAAAACATCAAATATCAAATAGACAAGTATTGATTACTCATTTTTCATCAAAACAAAAAAAAAAAAACATATTTTTTAATATTTTTTGAAAATAAAATATCTTAAACTGGTAAATCGTTAAGCGAAAAAATATACACAATCGCGTCGAGACTTTATTTTATCTTTCAGTAGATGGGCACTTCGATATACTTTTGACAATTTTTTTTATGAGAATTAAATATAAAGCAATACAAAATCACATGTTACTTATGATGCAAGTGCTAAAGTTCAAATCAGATGTGATTTCATATTACAAATCACATGTGACTTTTCATGGCGTATATTTCAACACTCAAAAAAAAAAAAAAAAAAAAAAAAAAAAAAAAAAAAAAAAAAAAAACTCAAAAGAAAGTTTGTCGAAAATATATATAGAAGTGTCCTTCTAATAAAAGATGATTTTATGATCGACATGATTGTGTAAATAGTTTTACTCAACGAATAACAGTCTATATAAGATATTTGAAAAAAAAAGATTTTTTTTTCATCTTCATTGAAAACTGAATAGCTAGAATTGTCCCTTTTATTTATTTATTTTTTAATCTATATTGAACCAAATTCTATAATAAGATAGTTTTTAAACTTTCGGGTAATTATATAGGGTACGGGGCATATATTCAGTGTCAAGTTCTTCCTACAACAAATTTGGTTTCGCTCCATTAAACATTGTAAGGTTGTATGAAGTACTGACTATCTAAGCTGGTGTAACACCCCAACCCGAAAAGGGTCAAAATGCCACATTATGGTGTCAATCAGAACATATAAACGCAAGCGGAATACTTTATTATAATTAAGGTATATAAGTTTTTTTAAGGTAATAATAAAATACTAAGTCTAAACATAATGACTTTCAACTAAATACAAATCTAAAACAAGTCTAACTGAAAGGTAACTTCAATCTCCAAAGTCTAATGCAAAAGCAAATGGGAAACTATCATCAGGGTGGTCCACTAAGAGCCCCTATGCACTCTTCACTCAAATCCCGGCTTCCATCTTATAACCTGCCACAGGGAAAAGAAATGCAGCTGAGCTTATAAAGCCCAGTGAACAAATATAAACAAACGAATAGCTAATCATGAATAAATGTACGAAATGGAATCTTAAGGATCTGCTAAACAAAGATGTCATATATCATAAGAGTCAAAAGAAATAGTGAGTCATAAAGATGATAAGGAAATCATAGAATCATACGGAAATACCCACGAGCTCAAAACTTTTGTCTAAGGTATGATACATGCCTTAAACCAAATATCCAAACATATATCATATCCTGTCATAACAAATGGAGTAGCTAGCTTCCAAAAGTGAACTGGGGTGTATGGCACACACAAGCCCATTCACTAAATCAAATCTGAACTGAACAAACCTAGGATGCATCCATACGCTCCCCTGCAAAACAAAGTTATACATAACCATACACTTATACTCTGACAAGTATACTTACGTATCAAAAATGGCCAAGTGCGTAGTAAACAAATGGGAATGCCGTGGATCAATCACACCTTCACAGATAGTGTCATGCCATTGGTGCCTCAATGACATGCACTACTAGAAAAAGGGCTTTCCTTGACTCGCATTTTATGACGCACACTAAAAGATGACGTGCAAATAGCAGAGTCATAAAATAAGAGTCATAACGAGTAAATTTTTTATCGAAGATGACTCGCTTTAAAAAGCGTCATAACATATGGGTCATAATCAGTTAAAATTTAGCCTGCTAGATGACGCTCGTTTTGCTTCGTCATAAATAGGGGTCATCTCCTTCGTTTTTTTTTTGCCCAAAAACACTTCCCGCTCTTAACACTAAAACTTCCCTCTCAAACCCCTCTAAAATTATTCAAAACACTCAAAACACTCCCGCCCCCTCTCAAACCCCTCTAAAAGTCTGCACCCACACCCATATAAATACCACATATAATAACCCCTTAGGATTATTCAACTTCTCTGTTTCTCTCTCTACGCCGACAAACACACCCACCCACATCTCCTTTCTTCTCCGATCACTTATCCGGCGAGAACTCCACCACCGCTGCGCGTCCACCTACACCTCCACCACCATCATTCACCATTTTTCCTTCCCGTCATTTTAAGCTATCAAACGCGCCATTTGACCTACATTAACACCACTTCAATCTAAGATTTATACTCGAATCCGAACACCTTTTTCCTCTTTTCGTGTTTCTTGTTCGAGCCGAGCATCAAGGTGGGTAAACCCACCATTTTTATCAAGTTATCACCACGGGTTTGTCTCAAAAACCCTCGGGTTGCGAGATAAACAAATAAAAACGTGTAAATAAATAATAAAAATGAGTAATAATGTGGTTGGTATCAAGTTTGGTTCATGGTTGTGTATGGGTTTGGTTCAAATAGGTGGTGTCGAGTTTGAAGTTTGGTGATGTTGTGGATTGTTTTGATGGTAAAAGAGGCCGGGCCATAAGGTAAAAATGATTATTATTGTTTTGATAACTTTATAATCTGCTGATTTGTCTTACTCCTCGGTTAATTAATCGAAACAGATATGTATTTACCAATTTTAATTATACTGCAGGATGCTAACGATTTCAGACTGAGGAGGTACTTACTCTACCTCATATTATCTTTTGAGTAGTGCTTATTTCAGTCTAGTTAAGTTAGTTGATTATTAATAAGTCTGATTCACAGATTAATTTGGTCATTATTAGTTTTAAACTTCAAAACAGTTAACTTATAGGGTGTTTGGTTCATGGGTTAAAGTGGGTCATTAGGGGTGTTCACTGTTGCATTACCCTTTCATCAGATTCAATTGGACTTATCTTAACTTGTATAAGCTGTTTCAACATCTCTCTGCTTGTTTTTCATCTTGGACTAATAGTTTTTAATAGACTTGCTGCGAATTGCATAAGTTTGTTTGTAAACAACTTAATATTAACTTTGTTATTCATGATCTTTTGTTTAATTGTAGGGCGTAATCTCGATAGATCAGATGGACATTCTAGTGGAGAAAGTTAAAATGCTTGCAGGAGAGATTGCTTTCAGTTCAAGTACAATGTTGCTGGTTATGATGACAAAGGTCCCCAACTTTATCAGGTAACTAACTCACTTGGGTATCCAGATTTTCGAATAAGATGATTTTAGGAGATTTTATGCAGTAAATATGTACCTCACACGACCCCATGCTGCTGATCATTTCATCATTTAGCTTTACATATCAGTTTTAAAAATGAAATGTTAAGATTTTGCTCTCTTCTTGGATAAGGATCATGTGTTAAGAAACTTTCTAACAAACCTAAGCTTGAAGACAGTAGAGCGACAAAACAAGTTGTTGCACTTTTGAGCGCTCCACTTGAAAAATACAGTGATATCGTCACTTCCTTGACGCTGTCTAATTATCCTCGAGTAATGGATCACCTTGATAATGGGACTAATAAAATAATGGCTATGGTTATCATCCAAAGCATAATGACCAACCAAGCTTGTGTATCTTCTGCTGACAAGGTATTGAACATCTTTACTGTTTTACTCATCATTCCGTTGTTGAGGTGATTGACCAATATTGTGTTACCTTCATGATTGGTTATCTGTTGCAGGTCGAGGTTCTTTTTGAACTAATAAAAGGGCTTATAAAGGACTTGGAAGGAGATTCAGAGGATGGGGCGTTGGCTAACTTGCTCTTCTTCGTGTTGCTAAGGTTACTGGTGGTGCTCCCAACAAGCTCTCCAGTATGCTATCAAGGCGTAATTTGGTAGCTATGAAGGAGGAGATTTAGGTACTTAAGTGTGTATATCTCTTTCTAGTTTTGAGTTTTAGTTTGTGAACGACTTGGTCAGAAATCTGAAATCTATGTATTCGATAGTTTTATTGTAATGACTTACAAGACAGTTGATGTTGGAGCTTGTTTCTTGGTGTTAATTTTGATATTTGTGTTTTTAATTTTGTATTATCAGGTTTTTAATTGTCATTTAATAGAAAATTAGGAACTGAAAAAAATTAATTTTTTTAAAAAAAAAAAATTAGGTTATGACTCGCAAAAAGGAGAGTCATAAAACGTGGGTCATAAATGCGCGTCATAGAGGGATGACGCACATATGCGAGTCATGAAGATTTATGACGGGTCTTTCCTTGACTCCAATGTGCGCGTCATAAGGTCTCTTCTTGACTCGCATCTGGAGTCAAGGAAAGCCCTTTTTCTAGTAGTGATGGCCATGGTACCTCCTTGGCTAGTTAGCTCGGGCAACAGCACAAACATAATGAAACAATCATAATGCGTCCAAACAGAGATATGTCTAACTAAACTGAATATCATATCAAAACGGAATAGCAAAACAATTATCTGTACAAATAATTTATTTAACCGCGAGAAATCTATTAAACATCATTTTCATAAACGTAATATTTTAAAAGTAGTTTTCATAAAAGTCAACAAACCGTCATATAAAAGTGGTATCGCATCGTGTTCATAGAAATCATTTTAAAATAGTTTTTCTCAAAACATCATCAAGATATATATTTAAGAATGGTTTTCACGCGCAGTCATAATATTAAATGGGTTACAAAGTATCAAATGATTCTAATACAAATATTGAAGTCACAAGAGAGAAAGAATAAATCAAACCATATAAGACATAATAACCAAACGAATATCAAATGAATCATAACTCAGAATAGCAAATATCAAGGAATCAAAAGTCATGAGATACCCTTACTGAAAAAGGGTGGAATATATGTACCTTATGAAATGAAAGCAAATGAGGAACCGGACACAAGGAAAATGAATCACTCCTTCTTCACTGGGTCTACATGAACTATAATCATATATTACTTATAGGTTTATATAAATGTCATAACGGATTTTTAGTACTTATTATTAACCGCATTATCATATTAGGGTTTACTTAGATTAAGTGATCAAAACATAGGTTTAAGATTTCATAATTAATGCATAACTTAATTAAGTTATAGATGTGATATCAAAATAGGTTTAGTCGAATATGGAATTAGGTTATATTGACTTAATAATCAAGACATAGGTTTTATATGTGTTTTAAATCATTAGTTAACTTAATTAGGGTGTAAATGTGTCAAAAAAGATTTTTAGGTTTAGAATGCAAATCTGACTCAGTTTATTATGAATTTATAGACCTATCAAATGAGCTTCTGAGGCTCTCTAATTTTTCTCTGTGACTCCCACATGAGTTAAGCACTTACCCTAATTTTTTCAGATTTTATTTCCAAGTGTTAGTACCCTTTAATGAATCATTTTCCCAAACCTGTCTAGAAAGTGCACTTCAGGTATGCCCCGAAAGTTTGTATTTATTTAGCCCATTTAAACCTTTCAGAAAAATCCACAAAAATTCCAGTATGTCATATACATCTTAAACATTCTCCCTGTCAAATGACACCTCTTAAAACCTTATGGTTTGAAAAGTAAAAATCAAAAACACCAATTGATTTTCAGACTAGATTTCTCAAATTTGACACTTAATCTTCCAAAAATCAAAAGACTACTCTCCCGACCTCTAACGACTATAAAATTTGATATATAGCAAGTATAATTCATGAACTCAGATTTAGAATCAAGAATCATGCAAAAACACGTTGGTATCATCAAGATTCACCCAGCTCAACCCGACCCTAATTTCTGTCAGAAACTATTTTGTTATTTTAAGACCATCTAACCCTAATCGATCCTCATTAATTGTTTTCTAGGGTTTCCATTATATCATGCCATATTAATTAAGGTAATTAATGATTACATAAGGGTTTCATGATTACAAATTAGGGCTTGTATTAATTGTATATAATTCAGTGTATTATGTATGCCAATGTTAGAGATAAAGGTTACCTTGAGGCTTATCAAAGAAGGTCGACAAGAGGGAAGACAACACTTGAATCAACACACACAAACCGAATCAATTGATTACCAAGGGATGCTACAAACGTGCACACAATGATCACCAACAAGGCTGCAAGCTTCGTCCTTTGCTTCTTGGAATAGAGAGTAAACTGATTTGGGGCTCTTGGTGTGTGTATTCTTGCTTCGGTGTAGAGAGGAGGATGGAGGGAATGTTATACGGTTATATCAAAACGTGTGGAGGCGAGGAGGGAAAAAGAATTCCATGTTATATTTTAGGGCAAGAATAAATGGATCGTATCTACTAAAAGGTTAAGAAGATTTGGGCTTTTTTTCTTGTCTCATCTCAACGTATGGGCTAATTTAGGGAAAGGAAAACTGGTTCTTATCTCTTCAAAACTAACGAGTGAAAGGAGAGATTAAGTAAGAATCAGATTTGTTCACAATCAATTTAAACGTGTAAGACTCCTTAAATTAAGGAAGGTGTGTCGTTTATTATGTATAGATCTAGTATAGGATTATATTAGGAAAGTTTACATTCCTTAGTTAAATTACTATAGGTTAAAAATTAATAATGTGCAAGTATGATATAATGTATAGTTTAAATGTATTTATTAAACTCATTTAGACTTAGGTTAAAATTCAAAATGGTAAATAAAAAATGTATGTCCAAATTTTAAGGTTTTACAGCTGGACTGAGAAAAATAATTCTACGTGGGTATCGTAATCTTATTGTTTGGTTTGAATATTTGGTAAATCTTAAACGTTTAAGGCAATGAGTCCATCGATCACTGGTCAAGGACATCTATTCTTAAACGTGTTTCCTTAAAAAATATAATAATTTATCTTGTCCGTAATGGATTGATCATTTTGTTTATTTTTTGATAATAAAGAAGATAAAATGCAAGAAAGTAATGCACACAACACACAAATGACTTGAATACTGGAATATAAGATACATTAAATACTGCAACAAAAATGTATCCACATGCATTTGTCCAGCTATATTACACTTCCAAATCTAATGACAATCAGAAACATCGAAAGCCTTTTCAGAAGTTGATCCTGTTTCAAATTGGCGAAACTTATAAGCCTTGCTCATCTGGATGTTCTTGTGATAGATTCTTTGACCATCTATGTATGCCTTTTCCATCCACTTCTGATTGTTCCTTTTCATTTTTGGTTTTGCTGAACCATCTTCTGTTGCTTCATCTACTATAAAACACACACAGTAAACAAAAGTAATGTGGCTGCAATGAACAACTGTAATGTGGCTGCAATGAACAATTGTAAACAACCAAAGTAATGTGGCTGCAATGAACAACTATAAACAAAAAAAGTTGTTAGGCAGAAATTAAACGCACCTGTAGTATGGTGTACTCAGGTGGCTCAATGTGAAGTATAATGTACTAAGGTGGCTGAATGTGAAAACTTGGGTGCAACAAAAAAATTGACAAAGTATCAAAGATGGATGCACAGACCATGTCAACTTGGTAATAGTCGGCCTCGGTCTCCATACATCCATCTTTGATATTCCATCTATTTTTGATATTTAATTAACTTGTTTCCCTAGTATGGAATCAGGTAGTTGAATATGAAAGCTCCGTTGCCACAAAAAAATATAAGTAGACTCGGCTAGCATAGTGGATTAAGCCTGTTAATTTAAGATATAATTATTATACATATACAAATATAGCAGCTCGATATACAAATATGGTATTACAAATTCAAATAATACTTATCTATTTTCTGTTATAGCAGTGTAGTAACATGTCAAATGAACTCAAACATAGCCACGCATAAGGTTTATGCATCAGAATACGGTAGATGAACATCCAAAATACTCTTCATATAGACAATAACAAAGCATTAACGATGGATGAACAGACACCAAAGCAACTTAGTATTACTCAGCTTTGGTCTTTCACAAAGCAACGTAGTATTACTCAGCTCTGGTCTCTATTCACCCATCATTGCTACTTCATCATTTTTTGACACTTGAAGGTTTATCCATAGAATAGATGCAGATAGTACTCCATAAATAGTGAACATCGTCGGTGCAAGCATATTCCACCTATAGAAAATCAACCCACATAACACAACCATATAGCAGTCCTAGTTACCCCCAAGATACAAAAATGTATGTGCCCCAGTACCACAAAAGGACATGATCAAATAATAGATTGCAGTTCACAAAGAAAGATGGGAAACAAAAGAGGATGGTGTGAAACAATAATTTGCACCAAATTAATTATCACAACATTCTCTTCTGTTTCACATATTTCTTTGGTGGAACGCACTCTACCAATGATCGAGGCCTTTTATAAGACTGAATATATAACACAACATCGTTGTGCTATTTGTCAAGTACACACATTATTTTGTAGATGGCTGGTTGAAGGTCATATAAAAGACTAGAATTCAAGGAAAGAACTTTATACTAGTCATAAAGGCCGTTATCCTAAATTCCATTCTCATTTACAAGCTTAAACCAGTCACCAACAAAGTAATGGGGGTAACCAATAAATAGCTTAGATCGACATCAAGCAAGGATCACTGGTAACACAGACTTATTTATAGAATGATAAGAAGGAAAAAGAGGATATGGCAAAAAAATGTATTTGCACCAAATACACTTCTACGACATCCTCTCTTTCCTTCTTATCACTCTATATTAATTGAGCATGCTTTATAAATGATATTGTCATTGCTTCGATCATAGTTGAACATGATGCACTCATAATGTACCAACCGATTACACACATTATTTCGCAGATGGCTGGTTTAAGCTCATAAATCACGCTGGAATTCAGTAAAAACACTTTAGTAGTGTTAAAGGCTTATTTTTAAATTCCAATATGATTTATGAGGTTAAACCATCCATCTACAAAATAATGTGGGTAAATAATACATATACAAAGGTCGTCGTTATGTACTTTATAAACAACTGTAATAGGCTAAAATCAACATAGTTAACCCTTCTAAGGCCCCCTACAATTCCTTTTGTTTTTTCAACACTCCTTGCGTAAAAGCTTGCACCAAGCGAATTGCTAGATTGTTGAAACAACGAAAGGAATTGTAGTGGGAACATAGAATGGGTAATTATGTTCAACATCGTATGTGAATATTTACAAATGACGAACGTGATGGACTTTAAAGTAGAAAGATTCTGGTTAATAAGGAGATTTTTTTAACCTGGAAAAGTTTAATTAAAGAAAAAAGTGGTTGACTGGAAGCCTTGCAATGTATAGTGCATCACGTTCTTTCTTTGTAAATATTGACACACGATGTTACATGCCCTATTACAAGCTTTGCACTGTAAAGTGCATCACATTCTTTATTTGTTAATATTGACACACGATGTTACATGTCTATTACAGCTTAGTTCCTATAACTGTAATAGGAAAAAAACAACATAATTAACCCTTCTGAGGCCCCCCTACAATTCCTTTTGCTTTTTCAGCACTCCTTGTGCAAAAGCTTGCACCAAGCGAATTGCTAGATTTTTGAAATAACAAAAAAAACTGTAGTGGGAACTCAGAATGGGTAATTATGTTCAACATTGTATGTCAATATATACAAATGACGAACGTGATGGACTTTAAAGTTGAAAGATTCTGGTTAATAAGGAGTTTTTTTTTAACCTGGAAAAGTTTAATTAAAGAAAAAAAGTGGTTGACCGGAAGCCTTGCAATGTATAGTGCATCACGTTCTTTATTTGTAAATATTGACACACGATGTTACATGCCTATTACAAGCTTTGCACTGTAAAGTGCATCACATTCTTTATTTGTTAATATTGACACACGATGTTACATGTCTATTACAGCTTAGTTCCTACAACTATAATAGGCACAAAACAACATAATTAACCCTTCTTAGGCCCCAATACAATTCCTTTTGCTTTTTCAACACTCCTTGCGCAAAAGCTTGCACCAAGCTAATTGCTAGATTTTTGGAATAACAAAAGGAACTGTAGTGGGAACTGAGAATGGGTAATTACGTTGAACATCGTTTGTCAATATTAAGAAATGACGAACGTGATGGACTTTAAAGTAGAAAGATTTTAGTTAATAAAGCAAAACACATAACACAACATTGTTACGCTATTTGTCAATAAAGATTACTTAAAGTATGATACAATTGTCGATTCTAGAAAAGAGTGAGAGTATTAGGACTCGTGTTGAATGGGATAATGAAGGAGTATGGCCTGTCATGAACAATACACACTATATCATTATCGCAGTCAACACACCTCAATGATCAGGGCCCATCTATATAACGTTGTTGATGGTTTCTATTGCTTAATTTGAACACCTTCCCTTGTAGCATTTGTGTGCTTGATCTTGATCACAAGTTTCGGTACAAAAAAAGCCAAAAGTTATGATCAAGTGCAAGCACACAAATGATACTAGGGACGATGTTCAAATTAAGCAACGGAAACCATCAACAACGTTAGATAGATGGGCCTTGATAATTGAGGTTTTCGAGATGAAGCTCAATGTATCAAGGTGTGCATGGTCGCATTACTTGGTAGATGGTTGGTTTTAGATCATGAAAGAGAATGGAATTAAAAAAAAAAAAGAACTTTATATTAGTGTTAAAGCACATTCTCTTCTCATTTATGAAATTAAACCAGTCACCCAGCAAGTAATGCGGGCACCTATTACATACCTTGATACTTTGACCTTCTCGTTGAAACACTTTTATAAAATCCACAAATATATCATACTGAACGTGTATTAAGGTCGTTTCAAAAACTATTTAATGCTTTTGGTAGATACTATGGTAAGATGCCTAAATTATTTGAAGTTCTCCTTTAAGAATATCCCAAAACTTCTTTAGAAACGAGAAAGTTAAACGCAACAAATAAACCAAGAAACAAATAAGCACTAAAACAGAAACAAATAAACCAGAATACCAGCAATAACAAACAAACTACCAACAAACCAACAAATCTCTACTTCCAAGACTGCCCAGATCCTAAACTCCTGCGACCTAGACTCAAAACCAAGACTAAAAGTAAAGAAATTAAAACTCACACCCAGTACAAACTTAGCCCAAGTCAGCAGTCTGTGGTTGGCCAGAGCAGGTATTTACACCACTCAAAGGTGGCAGATCAAGTAGTTAGCCAACCTGTTTGCGCCCACTAAACTTAAAGCTAGTTAATCCTAAAGGAAGAAACCATTTACTTACAGTGCTATAGACCACAAGCAGCGGATACTACCACAATAGTCTAGATTCACTTAGTCTAGAGATATTGTGGCCAAGAACGAACCCAAAAATTGATCTACAAAAAAACACAGTTAAAAAAAAAAAAAAAAAAAAAAAAAAGTTACTCTGATCTTCAAATAAGTTGTACAAATCTATGAAAAAAAAAAACTTCAAAACTTGATTAATAGTAATAGATCTATTAAATAACTAAAAACAATACCTCAGACCTTTGATAACCTTTTTTTTTCATTTATATATCGGGTCAACTTTTCGGCGAGACGACGGTGGCGGCGTAGAAGCGCCTATAACAATAGAAAACACAATTTAAAAAAAAAATTCAAAAGAAAAACAAAGATCTACAAATACGATGTACACATCTATGAATAAACAACTTCAAAACTTCATTAATAGTAATAGATCTAGTAAATACCTAAAATCAATACCTAAAAAGTTTGATGGTGGGGTGGTGGAAGATGAGAATATTAGTGAGGTGAGAGATTATGTTTTTTTAGTTAGAGGGTGTAAAGTGATGTAAATGAGGGTATATAGTGTGTTTGTTTTTTAGGCTAATCGGTTGGTAACAAAATTAGTTACAAGTTGCTCAAATAAAGTTACTCAAAAAGTATTGGATGCGCAAATAAAGTCTCTTAAAAAGTATTTGTTGCCCAAATACAGCCGCTCAAAAAATATTGGGTGGTGGATGGTTTGTGTATTATTTACTTACTAGCTTAAAGAACATTGTTAATGATTATATTTTGCAGATTATTTAGGTATGTTACATCAGTATTGCAATCCGTTTTGTTACAAAATTGGAAATTTAAACAAAAGCATTGCAAACTGATAACAAGTCACGATACTTAAAGAGTTCATACAACTTAACATATTACAACAATACTTAAACAATTCATAAAACTTAACATAACTAGTACAACTTAACATATTACAACAATACTTAAACAGTTCATACAACATAACTAGTACAACAACTAATTAGAGACATTGTTACCGTCCACCATAATACATCAACAGAAAGGAAGTGCACATACACTTGCAGAAGTTACTGAATTTTAGAGTTTCAAGATTGGGAACCATTGTTGTTAGACACATTCTTGACAATTGTACCTCCGACAGCCTGACATGCAACTGCTTCCTTACCACCACCCTCATACTCAACATCATCACACACATCAACAGACTCATCATTACCAACGGATTCAAAGTCATTAAAAAGTTTCCTACCTTTTAAAGTTCTAGCTTGAAAATGACTTTCCTTTGACACATATTGGATAACAGTTGACCCTCCAACTGTTGGAACTTCATCAAGGTTGTTAAAAAGCCTCTTACCATTTAAAGGACTAGATTTAGAAACTTTCTTCTCAGTTGACACATACGGGATAGAATTAGACCCTCCCACAGTTGACACAGCCGCAACGTCCTCACTGGTACAGAAAGTGGCTTTCGTTACACCAAAAGTGCGTGACTATATGCATATAGTCACACACGTTTTTTTGGGTGTGTGTGACGAAAATTCGTGCCATCGTAGGTAGCATATGGTCACATTGTTTAGTTTGTGGCCATTTTCATTGAAAAAGAGTGACCAAAACCCGAATATGTGTGACGAATTAGGCACAAGTTTTGTTGGATTTATCAGTATGTGTGACTATTTCCCATCTTATGGCCACATGAATATATAATAAATGTTAAGTTTGTGATGATTTAGTCACACAACGTGTGTTGTTTTTTTCGAGTTAGTCACATACGATTTAAAAAACAGTGGCCAAAAGTGTTATTAAGTGTGACCATATGCTGTTTAAAGTGAAGAAATGTGTATTTTGTGTGACTATTGATCATCAAATGGTCGCATGAATTTTTAGTTTGTGTGGCCTTTTGTAATATTTAGTCACACAAAGCATGTTTGTTTTGGGTATTTAGTCACATACAATTAAGTATAAAGTGGCCAAAAGTGTTAATAAGTGTGACCATATGCTGTTTAAAGTGAAGAAATGTGTATTTTGTGTGACTATTGATCATCCAATGTTAACATGAACTTTTAGTTTTTGTGGCCTTTTGTAATATTTAGTCACACAAAGCATGTTTGTTTTGGGTATTTAGTCACATACAATTAAGCATAAAGTAGCCAAAAGCGTTAATAAGTGTGACCATATGCTGTTTAAAGTGAAGAAATGTGTATTTTGTGTGACTATTGATCATCCAATGGTCACATGAATTTTTAGTTTGTGTGGCCTTTTGTAATATTTAGTCACACAAAGCATGTTTGTTTTGGGTATTTAGTCACATACAATTAAGCATAAAGTGGCCAAAAGTGTTAATAAGTGTGACCATATGCTGTTTAAAGTGAAGAAATGTGTATTTTGTGTGACTATTGATCATCCAATGGTCACATGAATTTTTAGTTTGTGTGGTGTTGGGAATTACAGATTTGATGATTACAAAACCACAAGCAAGAATGAAGAAAGAAGAAACAATAGGGACCTAATATGTAATAGTTAGTTAGCTTGATTAGTAAGCTAGGGTTTTTGTAACCTCTCTCTATTATATAAAGAGGGTTGGCGTCTACGGTTACAACAACTTATTTATTTTAATTAATAGAAATCATCTCTTCAATGAGAGTCGATTAAACGATTTTAAGCATTCGTTAGTAGTAGTAGTTTATTTATTTTTATGTTTAATAAAACAACCTTGTTAGTGATGTTGATTGTGTTGTTTTTATTTCGCTGTGCCAATCAATGTTACTAATGATCCTAGATGGGCTTAAAGATCTTTAACACTTGGTATCAGAGAAGGGGCTCTTGATATCTAGGGTTTTACAAGGTTGTTGCTGTCGATGAAGATGGAGCAGATTCAAAGAAGTCAGTAGCAGTTTTGGAGCAAATCTGGTAAATTGGTCGGTCTGTTGGTCAATATGAGGTAATCGTTATTAATTTGTTTTACCTCGTATTGATTGATCAATTGCACATGGGTCGGTCATTGGTAAATTATATATTCACATGGATCTGTTGGTTATTAATTTGATTTGTCGAAAAACGCATGTTATTGGTCATTAAGTGATGATGTGATCGTGGGTTACTGTTTGTCGCGTACTGTTTGGCTATTTTAATTGAAGGGAATTGATATTTACACATGATAATTTGATCAATGCACATAATTTTTTTGGCATCTAGTGATTATTATAATATCATAATAGTCCTTGCAAAGATAACTTTATGTGTATGAACCATTTTTGTATGTGTAAATATCACCCCCCTTAATTGAATTGCTGATCACATGTGGTTTGTCGCTTAGCTATTAATTAATTGATTGGTGGATCATGTGGGGCCGTGATGATACTGGTTTCAATATAAATTTTGCTGCTGTTGTGGTTACCTCGTACAGTGGCATATTATTTGTTTGTTACTTGTGGTTTTTGGTCAATATTGTGGGGCTGAATTATTGGATACTGCAGCTAAGCTTGAACTGTTCCTGGTGGTAGTGCTTCGGTTTCTGCTGGCAGTGTTCCAGTTCTTGCTGGTAACATCATTTCTGCTGGTTGTACTGTTGGTAATATTGTTTCTGCGGCTCGGATTCTGCTGCTCGTAAAAAAAAAAAAATTGTACTGGTTGGTTCCTGCTGGTTGCTTCGGTTTCTACTGGTTGGTTCCTGCTGGTTTTATTTGGTTTTTTCTGGTGGTTCCTGCTGATGGTTTATGCTGCTAGTGATGGTGGATTCAATTGGTACTGCTTTTGTTATATTTGATATAGTAGGTCCTCAGACGCCCTTGGATTTTGGACGATGTGATGCTTATGGCTTGGTTACTTTTATTTGGTTTGGTGTTTTCGAGCTGTTTAGTACCAAACGTAATGATTTCGTGGAAGGTCTGGGACTACACGCATTATTATAGGGTTTGATCTGGGATCAAATGGTCGGTTATGGTGAGGAAGGTCCGGGACCCCAAGACCCATAACTGAGGTGTCATAAACATATCTTGTTCGCACTAAATCAGATTAGGATTCTGTCAAGACATTTGTTGCATGGTTCGTTTTGGAGATTCAGTTCATGGGATAATTCTTAATTGGAATAGTTACACGCACTTTACAAATATTTTGGGGGGGCATATGATACCATACAGTTCATGATATGATTACACAAAATTAGTAATCATAAGCATTGAGTGGTTTCTGGTTGATCCGTCTGCGCTCACTGAGACTATCGGCCATTGCATGTGATCGCCATGCATATATTGACTACAAGAATTATCCAAAGACATTTTGTTACATGATGTCTTTTCCGCACTGAAGGAAGAAATGATCTATGCCACTGAGTTCATGATTCTCGCAGATGGTTAGTATATTTTTATGGGGAAGCTTATTGTTCAAAATTACTTAACATCTACATGCATCACTTGAGGGGAAGCGTTTACGAGATGCAAAAGACCCCTATTGGATGATTACAAAAAGTGGAAGAAGATGTGCAGCTTATTATTTGTGATGACATGTTTTAGTATTGTTTCTTCATGCAGATTGTTTTGTAATATCAAATAGGGGAAGATTGTTGGGAATTACAGATTTGATGATTACAAATCCACAAGCAAGAATGAAGAAAGAAGAAACAATAGGGACCTAATATGTAATAGTTAGTTAGCTTGATTAGTAAGCTAGGGTTTTTGTAACCTCCCTCTATTATATAAAGAGGGTTGGCGTCTAGGGTTACAACAACTTATTTATTTTAATTAATAGAAATCATCTCTTCAATGAGAGTCGATTAAACGATTTTAAGCATTCGTTAGTAGTAGTAGTTTATTTATTTTTATGTTTAATAAAACAACCTTGTTAGTGATGTTGATTGTGTTGTTCTTATTCCGCTGTGCCAATCAATGTTACTAATGATCCTAAATGGGCTTAAAGATCTTTAACATGTGGCCTTTTGTAATATTTAGTCACACAAAGCATGTTTGTTTTGGGTATTTAGTCACATACAATTAAGCATAAAGTGGCCAAAAGTGTTAATAGTCACATACAATTAAACTCGAATGTATAAAACTGAACAGAATATACAATTGTAAATTTGTAATGTCGTACTTAATTAATCAAATTCTCAAGTACCATAACCTAAAGACTTTTGAATCTTCGCCAGCTTAGCAGCGTGTTGCCTTAAGTCGTTAACAAATATATATTGTTTCTTCGATGGTACCGGTGGTAGACATTTAGTCACAGGGTTTGTTGGTGTAACATGTAGTAAGCAAAAGACGCTTCTATCAAACATTGAATTAAATATGAAGAATTATATATATGTAGGTTGAAAAAACACATGTATGTACCTCCTCTTCAAGAATAACTTGATCCTTTGGCTATGCAACGAAACCACTTACGCACTCCTTAACTGTTTTTAACCCATTATTTGCTACGTCCGGTATGCATGCTGCATCAACTAACGATGAATCAATTGACACTCTATAGCAATCATTTAGGAGTGGTCGGTTATGCAGCATTTGCTTTCCATTAGCCTGGTATACGGTACCCAAAGCAACGATATTTCTTTTCTTTACGTGCCACAGTTTGCACTTAAATGTCTACAAAAAAAGAATTTTTGCATGTATATATCAGAAATTATTTAAACAAAAGAATTACAAGAAACATGTTGAAATACATACTGTTAGCAGTGCTTGTGTTGGAGACACATTTTGTTGCGATTGGGAATCCGGAGACCCATTTTGCCTCTTCTTAGGCTTTGTCTTGGGTACGACAGTTTTAGCAAGTTCCTATATGTATATATAAAACACGTTACATTATATAAACCAAAGAATAACAAGAAACATGTTGAAATACATACTGTTGGTACTCCTTGTGTTGGACACACATTTTCTTGTGATTGGGAATCTGTAGACCCTTGTTGGCTTACATCTGAGGTTACTGGCAATTGAGATGACAAATTTAACTGCACCCCTTGTTGACTCAACTGCGCCATCATTTGAGTAAGTATTCTCTTTGTTTCTGTAATCTCATTGGATAATTTCTTGATCTAGTCATCAGATTCTTTCTGCACAAAAAATATAGGAAATGTTGGGATTAAAAGTCTTATTGATGCTGTTAGAGTAACTGATGCTCTTATTTGTGTCAATGCTGCTCATGAACTTCAATGAAAAATATGGCTAGTGTTTACTACTGCTAGTACACAGTTACTGCTGTTAGTACGCAGTTAATACTGCTGGTATACAAGTTACAACTGCTAGTATACAGTTAATGCTGCTGGTATATAAGCATAATAATAGAATTTGCAGTCAAACTTACAAGTTTATCTCCCATTGATGTAATCTCATCATCTGGAAATTCGCCGTCTTTGTTTACCCTTCCTTTCAACCACATTATACCACGCGGGGGTTCTGCATCTGCTTCAATCTCTTTATTTTCGATCTAATAAACATCAAATACATACACATGTAATGTTAAAACAAGATAAACGAAAATATGAAGATGCATACACATGTAATCTTACCATTTTCTCTTTCAAATAAACATATCTACCTCGTCCCATTTTATGCTGATAAATATTTTTGGAACGCGACATTTTAGCTTTATCAGCTATCTCCTAAAAACACAAAATCATAAGGCGTTTACATGCGGTAATGCTGCAAACTAAAAATTATGAAATGACATATAGACTTAAATAAAGATGACTAATTAAAACCTTGTATGCATCGTTGGTCGTGTGGTTTACAAACTCGACCCAGTCTTCTGATTTCACAAATCGACTATACTTGGACGGGACTTCATTCAGTTTGGAAGGTGTATTTAGGTGGGGCAAAATGTATTCTTCTCTGAGCTTCGTTCTGAAAGTCCTTACCAGTTTACCAAGACGAGTCATTACCAATTTTCTGAATGTCACGTCAACATAAAAATATCGCTGCAAAGATTAACACAATGTTGTTAATTAGTTGCACATAATGTAACTGCATAAATAAAATTATGTAGTACTGGGTTAAAAAAATAGTATATATGTACAGTGATTTCAGTCCATAGTTTATCTCTTGATTCTTTATTCACATTCCTCCAGGAAAGATTCTTCAAACCTATGTGCTCACGAACTAGATCTCCTAAAAAAACTCGAAAACAGTGCTCTGTGTAACCCTGATACCCTATTCAATGCATCGAAGGTTACCTTGACACTGGTATAGAATGTGGATTTAGTCACACATGCTGTTTTTCTAACAGCCACACAGTCGCTTTTTTATGTGACTAAATGTACCAAAATAAAATAAACAGCCACACTTGATCCGACTTGTGTGACCATTTCGGAATTACATCTGAGGCTACAGCCACACATTTGAATATTTTCGTGACTATACGTATCTGGTAAAAAAAAACTGATTTTTTAGTCACTTATAATTTGGGACGTGTGACGGATACAAATACGGTTGAAACATTAGTCACACTATATATATACATATGTGACAAATATATGTCACGCAATTGAAAAGTGTGACCAAAATCCATATATGGTCACACGAAGTAATTGTGTATGTGGCTAAATCATATACTCAAGTTTGTCACACATTATTTAAGCGTGACTGCTAGTTTTTGTTGAAAATTTAGCCACATATGAATTTGAAAAGTGTGACAACTGAAAAGTAAGTTTGAAGCATAGTCACGATATGCATTTAAAAGTGACAAATATATGTCACACACTTGAACAGTGTGACAAAATGTCATATATGGTCACACTAAACCATAGGCATACATGATTAAGTGTGACCATAATTCGATACAAATGGTCACGTAAGTTAATATGTGTGTCTAAAGTTAAGTGTGTGTTTGCCTGCCTATTCCTAATGTGTATGGTCACATTTAATTGTAGCACAATCATGTGACTATAGGCTATACAATAGTCACACCATACCACCAATGTGCATCTAAATTATGTTTATGGCCACATTATAAGAGTAATATATGTGACCAATACATTGAAAATAGTCACACTGTGAAATATTCATGTGACTAATATGTATAGCAAAATGTGAACTCAGTTACAATTAACCTTGATATTAGTCACATTGAGTGTTTGTGTGACTAAATTCAAGATGTTACATATGGTCACATGAAGTATTTATTTAGGTGTCTAAATCATAGAGTCATATTTTGAGTTCAGACTGTTAGTCATGACTCGTCATTTAATTTACCCCATTACAATGCTGGAATTTTATAATCTATCTAGTTTAATGCAGTAGTATGTAAGTATGTTACTTGCCCCTAGGAACCAGATTACTTGACTTTCTAAAGTCAATTTTCAACTTTATAATGAAGTAACATGTTACTAAAGTGCCTGCAAGTGTATATACATGATAAATGGAAACTGCAAATACAATAAAGCTTGACTGCAAGTGGATATATAACAGTGAAAACCGCAAAATTTTTCATTGTAATTGAAAAGCTTGACTTTTTTGAGTCAAAATCCATTACAACAGGCTAAATTACAGGAACAACTATTTAATACTAAAACAAATATTCATCTAACAGTACTAACTTAACAATACCAGCAGTAACCTTGCACTTAGCCTTGAGAAGCAGTCTTAACTTCAACCAGCAGCCTTAACAGTTACACTAGCAGTCTTAACTTGCAGCATGACATGCTTCACTTGGATTTTCGTATAACAATACCTTCAATGTCGGTTCGATAGTAGTCACTTCGTGATTCCTTGCCCAAGTCTTCTTTATATACACGTGGCAATACGTTTTCATTTTCCTCGTGAATGACTGTACTAAACTCCTCATCGACTTCGTTATATGTATCTTTGTAATTCTTGGTAGGTGTTTTAAAGACAATGGACAAATTTTTATGTGCTTGGTCTTTCACATAAAACACTTTTGTTGCTTGTGACGCTAATATGAAGGGATCATCCTTGTGGCCGAAAGTATTCAGGTCTACCAACGTATAACCAAGAGTATTGCGTTTGACCCCATGAGTTTTGCGATTAACCCAATCACATTTGAAAAGAGGAATTTGCCTGAAACGGTAATCTAGTACCCATATCTCTTGTAAAACCACATAATAACATGTTTTTCTTATGGTTGCAACTTCTTTGGATATGTGAACATCTAATGCCTCAACACTAACCCCACTGTTCTAGTAAACTATGCCATCATTACTTTTCGTACGGAATGTATACCCATTGATGTTATACGCCTCGTATTTTACTACGCTGGCGCGTGGTCCAAATGATATCCACCTCACAGTTTCTGATACACTATCATTGGATATCGCTAACTCTCTCTCAACCTGAATGTCATTACAAGTATATATTACCTTTAAATTGCAGGAACAACAAACAAACAATTAAAGAATAGGAGTGTTTGGGATAATGAAATGGTGTGCTGGTCGACCTCTATCTAATGTCATATACAGGAGGGACAATTATGATGATAGCAACAAACAAACAATTATAAACAACATACTAATTACCTCTTCGAGTAACCACTTAGCAAAAGATTTACTGTGCTCATTCTCCAGCAATGCAATTTTTTTACCCGGGTTTTTTCTTTTCAAAACTTCCTTGTGTCTCCTGAAACAAATAAATGTCTTTGAATATTATATTTGATAGAACATTTTAAGCAACGAAATCGACATGTGTTAGTGATACTTACTCGATATACGGTTGAATTTCATCCGTATTTTGTATTACATACAAATATGCTTTCTGAAAGGATTCTCTGGAAACTTCACTTGGTTTGCCGGCCGACAATGGCTTTCCGTCCTCATCTTCATTGGTTACATGTTTATCAGCTGGGATACCAATAGTTTTCATGGTTTTATGATATTCGCTAAAAAACTCTATTGTTTCTTCCGCGATAGTCTCCTCGGCAATGCATCCCTCTGGTCTATTTCTATTTCGCACATGTCCTTTAATAACCTTCATACATCTTTCGAAGGGATACATCCACCGAAAGCATATGGGACCACATAATTTTACCTCCCTAGTTAGGTGCACAGTCAAGTGTATCATAATATCAAAAAATGACAGAGGAAAGAACTTCTTGAGTAGGCACAGTGTAACAACAAGTTCTTCATGCATCTTATCTAGTTCTTGCAAGCTGATTTCTTTCCTACATATAGATTTAAAGAAAAAGCGAAACCTGATAATAGCATATCGTGTGGGCGGGTGCATGACTGAACGTATAGCAATGGGTAAAAACTTTTGCATTAGCATGTGATAGTCATGCGATTTAAGGCCAATGAGCTTCCTATCATTTAGGCTGACCAAACTAGAGAAATTTGAACAATAGCCTTGTGGTACCCTGATGTTGCTTAACGTTTCACAAAAGATGTCTTTTTCAGCATTCGTTAATGTGTAACCTGCTGGAGGTAGTGTTGTTTTGTCTGCTTCTTGCCTAGCAAACAACTCTTCTTTTATCCCCAACTCTTCCAGATCTAGTCGAGCATTCATTCCATCTTTTGTCTTTCCAGGAACATTCAGCAAAGTTCCGAGTAGACTCTCACCAACATTCTTTTCTACATGCATGAAGTCAATACAATGCGGAACAGAATGATGCCTCCAATACCTTAGCTTTCGATACCAAATGTTGAATTTCTTCCAATATGCTTCATTTGCTTGGCTTGAGCTACCCTCTTCTTCTGTTGTTTTCCTTTTCTACTTTTTAATCTTCCCACCTCTGCCTCTGGTATCTTCTTGGTTTTTTGAGGTTTTTCCTTTTCCCCACTTATTTTCAATATGTTGTACCTCGTTGTATATTTGTTCCCCGGTCAATGGATTTGGAGCATGACGTGATTCTTATTGTCCATTAAACGCCTTACTTTGCGTTCTGAACGGATGGTTGTATGGTAGATATCGTCTGTGACCAGCATAACTTTGCTTGGATGAGGCGGAAAGTCTAACACAGTGTGTATCTTTCCCAAATACTACACAACCTTTGAATCCACTGTATGGGCAGCCACATAATGTACCAAGTGCAGGGTAATCATTTATCGTCCATAACACAACGGCACGCAGATTAAAGTTTTCTTTTTTAGAAGCATCGTATGTATCAACCCCTTCCTCGAATAAGGTATTCAGATCATCAACCAACGGTTCTAAAAATACAATGATATCATTTCCCGGGTATCCCGATATCAATACTGAAAGCATGATAAACTTTCTTTTCATACACAACCATGGAGGAAGGTTGTATATGACAGATAAAACTGACCATACACTGTGATGCCTATTTCCTGAGTTGACGTCAACCCCATTAGCCGATATTCCTAGCCGTAGATTTCTCGGATCTTCAGCAATTTCGGGGAATTTTTCATCTATGGTACGCCATGCCTGTGAATCTACGGGGTGACGTAAAACACCATCTGTTATCCTCCTTGTTGCGTGCCATGTTAGATCTTCTGAAATACTTTCTAACTTAAAGAGGCGTTGCAGTCTTGGTATAATTGGAAAGTACCACATTACCTTTGCCGGAATGTTTTCGTACACTTTATGTGTCTTACTATCCACCTTCCATCTTGATGTCCCACAAGTTGGACAAACAGTCAACTCCTTGTTAACCTTCCAATAAAGAATGCAGTTGTTGCTACATACATGTATCTTTTTGTATCCTGATCCCATCATTCTCACTAGTTTTTCTGCCTCATAAGTTTTTTTCAACCATTTCGTTGCCAGCAGGTAGCATATTTTTCAACAATCCTAGTAATTCAGTAAAGAACTTATCAGAAGCTCCATACTTACCCTTCAAGTTGAGTAGTTTAACTATTGCGGACAACTTTGTGAAGTCAGGATATCCTTCGTAAAGTGGCTTCTCCGCGTCTAATAATAGTTGTTGAAACTTGGCAAGGTTAGCCTCATCAAAACATTCTTTTGTAGCATTAACCATGTTTACTATTGCTGGGCCATCTGTTGGAATTTCTGGAACAAAATCCATGTCGAAATCCGTGTCGTCAACAAACTCCTCTGTTGTAGAATTAACAGGTATTTGGGCAGTTGTTGCTTGCTCATTATTTTCTCCATGTTTATCCCATTTTGTGTACCTTTGATTAATCCCGTGGCAGAATAAATGGAACTGCACATCCTCCACTTTATGCTCTATGCGGTTTAAACATGAGATACACGGACATGGCATCTTAAGCTGTTGTTTATTACCTCGTGGGTCGATGTTCCTCATCTTCTGCAAGTTGTGTTCTGCATACTGAATAAACGCTTGTACTCCAGCACTATATTGTTTCTTGGTCCTACTAGTTTTCATCCAAGACTTGTCCATGCTATTGTTGAAGTCAAATGGTAACGTATGTCTCCTACAAGTCACAAATTAAACCAATATAAGCATCAAATCATTTGTACATAAGTAAACCAAGTATTTACCACTACTAGTACAAAAGATACTACTGCTAGTGAAAGTTAGTACTGCTATTAGTACTGCTAGTACAAGCCACAAATTAAACCAATATAAAATTGTAACTGTTTGATACGTTTGGGCCCAACTCTAATGTGGGATAAAATGTTTATTTTGAAAATATTACAACTATAAATTAGTAAAATCTGGTTTTTGTTGCAAATTGCAAAATTAAAATAATACTTTGTATAGTATTAATGGTTTTTGTTGCAACTTGCAACTTGCAACTTGCAAGTAATTATGGGGAAGGCTATTTCATCATTACACACTATTCACATTGCTAGGCTCGATACATCTTCCTTCATCTAGGTGTTTCTTGATTGTTGTTGTATATAAAGCAATATACCTCTCTCATAATTTTCATCTCTTCTTAACAAACCAAAATAAAATTTAATAATTACAAAAAATCTCAAAATTTTTTGTTATCAAAATCATATATGGAAACTAAACTAGTGATTTGTTCTGAATTGGCAACAGTTGCAAACTTAAAGATTGTGAATGACATGATGCTAGTTTACTATGAGCGACAGGTTGAAGCTACTTCCAAGGAAGTTCATGATTTGAGGCACAAGGTTTCTGAGAAAAGAATGCTGATAAACAATAGGGATAAGATGATCAAGGAGTTAGAGCTTTTATATGGTTTTGATTCTGCTCTTGAAAGCATTGCTGATTTAAGGAGGATGCAAGAGGAGGACATGATGGCATCTGATAGGTTGCTTGTTGATATTGCCCAAAAGCATAAGCGTCTAGGTGATTTGTGCAACTTTATCACGAAGCTTGGATCAATGGACTACTGATGTGGTTGATATGCTAGTTGTCTATGTTTATGTCTTTTGTGTTTTGTGGTGTCATGGTTGATGTTGTTGGTAGTTTTTCTGATGTTTAAGATGGGTACTTTTTATTATGTCTTTTGGGAAGTAAATGGAATTGTAATGATAGATGTATGATGTTAAATATTAATGGAGCTATGTTAATGTCAATATTATTTTCTAACTGCCTTTTGATTTGTAAGTTTTTTCTTACCACAAATTTAATATGTATAATTTAACTGATTAAGAAAAATGTGGGATTAGTACAAGTTACAATGTCAAGTGTTTATTACAAGTTAAAATGTCAAGTGTTTATTACACCTAAATGCAGGAAGTTACCTTCACATACCAACCAAGCCTTTAATGGCATTTACTTATACATTGAACTATGTGATCATCTTTACTTTAAATGGCCATTACATAAACACAACGTTACACACAACATTACACCATCAAAAACCTGTCAAACACTAAACCTCATCCATAATGACTTCCAAGCCAAATGTTATTGAAATATCCTTTGATTCATCAGAACTAATGTCTCCTAAACCTGATTGGAATTTCCCCTACCCTCCTACAGGTAGCTTTCATAAGAGAATACCACCTAAGGGAAAGGTTGTTGACTCAAGCTCTGACGATTTTAGCTCCTTTAACAGTAGCTTTTTTAATGATAGCTGGGTTTCTAGCTATCATTCAACATCTGAAGATGAAGCTGTCTCAAAAAAAGCCACAATGTCCAAAAACCATCCTCCAATTCACACTCTGTCAATCCCAGGAAAAAGGGAACAAGTTCTAGGCCTACCAAATCAGGCAACTTGGGAAGAAATCCAAGCAAAGAAGAGAAAGGGAAAAGACCCAATTGAACTCACTAAGGGTAAAGGGAAAAGGAAAATTGGCTGAGCTTTACTAGTCTTGATGTTATGATGCTACTGTAACAAGTACTATGTTTACTCATTGTATGTAATCAACTATGCAATCAACAATGCATCTATGTATGCAGAATTTTGTTATGTAATAACAGTTGGTTTTTCAAATTGAAGATGCTATTTTTCATTCATCTTAAACCCAAAATACAACTTTAAAAAACTATATATCCTACAAGTCACAAATTAAACCAATATAAGCATCAAATCATTTGTGTATAATTACAATGGACAGTGGGTATTGTAGTGGGCAGAATTTGCTATCTTTATAATTGTAAAAAAAACAATTTCAAGAATAATATAATTTCACCATTGCATAAAAAATAAATGATTTCCTAATTAAAAAATTACCTAATTTAGATCTAAATGAACCTCCCTCCGTTGTTGATGGCCGGACCGGCGAGTGGTGGATGGTGAGTGGTGGCTGTGATTGGTTACTGGTGAACGGTGGATGGTGACTGGTGGCTGTGATTGGTGAGAAATGTGCGAAATTTGAAATTTGCTGAAAAAAATATGGGGGCTTTAATTTTGAAATTTGCTGAAAAAAATATATATGGGTGGCTTTTTAAAAAAATATGGGGGCTTTAATTTTGAAATTTGCTGAAAAAAATGGGGGCTTTTTAAAATTTTTGGGGAGGGAAATACCAAAAAGGAAGCCACAGCCCACAGGTATCGAACCTGTGACCTCCCCCTTCACAACACCAACAACTCAACCATCTCCGCCCTTGGGTCTTTTTCGATTATACCTTCTTTTGTATTCCTCTTATAGACTATCTATTTTATTAAAGAAAATTGTTACAAAATCCAAATATCTTCTATACAAAGTTAAACCTGTTAGTACAACGTTAAACCTAGCAGAACTAATATTTACACAAGCAGTAATAACATTATTTCCTTTTTGCTTGTCTGAAGATCTTTCTCATTAACTCTCTTGCCATTACTGAGTCTTCATCAGTAACTGTAAGCTTAGCATCTAACATAACAAATAAGCTAGCTGCCCTTAATGGATAATCTTTTTCTATCAGCATGTAGACATCCACTCCATTCTTTGTAGATACATGGTGAACACCACATGTATCATACAGTCTCCATTTTGTACTCAACTCATGAGCTCGAAAATTCCATAAGATATCTTTTGGATCAGGTTCATACAACCTCTTCAATTCCACCCATAGCTCCTTTTCTTTGTCTTGTATATGATCTGTAGATCAGAACATTTCTTGAACCAGACTCCATAGATCATCCAAGTCTTGTCTATCAAAAATCTTCAACATATCTTCAAAATACTTATAAATTTATGAGTGTCCTCCTACCCTGATTATCTTCCAAGCTTTCCCAAATGTATCTTTGTGTATCTCCAAATCAATAATTGGATGTTTAGCTTGAATGAGATGATGAATATCCAATGCTTCTGGGATTATAACAATCATATGCTGCTTGAGTCTTTCGTCAGTTAATTCCTCTGCTGTTTCTTCTTCCTCTGCTGTAGGTACTTCTTCTTTACCAATCTTCTGTTTCTTTGAAGATTTAGACTCCAATATTATACCATATCTTCTTGTAGTTCTACATGGTTTTTCTGTTCCCATGGGAGTAAATGTGTTCATTATTCTGTAAACCTTTTCAAACTCACTCTTGATCTCCTCAAAACTTCTACCTTGGAAATGCTTCCTTTTGTATCCAGCCATGTTCATCATGTAAACACACATGGTGTGTCTTTGCTGAGCTTTACTAGGTGGTTTACTCCTCTTTTCTTTGGCTTTTTGTTCTGCAGCAGACTTTCTTCTCGAATTTATTAGTTCAACAAGTTGTCTTGACTTCTCATCAATGGACAACACTTCATCTGCTCTGAGTTCACCAATATTTTCCTTTAAAACATCATCAGCATCAATCATATACTGAACTTCTTGAGCGTGATCAAACATTGTATGAGTTGCTTGATTTGCAAGTCTTTTTTGATCAAGGAAATTTGCAATATCATAAATTTATGATCTTTCATCTTCCTGTGCTTTATTAGCTACCACTGCATCTAAACTAATGCCCTTTCCTTTATCTGCCCTTTGCCTTCTATCATACACATCCATATCTTGTTGATGAGAAGTACCAATATTTTCAGCATCCAAATCTTCTTCACCCATATCTTGCCTCCCCTGAAACTCAACATTCTGTTCAACCAAAGAAATATTGGGGTCTTGATCAATATCAGCTGTCTTCCTCCCCTGTTTGGAAGAATCATCCATGTTATCATCTAAATCATCATCATCTGAGCTTGTAGACTCCACAATACTTGCCTTTCTCTTTGCTTTAAGTGACTTGAATTTAGACTGCAACTTCTTTACTTTTTCAATGACCTTCTTGTAAGCAGTACTATACAACTGCTTTGTCTCTTTGAGTTCTTGCTTTGTATCCTTGAGTTCTTTCTCCAACCCAGTCACCCTTTGATTCAATTTGGTACAAATATCCATCAATTCCTTTAGTGACACTCTGCCCTCATCACTGCCAGGTGTGTTACCTCCCGATCGAGGTGAATCATGGGGCATTTCCCCCATATTTGGTTGTGAGGCTGATTGAGAACCAGATGAACCTGTGGGTGTGTGATGGGACTCAACTGGGCTTGTTGATCCTTCACCCTGAATGTTTTGATTTTGAACCAACATTGTTTCAAAAAGTGGAACTACTATCCCATTAAACCCCCTAGAAGCCATGCTCATGTTACGGAATAGTTTTTGAGTAAGGCAAGAAGTTGGATAAACAATTTTATGAGATAGAAGCAAACTTTTCCGTCTATTCAAAACCGTTTGTATAAACCTTGGATACATTAAAAACTTGTATTTGTTATCCACATTTTTCACCATACCATCAAAAATTAATTTTGAAAAGTTGAAAGTCCTGTTTGTTGCTAAACAAATGAGAGCAGTTGCAATATTGCTACTGAATTACTCCCATGCGGTTTTCTTTGGACTTAAACAATGAAGGATGGTATGTATGCAGAATCTCCATTGTGGGGCAAAACATCCTTTTTGAAAAGTCAGAATTTGAGAAGATGTGTCATACCCCATTATGGAAAGGTGATGAAAAATTTCAGGATTAGGCAAAGAACTAATACCATTTTCATCTGCTAAATGGAGATGCCTCCTAACAGATGCCTCAGTAATAGTTATTGTTTTGCCATCAACTGTTGCAAGTAACTCTTTGTCTCCATTCTCAAATGTATTGGTAGTAACAGTCCGCCAACACTGTTTGATTTGAGAGACATAGATAGTAGGATTGACTGTAAGAGCATACCTGATGTGGGTAGTGTTTAGAAAATCTACTATCTGGTGGAAGTGTTGACTCCCTTCTGGTATCTCCAAGAATGCAACCTGGTTATGCGTATCACATCATCTGGAAATTCGCCATCGTTGTTTACCCTTCCTTTCAACCACATTATACCATGCGGGGGTTCTTCATCTGCTTCAATCTTTTTATTTTCGATCTAATAAACATCAAATGCATACACATGTAAAGTTAAAACAAGATAAACGAAAATATGAAGATGCATACACATGTGATCTTACCATTTTCTCTTTCAAATAAACATATCCACCTCGTCCCATTTTATGCTGATAAATATTTTTGGAACGCGACATTTTAGTTTGATCAGCTATCTTCTAAAAACACAAAATCATAAGGCGTTTACATGTGATAATGCTGCAAACTGAAAATTATGAAACATATAGACTTAAATAAAGATGACTAATTAAAACCTTGTATGCATCAGTGGTCGTGTGGTTTACAAACTCGACCCAGTCTTCTGATTTCAGAAATCGACTATACTTGGCCGGGACTTCATTCAGTTTGGAAGGTGTATTTAGGTGGGGCAAAATGTATTCTTCTCTGAGCTTCGTTCTGAAAGTCCTTAGCAGTTTACCAAGACGAGTCATTACCAATTTTCTAAATGTCACGTCAACATCAAAATATCGCTGCAAAGATTAACACAATGTTGCTAATTAGTTGCACATAATGTAACTGCATAGATAAAATTATGTAGTAATGGGTTAAAAAATAGTATATATGTACAGTGATGTCAGTCCATAGTTTATCTCTTTCTTCTTTATTCACATTCCTCCAGGAAAGAATCTTCAAACCTATGTGCTCACGAACCAGATCTCCTAAAAAACTCGAAAACAGTGCTCTGTGTAACCCTGATACCCTATTCAATGCATCGAAGGTTACCTTGAGCTTTATTCCACCAGGGTTGCCATATTTCATGCGAAACTTAAATAGCCTGGTCATGCCTCTCTTAGCTAGCATCCGATCTGATTGATTGGTTCCAGGCGCATCTAGATCTTCCTCATCAGAATACTTTTCGGATTCATAGTCTATGTTGTTATCATCATGTTCATTATCAGCAGGAAGCAAAAGATGATTATCAACAATGGGTTGAATTCCCATGACTCTTGAGTAACAATGGGTACAAGAAAATGATTCTGGCTTTGAGAGTAATGGTGATATAAGAATTGATTTTTGTGTTTTCTTTGCAGTTTTTTTTAGGAGAGAAAAGAGGGTATAGGAAGAAGATGAATCGTACCTTATTCTTGGTACCTGCTTCTAATTAGGCGATTTCAAAATTTTGGATCAAAATTCTAATTTCAAAATAACAATTGAATTATTTGAAAATTTTGCCTTTAATTTGAACCTGTTTAGTAAAGCATAAACTTGAAAAAATCAAAATTTTGGCTCCAAATGTTATATATCATTATCTTAATCGCAAATCATGAACCAAGATCTAGAACAAAGATCATGAACACAAACTGCATATCAAATCAAGAACTCAAATTTACACAATTACACCAAGATCATGAACACAACTTGACACCATTTAACACAAACTGCTACCATTAAATCATAAACCAACATGAAATGAAGAACACAAAGTGCTACCATTAAATAAATATTTGCAATCATCAAATCAACAACAGAAACAGCTACCATTAGATCTAACTGTGCAATCATCACATCAAGAACACAAATTGCTACTACCATTTAACAAACCAAAATACTATCATTACAGTTATAAAATAGATACACTTAAACTACTAGTTACCAGTTATTGCACCATTAATAATTACATTTATCCAAATTAAATATCAGAACTGGTACCACGTACCATCATATTAAACTAATTATCCTCTAGTTCATAATAGTCGAGATGATCACCACCTTTACATAATTCTCAACACATTTAATGTACGAGAAGTCTTCTTCACGGCCATCGGTTGATACATCTTCTTAATTACACGGCAGTCCCAAGACAATATCCTGAGTAAATTTCTTTTTGTGTGCCTTTTCAACTTGTAGGATCCCGATTTTGAAAACCTTGCGTGTGACATTTGGGATAAAAACGGAACACACGAGGGCTATTGGACTATTCGAGACATGCTACCCGTACACTAACATATTTGGATTTATTGGACTATTCGTTTGGTTATTGTTTGAGTTACGGATTGATTTAGCGTTTAGGGTTTAGGGTTTAGGGTTTAGGCTTTAGGGTTTAGGGTTTATATAAATACTCGTTATATTATAAATTACTCGGGAAATTGATTTTCAATAAAGTCTTTTGACTTGGAAACGTTCGATAAATGAAAGGGTCTTGGCGAAATTTTGTTATTTCCAAAGATTAATTTTGTCGTAACTCCAAACTTGTTTTAACTCATAAAACGAGTATACCTTGTACTAACAAACGGGATTATGGGAAAATACTGACGATTACCAATCGACTCATCTTAAGCTTTTAAAGATCCTTTGTAAGATTCGGATCGTTTTTGCTTTGCAGTATCGTAAAATCGTAAGATCCTAAGATCAGAATCGGGAACCTGACAACCATGGTCTCACGTACACTTCTAATTTCCTTACTTCATTATTAACCGAATTTAATAACAAATATCTCTACAACTTAGTTTTTATTTAACAATTGTTTTTATTTCTTTCTTTTATTTTTGTCCAAGTCGAGTCAACATCAAACCGCAACAAATGAGTTAATATTTCCTTTCGAGTCACGGTCAAACATTTATTCCCTCGGGTCAATAATAATGAACCCGATCCCAAATAATCCCAAACATCACAAACAACTAGTTGGAAATATTGAGTTTGGAAGTTTATTATTCACAAAGCATGATATACAAGTAGTTGTTGCATCAACTCATTGTACATGGAAAGTCAATACTTGGTAAAAGGAAATTGGAGACTTTTTCATCCACCTTCAATACACAGTTTACTTTTGGCGCGCGCCGTCGGTCCCTTTTCCCGCCAAAAGTTTTGGAAACCATTCATCTACCTCTCCAGCCTATTTATACCTATCGATTGTATACCAAAGAACACACAAAAACACTAAAACACCTATATCCCTTTCAATTCAAAGAAAACTTCAACAATGGCAGCAAATTATGTTAACTTTCAAAATGATGCTGAAGAAACCAGAGCTCTCTTCCCTGCTTCCCATCAATTTCTGCCTTTCCTTGAGTCGTTTAAACAAAATGTCAAGATCGCTAACCCTCTTTTCTAGATTATAAGGGTCCTGAAACCTATCCTGTTGCTCCCCCTGGTTTTGAGGCACCACCACATTTTGCTGCTCCGCCACATTTTGCTGCTCCACCACAATTTGCTGCTGATCCTCTTCATTTTGTTGCACCACCTCCTCCACTTCACCTTCCTCCTCCTCTTCACCTTCCTCATCCTCCCCGTAGTCACTCAATCCCCAAACCTCATCCCAGTAAAAGTCTTGCGCATGCAGCCAGTTCAAAATTTGACCCCTCATCCACGTATCTACTTTCCTATACGACCCATATTCTGCAACGGGTTCATACCCGAAAGCATTAAACACTGCGTCAAACAGCAAATTGTTGTTTAACACCCACTCGTACTCTTCAGCATCATTTTGAAAGTTAACATAATTTGCTGCCATTGTTGAAGTTTTATTTGAATTGAAAGGGATATATGTGTTTTAGTGTTTGTGTGTGTTCTTTGGTATACAATCGATAGGTATAAATAGGCTGGAGAGGTAGATGAATGGTTTCCAAGACTTTAGGCGGGAAAAGGGATCGACGACGCGCGCCAAAAGTAAACTGTGTATTGAAGGTGGACGAAAAAGTCTCCAATTTCCTTTTACCAAGTATTGACTTTCCATGTACAATGAGTTGATGCAACAACTACTTGTATATCATGCTTTGTGAATAATAAACTTCCAAACTCAATATCTCCAACTAGTTGTTTGTGATGTTTGGGATGATTTGGGATCGGGTTCATTATTATTGACCCGAGGGAATAAATGTTTGACCGTGACTCGAAAGGAAATATTAACTCATTTGTTGCGGCTTGATGTTGACTCGACTTGGACAAAAATAAAAGATAGAAATAAAAACAATTGTTAAATTAAAAGTTAGTTGTAGAGATATTTGTAATTAAATTTGGTTAATAATGAAGTAAGGAAATTAGAAGTGTACGTGAGACCATGGTTGTCAGGTTCCTGATCCTGATCTTTGGATCTTACGATTTTACGATACTGCAAAGCAAAAACGATCCGAATCTTACAAAGGATCTTTAAAAGCTTAAGATGAGTCGATTGGTAATCGTCGGTATTTTCCCATAATCCCGTTTATTAGTACAAGGTATACTCGTTTTATGATTTAAAACAAGTTTGGACTTACGACAAAATTAATCTTTGGAAATAACAAAATTTCGCCAAGGCCCTTTCATTTATCGAACGTTTCCAAGTCAAAAGACTTTATTGAAAATCAATTTCCCAAGTAATTTATAATATAACGAGTATTCATATAAACCCTAAACCCTAAACCCTTAACTCTAAACCCTAAACGCTAAATCAATCCGTAACTCAAACAATAACCAAACGAATAGTCCAATAAATCCAAATATGTTAGTGTACGGGTAGCATGTCTCGAATAGTCCAATAGCCCTCGTGTGTTCCGTTTTTATCCCAAATGTCACACGCAAGGTTTTCAAAATCGGGATCCTACAAGTTGAAAAGGCACACAAAAAGAAATTTACTCAGGATATTGTCTTGGGACTGCCGTGTAATTAAGAAGATGTATCAACCGATGGCCGTGAAGAAGACTTCTCGTACATTAAATGTGTTGAGAATTATGTAAAGGTGGTGATCATCTCGACTATTATGAACTAGAGGATAATTAGTTTAATATGATGGTACGTGGTACCAGTTCTGATATTTAATTTGGATAAATGTAATTATTAATGGTGCAATAACTGGTAACTAGTAGTTTAACTGTATCTATTTTATAACTGTAATGATAGTATTTTGGTTTGTTAAATGGTAGTAGCAATTTGTGTTCTTGATGTGATGATTGCACAGTTAGATCTAATGGTAGCAGTTTCTGTTGTTGATTTGATGATTGCAAATATTTATTTAATGGTAGCACTTTGTGTTCTTCATTTCATGTTGGTTTATGATTTAATGGTAGCAGTTTGTGTTAAATGGTGTCAAGTTTGTGTTCATGATCTTTGTTCTAGATCTTGGTTCATGATTTGCGATTAAGATAATGATATATAACATTTGGAGCCAAAATTTTGATTTTTTCAAGTTTATGCTTTACTAAACAGGTTCAAATTAAAGGCAAAATTTTCAAATAATTCAATTGTTATTTTGAAATTAGAATTTGGAGCCAAAATTTGGAGCCAAAATTTTGAAATCGCCTAATTAGAAGCAGGTACCAAGAATAAGGTACGATTCATCTTCTTCCTATACCCTCTTTTCTCTCCTTAAAAAAAACTGCAAAGAAAACACAAAAATCAATTCTTATATCACCATTACTCTCAAAGCCAGAATCATTTTCTTGTACCCATTGTTACTCAAGAGTCATGGGAATTCAACCCATTGTTGATAATCATCTTTTGCTTCCTGCTGATAATGAACATGATGATAACAACAGAGACTATGAATCCGAAAAGTATTCTGATGAGGAAGATCTAGATGCGCCTGGAACCAATCAATCAGATCGGATGCTAGCTAAGAGAGGCATGACCAGGCTATTTAAGTTTCGCATGAAATATGGCAACCATGGTGGAATAAAGCTCAAGGTAACCTTCGATGCATTGAATAGGGTATCAGGGTTACACAGAGCACTGTTTTCGAGTTTTTTAGAAGATCTGGTTCGTGAGCACATAGGTTTGAAGATTCTTTCCTGGAGGAATGTGAATAAAGAAGAAAGAGATAAACTATGGACTGACATCACTGTACATATATACTATTTTTTAACCCATTACTACATAATTTTATCTATGCAGTTACATTATGTGTAACTAATTAACAACATTGTGTTAATCTTTGCAGCGATATTTTGATGTTTACGTGACATTCAGAAAATTGGTAATGACTCGTCTTGGTAAACTGCTAAGGACTTTCAGAACGAAGCTCAGAGAAGAATACATTTTGCCCCACCTAAATACACCTTCCAAACTGAATGAAGTCCCGACCAAGTATAGTCGATTTATGAAATCAGAAGACTGGGTCGAGTTTGTAAACCACACGACCACTGATGCATACAAGGTTTTAATTAGTCATCTTTATTTAAGTCTATATGTTTCATAATTTTCAGTTTGCAGCATTACCACATGTAAACGCCTTATGATTTTGTGTTTTTAGAAGATAGCTGATCAAGCTAAAATGTCGCGTTCCAAAAATATTTATCAGCATAAAATGGGACGAGGTGGATATGTTTATTTGAAAGAGAAAATGGTAAGATCACATGTGTATGCATCTTCATATTTTCGTTTATCTTGTTTTAACTTTAAATGTGTATGCATTTGATGTTTATTAGATCGAAAATAAAGAGATTGAAGCAGATGAAGAACCCCCGCGTGGTATAATGTGGTTGAAAGGAAGGGTAAACAACGATGGCGAATTTCCAGATGATGAGATCACATCAGTGGGAGATACACTTGTAAGTTTGACTGTAACTTCTGTTATTATGCTTATATACCAGCAGGATTAACTGTGTACTAGCAGTAATAACTTGTGTACCAGCAGTATTAAGTGCGTACTAACAACCGTAACTGTGTACTAGCAGTGGTAAACACTAGCCAAATTTGTAATTGAAGTTCATGAGCATCACTAACTCCAGCTGAGCAGCATTGACACAAATAAGAGCATCAGTTATACTCTAACAGCATCAAGAAGACTTTTAATCCCAACATTTCCTATATTTTTTTTTTGCAGAAAGAATCTGATGACCAGATCAAGAAATTGTCCAATGAGATTTCAGAAACAAAAAGAATACTTACTCAACGGATGGCACAGTTGAGTCAACAAGGGGTGCAGTTAAATTTGTCATCTCAATTGCCAGTAGCCTCAAATGCAAGCCAACAAGGGTCTACAGATTCCCAATCGGAACAAAATGTGTCTCCAACACAAGCACTGCCAACAGTATGTATTTCAACATGTTTCTTGTTATTCTTTTGTTTAAATAATTTCTGATATGTACATGCAAAAATTCTTTTTTTTAGCCATTTAAGTGCAAACTGTGGCACTTAAAGAAATCAAATATCGTCGCTTTGGGTACATACATGTGTTTTTTCAACGTACATATATATAATTCTTGATATATAATTCAATGTTTGATACAAGCGTCTTTTGTTACTACAGGTTACACTGCCAACTACAATGCAAAAGAAAAGTGACAACAACTGTGGACCAACAGCACCATCGAAGCGCAAAAGTAATGTCTCTATTGAAGCCCTAAAGCAAGCTAAGCCGACGAAGAGTCAAAAGTCTTTAAATTTTGGTACTTGAGAATTTGAATATGTACGACATTACAATTGTATATTCTGTTCAGTTATATACATTCGAGTTTTATTCAATTTCAAATGTCTTTTTGTTTATGATTCTTAATTGTCACACAAAATACACATTTCATCACTTTAAACTGCATATGGTCACACTTATCAACACATTTGGCCACTTTATGCTTAATTGTATGTGACTAAATACCCAAAAAAAACATGATCCGTGTGACTAAATATTACAAAAGGCCACACAAACTAAAAATTCATGTGACCATTGGATGATCAATAGTCACACAAAATACACATTTCTTCACTTTAAACAGCATATGGTCACACTTATCAACACTTTTGGCCACTTTATGCTTAATTGTATGTGACTAAATACAAAAAAAAAACATGTTTTGTGTGACTAAATATTACAAAAGGCCACACAAACTAAAAATTCATGTGACCATTGGATGATCAATAGTCACACAAAATACACATTTCTTCACTTTAAACAGCATATGGTCACACTTATTAACACTTTTGGCCTCTTTATGCTTAATTGTATGTGACTAAATACCCAAAAAAGCATGCTTTGTGTGACTAAATATTACAAAAGGCCACACAAACTAAAAATTCATGTGACCATTGGATGATCAGTAGTCACACAAAATACATATTTCTTCACTTTAAACAGCATATGGTCACACTTATCAACACTTTTGGCCACTTTATGCTTAATTGTATGTGACTAAATACAAAAAAAAAAAATGCTTTGTGTGACTAAATATTACAAAAGGCCACACAAACTAAAAATTCATGTGACCATTGGATGATCAATAGTCACACAAAATACACATTTCTTCACTTTAAACAGCATATGGTCACACTTATTCACACTTTTGGCCACTTTATGCTTAATTGTATGTGACTAAATACCCAAAACAAACATGCTTTGTGTGACTAAATATTACAAAAGGCCACACAAACTAAAAATTCATGTGACCATTGGATGATCAATAGTCACACAAAATACACATTTCTTCACTTAAAACAGCATATGGTCACACTTATTAACACTTTTGGCCACTTTATGCTTAATTGTATGTGACTAAATACCTAAAACAAACATGCTTTGTGTGACTAAATATTACAAAAGGCCACGCAAACTAAAAATTCATGTGACCATTGGATGATCAATAGTCACAAAAAATACACATTTCTTAACTTTAAACAGCATATGGTCACACTTATTCACACTTTTGGCCACTGTTTTTTAAATTGTATGTGACTAACTCGAAAAAAACAACACACGTTGTGTGACTAAATCATCACAAACGTCACATTTATTATATTTTCATGTGGCCATAGGATGGGAAATAGTCACACATACTGATGAATCCAACAAAACTTGTGCCTAATTAGTCACACATATTCGGGTTTTGGTCACTCTTTTTCAATGAAAAAGGCCAAAAACTAAACAATGTGACCATATGATACCTACGGTGGCGCGACTTTTTGTCACACACACCCAAAAAAATGTGTGTGACTATATGCATATAGTCACGCATTTTGGGTGTGAGGATAGGTGAAATCTGTACCAGTGTGAGCTTTATTCCACCAGGGTTGCCATATTTCATACGAAACTTAAATAGCCTGGTTATGCATGTCTTAGCTAGTATCCGATCTGATTAGTTGGTTCCAGGCGCATCTAGATCTTCATCATCTGAATACTTTTTGGATTCATAGTCTATGTTGTTATCATCATTTTCATTATCAGCAGGAAGCAAAAGATGATTATCAACAATGGGTTGAATTCCCATGACTCTTGAGTAACAATGGGTACAAGAAAAAGATTTTGGCTTTGAGAGTAATGGTGATAGAAGATTTGATTTTTGTGTTTTCTTTGCAGTCTTTTTTTTAGGAGAGAGGTATAGGAAGAATGTGAATCGTACCTTAATCTTGGTAACTGCTTCTAATTAGGCGATTTCAAAATTTTGGATGAAAATTTTGGCTCCAAATTCTAATTTCAAAATAACAATTGAATTATTTAAAATTTTTGCCTTTAATTTGAACCTGTTAAGTAAAGCATAAACTTGAATAAATCAAAATTTTGGCTCCAAATTTTATATTTCATTATCTTAAATTGTATGTGACTAACTCGAAAAAAACAACACACGTTGTGTGACTAAATCATCACAAACATCACATTTATTATATTTTCATGTGGCCATAGGATGGGAAATAGTCACACATACTGATGAATCCAACAAAACTTGTGCCTAATTAGTCACACATATTCGGGTTTTGGTCACTCTTTTTCAATGAAAAAGGCCACAAACTAAACAATGTGACCATATGATACCTACGGTGGCGCGACTTTTTGTCACACACACCAAAAAAAATGTGTGTGACTACATGCATATAGTCACGCATTTTGGGTGTGACGAAAGGTGAAATCTGTACCAGTGTGAGCTTTAATCCACCAGGGTTGCCATATTTCATACGAAACTTAAATAGCCTGGTTATGCCTGTCTTAGCTAGTATCCGATCTGATTGGTTGGTTCCAGGCGCATCTAGATCTTCATCATCAGAATACTTTTCGGATTCATATTCTATGTTGTTATCATCATTTTCATTATCAGCAGGAAGCAAAAGATGATTATCAACAATGGGTTGAATTCCCATGACTCTTGAGTAACAATGGGTACAAGAAAATGATTTAGGCTTTGAGAGTAATGGTGATAGAAGATTTGATTTTTGTGTTTTCTTTGCAGTCTTTTTTTAGGAGAGAGGTATAGGAAGAATGTGAATCGTACCTTATTCTTGGTAACTGCTTCTAATTAGGCGATTTCAAAATTTTGGATGAAAATTCTAATTTCAAAATAACAATTGAATTATTTAAAAATTTTGCCTTTAATTTGAACCTGTTAAGTAAAGCATAAACTTGAATAAATCAAAATTTTGGCTTCAAATGTTATATTTCATTATCTTAATCGCAAATCATGAACCAAGATCTAGAAAAAAGATCATGAACACAAACTGCATATCAAATCAAGAACTCAAATTTACACAATTACACCAAGATCATGAACACAAACTGACACCATTTAACACAAACTGCTACCATTAAATTATAAACCAACATGAAATCAAGAACACAAACTGCTACCATTAAAAAAATATGTGCAATCATCAAATCAACAACAGAAACTGCTACCATTAAATCTAACTGTGCAATCATCACATCAAGAACACAAAATACTATCATTACAGTTATAAAATAGATACAGTTAAACTACTAATTACCAGTTATTGTACCATTAATAATTACATTTAACCAAATTAAATGTCTGAACTACTACTACCATATTAAAGTACCAAATACCATTTACAAAAACATAAAAGCTGTTAATGGATGTCCTAAACCCCTAAACCATCTTCTTACACGGCAGTCCCAAGACAATATCCTGAGTAAATTTCTTTTTGTGTGCCTTGTCAACTGGTATTTGAGAGGATTGAGTTTTGGGAGTAGCTTGAGAGGATTCAGCTTTGTCATTTACCTACAAGTTGAACGAGTATAATGGATTAAGTCTGGAGAATGTCATAAAAGTAGCGAAACAACACTTATTAAATGGACCATTATTACCCCTTTTGTGTCAGCATCACCAGATTCTTCATCGCTAGAGAAATAGAAAGGGCTCTTTTTCTTCCAATCTGTGTTTTCCCATACCTCATAATAGTTCAACATACCATGTGTTTCAAAAAAATTAATTAATGGTATAAAGTTATACAACTTTAGCTATAAACACATAACAACTTTAATATACCTTGTTGGAAATTATTTTGAATTTGGACCTAGGGATTTTTGCCTTTGAACCTGTAAAAGCATAAACTTGAATAAATTAAAAATTCACACAGCTTTACATTCAACAATAAATTCACACAGCTTTACATTAAAATCGGTAACAACCCCAAACATCACCATTTATAGATCAAAAGCCTGTTACTAATTATTGTACAATGAATCATCAACTGATATGTAAAAAACATTAAAAAACATACCTTTGTTGTTATTTAGATTCATTGTTTGCGTGTTTGTGTTTGCCAGAAGAATGTGTGTTTTGATTAGGGTTTATTGATTATTGTGTGTGTTTACAATTGATTTGGTAAAGGGATTAATTGCCGGATGACTATTGAAGTGGTGGTTTGGTTTCACTATGATGTGGCAAGAGGTGTAAAAAAAAATAATTAAAACGAAAAAACAACAAAAAAAAAAAAGAAAAAAAAAGCTAATGGTGTTGACGTGGCGGTGAAAACCGGCTATAGCCGGTAACTAGGGATGACAACGGTTCGGGTTCGTGGCGGGTTTTAGTGTACCCGTACCCGAACCCGTTTATAATATACCCGTACCCGCCCCATATCCCACCGGATACCCGATTAATCTTTGGAAATAACAAAATTTCGCCATGACCCATTCATTTATGGAACGTTTCTAAGTCAAAAGACTTTATTAAAAATCAATTTCCCGAGTAATTTATAATATAACGAGTATTTATATAAACCCTAAATCCTAAACCCTAAACGCTAAACCAATCCGTAACTCAAACAATAACCAAATGAATAGTCCAATAAATCCAAATACGTTAGTGTACGGGTAGCTTGTCTCGAATAGTCCAATAGCCCTCGTGTGTTCCGTTTTTATCCCAAATGTCACAAGCAAGGTTGCTTGTGACATTTGGGATAAAAACGGAACACACGAGGGCTATTGGACTATTCGAGACATGCTACCCGTACACTAACATATTTGGATTTATTGGACGATTCATTAGGTTATTGTTTGAGTTACGGATTGGTTTAGCGTTTAGGGTTTAGAGTTTAGGGTTTATGGTTTAGGGTTTAGGGTTTTAGGTTTATATAAATACTCGTTATATTATAAATTACTCGGGAAATTGATTTTCAATAAAGTCTTTTGACTTGGAAACGTTCCATAAATGAAAGGGTCATGGCGAAATTTTGTTATTTCCAAAGATTAATTTTGTCGTAAGTCCAAACTTGTTTTAAATCATAAAACGAGTATACCTTGTACTAATAAACGGGATTATGGGAAAATACCGACGATTACCAATCGACTCATCTTAAGCTTTTAAAGATCCTTTGTAAGATCCGGATCATTTTTGCTTTGCAATATCGTAAAATCGTAAGATCCTAAGATCAGGATCGGGATCCTGACAACCATGGTCTCACGTACACTTCTAATTTCCTTACTTTGTTATTAACCAAATTTAATAACAAATATCTCTACAACTTTTAATTTAACAATTGTTTTTATTTCTTTCTTTTATTTTTGTCCAAGTCGAGTCAATATCAAGTCACAACAAATGAGTTACTATTTCCTTTCGAGTCACGGTCAAACATTTTTTCCCTCGGGTCAATAATAATGAACCCGGTCCCAAATCATCCCAAACATCACAAACAACTAGTTGGAAATATTGAGTTTTGAAGTTTATTATTCACAAAGCATGAGATACAACTAGTTGCTGCATCAACTCATTGTACATGGAAAGTCAATACTTGGTAAAAGGAAATTGGAGACTTTTTAGTACAACTTCAATTCACAGTTTACTTTTGGCGCGCGCCTTTGGTCCCTTTTCCCGCCTAAAGTCTTGGGAACCATTCATCTACCTCTCCAGCCTATTTATACCTATCGATAGTTTACTATGAGTGACAGGTTGAAGCTACTCCCAAGCGTTAGGCGATAGCGCGATGTATATATAGTTGTAGCTTTTAAAAAATATCAATGAAATATTTTAGTTTAATTAATTGTTTATGGTTTCTTAGATAATACAGTCTTTTTAGAAGACTATTAACATTTAAACAGTAAACTGTGTTATAATGCAAGAACGAAAATATCACCAAAACTGATTAAGTGTCTTCCTTTACACTTAATCACCTCTAAATGTATGAGTACAGTATTGTTTTATAAGAAAATTGAGTTCATTCTGCTGAAAAAAGTTTTTGCACAAAGTTTGTACTGCCAGGCAAACGTTTGTACTGGTAGCGTAAAACTTTGTACTGCTGGGTAGCCGTTAGTACTGTCTGGGCTTTAACCGTGGTTTATTTCAAACCGTTGGGGTAATTTTTTCAATTACTTCGCTTGAGGGTTTCATAAATTGGATAACTCTCTTTCTTTATATAAGTTATACCATTTCTTCAAACTTAAGAAACAATTAATTGAAGTCGGTCCAATCATAACCTAGCACTCTAATCAAGCATTTAATAAATTTTCATGGCAAATTTAGAGTTTTGTGATGCACATAACCAGGTTGCATTCTTGGAGAAACCAGAAGTGAGTCAAGACTTCCACCAGATAGTAGATTTTCTAAACACTACCCACATCAGGTATGCTCTTACAGTCAATCCTACTATCTATATCTCTCAAATCAAACAGTTTTGGCATACTGTTACTACCAATACATTTGAGAATGGAGACAAAGAGTTAATTGCAACAGTTGATGGCAAAACAATAACTATTACTGAGGCATCTGTTAGGAAGCATCTCCATTTAGCAGATGAAAATGGTATTAGTTCTTTGCCTGATACTGAAATTTTTCATCACCTTTCCAGAATGGGGTATGACACATCTTCTCAAATTCTGAATTTTCAAAAAGGATGTTTTGCCCCACAACGGAGATTCTTCATACATACCATCCTTCATTGTTTAAGTCCAAAGAAAACCTCATGGGAGCAATTCAGTAGCAATATTGCAACTGCTCTCATTTGTTTAGCAACAAACAGGACTTATAACTTTTCAAAATTAATTTTTTGATGGTATGATGAAAAATGTGGATAACAAATACAAGTTTTTAATGTATCCAAGGTTTATACAAACGGTTTTGAATATATGGAAAAGTTTGCTTCTATCTCATAAAATTGTTTATCCAACTCCTTGCCTTACTCAAAAACTATTCAGTAACATGAGCATGGGTTCTAGGGGGTTTAATGGGATAGTAGTTGCACTTTTTGAAACAATGTTGGTTCAAAATCAAAACATTCAGGGTGAAGGATCAACAAGCCCAGTTGAGTCCCATCACACACCCACATGTTCATCTGGTTCTCAATCAGCCTCACAACCAACGTCATCACCATATAGGAGTTCATCCATAGAGGAATCTGTTGTTCCTCAGCCAAATATGGGGGAAATACCCCATGATTCACCTCCCCCCGGAGGTAACACACCTGGAAGTGATGAGGGCAGAGTGTCACTAAAGGAATTGATGGATATTTGTACCAAATTGAATCAAAGGGTGACTGGCTTGGAGAAAGAACTCAAGGAGAAAAAGAAAGAACTCAAGGAGACAAAGCAAGAACTCAAGGAGACAAAGCAGTTGTATAGTACTGCTTACAAGAAGCTCATTGAAATAGTGAAGAAATTGCAGTCTAAAGTCAAGTCACTTAAAGCAAAGAGAAAGGAAAATATTGTGGAGTCTACAAGCTCAGATGATGATGATTCAGATGATAACATGGATGATTCTTCCAAACAGGGGAGGAAGACAGCTGATATTGATCAAGACCCCAATATTTCTTTGGTTGAAGAGAATGTTGAGTTTCAGGGGAGGCAAGATATGGGTGAAGAAAATTTGGATGCTGAAAATATTGGTACTGCTCATCAACAAGTTATGGATGTGTATGATAGAACGCAAAGGGCAGATAAAGGAAAGGGCATTATGATTGAAGAAGAGCCACCAAAGAAGGACAAGAAGAGTGTTGTTGCTCAGATTAGTTTTGATGAAGAGGTAGCTAGTAAAGCACAGGAAGATGAAAGATCACAATTTGAGATTGCAGATTTCCTTGATCAAACAAGACATGCAAATCAAGCAACTGAAGCAATGTTTAATGATGCTCAACAAGTTCAGTCTATGATTGATGATGATAATGTTTTAAAGGAAAGGGTTGGTGAACTCAGAGCAGATGAAGTTTTGTCCATTGATGAGAAGTCAAGACAACTTGTTGAACTAATAAATTCCAGAAGAAAGTCTGCTGCAGAACAAAAAGCCAAAAAAAAGATGAGTAAACCACCTAGTCAAGCTGAGCAAAGAAACTCCATGTGTGTTTACATGATGAACATGGCTGGATACAAAAAGAAGCATTTCCAAGGTAAAAGTTTTGAGGAGATCAAGAGTGAGTTTGAAAGGGTTTACAGAAGAGTGAACACATTTATTCCCATGGGAACAGAAGAACCAACTAGAGAGACAAAGAGATATGGTCTAATATTGGAGTCTGAATCTTCAAAGAAACATAAGATTGGTGAAGAAGAAGTACCTACAGCAGAGGAAGCAGAAATAGCAGAGGAATTAACTGAGGAAAGGCTCAAGCAGCATATGATTGTTATAATCCCAGAAGCATTGAATATTTATCATCCTATTCAAGCTAAACATCCAATTATTGATTTGGAGATACACAAAGATACATTTGGGAAAGCTTGGAAGATAATCAGGGTAGGAGGACACTCAGAATTTTATAAGTATTTTTATGATATGCTGAAGATTTTCGATAGAGAAGACTTGGACAACCTATGGAGTCTGGTTCAAGAAAGGTTCAGATCTACAGCTCGTATAGAAGAAAAAGAGAATGAGCTATGGATGGAATTGAAGAGGTTGTATGAACCTGATCCAAAAGATATCTTATGGCATTTTCGAGCTCATGAGTTGAGTACAAAATGGAGACTGTATGATACATGTGGTGTTCACCATGTATCTACAAAGAATGGAGTGGATGTATACATGCTGATAGAAAAAGATTATCCATTAAGGGCAGCTAGCTTATTTGTTATGTTAGATGCTAAGCTCTCAGTTACTGATGAAGATTCAGTAATGGCAAGAGAGTTACTGAGAAAGATCTTCAGACAAGCAAAAAGGAAATAATGTTATTACTGCTAGTGTAAATATTAGTACTGTCAGGGTTAACTTTGTACTAATAGGTTTAACTTTGTATAGAAGATATTTGGATTTTGTAATAATTTTCTGTAATAAAACAGTCTATAAGAGGAATACAAAAGATGGTATAATCGAAAAAGACCCAAGGGCGGAGATGGTTGAGTTGATGGTGTTGTGAAGGGGAGGTCACATGTTCGATACCTGTGGCTTCCTTTTTGGTATTTCCCTCCCTAAAATTTTTAAAAAGCCCCCCATTTTTTTCCAGCGAACCTCAAAATTAAAGCCCCCCGTATTTTTTTAAAATGCCCCCCATATATATTTTTTTCAGCAAATTTCAAAATTAAAGCCCCCCATATTTTTTTCAGAAAATTTCAAATTTCGCACATTTCTCACCAATCACAGCCACCAGACACCAATCACAGCCACCGGAAACCAATTACAGCCACCGGTCACCATTCAACAGTCACATCACAGCCACCACTCACCATCCACCACTCGCCAGTTCGGCCATCAACAACGGAGGGAGGTTCATTTAGATCTAAATTATGTACTTTTTCAAGTTGTATTTTGGGTTTAACATGAATGAAAAATAACATCTTCAACTTGAAAACCAACTGTTATTACATAACAAAATTCTGCATACATAGATGCATTGTTGATTGCATAGTTGATTACATACCAGGAGAAAACATAGTACTTGTTACAGTAGCATCATAACATCAAGACATACATAGCTAGCCAATGGTCCTTTTCCCTTTACCCTTTGTGAGTTCAATTGGGCCTTTCCCTTTCTCTTCTTTGCTTGGATTTCTTCCCAAGTTTCCTGATTTGATAGGCCTAGAACTTGTTCCCTTTTTCCTGGGATTGACAGAGTGTGAACTGGAGGAGGTTTTTTGGAGATTGTGGCTTTTTTTGAGACAGCTTCATCTTCAGATGTTGAATGATAGCTAGAAACCCAGCTATCATTAAAAAAGCTACTGTTAAAGGAGCTAAAATCAGAGCTTGAGTCAACAACCTTTCCCTTAGGTGGTATCTTACCAAAGCTACCTGTAGGAGGGTAGGGGAAATTCCAATCAGGTTTAGGAGACATTAGTTCTGATGAATCAGAGGATATTTCAATAACATTTGGCTTGGAAGTCATTATGGATGAGGTTTAATGTTTGACAGGTTTTTGATGGTGTAATGTTTTGTTTATGTAATGGCCATTTAAAGGCTTGGTTGGTATGTGCAGGTAACTTCCTGCATTTAGGTGTAATAAACACAGTTTGACTTTGACTTTGACTTTATTAAGTATATGCATTTTTGGTATGTGCAGGTAAGTTCCTGCATTTTTGGCCTCAACAATAGCATATTTGATTGCATAGAAAGAGCATACATATATAGATGCATATTTTCATTAAATAGAAGTTTCCTCATGGGAGCAATTCAGTAGCATATTTCCTCTGCAGAACATTGAAGTGGTGTTTGGAACTAGGCTGTAACTTCTTAATCAGTGAAATTATACATATTAAATTTGTGGTAAGAAAAAACTTACAAATCAAAAGGCAGTTAGAAAATAATATTGACATTAACATAGATCCATTAATATTTAACATCAGACATCTATCGTTACCATTCGATTTACTTCCCAAAAGACATCATAAAAAGCACCCATCTTAAAAATCAGAAAAACTACCAACAACATCAACCATGAAACCACAAAACACAAAAGACAGAAACATAGACAACTAGCATATCAACCACATCAGTAGTCCATTGATCCAAGCTTCGTGATAAAGTTGCACAAATCACCTAGACACTTATGCTTTTGGGCAATATCAACAAGCAACCTATCAGATGCCATCATTTCCTCCTCTTGCATCCTCCTTAAATCAGCAATGCTTTCAAGAGCAGAATCAAAACCATATAAAAGCTCTAACTCCTTGATCATCTTATCTCTATTGTTTATCAGCATTCTTTTCTCAGAAACCTTGTCCCTCAAATCATGAACTTCCCTGGAAGTAGCTTCAACCTGTCACTCATAGTAAACTAGCATCATGTCTTTCACAAGCTTTGAGTTTGCAACTGTTGCCAATTCATAACAAATCACTTGTTTAGTTTCCATGATTTTGATAACAAAAACTTTTGAGATTTTTTGTAACTTTTAAATTTTATTTTGGTTTGTTAAGCAGAGATGAAAATTATGAGAGTGGTATGTTGCTTTATATACAACAACAATCAAGAAACACCTAGAGGAAGGAAGATGTATCGAGCCTAGCAATGTGAATAGTGTGTAATGATGAAATAGCCTTCCCCATTTACTTGCAAGTTGCAAGTAAATACAAAAACCATTAATACTAAACAGAGTATTATTTTAATTTTCAATTTGCAACAAAAACCATTAATACTAGATTTTACTAATGTATAGTTGTAATATTTTCAAAATAAACATTTTATCCCACATTAGAGTTGGGCCCAAACGTATCAAACATTTACAATTTTATATTGGTTTAATTTGTGACTTGTACTACCAGTACTAACTTTATACTAGCAGTACTAACTTTCACTAGCAGTAGTACCTTTTGTACTAGTAGTTGTAAATACTTGGTTTACTTATGCACAAATGATTTGATGCTTATATTTGTTTAATTTGTGACTTGTAGGATATATACGTTACCAGTTGACCTCAACAATAGCATGGACAAGTCTTGGATGAGAACTAGTAGGACCAAGAAACAATATATTGCTGGAGTAGAAGCGTTTATTAAGTATGCAGAACACAACTTGCAGAAGATGAGGAACATCGACCCAAGAGGTAATAAACAACAGCTTAAGATGCCATGTCCGTGTATCTCATGTTTAAACCGCATAGAGCAGAAAGTGGAGGATGTGCAGTTCCATTTATTCTGCCACGGGATTAATCAAAGCTACACAAAATGGGATAAACATGGAGAAAATGATGAGCAAGCAACAACTGCCCAAATACCTGTTAACGCTACAACAGAGGAGTTTGTTGACGACATGGATTTTGGTCCAGAAATTCCAACAGATGGCCCAGCAACAATAAACATGGTTAATGCTACAAAAGAATGTTTTGATGAGGATAACCTTGCCAAGTTTCAACAACTATTATTAGACGCGGAGAAGCCACTTTACGAAGGATGTCCTGACTTCACAAAGTTGTCCGCAATAGTTAAACTACTCAACTTGAAGGGTAAGTATGGAGCTTCTGATAAGTTCTTTACTGAATTACTAGGATTGTTGAAAAAGATGCTACCTGCTAGTAACGAAATGGTTGAAAAAACTTATCAGGCCAAAAAACTAGTGAGAATGATGGGATCAGGATACAAAAAGATACATGTATTTAGCAACAACTGCATTCTTTACTGGAAGTTTAACAATGAGTTGACTGTTTGTCCAACTTGTGGGACATCAAGATGGAAGGTGGATTGTAAGACACATAAAGTGTACGAAAACATTCCGGCAAAGGTAATGTGGTACTTTCCAATTATACCAAGACTGCCAAGCCTCTTTAAGTTAGAGAGTATTTCAGAAGATCTAACATGGCACGCAACAAGGAGGATAACAGATAGTGTTTTACGTCACCCTGCAGATTCACAGGCATGGCGTACCATGGTTGAAAAATTCCCCAAAATTGCTAAAGATCCGAGAAATCTACGGCTAGGAATATCGGCTGATGTAGTTGACATCAACACAGGAAATAGGCATCACAGTGTATGGCCAGCTTTATCTGTCATATACAACCTTCCTCCATGGTTGTGTATGAAAAGAAAGTTTATCATGCTTTCGGTATTAATATTGGGATACCCGGGAAATGATATCGATGTATTTTTTGAACCGTTGGTTGATGATCTGCATACCTTATTCGAGGAAGGGGTTGATACATATGATGCTTACAAAAAAGAAAACTTTAATCTGCGTGCCGTTGTGTTATGGACGATAAATGATTACCCTGCACTTGGTACATTATGTGGTTGCCCATACAGTGGATTCAAAGGTTGTGTAGTATGTGGGAAAGATACACACTGTGTTAGACTTTCCGCCTCATCCAAGCATAGTTATGCTGGACACAGACGATATCTACCATACAACCATCCGTTCAGAACGCAAAGGAAGGCGTTTAATGGACAACAAGAACCACATCATGCTCCAAATCCATTGACCGGGGAAAAAATATACGACGAGGTACAACATATTGAAAATAAGTGGGGAAAAGGAAAAACCTCAAAAAACCAAGAAGATACTAGAGGCAGAGGTGGGAAGATTAAAAATCAGAAAAGGAAAACAACAGAATAAGATGGTAGTTCAAGCCAAGCAAATGAAGCATATTGGAAGAAATTCAACATTTGGTATCGAAAGCCAAGGTATTGGAGGCATCATTCTGTTCCGCATTGTATTGACTTCATGCATGTAGAAAAAAATGTTGGTGAGAGTCTACTCGGAACTTTGCTGAATGTTCCAGGAAAGACAAAAGATGGAATGAATGCTCGACTGGATCTGGAAGAGTTGGGGATAAAAGAAGAGTTGTTTGCTAGGTGAGAAGTAGACAAAACAACACTACCTCCAGCAGGTTACACATTAACAAATACTGAAAAAGACATATTTTGTGAAACGTTAAGCAACATCAGGGTACCACAAGGCTATTGTTAAAATTTCTCTAGTTTGGTCAGCCTAAATGATAGAAAGCTCATAGGCCTTAAATCGCATGACTATCACATACTAATGCAAGAGTTTTTGCCCATTGCTATACGTTCAGTCATGCACCAGCCCACACGATATGCTATTATCAGGTTTTGCTTTTTCTTTAAATCTATATGTAGGAAAGAAATTAGCTTGCAAGAACTAGATAAGATGCAAGAAGAACTTGTTGTGACACTGCGCCTACTCGAGAAGTTGGCTCTGATACCAATTGATACGAACCTATCCCATACTAGGCTCGTATTGATGTTCATAAGTCCAAGTGTAGAACTCACTCAAAAAGCTAGCTTGTAAGAGGAGGGGACACCTAGACTATATAAACCATCAACCAATCCCATACTTGGCCGATGTGGGATCATAGCAATACCCCACCCTTTGAAGAACCAACGTCCTCGTTGGTCACGGCTATGTTGGTCACGGTTGGCACCCCTCTTTGGGTCCAAGCCACCACTCCATAGGCCACCACTCCGAGCTCATTGGTCACGACAATGTTGGTCACGGTTGGCACCCTTCTTTCGGGTCAAAGCCACCACTCCACAGGCCACCACTCCGAGTGTTGGAACCTCGAAAGGTAGGGCTAGCTCTGATACCGCTTGTAACATCCCGCCTACTCAGACCACAATATTGTCCGCTTTGCCCGCAGGCTTACGGCTTTGTTTTTGTGGCCTCATTTGAAGACTTTCTGGCAGGTCACCCAAGCCAGTACTACTCTCACATGAGCACGCTTAACTGCCAGTTCCTAAGAACCCTACTCGCAGTAGACCACAAAACGCGTTGTGTCATTGTAAGGCGAATGTAATCTTATGAACCCAGCATCTCTCCAGGCCACAGCCGATGTAGGATTTGCCTAGGGTGTTACAAGTTCTTTCCTCCGTCATTTTTTGATATTATGATACACTTGACTGTGCACCTAACTAGGGAGGTAAAATTATGTGGTCCCATATGCTTTCGGTGGATGTATCCCTTCGAAAGATGTATGAAGGTTATTAAAGGACATGTAAGAAACAGAAATAGACCAGAGGGATGCATTGCTGAGGAGATTATCACGGAAGAAACAATAGAGTTTTTTAGCGAATATCATAAAACCATGAAAACTATTGGTATCCCAGCTAATAAACATGTAACTGATGAAGATGAGGACGGAAAGCCATTGTCGGCCGGCAAATCAAGTGAAGTTTCCAGAGAATCCTTTCAGAAAGCACATTTGTATGTAATACAAAATACAGATGAAATTCAACCGTATATCGAGTAAGTATTACTAACACATATGTCGATTTCGTTGCTTAAAATGTTCTATCAAATATAATAATCAAAGACATTTATTTGTTTCAGGCGACACAAGGAAGTTTTGGAAAGAAAAAACCCGGGTAAAAAAATGGCATTGCTGGAGAAAGAGCACAGTAAATCTTTTGCTAATTGGTTACGCGAAGAGGTAATTACTCGTATGTTTTTTATAATTGTTTGTTTGTTGCTATCATCATAATTGTCCCTCATGTATATGACATTAGATAGAGGTCCACCAGCACACCATTTCATTATCCCAAACACTCCTTTTCTTTCATTGTTTGTTTGTTGTTCCTGCAATTTAAAGGTAATATATACGTGTATTGAAATTCAGGTTCAAAGAGAGATAGCGATATCCAATGATAGTGTATCAGAAACTGTGAGGTGGATATTATTTGGACCACGCGCGAGCATAGTGAAATACGAGGCGTATAACATCAATGGGTATACATTTCGTACGTAAAGTAATGATGGTATAGTTTACCAGAACAATGGGGTTAGTGTTGAGGAAGTAGATCTTCACATATCCAAAGAAGTTGCAACCATAAAAAAATCATTTTATTATGGGTTTTACTAGAGATACGGGTACTAGATTACCGTTTCAGGCAAATTCCTCTTTTCAAATGTGATTGGGTTAATCGCAAAAATCATAGGGTCAAACGCGATACTCTTGGTTATACGTTGGTAGACCTGAATACTTTAGGCCACAAGGATGATCCGTTCATATTAGCATCACAAGCAACACAAGTGTTTTATGTGAAAGACCAGCTACAAAAAAATTTGTCCATTGTCTTTAAAACACCTACAAAGAATTACAAAGATACATATGACGAAGTCGATGAGGAGTATAGTACAGTCATTCACGAGCACAATGAAAACATATTGCCACGTGTACATAAAGAAGACTTGGGCAAGGAATCACGAAGTGACTACTCTCGAACCGACTGTGAAGGTATTGTTATACGAAAATCCAAGTGAAGCATGCCATGCTGCAAGTTAAGACTGCTTGTGTAAGAGTTAAGACTGCTGGTTGAAGTTAAGACTGCTGCTCAAGGCTAAGTGCAAGGTCACTGCTAGTATTGTTAAGTTAGTACTGTTAGATGATTAGCAGTTTTAATATTAAATAGTTGTTTCTGTAATTTAGCCTGTTGTAATGGATTTTGACTCAAAAAAGTCAAGATTTTCAATGGCAATGAAATTTTTGCGGTTTTCACTGTTATGTATCCACTTGCAGTCAAGCTTTATTGTATTTGCAGTTTCCATTTATTATGTATATGCACTTGCAGGCACTTTAGTAACATGTTACTTCATTATAAAGTTAAAAATTGACTTTAGAATGTCAAGTAACCTGGTTCCTAGGGGCAAGTAACATACTTACATACTACTGCATTAAACTAGATAGACTATAAAATCCCAGCATAGTAATGGGGCAAATGAAGAGTCATGACTAATAGTCTGAACTCAATTCAGTGAATATATATCAAATTAGACTCAAACTAGATAGACTATAAAATCCCATATCTAACCCCTCATAATTACATAAGTTATTAGAAATGTGTGACCATATGTATCGAATTGTGACTACACTTAAATAATGTGTGACAAAATATGACTCTATGATTTAGACACCTAATTAAATAAATACTTCATGTGATGACCATATGTAACATCTTTAATTTAGTCACACAAACACTCAATGTGACTAATATCAAGGTTAATGGTAACTGAGTTCACATTTTGCTATACATAATAGTCACATGAATATTTCACAATGTGACTATTTTGAATGTATTGGTCACATATAATACCCTTATAATGTGGCCATAAACATAATTTAGATGCACATTTGTGCTATGGTGTAACTATTGTATAGCCTATAGTCACATGATTGTGCTACAATTAAATGTGACCATACACATTAGGAATTGACAGGCAAACACACACTTAACTTTAGACACACATATTAACTTACGTGACCATTGTATCGAATTTTGGTCACACTCAATGTCGGTCTAAGATATTGAACAACATTCGATTCCTTACAATAATAATAAAAATAATAATAATAATAATAATAATAATAATAATAATAATAATAATAATAAATTAATTTATAATAAGAGATTGCATTAATACGACAAATTTGATGAAGAGTTTTACCTTTCCAAAAAGAAACTTATAATCTGCTCTTTTAAATGTTGCATTCTTTGACCATGATACTCCTCTTGGTATCATTTCTGGCACTTTATTCCACCAAAGAATACTTCTTTCAAATGACTGCAATATCCATATCTATAAAATGTTAACAAATGCTTCAAGTTCAGTGAAAAAAACATAACATAAGTAACATACACTGTCTATATTGATACAACAAATACTAACCTTGAAAGCCCAAACAAAGCCTGAAACCGTATATGTTGGAACAAACTTACGGTCTTTGTTAATACCTTGAAGGAAATCCCACTTGTCACTGGTACTAAAAGTGATATTGGTCACACCAAAAATGTGTAACGATATGCATATAGTCACACACTTTTTTTTTTGTGTCACCAAAGGTCGCGCCACCGTAGGTGGCATATGGTCACATTGTTCAGTTTGTGGCCATTTTCATTGAAAAAGAGTGACCAAAACCCGAATATGTGTGACAAATTAGGCACAAGTTTTGTTGGATTAATCAGTTTTGTGTGACCGTAAACACTTTATAGTCACACAAATGTTTTTTGAGAGTGACTATTGTTCGTCCTTTGGCCACATAAATATATAATATATGTGACATTTGAGATGATTTATTCAAGTAAATATGTATTTTGTGTGACTATTTCCCGTCCTATGGCCACATGAATATATCATAAATGTGACGTTTGTGATGATTTAGTCACACAACGTGTGTTGCTTTTTTGGAGTTAGTCACATACAATTTAAAAAATAGTGGCCAAAAGTGTTAATAAGTGTGACCATATGCTGTTTAAAGTGAAGAAATGTGTATTTTGTGTGACTATTGTTCATCCAATGGCCACTTGAATTTTATGTTTGTGTGGCCTTTTGTAATATTTAGTCACACAAAGCATGTTTGTTTTGGGTATTTAGTCACATACAAAAAAGCAGAAAGTGGCCAAAAGTGTTAATAAGTGTGACCATATGCTGTTTAAAGTGAAGAAATATGTATTTTGTGTGACTATTGTACATACAATGGCCACTTGAATTTTATTTTTGTGTGGCCTTTTGTAATATTTAGTCACACAAAGCATGTTTGTTTTGGTTATTTAGTCAAATACACTTAAGTAAAAAGTGGTCAAAAGTGTTAATAAGTGTGACCATATGCTGTTTAAAGTGAAAAAATATGTATTTTTTGTGACTATTGATCATCCAATGGCCACTTGAATTTTATGTTTGTGTGGCCTTTTGTAATATTTAGTCACATAAAGCATGTTTGTTTTGGGTATTTAGTCACATACAATTAAGCATAAAGTGGCCAAAAGTGTTAATAAGTGTGACTATATGCTGTTTAAAGTGAAAAAATGTGTATTTTGCGTTACTATTGTTCATCCTATGGTCACATAAATTTTTAGTTTGTGTGGCATTTTGTAATATTTAATCACAAATCGAATTAAACAAAGAGTGACCAATAATGTTGATAAGCGTGACCATATTATGTGAGTGCATCTTTTAGTCACAGGGTTACTACTGCTATTACTAAGTTAGTATTGTTGGAGCAGAGTTGCTACTGCAAGTACTAAGTTAGTCCTGCTGAAGCAGAGTTAGTACTGCTAGTACTATGCAAGTGCTGATGGAATGAGTATATATATATATATATATATATATATATAATATATATATATATATATATATATATATATATATATATATAGTGTAGTGTTCTATGCAGAACTCATTTTTTGTACAGAACTTTACAGAACTACTTAAAATCAATCTGGTCCATTTATTTTTCTAATCAATGGCTAATATTAAAGATGGCATAACTGTAATTAGTAAAAAAAATCAAGTAATACATGAATAAAAGCGGAGGGGTATAATTGGAAATTTACACCATATCATCAAAACTACTCCTGCGTATACACGAAATGTGAATGTGAGTCACTTTTTTCTATCATGCGAAGCCGCCTCACTCTACCGATGAAGTTCGTCACAGATCTAAGAGGTGCGTAGTCTTGCGAAGCGACTAAGGGTTTTCATTTATTCTTTAACCGATTTAGAGGGAGGACGATGGCTGTGAGATGGTTGTGTGATGGTTTGGGTTTGTTTTGAGTTTTATCCTTTAGATATGTGTCGAAGGTTGTGTAATGGAGGAGAACCAAGGTGGTTGTGGCTGGATGAGGAGGACAATGACGGCGGTTGGATTAGGATGACGGCGGCGGCGGCGACGACTGGGACGACGGTGGGCTATCCTTTCAAGGTTCTATTTTTTGTTTCATTGGTTTCCTATTTGCTATTCTATGGGCTTTTGACTTTAGTTATTGTTCATTTTGTAAAACCTCATAATGTTATTGGGTTTCAATGATCGTTATTGTTTGAAATCATTATTGTTGATCAATATTTATAGTTAAGTTAATTGTAGATGTGTTGTAAGGTTACCATTATTGTTGATCTGTTGGTTATTGTTGTAGATCTAATAATCTCTAGTAGTAATTTGATTGATTAGTATATCTAGTTGTAGATCTTTTGTAGGTATATAGTGTTTGTTTGATCTGTAGCACTACACTCAATTTATATGTTAAAGTGAAGTTAGTTAGTTATATAGATATGTTTTTTTATATGTTATAGGTGCATCTTTGATTTTGCAGATCTGTTTTTTCGGTTTCATTTAAAAAGCTGTATCGAACAATTGTTATTGAATTACATACGGACTATAATTATTTTTGCACTTAATCTGCGGTTAAAGCAAGAAAGCAAGACCAGGTGCCTATAAAAAATGTGCAGCGTGCACATGTGTTTTTGGAACATATATGTTTATGGTTGTGAACATATATATTTGACAGGAAAATGGTTTAGAACATATATGTTTATGGTTGTGAACATACATGTTTTATAATCGTCTATGGTCGATAACCTATTTTTTAACTTGTTTTGTTTGTCACTAGCGGTTGTAATGGTAAAACTACACAATGGAACACACAAACTTGTCACTAGTTTTTTTTTTAAACACTCATGCTCAATGACAATCATTAAAGCTTATATCAGATTGTGTCTTGAACTGTCCTAGAGAATTTAAGCATGAAGTTTATGTGGTTAGTGCAAACATACATGTTTTTGGAAGGCGTGCACCTATGTTCGAATGAATTTGATGTAGATGAATATTGTGCGTATGTGCTATGCTAGTTGTTTTGAATATTGTGCATATATGTTATGCTAGTGTGTTATGCTAGTTGTCCTTGAATTTAAGTATGATGTTTATGTGGTTAGTGCAAATATACATGTTTTTGGAAGCCGTGCACCTATGTTCGCATTCATTTGATATATATGAGTATTGTGCATATGTGTTATGCTAGTTGTTTTCATTTCAAAATTCGTTCACTCATTTTTTTGCGATCAAATTATATTTGATCATGTTTGTATCAATACTTATGAAGATTATGATGGCATTCAAGACCTATGAGATGACAAGGATGATGTTGAACGAATAGAGACGAATCCACACATGCATACAAGGAGATAATTTGCGGAAGAAATAGGATTATTGCATACGTTCTTTTTTTACTTGTAATCAAATGAAATATAGTTTAAAGTATATGATTTTTGAATTATTATAGAGGTTTTATTTTGTGATTTTTGTTTGAAACTTTAAAAAGTATAAATGCAATGTCTACATTAAGAAGTTTTTATTGTGTGATTTTTGACTGAATATTATTAGTTATAGCAAAATAGGTTAAGCAATCTTACACTAGAAACACATATTTTATAAAAAACATATATGCACTTGAGATTTTTTTGAAAACATGCATGTTGTAAAAAAAAAAATAATAAAAAAAGATTAATTTCAAAAATTAAGGGTTAAAAAACATTTTTAATAAAAAAAAATTCAAAAAGAAAGTAAATATAAGTTTTTACTATTATACCCTTTACATTTAAATATAAATATTTAATAGAGTAAAATGCAAGAATCGTCCCTGTGGTTTGCCCAAATTGCAGATTTAGTCCCCGAGTTTTCGAAAGTGCAGGCGGCCTCCCTGTGGGGAAACTTCGGTTCCGTTTTGGTCCCTGTGGTTTGCTCAAAATTGCAAAAATGGTCCCTGTGGTTTGCTCAAATTGCAAAAATGGTCCCTGTGGTTTGCTCAAAAATTGCACGGCCAGGGACCAAATGGGAACCAAAGTTTCCCCACAGGGAGGCCGCCTGCACTTTCGAAAACTCGGGGACTAAATCTGCAATTTGGGCAAACCACAGGGACGATTCTTGCATTTTACTCTATTTAATAATACTAAATTCTTATTGGTTCAAAGTGGTTCTGTAAAGTTCTGTACAAAGTAATGGTTCTGCATTGAACGTGACCCTATATATATATATATATATATATATATATATATATTATATATATATATATATATATATATAGTCCCACTATATATATATATATATATATATATATATATATATAACAGAATTAAAAACAAAAAGAAATTTCAAATTGAATTAAACTCGAATGTATATAACTGAACAGAATATACAATTGTAATGTCGTACATAATCAAATTCTCAAGTACCATAATTTAAAGACTTTTGACTCTTCGCCGGCCTAGCTTGCTTTAGGGCTTCAATAGAGACATTACTTTTGCGCTTCGATGGTGCTGTTGGTCCACATTTGTTGTCACTAATCTTTTGCATCATAGTTGGTGGTGTAAAAACACATGAATGTACCCAAAGCAATGATATTTGATTTCTTTAAGTGCCACAGTTTGCACTTAAATGGCTAAAAAAAGAATTTTTGCATGTATATATCAGAAATTATTTAAACAAAAGAATAACAAGAAACATGTTGAAATACATACTGTTGGCAGTGCTTGTGTTGGAGACACATTTTGTTCCGATTGGGAATCTGGAGACCCGTTTTGTCGTGACTTAGGCTTTTTCTTAGGTCCGACAGTTTTAGCAGGTTCCTATATGTATATATAAAACACGTTAAATTATTTAAACAAAAGAATAACAAGAAACATGTTGAAATACATACTGTTGGTACTCCTTGTGTTGGAGACACATTTCCTTGCGATTGGGAATCTGTAAACCCTTGTTGGCTTACATCTGAGGCTACTGGCAATTGAGATGACAAATTTAACTACACCCCTTGTTGACTCAACTGAGCCATCAGTTGAGTAAGTATTCTCTTTGTTACTGTCATCTCATTGGACAATTTCTTGATCTGGTCATCAACTTCTTTCTACACAAAAAATATAGGAAATGTTGGGATTAAAAGTCTTCTTGATGCTGTTAGAGTAACTGATGCTCATATTTGTGTCAATGCTGCTCAGCTGGAATTAGTGCTGCTCATGAACTTCAATGAAAAATATGCCTAGTTTTACTACTTCTAGTACACAGTTACTACTGTTAGTACGCAGTTAATACTGCTGGTATACAAGTTACTACTGCTAGTACACAGTTAATGCTGCTGGTATATAAGCGTAATAATAGAATTTGCAGTCAAACTTACAAGTTTATCTCCCACTGATCTAATCTCATCATCTGGAAATTCGCCGTCTTTGTTTACCCTTCCTTTCAACCACATTATACCACGCGGGGGTTCTTCATCTGCTTCAATCTCTTTATTTTCGATCTAATACACATCATATGCATACACATGTAAAGTTAAAACAAGATAAACGAAAATATGAGGATGCATACATATGTAATCTTACCATTTTCTCTTTCACATAAACATATCCATCTCGTCCCATTTTATGCTGATAAATATTTTTGGAACGCGACATTTTAGCTTTATCAGATATCTCCTAAAAACACAAAATCATAAGGCGTTTACATGCGGTAATACTGCAAACTGAAAATTATGAAATGACATATAGACTTAAATAAAGATGACTAATTAAAACCTTGTATGCATCGGTGGTCGTGTGGCTTACAAACTCGACCCAGTCTTATGATTTCACAAATGCACTATACTTGGCCGGGACTTCATTCAGTTTAGAAGGTGTATTTAGGTTGGGCAAAATGTATTTTTCTCTGAGCTTCTGTCTGAAATTCCTTAGTAGTTGACCAAGACGAGTCATTACCAATTTTCTGAATGTCACGTCAACATCAAAATATCGCTGCAAAGATTAACACAATGTTGTTAATTAGTTGCACATAATGTAACTGCATAGATAAACTTATGTAGTACTGGGTTAAAAAATAGTATATATGTACCGTGATTTCAGCCCATAGTTTATCTCTTGATTCTTTATTCACCTTCTTCCAGGAAAGAATCTTCAAACCTATGTTCTCACGAACCAGATCTCCTAAAAACTTGAAAACAGTGCTCTGTGTTCCCCTGATACCCTATTCAATGCATCGAAGGTTACCTTGAGCTTTATTCCACCAGGGTTGCCATATTTCATGCGAAACTTAAATAGCCTGGTTATGCCTCTCTTAGCTATTATCCGATCTGATTGGTTGGTTCCAGGCGCATCTAGATCTTCATCATCAGAATACTTTTCAGATTCATATTCTATGTTGTTATCATCATGTTCATTTTCAGCAGGAAGCAAAAGATGATTATCAACAATGGGTTGAATTTCCATGACTCTTGAGCAATAATGGGTAAAAGAAAATGATTCTGGCTTGGAGAGTAATGGTGATAGAAGATTTGATTTTTGTGTTTTCTTTGTAGTCTTTTTTTTAGCAGAGAAAAGAGGGTATAGGAAGAATATGAATCGTACGTTATTCTTGGTAACTGCTTGTAATTAGGCGATTTCAAAATTTTGGATCCAAATTCTAATTTGAAATTAACAATTGAATTATTTAAATTTTTTGCCTTTTTTGAACCTGTTAAGTAAAGCATAAACTTGAAAAATTCAAAATTTTGGCTCCAAATGTTATATATCATTATCTTAATCGCAAATCATGATCCAAGATCTAGAACCAAGCTCATGAACACAAACTGCATATCAAATCAAGAACTCAAATTTACACAATTACACCAAGATCATGAACACAAACTGATACCATTTAACACATACTGCTACCATTAAATCATAAACCAACATGAAATCAAGAACACAAACTGCTACCATTAAATAAATATGTGCAATCATCAAATCAACAACAGAAACTACTACCATTAAATCTAACTGTGCAATCATCACATCAAGAACATAAATTACTACCATTTAACAAACCAAAATACTATCATTACAGTTATAAAATAGATAAAGTTAAACTACTAATTACCAGTTATTGTACCATTAATAATTACATTTATCCAAATTAAATGTCAGAACTACTACTACCATATTAAAGAACCAAACACCATTTACAAAACACAAAAGCTGTTAATGGATATCCTAAACCCCTAAACCATCTTCTTACATGGCAGTCCCAAGACAATATCCTGAGTAATTTTTTTTTATGTGCCTTTTCAACTGGTATTTGAGAGGATTGAGTTTTGGGAGTAGCTTGAGAGGATTCAGCTTTGTCATTTACCTACAAGTTGAAAGAGTATAATGGATAAAGTCTGGAGAATATCATAAAAGTATCGAAACAACACTTATTAAATTTACCATTATTACCCCTTTTGTGTCAGCATCACCAGATTCTTCATCGCTTGAGGAATAGAAAGGGTTCTTTCTCTTCTAATCTGCGTTTTCCCATACCTCCTAATAGTTCAACATACCATTTGTTTCAAAAAATTTAATTAATGGTATAAAGGTATACAACTTTAGCCACAAACACATAACAACTGTGGAAAACTAGAAGGGGGGTTGAATAGTTTTACTTCTTTTAAATTTTATTTTGAAAACTTTTGTTTACTTTTAAAAACTTCGATTCGATCTTATGTGACTTCAACTCATAAACAATATGAACAGATATAAATAAGTAATGCAAGTAAAGTAAATGAAATGAAATGAAAGATAGGGATGGAAAGATCAAACCACAACACAAGGATTTATAGTGGTTCGGCTACAAGGACACCTTCCTTGCCCTACTCCACTCCCCGAGTCACCTACTCGAGAGTTTTCTTCACTATGTCAACAAACTCCCTTATGGCGGAGAAAACCTTACACAACTTTGGCTTACACCGGCTTAACGACACAAAGCTAGATGTCGGGTTCTAATCGTAGCTAGAACCAATCTCACAACTTCTACACGACTTCTTCACAACTTATTCACTACTACTTCACGACAGCTTCACGAATTTTTCACGACGGCTTCACACCTTCTACACAACGGCTTCACAACTTCTACACGACGGCTTCACAACTTCTAGACCACGACTTCACAACTTCTACACTACTTCTTTACAACACAACTACTTACTTACACTTAGATCTACTTATCACAACTATACAACACTTTACTTTACACAACTACAAAATGATATGAATTGAACTACAATACTTCTTCTCTAGTTGAAGGAGTATTCTTCTTTTGCACTTTGATGGTGGAAGCTTGGATCACTTAGAAACCAATGCTTAAGAGAATATGATCAAAGGATTTTAGAAAGGATTTACAAGGATTAGAGAAGATTTAGAACAGAACATTTGGGGTGCAAAAGGTAAGGAAAAAGTCCAGAAATGAACCAGTATTTATGGGCAAATCTGAGAGCCTACAGGAGCGGGGCGGTCCTCTTAAATAGGTGGTCGGCCCCCTTAAAATTAAGGGGACCGCCTAGTATAATTAAGGGGGCCGCCCTTCCTGAACGTTGCTCAGATTTGTCTTTTTGTGGGGAAGGTTTTTCTGGAACATTTTCGCCATTTTTGGTTGAAATTTTGAATTCATAAATTTATAATGGATTAAACCTTTTTTATTTAATACCAAAAATGTTTATCTAAAAGATATAAAATGTTTGTGCATTTTATAAAAAATCTAGTGATTAAGAAAATGTTCCTTTGATCATATAATGCATTAAGTATTTGTTTATTCATACCTTAAGTGATTTGAGTTGGTAAAATAGATATTAACAACTAACTACTTGTTTACGTCATAATTTTCCGTTTAATGATTTTACATTTTGTGATTATCAAAACGTAGAGATATCAAAAAATATTAATAACGTGTTAAGGCATTATTTATATCAACAATCTCCCCCTTTTTGATGATTACAAAATCTAAACTCATTAAATTGAAAAATTAGTTTTTAGACAAGTATTTAGTGAGTTTAAATATATTTCTCCCCCTTTTTGTAGAATCAAAAAGGTTATGCCGACAAGTTTTAGAAATGAAATTTGTCGGGACGAGAACTCCCTCTTGATGTGTGCTCCCCCTTGTTTGAGAGCATAATGGAAACGAGATATGAAATACTTGCAAGAAAAATATTAGAAGCACAAGCATATATATAGCAAAAATAAACAATCATATAAAAGAAAGAAATTCATTAATTAAAGATGTTGTGTATAAATACACAACCAATACATCATAGGTGAAACATACAACTTGCAACAAGTAATACAATTAATGATACTACATAATCATTCCAAGAGTACATGATCCGGTATAGAGCTTGCAACCAAAAAGGATGGATGAAATTATTGTTGGTGAAACATTTCATCTAGTTTGGAGAGAATAAAGGAGGTGAAATAGGTGAAGATGGTGGAGGTGGTGGTGGAGGTGGGTTGGTTAACATGTGCTCAATGCATGAGAACATGTATTGCATCTCATCCCGAAGACCAAAGATGATGGTTCGGTTATGAATGCAACAAAGGCAAGTGTCTCCATGAGCTTCAAGGAGACTCCAAGGTATGGGATTGACAAAGAGAGGTGGTGGAATTGGTGAGGATGAAAAGTGAGCATCAAGAGGTGTGATGGGTGATAGGGAAATGGCAAGCTCGGTGGATGGAGGTTCTTGAGTGGGAGGTGGTGGTGATGCTCTTGATGGTGGTGATGATAGGTGGGAGTTTATGTAGTCATTGATGGATGAGGTTGAAGGTATGGAAGAAGAGGAGGTACCATGGGTGGAAGGTGTTTTGGATGGTGCATTAGGTGCACTTGGAGATGAGCATTTAGGTGGTGGTGATGGAGTGGTGTTGTCTTCTTTAGTAAGATCAATGAAAAGTTGTTTGGGTGGTATGATGACCAATTTTTGTTTCTTAGAGGTCTTGGAGATGGAGGATTTTGGTGATAGCATGGTGTTGTAGGTTGATGTTTGAAGAAGATGAGGATTGATGAAATGAGGGTTTATCATTTGGAGGGAATTTATAATATGAAAGTATGATTGGTTTGGGTAAGGTTTTGAGGTTTAGTATTAATATTCCAAACTCAGTTGGGTTATTAAGAGAAAGGGTAGCTGAGACTAGAGAAAAGGGGTCACAAGATGCAAAAGAAAACAGTGAAATTCACTGTCCAGATGGCCGGTCCCCTTAATTGTAGGCCGGCCCCCTTAAAATTAAGGGGACCGCCTAGTAAAATTAAGGGGGCCGCCCATCTGGTGTTTTCCCAGGCGACCAAAATTGAAAAATTTCCAGAAAAGGGTCAATTTTTGGGGTGTGTTTGCAGCAAGCTCCATTTGAATCATGTACATCAGGAATGATTAAATAGTGGCATAAACATATTAAATAATCATGTATACATTTAAACTAATATAAGCATATTATAGAGCAAGCATGTCAATAACCATTAAGTAGCAAGTATGTCAATGTAAGCATAGTATCAAAGTTCTAATCAAGAGAATGGTTAAAATACTAACATACTATAAGGTACAAGAAACAAGTAATTGTCAAAAAAAAATTGTCTAATAACAATATTGTTCAAATAAGCCAACATCCACATCTCTATTTCTTCTTTCCAAAAATCTTCTTGAAAGCTTTTCCTATTGACTTGAAACCACCTATAACCTCTTCATGCATCTGTTGAGTTATGTTGAGTAATGCGGTTTGTCGTTCAAAAAGGATTTGATCGGTTTGTTCGGAAAGAAGAGGAACTTGATAATCGGAATAATTAAGTTCCGGGAGATTGTCCATGAAAGTCGTGGGAGATGGAGTACTACATAACACGTGAGGTGCCTTCCTCCTCCTCATCATAATCTCTCTGATGAGATGTGGAACTACGAGGTGCGAAGAGATTAGGGCGACGAGATTTGCCCTTGTCACTTCGAGATCGACGAAGTTCGCTACGAGTGAGAGGACGCAAGATGGGATGAACGAATTGATAGATATCACTCTCAAGATGTGGGTAATGTTCCATGACAAAATGATAAAGTCTAGTGAGGAACATACCATAAGGAAGATTGGCATGTGGAGTATTTTTGGCAGAGATGATACGATGGACAAAGAAATAAGCCAAATTGTATTGTTCTTTCGCAACACAATACAACATGTGAGCGATGCTAGCCGTGAGGTGGTCACGGTGTCTGCCGGTACCAAACGCATTCTCGCGAATGAGTTCTTCCCAATGCTTCATGTCGGGGCTTAGTTCTTTAAGAAGGACTTGGTTTGCATGAATGTCGACATTTTTCGACTTGATTCTTCGGCTAGTCGTACCACGTTCTAGCTCGAGTAGTCGATGAATGTCGTCAGGAGTTGGAATCTCATAATAGTATGGACCATCCTGAGGCCGATTTTTCTCAAGAGATGAGAGATCCCATTCATTTGAGAAAACGGCTTGACTGTTGAAGGGAATTTGGAGGATTTGACCAAACTGAGCAAGAGTGAGAGTGATAAATTCGTTTTGGATCATAAAGGAGATAAGAATATAGCCATATTGATCGGTTTGCACCGTCACTTGGCTATAGAAGTCAAGAACGAAGCAAGGATTGATTGGTTCATTTATTTTGAATAGACAATCGAGACGAACATTTGTGAACATTCGTTTGATATTGTCGGATTGATAGAAAGATTGATCGACAATTCTTCCTTCATGAATGTTTCTATCTTCGATGGGATGATAGAAACATGCAATGGCGGGAGATATGCCGGGAGTAGCGGAGACTTTTGGAATATATTCCTTGGTTTTAGAAACATCACCAACCGTGGCTTTAGGCATTTTCACCTAAACAAGATAGCAACAAGAAAATAAAATTAAGAAAAAAAAATATAACATGCATATGTCGTATATGCTACTTATGTGGAACGCAAACATACTTCAACTCTAAAAATTTAGTCCTAAGAAGTAGTTTACAATGTTCCTTGGTTTTAATTTTTAACTCGCTTAAAATGTATTTCATGATGTTAAGGAGTAGTTATATGGATATTATGATAAAGAACAAAAAACATCCAAACGCTCCCTTATACATCATAAGCTACTTTGAAATGTGGCTAGACAAATATTAGATTGTATATGTAGCTATTTCTTACGAGTATTTATGCTAAGTATCAAAAAAAATGAGAATGTAGATTTTGACTCAAAAATGTCTTTTAATTTATTATGCCAAACGCTCCCTCAACTATAAGAATAACGACTAATATTTCAATATACATATGAATTATGTATCTTGATGACTCAAAACAACTAGTTGCGTGTTTATAAACTTGGCAAGTAGTTTCGATTAAATTTCGATGACTCTAGTTCCTAATCCAAACACTCTCTTATATTTAACAAAAACATTTTTTATGATTCGAAAAATATATTTTTAGGATTAAGGAGTTGTGATAAAACAATGTGATTAGTTTTAACAAGTGTTTATGGCATAATTCAACAATGTATAACAAGTTTTGAATGAGAGTGTTTGGTTTTTCAAAATTTTTGACATGAGGGATTTTAATTACTTAGATTCTAGGTTGATTAAGCATTCTAATCCTATGGGGAGCATTTAGTTATAAGATTCCTAGACTCAATTTTAATAAAAATTCGGATTTGAAAAATTAAATAAAAGACCTAATTATGATTAGACTCAAAATTGGATGAAATTAGATGAAATGTGTGTTGGAAAACTTACAATATATGTTGCTAATCGAGATATAAGTGTTTGCCCCTTGCGAAATTAGCCCAAAGTGGTAATTTGGTGAATGGTTTTGGTGTTTCAGTTTATTCACAGCAGAGGGAGAGGAAGAAGTGTTTGCAAAATGCAGTGTTTGGCAAAAATTTTAGAAGGAAAAATCGTTTTGGTAGCAGCAGATGGCCGGTCCCCTTAAACATTAAGGGGGCCGCCCTCGATTACAAGCCGGTCCCCTTAATTTTAAGGGGGCCGCCCATTAAAAATGGAAATTTTTGTGTTTTGTTTCTGACGGTAAAATATTTATATGTATATAGATAGATTTATATATATCAAAAATACATTGGGTTAAATAGGCACGAGGAGGGAATACTTGACATATTTTATTAGCATTTCGTTAAAATAAAATTTTCTTGACAATTTTGGATAAAATGATCAAGACGTCAAGTCGACAAAGGGTTTGAGGAATGATAGGGAATGTGTATATATATATATATATATATTATGTATTAAGGTGGCTAATTGAATGGTGTCGAGGGATGATGAAGTAATGACGGAGATGAATGCTAATGACGACGGAAGTTTGTTTCATCCATAGTTTTCTTGCGCGAAGGTTTGACTTCTACTTCTATGTTGATCCACTCAACTCACTTCTCTTCATCACCATGAGTTTTGTGAGAGTGGACATAGAAGATTTTCATGTTGAACGTTATAGTCCAAAAGGGCAAAGGGGGAAGAAAAGGTTCGAGGACGAACAATTTCTTTTAGATCTAGATAGTCAACAAATGACGTATCTAGGTTGTAAGAGGATATGTGTGTGTATATATATATATATATATATATATATATATATATATATATATATATATATATATATATATATATATATATACATATACATATATACATATATATATATATATATATATATATATATATATATATATATATATATATATATATATATATATTTATAGTAATATAGGTATGTATATATGTAAATATATATGTTTAGATATGTATATAAGAAGAAAACTCACTAACAAACACATAAGAATTTCACTAGTTGAAGCCTCAGTTGAATTAAATCCTAAGCCGGTTTTATCTCCTGATACTCTTTGAATACTTATTATTTTCCTAAGTGAATTACTACTTTTTTCGAATTTGTCAAGTTTACAAATTTCTTCCTTAAGTTTTTCGTTTTCATTTTTAGTCTCTAGACATGTTTTACATTCTTCAAAAGTTTCTTTGCCTTTTTCTAAGTTGTGTAGTTTAATTTTTAATTCAAGTATTTCATTTTCTAATTGGTTATTTATGCATTTTAGTGATTTGTTTTTAGTCATTACTTTTTGACCTAGTTTGCATAACCTATTATATTCACTATCTAAGTCTTTTTCGTCTAATGATAAATATTCATCACTAAAGTATTCGGTTTCGGAATGTACCTCACTTGATGTCTTAGCCATAAGACACTTCTCCTCCTTTGTGGTTTCTTTCTCATCTTCGTCACTATCACTCCATGCTCCTCCAATGAAAGCCTTTTGATTTTGCTCCTTTGACATCATTGGACATCTTTCGATGAGATGATTTGGATCACCGCATTTAAAGCACTTCCTCTCGCTCTTGCTAGTTTTGTCATCTTTATTTCTTTGGAATGCCTTTCTTTCGTCATGTGGTTGTCTAATGAATCTTCCTCGTCTTTTGAAGAATTTCTTGAAGTCTCTCACGGCCATGGCATATTCTTCGTCTCGCTTTCGGAGGTTGAGCTATCCTCGTCACTAGATTCTTTCCTATCTTTCAACGCAATTGACTTGCTTTGCTCTCTTCTTCCTTTGACCATCTCGGTGTCTTTCTTTATTATTGCTTCGTAGACTTTCAAGTTGTCGATTGATGAACTCAAATAAGTACATTTTATTACCATCATTTATCCTATTTATTTGACTTGTTTTATTATATTATCTGTGAGAATTGATACGTTAATGTTTACTTTTGTAATTCTCAGTTAAAAACAAGTATTATGTGAAACTTGGCGATTTTGGACTAATTATGGAGCATAACAAGCAAGAAGTTAAGAGTCTACTGAAATGTACAAGATCAAGATCATTCTGCTCCAGATACGCCGCATCTTACTTATTATATACGGCGCATCACTATCAAGATTTCACAAGCTACGATCCAAGACATCAAGGTCATGCGCCGCATCTAGAAATGGAGTTACGCCGCATCTTCTGGCGAATATTCCTGAATATATTAATCTTGGACCCCACGCGAAGTTAAGTCAATGCGCCGCATCTACTTATCCTATGCGCCGCATCTAGCCCTCAGACAGAAACTATAAATACCCCAAAGTCAGACGAAATTCGGAGTTCGACAATTTAGCTAAACGAGAAGACAGAAACCCTAAGCCGAATTCAGACGAAGTAGCATCACAAGATGTCACACCCCCAAAATCGGGTTCAGCGGAAGCATACATGCCACTAGGGTGCAACTCAATTGGTATCACAACACAAGTGTAAAGAACGGTTTTCACATCAATCATTTAGAATATATTTGAGAAGTCAAAAGTGTTAATTTACATTATGAAAAGTGGTGCGGAAGTTGGCCCATAAAATAAGTTAAGCGGTCCCAAATGTTTTATCAGAGTCTTCTATGACCATGCCATGCCCTGCCAAAAGCCTCCAGTAGCGTGCTATTGCTTGGTTCCTGAAAATACATGCTAAAGTGTCAACACGAGGTTGGTGAGTTCATAGAGTTTGTTTAACAAGTAAAGTATTCGAATAAAGATTTTCCCAGCAAAGGCATTGTAAATCCACTCAGTTGCAAATCCCGCCCATAACAACACTTGCAACCTGTGTGTTTACAACCCACTGCTAAATTATAGCTTGAGTAAGACATGTAAGAATACGATATGCGTTCTATATCACTAATAGACCTTATGCTGCTCACTAGGAGACTTATCAATGCTGCTCACGAGGAGACTTATCAATGCTGCTTACAAGGAGACTTATCAATGCTGCTCACGAGGAGACTTATCAATGCTGCTCACAAGGAGACTTGTCAATGCTGCTCACGAGGAGACTTATCAATGCTGCTCACTAGGAGACTTATCTACGGCTACCCCAAGTGTTTGATACTTAGGTCCGCGAAATGCTTTCAAGAGTAACGCAAGTAAGTTTAACACAATCATGTATGTACGCAAATAGTTTAAGCATGTATCTCCCCCAAAGAGTTTAAAACAAGTATTAAAGAATAAGAGTGGGGCTATGAAACTCACCTGATGCGATAGCAACAATACTAGTAGTGAATATGCTGGAATGAGGCTCGGTCTCTAACCGCGACCTAATGTGAATGATATGATCTAATATAAGTAAATGAAATGCTTCCACTCATGCAATTACGTATGTTAACGATACCACTCGTTAGTTTTGAAAATAACGTTTATCGTCGAAAACTACATTTTTGACGTCTCGCTAAGTCATGAACTACTTTTCGTGTAAATATGTTGAAACGGCACTCCACGATCTTTGTTTGGTGTTTTATCGGTTAATATAATGTTTTCGTCGCAAAATAACACTTTTTATAACTTGTGAAAATATGACCAAACGGCCTCGCAAAACTAGTCGTAAAATATTGTACGTTAAGAGTTAGGAATAGAACTTGACGTTTTTGAAAACCTTGTAACATGATCTTAATGCCGTCTCATTTGAGTTTTGGTCATACGTGACTCGATCAACGGGAAAATAGCTCGCAACATGGTGACTTGAAAGAAAAACTGTTTTACACTTGGAATATATTTTGCTATTAGAAGCTGTCAAAATTAAATAAGTTTCGTCGGGTTTTCAAACGTGTATATCTTGGTCGTTTCAAGTCTGTTTTCAACGTTCTTAATATCCACGGAATCGTCATAACATGAACTAACATGTTTTCAGTAGCTCGGCTCTCCTAGATCACGTCTAACGCCTCGTTTTGCCCCTTGAAGTTCGGCAAACAGCAAGCTTATTTTCAGAAAATAGTTTTTGTGTTGTCTAACTTTAAAACTTCGTATCTCCTTCGTTATAACTCGGTTTTTATCCATTCTTTCGGCCATAGTTTCGTCTTGGAATGTATTTTCTAAATCTTTGGTCCAAAGTTACACCCTAGCCCCTGAGTTTCCCACGTTTTGCAAAAACGGACAGCAACTTTCTATAAGTGTTAAAACTTGGTTTTCGTAGTTGCTAACTTGTTCAAAAACCAACCAAACAACTTCAAATGATCCCAAACCCTACCATACATCTTCTTAGGGTGTCATGAGGTCCTAAACATCATCAACCTTGCTAATCTACCAAGTATCTCATAAGGATGTTAATAAAACTTATAGATCTAGGGTTTATTTTGAAAATGAACAAAGTGGTATAGATAACTTGTATTTTGCATGATCAATCATCAATATAACATGAAAAACAATAGATTGAAAGTATGAAAAGATTAGAAAGATGTTCTTGAAGCTTACTTGATGATTGGTGAGCTAGAATGAAAAATGACCACAACCTTGGAGTTTTTATTGCAAAACTCTAACAAGGAAGGTATTTGGGACTTGTATAACACTTGAACTAAAAATTTTTATGGTTGATCTTGTTCCTCCTCTTCTTGCCGTGGACTAGGGAGAGAAAGAGAGAAAGTTTGTGATTTTTTTATGAAAAATGAGCTAGTTTAGTCTTTATATAGTCCAAGGGTAGTTTGGTAATTTCAACGAAAGGGTACAATGGTAATTTCACTAGGTTTTTGAAATATCTAGATATTTTTGAGAAAATATCTAGATATTTTAGGTTGGATACTTATCTTGACTTACGGAGTGAGTTTTGGTCCCGTTAATTGCTAACTGTAAGTCGTAACGTCACGAAACTTAAAACCGGGTATCCTAAAACTCCTAAATTCATGAAAATGTCACGGAAGGTGGAAAACATATATTTCTCTTGTTGGTAATGTTGTTTGGACATATCGGGATGCCTAAATGACGTTTAAACCTTAAAGTAAGTCTCGGACACGGTTTCGTGATTCTTGCAGAAATTATCCGACGAGTGCCAAAATCTCGGGTTATCATTAAAATAGTTTAACTTACGAGAATATGAAATAAAAATTTTGGAATGAATAGTGCCAGTGAATAGTAAAAATGAATAGTAACTCATGAATAGTAAATTGTCGAGGTTCGGAAAAATGGCCTGAAATTACGAGTTGTGACACAAGACACACCTTGAACGAAGATACAAGAGCTGTAAGAAGGTCCTGCATGTATTCCATTCATTAAGTAGTTTTGTTTTATTGTATTAGTACACTTTAATTGGTCAGGATTGATGGGTTTGTGTCATTGATTTAATCATGCACTTCAACTCCCCTTAAAATTGCTTTCCCATTAATTAAAGTTTATATGTTGATGTCTTTGGTGACTTTTATTAGTGCATTGATAACCTCTGTGTCTAGCTGAGCATTGCTTGGGTCGCCATGCCCCTTCCTCGCCTATTTATTATATCGCCTATGCATTCTATCGTCTGTAGAAAAGTAGGAAGAAAGATAAGTAGGATAGTCATAAGTAATCATTAAGGGTTTACTCGCCGATAAGATTAGAGCCAATGAGAAAGGAATTAATCTCGGTGCGTTGCATCGAACTATACACTTCATATAAAACTAGCAATAAAACAAGTGACAAGCTACTTAACTATCAGGACAGGTCTTCTTATTGTCTCAAGTATTTATCTGTGTACGTGTGTGCTAATCGCTGATTCGTGCTTATTAGTTTAGTTTATACTTAATCATAATCAAACCGTGCCAGTCTCTCAGGCTGAAACCCCTTGCGTTAGATTAGGTTGTATAGCTAACTTAAGATATTAAAATACTGATTAGAATAACTAGATAATACGTTCCACTCTTAGTGATCGACACTCTACTTACCATTATATTCATACTGACCGGGTACACTGCTCGTTAAAGTGTGTGTGTTATTGATAAGTCGGCTAAATATAAATTTAAAACTTGAATATTGCTAAAACCACAACGACATACCGTGGGTATAAATTAGAGCATACGCACACGCGCATCACCGATCAACTCGTCAAGTTGAAGAGTTGACAAGTTCTTCGATTCTTCAATCGCCGTAACTTTAGCCCGCCATTTTGGATGAAGAGCCCTAAGAAATTTCCTAACAAAATTCTTACTAGAAAAACTCTCATCAAGTGCTTTTAAACTTGTGATGATTGTGTTAAATCTAGCAAAAGCATTATCAATTGATTCCTCTTCCGGAATCGTAAATTGTTCATATTGTTGAACAAGAAGATCTATTTTATTATCTTTGACTTGACTATTACCTTGGTGAGTTATTATTAAAGAGTTCCAAATTTCTTTTGCGGTTTCACACATAAAGATTCTTTCGTATTCTTTACGTGGTAGCGCATTATAAATAACCATTTTTGCTTCATTATTTTTAGCAAGTTTTCTTTTTAAATCATCACTTTGTTTTTCAAAAGGTACTACTTCATCCTTTTTAGTTTTAGGATTGTTTTGAATAGGTAAAAAATCACCATTAGTAATAACATGCCAAAGATCTAGATCTTTTGATTTCACATAAGTTTCGAATCGATTTTTCCAATAAAGAAATCCATCACTTTCAAATAGTGGTGGTCTTTGCATATATTGCCCTTCTAAATATTTTTCAGATTCCATAGATCGTTTCAAGTTTTAAAATACAGTTTATTTTAAAAATCTTGTTTGACGTGGCTCTTGATACCAATTGTGGAAAACTAGAAGCGGGTTGAATAGTTTTACTTCTTTTAAATTTTATTGTGAAAACTTTTGTTTACTTTTAAAAACTTCGATTCGATCTTATGTGACTTCAACTCATAAACAATATGAACAAAAATAGACAAATATAAATAAGTAATGCAAGTAAAGTAAATGAAATGAAATGAAAGATAGGGATGGAAAGATCAAACCACAACACAAGGATTTATAGTAGTTCGGCTACAAGGACACCTTCCTTGCACTACTCCACTCCCCGAGTCACCTACTCGAGAGTTTTCTTCACTATGTCAACAAACTCCCTTATGGCGGAGAAAACCTTACACAACTTTGGCTTACACCGGCTTAACGACACAAAGCTAGATGTCGGGTTCTAATCGTAGCTAGAACCAATCTCACAACTTCTACACGACTTCTTCACAACTTATTCACTACTACTTCACGACGGCTTCACGACTTTTTCACGACGGCTTCACACCTTCTACACAACGGCTTCACAACTTCTACACGATGGCTTCACAACTTCTAGACCACGACTTCACAACTTCTACACTACTTCTTTACAACACAACTACTTACTTACACTTAGATCTACTTATCACAACTATACAACACTTTACTTTACACAACTACAAAATGATATGAATTGAACTACAATACTTCTTCTCTAGTTGAAGGAGTATTCTTCTTTTGCACTTTGATGGTGGAAGCTTGGATCACTTAGAAACCAATGCTTAAGAGAATATGATGTAAGGATTTTAGAAAGGATTTACAAGGATTAGAGAAGATTTAGAACAGAAGGTTTGGGGTGCAAAAGGTAAGGAAAAAGTCCAGAAATGAACCAGTATTTATAGGCAAATCTGATAGCCTACAGGAGCGGGGCGGTCCCCTTAAATAGGTGGCCGGCCCCCTTAAAATTAAAGGGACCGCCTAGTATAATTAAGGGGGCCGCCCTTCCTGAACGTTGCTCAGATTTGTCTTTTTGTGGGGAAGGTTTTTCTAGAACACTTTTGCCATTTTTGGTTGAAAATTTGAATTCATAAATTTATAATGGATTAAACCTTTTTTATTTAATACCAAAAATGTTCTTCTAAAAGATATAAAATGTTTGTGACATTTTATAAAAAATCTAGTGATTAAGAAAATGTTCCTTTGATCATATAATGCATTAAGCATTTGTTTATTCATACCTTAAGTGATTTGAGTTGTTAAAATAGATATTAACAACTAAATACTTGTTTATGTCATAATTTTCTGTTTAATGATTTTACATTTTATGATTATCAAAACGTAGAGATATAAAAAAAATATTAATAACGTGTTAAGGCATTATTTATATCAACAACAACTTTAGTATACCTTGTTGGAAATGATTTTGAATTTGGACCTAGGGATTTTTGCCTTTGAACCTGTTAAATCATAAACTTGAAAAAATTAAAAATTTACACAGCTTTACATTCAACAATAAATTCACACAGCTTGACATTAGAATCGGTAACAACCCCAAACATCAACCATTTACAGATCAAAAGCCTGTTACTAATTATTGTACAATGAATCATCAACCGATATGTGAAAACATTAAAAAACATACCTTTGTTGTTATTTGGATTCATTGTTTGCGTGTTTGTGTTTGCCAGAATAATGTGTGTTCTGATTATGGTTTATTGATTATTGTGTGTGTTTACAATTGATCGGGTAAAGGGATTAATTGCCGGTTGACTATTGAAGTGGTGGTTTGGTTTAACTATGACGTGGCAAGAGGTGTAAAAAAAAAAAAAAAAAAAAAAAGGGCTAATGGTGCTGACATGGCGGTGAAAACCGGCTATAGCTGGTAACTAGGGATGGCAACGGTTCAGGTTCGGGGCGGGTTTTAGTGTACCCGTACCCGAACCCGTTTATAATATACCCGTACCCGCCCCATATCCCACCTGATACCCGATTAATATTATCCATCGGTTTTTCGGGTTTTCCCGCGGGTATCGGTTATCCGTAATTAAAAGTTAAAGAAAATGAATATCGTATCAAACGATTTAACGCAACATACTCGGCATGATATTCACCAAAAAAATCAAATGCGCAAGAGGTTTCAAAAGTTAATCATTCTCATTTCCAAAAATAATCTCGTTTTAGCCTTTTAAAAGGGTTTGGTATCATCATTCGTGTAACGGTAGAGAACACGGACTCACGAGTACTCACTCCAAAAAAATGAATAACTGAATTGTCGAGAAGAGTATTGACAATAACTCGAGTCGAGACGAGATGACGAAAACAAGTCAAAGAGATAACTAACAACAAACATATCAAATAAGATGAGTCGATTGGTAATCGTCGGTATTTTCCCTTAATCCCATTTATTAGTACAAGGTATACTCGTTTTATGATTTAAAACAAGTTTGGACTAACAACAAAATTAATCTTTGGAAATAACAAAATTTCGCTATGACCCTTTCATTTATCGAACGTTTCCAAGTCAAAAGACTTTAATGAAAATCAATTTCCCGAGTAATTTATAATATAACGAGTATTTATATAAACCCTAAACCCTAAACCCAAACTCTAAACCCTAAACGCTAAACCAATCCGTAACTCAAACAATAACCAAACGAATAGTCCAATAAATCCAAATATGTTAGTGTACGGGTAGCATGTCTCGAATAGTCCAATAAACCAAACGAATATCCCAAATGTCACACACAAGGTTTTCAAAATCGGGATCCTACTTAAGATCCTATGGTAAAGATCGGGATCCTATAACATCGTAAGCTTTTAAAGTTCCTTTGTAAGATCCGGATCATTTTTGCTTTGCAGTATCGTAAAATCGTAAGATCTTAAGATCAGGATCGGGATCCTGACAACCATGGTCTCACGTACACTTCTACTTTCCTTACTTCGTTATTAACCAAATTTAATAACAAATATCTCTATAACTTTTAATTTAACAATTGTTTTTATTTCTTTCTTTTATTTTGTCCAAGTCGAGTCAATATCAAGTCGCAACAAATGAGTTACTATTTCCTTTCGAGTCACGGTCAACATTTATTCCCTCGGGTCAATAATAATGAACATGATCCCAAATCATCCCAAACATCACAAACAAGTAGTTAGAAATATTGAGTTTAGAAGTTTATTATTCACAAAGCATGAGATACAACTAGTTGTTGCATCAACTCATTGTACATGGAAAGTCAATACTTGGTAAAAGGAAATCAGTGACTTTTTCGTACAACTTCAATTCACAGTTTACTTTTGGCGCGCGCCTTTGGTCCATTTTCCCGCCTAAAGTCTTGGGAACCATTCATCTACCTCTCCAGCCTATTTATACCTATCGATTGTATACCAAGGAACACACACAAACACATATATCCCTTTCAATTCAAAGAAAACTTCAACAATGGCAGCAAATAATGGTAACTTTCAAAATGATGCAAAAGAGTACGAGTTCGTGTTAAACATCTATTTGCTATTTGACGCAGTGTTTGATGCTTTCGGGTATGAACCTATTGCATAATATGGTTCATATAGGCAGGTAGATACGTAGATGAGGAGTACAATTTTGAACTGGCTGCATGCGCAAGACTTTTACTGGGATGCGGTTTTGGGAGTGAATGAGGTGGAGGGGGAGGAACAAGATGAAGAGGAGTAGGAACAAGATGAAGAGGAGGAGGAAGAGCAACAAGATGCGGAGGTGGCTCAAAGTGAGGTGGTGCAGCAAAATAAAGAGGATCAGCAGCAAAATGTGGTGGAGCAGCAAAATGTGGTGGTGCATCAAAACCAGGGGGAGCAGCAAGATGGGTTTGAAGACCCTTATAATCTAGAAAAGAGGATTCGCGATCTTGAAATTATGTTTAAACGACTCGAGGAAAGGAAGAAGTGGAAGGAAAGCAGGGAAGAGAGCTCTGGTTCTAAAAAGTTGGTGTGAAATGGAGTGAAGCAGTTTATGATGATGGTGCTTTTATGTTTATAGTATGTTTAGTATTTAGGTTGGATAATTAGATGTATATATGGTTGTAGCTTTTAAAAAATATCAATGAAATATTTGATGTTTAATTAATTGTTTATGGTTGCTTGTGAATGTTTGATTTAAGGAAGTCAACAAACCAAAATTTGCATAAGGGTAAGTGGTGAAAAGAATGCTGAGGGTTTATGGGCAAAAGAGGAATCGTTATCTGTGTTTCCCCTGATGTTAAAGGGGTGTTTGGTTTCTTGGATAATGGTAGTCCTTTTTAAAAATCTAATCTTTAATACTTAGAAGACTATTAACACTGAAACAGTAAATTGTGTTGTAATGCAAGAACAACAATATCACCAAAACTGATTAAGTGTCTTCCTTTACACTTAATCCCCTCCAAATGTATGAGTGCAGTATGGTTTTAAAAGAAAATTGAGTTCATAATGCTGAGAAAAAGTTTTTGCACAAAGTTTGTACTGCTAGGCAAATGTTTGTACTGCTAGCGTAAAACTTTGTACTGCTGGGTAGCCGTTAGTATTGTCTGGGTTTTAACCGTAGTTTATTTATAGCCGTTTGGGTAATTTTTGTCAATTACTTCGCTTAAGGGTTTCATAAATTGGACAATTCTCTTTCTTTATATAATTTATATGATTTCTTCAAACTAAAGAAACAATTTATTGAAGTCGATCCAATCATAACCCAACACTCTAATCAAGCATTTAATCAATTTTCATGGCAAATTTAGAGTTTTGTGATACACATAACCAGGTTGCATTCTTGGAGAACCCAGAAGGGAGTCAAGACTTCCACCAGATAGAAGATTTTCTAAACACTACCCACATCAGGTATGCTCTTACTGTCAATCCTACTATCTATGTCTCTCAAATCAAACAGTTTTGGCAGACTGTTACTACCAATACATTTGAGAATGGAGACAAAGAGTTAATTGCAATAGTTGATGGCAAAACAATAACTATTACTGAGGCATCTGTTAGGAGGCATCTCCATTTAGCAGATGAAAATGGTATTAGTTCTTTGCCTAATACTGAAATTTTTCATCACCTTTTCAGAATGGGGTATGACATATCTTCTCAAATTCTGACTTTTCAAAAAAGATGTTTTGCTCCACAATGGAGATTCTCCATACATACCATCCTTCATTGTTTATTTCCAAAGAAAACCTCATGCGAGCAATTCAGTAGCAATATTGCAAATGCACTCATTTATTTAGCAACAAACAGGACTTTTAACTTTTCAATATTAATTTTTGATGGTATGGTGAAAAATGTGGATAACAAATACAAGTTTTTAATGTATCCAAGGTTAATACAAACGGTTTTGAATTTAAGAAAAAGTTTTCTTCGATCTCATAAAATTGTTTATCCAACTCCTTGCCTTACTCAGAAACTTTTCAGTAACATGAGCATGGCTTCTAGGGGGTTTAATGGGATAGTAGTTCCACTTTTTGAAACAATGTTGGTTCAAAATCAAAACATTCAGGGTGAAGGATCAACAAACCCAGTTGAGTCCCATCACACACCCACAGGTTCATCTGGTTCTCAATCAGCCTTATAAGCAACTTCAACACACCTGGAAATGCCCCATGATTCACCTCTCCCAGGAGGTAACACACCTGGAAGTGATGAGGGCAGAGTGTCACTAAAGGAATTGATGGATCTTTGTACCAAATTGACTCAAAGGGTGACTGGCTTGGAGAAAGAACTCAAGGAGACAAAGCAGTTGTATGGTACTGCTTACAAGAAGCTTATTGAAAAAGTGAAGAAATTGCAGTCTAAAGTCAAGTCACTTCAAGCAAAGAGAAAGGCAAATATTGTGGAGTCTACAAGCTCAGATGATGATGATTCAGATGATAACATAGATGATTCTTCCAAACAGGGGAGGAAGACAACTGATATTGATCAAGACCCCAATATTTCTTTGGTTGAAGAGAATGTTGAGTTTCAGGGGAGGCAAGATATGGGTGAAGAAAATTTGGATGCTGAAAATATTGGTACTGCTCATCAACAAGTTATGGATGTGTATGATAGAAGGCAAAGGGCGGATAAAGGAAAGGGCATTATGATTGAAGAAGAGCCACCAAAGAAGGTTAAGAAGAGTGTTCTTGCTCAGATTAGTTTTGATGAAGAAGTAGCTAGTAAAGTACAGGAAGATGAAATTGCACAATTTGAGAGTGCAAAATTCCTTGATCAAAAAAGACTTGCAAATGAAGCAGTTGAAGCACAAAGGTTAGCACAAGAACAATCTAATGCACTTCTGGCTAAGAAGTTACATGATGATGAACAAACAAGGTTTAATGACGCTGAACAAGTTCAGTCTATGATTGTTGCTGATGATGTTTTAAAGGAAAGGCTTCGTGAACTCAGAGCAGATGAAGTGTTGTCCATTGAAGAGAAGTCAAGACAACTTGCTGAACTAATAAATTCAAGAAGAAAGTCTGCTGCAGAACAAAAAGCCAAAGAAAAGAGGAGTAAACCACCTAGTCAAGCTGAGCAAAGAACCACCATGTGTATTTACATGAAGAACATGGCTGGATACAAAAGGAAGGATTTCCAAGGTAAAAGTTTTGAGGAGATCAAGAGTGAGTTTGAAAAGGTTTACAGAAGAGTGAACACATTTATTCCCATGGGAACAGAAAAACCGATTAGAACTACAAGAAGAGCAGGTATAATATTGGAGTCTGAATCTTCAAAGAAACAGAAGATTGGTGAAGAAGTACCTACAGCAGAGGATTCAAAGAAGCAAAAGACTGAAGAAGATAAAGAAGATCAAACAGTTGAGGAAGAAGAAACAGCAGAGGAATTAACTGATGAAAGGCTTCATCAGCATATGATGGTTATAATCCCAGAAGCATTGAATGTTGATCATCCTATTCAAGCTAAACATCCAATTATTGATTTGGAGATACACAAAGATACATTTGGGAAAGCTTGGAAGATATTCAGGGTAGGAGGACACTTAGAAGTTTATAAGTATTTTGAAGATATGCTGAAGATTTTTGATTGAGAAGACTTGGACAAGCTATGGAGTCTGGTTCAAGAAAGGTTCAGATCTGCAGATCCTATACAAGACAAAGAAATGGAGCTATGGGTGGAATTGAAGAGGTTGTATGAACCTGATCCAGAAGATATCTTATGGCAGTTTCGAGCTCATGAGTTGAGTACAACATGGAGACTGTATGATACATGTGGTGTTCACCATGTATCTACAAAGAATGGAGTGGATGTCTACATGCTGATAGAAAAAGATTATCCATTAAGGGTAGCTGGCTCATTTGTTATGTTAGATGCTAAGCTCAGAGTTGATGAAGACTCAGAAATGGCAAGAGAGTTACTGAGAAAGATCTTCACACAAGCAAAAAGGAAATAATGTTAGTACTACTAGTGTAAATATTAGTACTTCCAGGTTTAACTTTGTATAGAAGATCTTTGTATTTTGTAACAATTTTCTTTAATAAAACAGATAGTCTATAAGACGAATACATATGATGATCTGCATACCTTATTCGAGAAAGGGGTTGATACATATGATGCTTCCGCAAAAGAAAACTTTAATCTGCGTGCCGTTGTGTTATGGACGATAAATGATTACCCTGCACTTGGTACACTATGTGGCTGCCCATACAACGGATTCAAAGGTTGTGTAGTATGTGGGAAAGATAAACACTGTGTTAGACTTTCCGCCTCATCCAAGCAAATTTATGCTGGACACAGACGATATCTACCATACAACCATGCGTTCAGAAGGCAAACGAAGGCGTTTAATGGACAAGAAGAATTTCAGCATGCTCTAAATCTATTAACCGGGGAACAAATATACAACGAGGTACAACATATTAAAAATAAGTGGGGAAAAAGAAAAGCCAAGAAGATACCAAAGGCAGAGGTGGAAAGATTAAAAAGCAAAAAAGGAAAACAACAGAAGAAGAGGGTAGTTCAAGCCAAGTAAATGAAACATATTGGAAGAAACTCAACATTTGGTATCGAAAGCTAAGGTATTGGAGGCATAATTCTGTTCCGCATTGTATTGAATTCGTGCATGTAGAAAAGAATGTTGGTGAGAGTCTAGTCGGAACTTTCCTGAATGTTACTGGAAAAACAAAAGATGGAATGAATGCTCGATTGGATCTGGAAGAGTTGGGGATAAAAAATGAGTTGTTTGCTAGGCAAGAAGCAGACAAAACAACACTACCTCCAGCAGGTTACACATTAACGAATGCTGAAAAAGACATCTTTTGTGAAACGTTATGTAACATCAGGGTACCACAAGGCTATTGTTCAAATTTCTCTAGTTTGGTCAGCCTAAATGATAGGAAGCTCATTGGCCTTAAATCGCATGACTATCACATGCTAATGCAAGAGTTTTTGCCCATTGCTAAACGTTCAATCATGCACCCACCCACACGATATGCTATTATCAGGTTTTGCTTTTTCTTTAAATATATATGTAGGAGAGAAATCAGCTTGCAAGAACTAGATAAGATGCAAGAAGAACTTGTTGTGACATTGTGCCAACTCGAGAAGTTCTTTCCTCTGTCATTTTTTGATATTATGATACACTTGACCGTGCACCTAACTAAGGAGGTAAAATTATGTGGTCCCATATGCTTTCGGTGGATGTATCCCTTCGAAAGATGTATGAAGGTTATTAAAGGACATGTGCGAAACAGAAATAGACCAGAGGGATGCATTGCTGAGGAGACTATCGCGGAAGAAACAATAGAGTTTTTTATCGAATATCATAAAACCATGAAAACTATTGGTATCCCACCTGATAAACATGTAACCAATGAAAATGAGGATGGAAAGCCATTGTTGGCCGACAAATCTAGTGAAGTTTCCAGAGAATTCTTTCAGAAAGCACATTTGTATGTAATACAAAATAAAGATAAAATTCAACCGTATATCGAGTAAGTATTACTAACACATATCAATTTCGTTGCTTAAAATGTTCTATCAAATATAATAATTAAAGACATTTATTTGTTTCAAGCGACACAAGAAAGTTTTGAAAACAAAAAACCCGGGTAAAAAAATGGCATTGCTGGAGAATGAGCATAGTAAATCTTTTGCTAAGTGGTTACGCGAAGAGGTAATTACTCGTATGTTATTTATAATTGTTTGTTTGTTGCTAAAAAGAAGTGAGTTGAGATAAAATGTGAAGTGTGTTTTATTGATAAGTCCTTAATTGGTGTTTGTGATAAGCTGTATAAACCATTAATTAGGTGTACCATTCACCCATAAAAACTCATAGCTACAAGCTCCAAAACCAATAGTAGTAGTCTATAATAAATAAGCACTTACCAATGATCTGCCCAGCAACTTTGTCAGTCATAGAACCTATCATCATAATTGTCCCTCATGTATATGACATTAGATAGAGGTCCACCAGCACACCATTTCATTACCCAAACACTCCTATTCTTTAATTGTTTGTTTGTTGTTCCTACAATTTAAAGGTAATATATACTTGTAATAAAATTCAGGTTGAGAGAGAGTTAGCGATATCCGATGATATTGTATTAGAAACTGTGAGGTGGATATCATTTGGACCACGCGCCAGCATAGTGAAATACGAGGCGTATAAAATCAATGGGTACACATTTCGTACGAAATGTAATGATGGCATAGTTTACCAGAACAGTGGGGTTAGTGTTGAGGCAGTAGATCTTCACATATCCAAAGAAGTTGCAACCACAAGAAAAGCATTTTATTATGGGGTTTTACAAGAGATATGGGTACTAGATTACCGTTTCAGGCAAATTCCTCTTTTCAAAGGTGATTGGGTTAATTACAAAACTGGTGGGGTCAAACGCGATACTCTTGGTTATACGTTGGTAGACCTGAATATTTTAGGCCACAAGGGTGATCCGTTCATATTAGCCTCACAAGCAACACAAGTGTTTTATGTGAAAGACCAGGTAGATAAAAAATTGTCTATTGTCTTTAAAACACCTACCAAGAATTACAAAGATACATATGACGAAGTCGATGAGGAGTTTAGTACAGTCATTCACGAGCACAATGAAAACATATTGCCACGTGTAAGTAAACAAGACTTGGGTAAGGAATCACGAAGTGACTAGTATCGAACCAACTGCGAAGGTATTGTTATACGAAAATCTAAGTGAAGCATTTCATGCTGCAAGTTAAGACTGCTAGTGTAACAGTTAAGACTGCTGGTTGAAGTTAAGACTGCTGCTCAAGGCTAAGTGCAAGGTTACTGCTGGTATTGTTAAGTTAGTACTGTTAGATGATTAGCAGTTTTAGTATTAAATAGTTGTTTGTGTAATTTAGCCTGCTGTAATGGATTTTAACTCCAAAAAGTCAAGCTTTTCTATGGCAATGAAATTTTTTGCAGTTTTCACTATTATATATCCATTTGCAGTCAAGCTTTATTGTATTTGCAGTTTTCATTTATCATGTATATGCACTTGCAAGCACTTTAGTAACATGTTACTTCATTAAAGTTGAAAATTGACTTTAGAAAGTCAAGTAACCTAGTTCCTAGGGGCAAGTAACATACTACTGCATTATACTAGATAGACTATAAAATCCCAGCAATGTAATGGGGCAAATGAAGAGTCATGACTAATAGTCTGAACTCAATTCAGTGAATATCAAATTAGACTCAAACTAGATAGACTATAAAATCCCATATCTAACCCCTCAAAATTACATAAGTTATTAGAAATGTGTGACCATATGTATCGAATTGTGACTACACTTAAATAATGTGTGACAAAATATGTCTCTATGATTTAGACACCTAAATAAATACTTCATGTGACCATATGTAACATCTTGAATTTAGTCACACAAACACTCAATGTCACTAATATCAAGGTTAATGGTAACTGAGTTCACATTTTGCTATAAATAATAGTCACATGAATATTTCACAGTGTGACTATTTTGAATGTATTGGTCACATATAATACCCTTATAATGTGGTCATAAACATAATTTAGATACACATTTGTGATATGGTGTGACTATTGTATAGCCTATAGTCACATGATTGTGCTACAATTAAATGTGACCATACACATTAGGATTTGGCAGGCAAACACACACTAAACTTTAGATACACTTATTAACTTACGTGACCATATGTATCAAATTTTGGTTACACTTAATCATGTATGTCTATGGTTTAGTGTGACCGTATATGACATTTGGTCACACTGTTCAAGTGTGTGACATATATTTGTCACTTTTAAATTCATATCGTGACTAATGCTACAAACTTACTTTTCAGTTGTCACACATTTCAAATTCATATGTGGCTAACTTTTCAACAAAAACTAGCAGTCACATTTAAATAATGTGTGACAAACTTGAGTATATGATTTAGCCACATACACAATTACTTCATGTGACCATATATGAATTTTGGTCACACTGTTCAATTGTGTGACATAGATTTGTCACATATGTATATATATATAGTGTGACTAATGTTTCAAACTTATTTGTATCCGTCACACGTCCCAAATAATAAGTGACTAAATAATCAAAACAAGTTTTACCAGATACCTCTAGTCACAAAAATATTCAAATGTGTGGCTGTAGCCTCAGATGTAATTCTGAAATGGTCACACAAGTCGGATCAAGTGTGGCTGTTTATTTTATTCTGGTACATTTAGTCACATAAAAAAGTTATTGTGTGGTCGTTCGAAAACCAGCATGTGTGACGAAATCCCAGTTTTGTACTAGTGTGTGTTTATTCGCCACATCCAAAATTTGATCATACAAATGTCTCCAAATATGCTCCTCCCACGGAAAAGCATCCCAGTCATCAAGGTTTTTAATCAATCGGAAGAGTGTATCATCAACTTCTTGAACCAATAATATGCCCATAAAGATAACCTCCAATGCTAACAATAGACAAAGACGTACTGCATCTTCGTCGTATATAATACCAAATGCCCGTTCATCTTCAATTAGACCAAAAATATCTAAATTGGTGACTTTTTGACCTACATGGCCTAGGAAAACCATGTTCCTAAAATTGAGGTGTCCCGACTTATATGAGCTAAAACTTACATTTCCAAAACGAAAACCAGTAATAAGAGAAAATTCTGGATGTCCAAAATGTAGAGGACGTTCTTCCACATAATATACAATGGGAATATCATAATGAGCATTACTCGGAGAACATTGTTTTTGTAAGATATAATCTATCATATGTGGTTCGTTGTCAAAATAAGAAAGGTCCAACCATTTACCAAAACAAGTACCCCGAAACAACTTCCTTCGTTTTTTATCCAATTTGGATTTTATTAAAGAAAAGTAATTCGGTTTACTTCTAATGATGATTTTGGCTTCATATTCCTACAACAACAAAAACAAAAGGTAATCAAACACCACTTCTGCTGTTAACCAAAAGACTAATATTGCAACAAACCCAAATATACAGAAGGCTGCTACTCCCCCAAATATGAAGATACTTGACAATCAATGTCTTGTAGAGTTTAATGATACATTGAGAGCATAAAACAGTTTTGTAATAACTATCACATGTGACTTCATTTATCAGTAACAATTCACACATACATTTCAGCCTCTCTATTTCACACATACACTGAATAATCTATGTAATTTAAAGCTAAACTAAACTAAGCTCTAAAAAAAATTCATGGTTACAAATTTGAAGACCAGAAAAACACTTTCATGCTAAACAAACATGAACAACATATGAAACAAAACACTAATATTTAAGAACATCACACAAAACCGCCAATTATTTTTGTATGTAGCTAACCAGAAACATTAATTAAATATAAACAAAAAAACATAAAAAACAACATTAGATACAAAACAAGATACAAACATATCATATATAACAATATACGACAATATTAAGCATTTTTAATGTACAAATACAAATATAATTTAAAAACTTTATAGTAGAATAGTGATAATAAGAGTATACATACCCTAATACGAAACATTATTAGGGTTCTTTTCAGGTTACAACATTGAACTCGGAGAAGATGGGTCTTGGTTTGTGAGGATATAGTGATTTTTTTTGTGTTTTTGTGATAAAAAGTGTGAAAAACAAAGGACGCCCAAATGGGTAAAGTAGAAAAAATCGCTTTAAGAAAAATAAGTCGCCCAAATATTTTATCATGTCGCTCAAAAAGTTGAAATAAAAAAGTGTTTAAAAAGTATTCAAAAAGTAATACTTTTTACAAAAGTACTGACGCAAGTGCAAAAAGGTGAAAAGTAAAAAAAGTCGCTCAAAGTACCAAGCCATAAGTCGCTTGGTTGCTCAACATTGGGAATGGGCAAAAAGAATAAAATAATATTTTTCAAAGTTTGATTTTTTTGGTGGAAAAGGACAAAATAAAAGGTCGCTCAAAGTATGAAAAAGTCGCTAGTTATATTTCGCTTAGAAAGTGCACATAGATGGCCTTTACAAAAGTACCACAACAGTGATTGGGCGCGACTTTTTTAGGGGTCACATGTCGCCTTCATATTAAAACTTAAAAAGTCGCAAGTCGCTCGGTCTATTTAAAGAAAGTCACTAAAGTGAATCTACAAAAGCCCGCCACTTTGAGCAACCGAGATAATTTCAGAATTGGCCCTTAAATAAAGGGATGTGTTAGGCTAACACCCCCTAGTGGGTGGGCCCCTCCTATTTGAATGGAATGTACAATTCGACAAAGTAGATAGTACAAACAGCGGCAGCGAAGAAAAGTCAACACAGATGAAGCAGTTGACAACGAAGATGGGACATCGACTCAGAAAATAATTGAATTTATTACTCAAAAAGTATGTTCATGTGATCATAAGTAAAAGTTTCTAAACTGTCAGGTCTCCTTTCTGTCATTCAAATCTTTCTTAGGGCAGGGGGAGTCATGAAGCCCAACCCTCCCAACCTTCTCAAATTCCACAAATAACATCTCTTCAACTCATTTTACCCTTCCAACCCTCCTAATCAACCCTCCCAACTTAATTCTTAGGCATTCATCACATTTTCAACCCTCCCAAAAAAAAATTCATTTAATTTAATCAAACATTTATATAATAAAAACTTAAACATTTCATTAAGATTAGAACAAATAATAAGTAATTAAAACTGGGATTATTGAAAAATGTGATTAACAAATCTGACCAACTAGCCTACCCCACCACCATGTCTCCCTTCACTCATCTCACTTCCCTTTCTTCTTTCTCCCTTTAAATCAGCAAACATTTCATCTCACTTAGGAGATTAACTAGAAATATATTATCATCGTAAAATGATGGCTGGCCTAATTCAAGACCAAAATATCGAGAAACAAATCCAGAAACAAATCGGATGCATGTCGGATTATTCAAACAAAACAACCCAGAAACAAATCCTCCATTACTGTAAGCTTTTTTTTTTTTTTTTTTTTTTTTTTTTATATAAACTATTTTTTTCATGTAATAATAATATACATATTTAGTTCAACGGTCGAATTATTCAAACAAAACAACCCAGCCAGCGTTGGCTGCTCTACCCGTCAACTTCAAACCGCTGGGCAACCCGCTGGGTCGGCGGCGGTGTTCCCCAACGGGTTAACCCGTTGCCAACCCGCATACCACTCCGTGTGCTCTTAATCTTTTTAAATTCTATAGTGAACAATGTAACAATCTTCTTTAACCTAGACACAATGGTCATCATCCGTCACAATCACTCGTCATTCAAAACATCATCGCTCCTCTCACATTTAGGCCAGTTACAATGGGTCATCAGCTGTCACGTCAGCTTTTTGTCTTCGATAACCTGACATGACCAATATGCCACAGTGGTGACCGATTTATTTATTTTTAATCAAACATTTAAAAAAAAAAACTTAAAATTAATTAAAAATAAAAACATTACAATATTAAATTAAAAACCTAAACAATACGATACTTATTACAAACGTAAACTAGTAATCTAAGTTGTAGCGTGCCTTGATTGCTTCCTTAAGCTGCAAAAGCTAATTTCGGTGTCGTTCAGGCAAAGTTGGGTCGATTGCTGAATTGTAGAAGATCAAATCTTGCTCCCGTTTTGTGATGTCCATGATTTCGACTTGCTTTCGTTGGAGTTCAATTTTCTCTTTTTATCACTAGCTCTTCTTGCTTCAACCTAACATACGACTCTTCAAGGTCCTTCTTTTTTCCCTCTTTTGACGGGTTGAATTTGAAAAAGGTCTTGGCTAGCGAATTTGTCCACGATGATGGTTGATCATGAGAGGAGGAGGATGATTTCTTCATGGCTGCGTCATGACCTTGTGGTCATGATTCTCTAGTATCGTCTTCATCTTCAGAATCATCCACGTCTTGGAAATTCAAGGGACCTTGTGTTGACCCCGAGGTAGTTGTAGAACCCTTTGTTTTCTTTCGACTATTCGATCGGAAAGCAGACACCTCTTTCTTCCAAGCATCATGATGCCTCAAAATTTTCCAACATTCCTCCAAGTTGAAATCATGACCGTAAATCACACGGTATTCTCTCGGACCTTTTTCCCTATCATCAGCATCATTCTCACCACTACCATGGTTATCCTTGATATTATCCATAATAGCACAAAAATTTCCAACCCTAGTACGAATCCTATTCTTCAATTTGGTCGTGATAGAGTCATACGTTCTTTGTGAACCGATTTCTTTTTGAAAATACGCTATCACCTCCTCCCAAAAGCGGTGCCTGTTTCTAGCGTTTCCTCTCTCAGAATTTTCCGAAATATAAACCCAAGCTCTACAAAGCGCGATCTCTTCCGCCTTTGTCCATGGTTCGTTCTTTTTGGCCGGTTCGGCCTTTTTGCCTTTGTCCTTCGTCTTTGTAGCACGTCGCGAAGGCTTCTTTGGTTTCATGGGTGATGTCTCTTCGACATCGTCATCGTCTTCAACAGGCACAGAACCGTGACCCAAACCTTACCCCATCGACGCATCTTGACTCGGATAGTTTTGGGTCGAGTATTGTTGCGTCGAATAGTCTGCCATATAATCCTCCAAATCCATATCAAGATTAACACCCCGAAGCGGGGAATAATCTTCATACGGTTGGGAAGAATGCAAGAAATCCATGTTAGGCCGATACGACGACCCACTTGGTTCTTGGTGATAATCTATATTAGGACAATACGGTGGAACATATGGACAATTAACGTAAAATGGTTTTTGATTTTGGTTTGGTTGTGGTAGTCGTGATGGATATTCAAAAGAGGGTGCATGAAATCGAATACTCCGATTTTGTGGTGGTGTTATGCCGGTTAATTCAAAGTTGTTTTCCGGCGAGAAATTCAAATTCGGGGCATTTTGGGGTAGTCGGGATCGTCGGTCTTTTGATGTGGGAGTATTTTTCCTTAACATAATGAATATGGATGAGAAGTTGTTTGAATTGTGTATGAATTTGCGTGTTTAGAAGTGTGTTTGAGGTTGGTATTTATAAGGTTGTAAAAGTGGTAAAGTTTAAAAACAAGTTCTTTTTTTTTTTTTTTTTTTTTTTTTTTTTTTTTTTTTTTAACACAAACGGTAACAAATGGAAGAATGAAAGTCGGTCATAAAATCGACCGATCTTGTTTTTGCTCCATGCTCGACCGATATTTGCCTCAAACACCACAATGGTGTCGACCGATGTAAATATCGGTCACAATCCTTGACCGACCAATTTTTTTCGATGCAGTGTGGCTAGCCTTAAGACACAATGGCCCCTAGTCCCCTTACCTCTAAGCCTACTACAATGACAAGGAAGGCCTTTACTCTTATTCCTGTTCCCGGAATGCTTTCTTTCATCAAAGTCACGTAAGAAATAGAAAACGAACAACTCGTACAACTAAAGGCTTGTCAATTCTTGGTGTAATACTCACTCGAAAATGATGGGTTTCAGAATTTCACACTTTTCAGGCAGTCTCATCTGTATAAGAATTAGGAATTCCTCTTCCAACTCGTCACAGAATGGGCGTTATGGCAAAGAAAGTACTTCCACTTACAAGTCAAAGCTGAACTTTTCTTTCTAGAGGTCCTGAGGGTATTACTGTGTTCTTCCGCAGCTTGTTCCCTTTCCCTTGCTTTGTTACGTGTAGTCCCCTTGGGGGCATTATTCATTGTGAGACCTGTTAAAATTAATATTTTTACAATTCGTTTTAAATCCATTTTTTCAACAAATTTAATTAAAAATTAAATTAAACTTTTATTCATGAATTAATAACATTACATTAACATTTAAAAACTTAAACTAAAAACATAAACTAATATGGTAAATTCCATTTTCCTTTGATCGCCTTCTTCATCTGCATCACCTTTTGGAGGTGGATTTCTCTCAAGTGATCAGTAGGGCTCATATCGAAGAGTCCGTCTTCTTGTCGTTGTTTGTGTTCTTGGATGGCCAACATTTGTTTCTATATTTCGAGCTTCTTTTGTTGCATTTTAATATGCTGCCTCTTGATCTCCAAAAAGGCAGTGTTGTCTTCTTTTCTTCATTTTCAGAAATGCCTCGGTTTGACTTATATATTCGGTGACCATCAACCTAGCCAACGCTTCGTCAGTGTTAGCTGTTGACGATGCCGACGCTTTCTGTTTCGCTCTGTCCTTGCCCATTGGTCATCGAACTTCCTGCACCTCCACTTCCTCCTTATCTTTGACCTCCAGATTGAGATTAAAACTACCCTCTCCTAGTTGTGTTATGTTGAATGAAATAGACCCTGATGACTTGCATTTCTTGAACTTTTCCTGTTTCGCTTTTTCAATTTTTGGAATTTCCACCCCTTCCATTTCGGAGAATCTTTTAAAACTCCCATGCTGAAGAAGTGTAAAAGGTACTCCATATTCAACACGATATTCTTCAAGTGCCCGTTTGGTGTAATCTTCGTCTCTGGCTCCAATTTAGGACGCATATTATTCCATTTCACGTTTAACGAATCGTAGGTTCGAACACCGGTTACCTTCATATTTTGCTCAACGTAAGTTAAAAAATCCGTCCAAAACCCAATTTCCTTTCTCGTATTACCAATAACGCTATCTTCGGATACACGAACCCAACACTTGCACAAAAAAGTTTCTTCTTCAGGGGTCCATGAAATGCACTCTTTGACCTTCATCGACATTTTAAGCCGTCCTCTTTTGACGTCTTCTTCTTTAGGGTCGTGACTTCTCCGACTTCCCCTTCGTCATCAACTGTATTAGGTATAGACGATTAAACTTGAGGTGAGTACATTGGAATAACAAAATCAAACAGATGAATGGGAGACATAGGTGGAGGTTGTGATGAAGATCCGCCGATATTTGGTTGTGAAGATCCGCCAATATTTGGTTGTGAAAGCCGCCAATATTTGGATCGTATTGTGGGTATTGTGGAGCAATGAATTGTGGGTCGTGGTATTGTTGGTGTCCGTTAAAAATGATGGGGCTCGAAAGTTTACCTGTGGAGTAAACAAAAATTTGAATTTAGTGTTTGGGCATTTTGTTGTCGACATTTTGGGGTTTTAGTTTTTAGAGTGTTTTGTTGAAACATTTTGGCTAAACTAGAATGAGAAGTTATTTAATTTTATTTTATTTTTTATTTTTTTTATACTAGTGACCTTCTGGGGACCTTGAATAAAAAATAGCTGCTCATTTTTTTTTTCCTCGATACGCGAAAGGTGACCATGGTCACCATTTCTCTATCTTTTCGGCTAGTCGCGCGTGAAGGGAGTGTGAGACAGTGGGGTTGGCGCGTGACAGGTGAACAATTAAAAAACTAATTTCTATTTAAAACTAATTCCTATTTGTTTTTGATAAACATCTATAAAAAAATGAAAAAAACTAATTTCTATTTGTTCAATTTAAAAAATAAAAAATGTTTAAGAAAATCCACTAATTATATTTTCACCAATAAATTTGCGTGTCTACCGATTATAAACTCTTTTAATCGGCTGAAATACAAAATTGACACTTTGAGACATTCCGAAATAATAACATGAACACTTATTTTGATTTTTGAGACGTGAAAAGCATTAAGCATGGATCATTTTTAAGTAGCAAAAGTCTAAAGGAAAACATTTATTTCTGGCAGTTTTCACTAACTCTTTGCATAAATGTGATTCATGTCAATAGTTTATGATATAATTTTTGTGCTAAAGTAAATATGATTCATGTCAGTGTAAACACTATTTTCTCATTCACATTTTGAAAGAAACCATTAGGTGAGAAAAAATCATTTTATAGATTTTTTAAAGTATATAGAAAGATAGTAAATGATACAAATTGTTATATTGTGTACAACATGACAGTAGTGTTTTAAACGTTTAAATATATGATGATTAATTAAAAATCATTTTTGTAGTTTATTATGCATACTTAAACAAGCTAAATATATATACTCAGATTTTTTCTAGAGTAAACTCCAAAATACATCCCTGTGGTTTGCTCAATTTCGCACCATACATCCAAATATTTTTTTTCTACCATATACATCCCTCCGTTAGTAAAAGTCAAACACAATACATCCACAAGGACGAACGGTGCAAACATTGTGTCGTTAAGTTGGACACGTGGCAGTTATCTTTTTTAGGCAAGGGTAATTTGGTCCTTTTATCTTCCAACACCACAAAATCCCATCTCCCATTTCACAGATCTTCTCTTTTACATTGAATCATAATCACAAACATAAATCAAAAACTAAAATCACAAAAACAAATCACAAATCAAAAACTAAAAACACTGATCGTATTTGATCATTAGATACTAGTTCACTTGATAACTAATTGTCATGAATATGAAATGATACATCATCTGACATTATCGTTCTAGTGTAGTAGTGTGTGAATATATCAAAAAGTAGTTACCAAAATGACTCTATGGTTAGACTTTAAACTCGAAACATATGTTTACCCACATCCATCTTAGAACAGATATGATCAACAACATTAAACCACTCTTTTTGCTCACAACATCCTTTTAGATCCGAATCACAAACAACACTTTGTTGTTGCGATTTAACAAGAAAACAAGAAACGAAATACAAGACCGCACCTACCCGAGACCTTTAACAGATCTTGAAGTCGAAAACATTTGTGTTCTTCGTGGGTTCGTGCGTTGGCTGTGAAAGAAGCCAAGAAAGAAAACAATGGAGTTTACTTGTTGGTGATTGAGTGATGATTTTTGTTTGTTTAAGTGGAGAATGTGTGGATCGGATCTGATTTTCTTTTTCAGTTTAGATCGAGATTTGTATGGGGTGGATTTGAGAGATGATTTTTTGAAGTTATTTGGTTTTAGGTCAATTAATTGGATCGTAGATCGTGAGATGTGGGGGAGTTAAGTTTTTGTGTTTGATTATGGGTTTGTGTTTGTGTTTGATTCTGAGTTGAGTGTTTGTGTTTGAATCTGGTATTTCATTTTTTTTTATTATTATTTTATTTATTTATTTATTTTTTTTTTTGTGTTTGATTCTGGGTTTGTTGTTTGATTATAGAAGAAAAAGAGTGAGTAGTTGTGAATAAAAGGACTAAATTACCCTTCCCTAAAAAAGATAACTGCCACGTGTCCAACTTAATGACACAAAGTTTGCACCGTTCGTCCTCGTGGATGTATTGTGTTTGACTTTTACTAACGGAAGGATGTATAATGTAGAAAAAAAAGATTTGGATGTATGATGCGAAATTGGGCAAACCACAGGGATGTATTTTGGATCGTATTGTGGGTATTGTGGAGCAATGAATTGTGGGTCTTGGTATTGTTGGTGTCCGTAAAAAATGATGGGGCTCGAAAGTTTACCTGTGGAGTAAACAAAAATTTGAATTTAGTGTTTGGGCATTTTGTTGTCGACATTTTGGGGTTTTAGTTTTTAGAGTGTTTTGTTGAAACATTTTGGCTGAACTAGAATGAGAAGTTATTTAATTTTATTTTATTTTTTATTTTTTTTATACTAGTGACCTTCTGGGGACCTTGAATAAAAAATAGCTGCTCATTTTTTTTTTCCTCGATACGCGAAAGGTGACCATGGTCACCATTTCTCTATCTTTTCGGCTAGTCGCGCGTGAAGGGAGTGTGAGACAGTGGGGTTGGCACGTGACAGGTGAACAATTAAAAAACGAATTTCTATTTAAAACTAATTCCTATTTGTTTTTGAAAAACATCTATAAAAAAAATGAAAAAACTAATTTCTATTTGTTCAATTTAAAAAATAAAAAATGTTTAAGAAAATCCACTAATTATATTTTCACCAATAAATTTGCATGTCTACCGATTATAAACTCTTTTAATCGGCTCAAATACAAAATTGACACTTTGACCGAAATAATAACGTGAACACTTATTTTCATTTTTGAGACGTGAAAAGCATTAAGCATGGATCATTTTTAAGGAGCAAAAGTCTAAAGGAAAACATTTATTTCTGGCAGTTTTCACTAACTCTTTGCATAAATGTGATTCATGTCAATAGTTTATGATATAATTTTTGTGCTAAAGTAAATACGATTCATGTCAGTGTAAACACTATTTTCTCATTCACATTTTGAAAGAAATCATTAGGTGAGAAAAAATCATTTTATAGATTTTTTAAAGTATATAGAAAGATAGTAAATGATACAAATTGTTATATTGTGTACAACATGACAGTAGTGTTTTAAACGTTTAAATATATGATGATTAATTAAAAATCATTTTTGTAGTTTAATTTATTATGCATACTTAAACAAGCTAAATATATATACTCAGATTTTTTCTATAAGATAATATGTATTTTTAAATTTGTTAGTTGTCAAAAAGTGCAAGTACTATGTCTTAATATAGTACTAATGCATAACTCGGGATACATTTTCTAAACAAGCACATATGTGAACAGAATGGAATTTACTCTATATTGAAACCACCCCCTCCACAGGTTCTGGGTCTTACCCTACTCCAAAATACCTTTAACTAAACAATGCTTTGTACAAAGGTTAAGATGATACTATTTTGTCTACTTGTCTCTTTGGTGAATCTACCAAAAGAAGTTGCAGCTGCAGTCATTGCATTCGGTGACTCCAACGTGGATAACGGAAATAACAACGATCTCGTGACTGTGGGCAAGGCTAATTTTCTGCCTTATGGAACGGACTTTAAGGGTGGAAAACCAACAGGAAGATACACCAATGGGAAATCGTTGTCCGACATTATGGGTAACTAAATTAGCTAATATAAACATCAGCACGTTAGTTATGACTGATAATGCAGATCTTTTTTATATGTTATATATTATTTGTTATATATTATTTGTAAAAATATCACATTTCTAACCATTATGACTTAGGTTGATTTTTGGTACGCTAAAATCATTTTGTCTAACAAAACTGCAATTATTTGATACGGTTTTTATAGCTGAGAAGCTAGGTGCAATGAAGTATCTTCCAGCATATCTAAACCATTCCATACAGGATGAAGACCTTCTCAAAGGTGTAACTTTTGCATCTGGTGGCTCGGGTTATGATCCTTTAACGTCCAAACCGATGGTATGCACATGTATCTTACTTTAATTATACTATATATAATGGAGCGTCAATATTTGCTACAGTTGTTGTAGCAGTATTGGGCTCGGTTTTGGGTTGTGGGCTCCCGCTTTTTCCCTTTCGTTTGTTTGCTCGCTTCTTTTAGCCTTTTTCCGATGGCTAACAAATGATAAAGCGGTACCTACCTCATTAACATGTTTCGGTTATCATCTTATTCTTCCAGAGTTTTCCACACACACCTACACCCACACCCACACATACCTAACCACCACTACACGCATCTCTGCTGATGATGATGATCGAGGGATGTGAAAGGAAAACCAAAAGAGGGTGATAAAATACCACATCATAAATCGCAGGTTTGATATTTATAAGAATTAGGATTTTGTATTAATTTTTGGATTTTTGTGAAATGGGGGTTTCGTTTACATAACCAAACAAACCCCTTTAATTTGTTGGATTCATTTTGCTTTTTGCTATGTTAATTTTTATTGCTTTTTTTTTTGTGCAGAAAAAAAGAAGGAGGCTGATCTTTCTTCTGATGATGAAAGAGGTGAAGAGAAGGAGGTTGATCTGGGCTCCCACTTTTCTCCGTCCGTTTCTTTTAGTTTATTTTGGTGCCGGAGCTCGATACGGGTTCAATTAAAGGTATGATATCCTTTTGGTTATAGTTCTTTAGCTCAGTTTCTTTACTGTTAGATTTTGTGTTAAATAATTCATGTGGGTAATGATGGTAATAATTTGTAATGACCAAGAATCGTGTTTTAACATCTTCTGGTGGACGAGGTTCATGAAAGTAGAAGAGATTCATGTTTGGTTTAGTGAGAGAGTAGAGAGAAGGTGGAGTGTGATAAAACTTTGGATATTATTTCTTTGTTGAATGATTCACAGCCACACCCCACAAGTGAAGACTTGTGGGGTATTTAAATGCCATACAATACAACTTTAAGAGTATTACATTATCAGTCCTTGCACTTTATGCATACTAGTTGTCTATTTCCAATTCACGTAAATATCGTCCAGCTTCGTTTCTAACAATCTCTCTCCAGCTGGAGATATACGTGAATTGGTTACAATGATTCCTAACAAGTACATAAAACGATGAATACAATGCTGAGGTAGAGCAATTTCCTTTCTTTTGAGGATGTCTTCACAACTATTGATCTTCTCGAATCTTTCTCAGCTTGCTTTACTTGCCGGATCACTGTAATTCTCTAATTGGGTTATTACTCCCTCCCAATTAGTGAGGCATTTTCTTTTACATGCTCCCTCCCAAATTGACAACCCGTTTGATATAGCCTTGATGCTTGTAGAAGAAGTTTCTCTGAAATCTTGCCAAATTGTCTTCAGTCTCTTGCACAGCGGAAAATGGATTATAGACTGATGACTTGTAACTTCTTCACAGGTTTGTTTGGGGAGCATCATATCGACATCTTCAGCTCACTTAGAATGCTTCCAGTTCTTCAATAAACAGCCCCGATGTACACATTTCATACATTTCTCCCTCCAGGAAGATGACGATCTTTCGGACTCATTCTACATATGTGTACATAGACATATCAACTAGAAGCAACAAACAAATCAATACCCCATGAGTTAATGTTGATAACTATTCTCTCTACGATTCTCTTAGGATCAATCTCTTCTCAAACCTCTTGTATCAAAACAACGGCTTTTTGTAGTGACTGCTGATGGAGAAACCCACTATGACGAACTTGAGACTGAAGTAAAGTAACCCAGACTTGTGACTTAAACTTGCACGAACGTGTAACTAAGAACCTATACTGAGCACTACAATGTAACTCCTTATAGCATAGGTCGTTTCATATACCCATCCATCCTTTCTTAATTGTATATGAACCTCTCTTGAATTATCCACATCTTTGTGTGACACTGAGTACTACAACGTATCTCCTTTAAGTGATAGTTAACTAGGTCTTCGTCCATCCACCCCTTGACCTATGAAAACTAGATAACCCAAGACTTAATCACTATTCTATAAATGCTCAAACAAGGATCTCGAAGAATCATGCATCCAACCAACCCCGATATCTTCAAGATACTAAGTACACGCACCCGTGATATTCTACTACAACTTCAAGTAAGTAATAATGAATCATCCTTGTAGTCACAGTTGATAATTTAGCCATTGTCATTTGATTGCGATTCTTGATCAGGATCTTTTCGGCTATACGTGGTGATGTTGAAGGTGTAGGCCAAAAATATCATTTGTGATTTAGGTGTGAAAAATGCCATAAAATGACATTCTAATGATGCTGGAAAAGTTTGAGTTTTAGAAATTTTTACGCCGAAAATTCCCCGAAAAATTCGAATTTTGGCCAAAAAATTTGAATTTTAGGCCAAAATTTTCACTCTTGAGTTTTAGAATTTTTTTTTTTTTTTTTTTTTTTTTTTTTTTTTTTTTTTGCAATTGCGAGATGAAGGACCAATTGCGAAAAGTTGTTTGAATTGCGAAATATTGTTGAATTGCGAGAAGGTGTGGCAATTGCGAAACAGTTGCCAATTGCGAAACTGAATTGCGAGACCAAATGCGAGAATACCCCAATTGCGAGAATCAAGTCTCAATTGCGAAAGTGGGTGGAATTGCGAGAGCCTGCTCCAATTGCGAGAATATCACAATTGCGAAACCAATTGCGATAGATGCACCAATTCCGAAGAAAAGTGCAATTGCGAGAAAAGTTGCAATTCCGAGATTTATGTTGACTTTCTGAATTGCGAGAGACTGCAGAAAGCACTAACTTTTTGTACTTTTCCTTACTTTCCCATGCTTTCACTGACAACTTCTCCATCTTTTTCAATAATTCTTTTGGAAAGAATTACACGCAAAGAAGATCCCAAAAAATATCCAAACACAAATCTTGCTCAATCTTCAATAATTTTTTCGATCTAAGAACTTAGAACACCAAAAAAAAATTCCAGATAACCACAAGATTCGCCTAGAAAATTAAGAAATCTTCACAACCTTTCGTAGGGACTAACAAACGCAATCTTACCTTCAAAAAGTAGTGTTCAAATCCAAGAATAAACAAAAAAGCTCACGTTTTAAGTAAAAAACGCAACCTTTTTGTTACTGTGAAACACAAACCGAACACAAACAAGATAGAACACACCAAAATCACATTTTTTACCTCAAAAACACCACGATTCGCCCCCGGTTAGCTCATGATACCAATTGTAATGACCAAGAATCGTGTTTTAACATCTTCTGGTGGACGAGGTTCATGAAAGTAGAAGAGATTCATGTTTGGTTTAGTGAGAGAGTAGAGAGAAGGTGGAGTGTGATAAAAATTTGGATATTATTTCTTTGTTGAATGATTCACAGCCACACCCCACAAGTGAAGACTTGTGGGGTATTTAAATGCCATACAAGACAACTTTAAGAGTAATACATTATCAGTCCTTGCACTTTATGCATACTAGTTGTCTATTTCCAATTCACGTAAATATCGTCCAGCTTCGTTTCTAACATAATTTTACCCGTAGGTGCTGAAAGTATTTGGATTTGTGTTCTGATTATATGTTTTTTTTTTTTTTTTTGGGTCAAATTATTGTATTTTGTGATTAGTGGATCGGGTTGCATCATTCATCCAACACAGGTAAAAGTTATGGATTTTGAAATAAGGGTTTTATTGGAATTTGTGGATTTTTTTTTTGGTTAAAGATTTAATTTTTGCACATCTTGAGTGTGTACTATTTACCGTTGATGGTAACACATCAATGATTTTTGATGTAGTAACTTAGTAAAAGGTTTATTGCTGACTTTTGATGTCATTTTGATGTATAATTGATAAGTTGTTGCACTAATATGAGGTTAACTTAATATGATCTAACATTGACCACTGTTAAAATGGAATGCACGCGTTGGTTAGTAGATTGTCTTTTCTGAAATATGCAAGGTTGTCTGGACTTGATACACATAAATTTTGTTTTGTGGAGTTTCTATTTGGAAATCATGTTTCTATTGTATATTGTAATTGTTTGGTGACTTCCAAGGTTTATTTTAGAGTGGCTGTGTATGATTGGTTTACTGACATTGGTTTATTGTGTTACTTTTTGTATTACAGCTCAAGATAAGATGGCTGATTTTGAGATGAAGCTCATGGACATTCATAGTGAACATCTTGGCATTCCTGAAACAGAGTATCTTTTTCTTTTTTTTTCTTAATTTTAAGGTTGAAATTGGGCGGATTCAGGAATAACTGAATTGGATTACTTTGAATCTAAACCGGTATACAAAAATTATTACTTTTCAGTTCGCTGATTCAAGGCGCGTTGCCAAACAATGCGCATACCTTTGGAGGTTTGGTTACCTAACTCTTCTTAGCTTCATCATTTCGTAGTGTATTTTTATAAACCTGTCATTATTCAGTTTTTTTATACTCATTTACTTTATCACTGTTTACAGGTTTGCTGAAGATACCTTTTATTTTGGACTTCCAGTCGGGACAGGTTAGGGCGGCCGAATATTGTTGCGCCTCTTCATAGGGTCATGAACGTTTGGAAAATTCTTTGCCAAATGTTGGCACGATTGGATTTTATGGTTAGTATTTATAGCATTCCTTACACGTAAGTGTTTGCGTAAACGCGATCAACTCAATGTCTGATCATTGTTGCAGTTGCCATCGGTGAAGAAGTTAATCCGCTGTCGCTACCAGACAGTCCCGTTCATACTTTTCGACACGATATGTTGGTGTGCGCCATTCACATTTGTTCAGTGTTTAACTTTGTGGATGCGATTTGCCTATTGCTAACACTATATTTACAGCTGCCGAATATGGATATTTTGCTACGCAAATTCCTCAGCCCTCAACGCCTGCAGTTAGATCAGGTAGATTTTGTGACGCATTTTAGTAACCTGAGCTTTTGCAACGATTATTTTGTTATTGTATTTAATTACGTTTCTTTGGATCTTAATATAGGTCCGCCGAGTGAATACAAGGCTTTTGGGGAATGCAATCGTGTGTGTCGTCACTGTCAGGCTAGATTCTGGCACGAAGAAAAACTAAATACTTCCACAGCATATACAGGTCCTTTTTCTTTTTTTCTTTTTTTCCCTGTTTGATATCAACCGACTCCAGAGTTTATAGTTATCCAGTTTCTGTCTCTCAGACACATCTACATACGAGTCGGTGGCGGCCAAGCGGAGGGTGAAGGTCTTGACGGAAGACATAGTTTCAATTTGTTGCGGATATCAACGGAACTTCAAATGCTAGATTACTGTTGTTTTTTTTTTCAAAAGCTTTTGGTTTTTACTTTTAGGGGTTTTTGATTTGCTGATTTGGTGTGTTTGTTATGCAGGTTTCGGATGTTGTGAATGTTGCTTCGAAGGATAAAACGCAGGTGTGTGTAGATTTACATGAAATTTTGAATATACCTGGTGAGTATCTATTCAATTCATCCAAATCAGATAATAATATATTTATTAGTTATGTTATGGATAGTCATCCGGTTTTACATTTAACCTCAAGGATAATAAACAACTTTTAATCCCTTAAATATATATGCTCGCTGATTTATTTGGTACAATTTGTGATACTGATTCGACTTATATTTCTGATACAGGATAATGAAGTGGATCTGGATGAGGTGAAGAAAATGTCAACAGATTATGCTGTGACCAAAGTGTTAGCAACCAAAGGTCTTATGCCCAATTGCTCATGCTCAGATTATCTTTACACATAATAAATATTATTATTAAGCTATTTTATATTACAGATCCACCAACATCAACGTTCATTAGAAAAGCTGATGATCCACCAACCTCATTCCTAGCAGCTCTTTCTGCCACTTAAAGCAAAGAAATGACGTACTTTCTTTGAACAATCTTATGATCGTCTAAAAGCATGGTTTCAATGGTTGAATACCACACAAATCAGGTAACTTTTAATCGTTGTGGTATTAATTGTAACGTACGCCTTTTGGAATGTCAAATGATCATGACATGACGTGCACATACGAGCAGCCACGCAACACATTTGTATAATTGCCGAAAAGGGGTATGATAACGAACTAATTTTGTCCTACTTACATACCAGAAATACGTTGATACATTTATTTGCATTCGTATCAGCTGCAAATACGAACGTTACATAAGATTTTTAACATTTTATATTTGACGTTACTAATTTTTTTTGAAAAGTGGCAATAGTGCAGGTATCTCTTTTAAAAGTGGCAATCACACAAGTGATAAAATTGCTGACTTTACATGAAACGTGACAATGGTGCAAGTATTTTGACTCATCACCATACTTAAAGAACTACTTTTCAATGAATGCACAAGGTACACAACAGTAACTTATAGACATTTTTAGTGGCGTTTATATATAGAAAAACCCTTCTCCATTCTCCAATGTCTCTCTCAATTCCTGCTTTAAGTGTAATTTCAGGGCTATATTGGCGGAGTATTCAGGTGCTGTTCTTGGGTGCTTTCGGCAGTATTGTATGGGAAGAGGGGACATATCTGGAAAAAGATAAATGCTACATGTGGTTGATTTCTATCTCAAGATGTCAGTGTTTAGTGTAGCTTAAGATGTTTAGATATACTTTAACCAAAGGTGCCCCAAAAGTTGCTCTTTATATCTTTGTTAAGGTTGTAACCTTTTAAATTTTAAGTGATATGACTTTGTATAACATCCGGATACAACGTGATCATCACTCCTCTCTCTTGAACCCAAAATCTGAACATAGGTCCACCCACATGTTTGAAGGACCTTTCTCGTAGAATATGGTCATCTATAAGGGTAGTATATGCTGGATGGCTGATTATGACATGATTTTGACTATGTTTTCTGCTTCATTTTTGTAAAAAAAAAACTGAATATCACTTAGCAAAAATAATATATCAGCAAGTGTTTGACGACTGTGTTGACATAGTTGATGTATGTTACATTTGATATTGGTTGCACTTAACAGCAGAATAATCTTATGATCACATGTTCTGATCTTTATGTGTGTTGGGAGTAATGGTATAATACTTTTAGTTTTACCTTTGAATGGTTAATTATGTTGCATCTGTTATGAACTCATTCTTAGCCCTAACCTTTAACTTTGCAGTCGAAGCTCAATGTACGTGGGAGTCGTCTGTTATTGGAACGTACTCTATGTTGCAGGGTACGTATGTGAATGAAACAGAAGATTTGTAGTTAGCTACAGTTGCGATTACGGAGCAACAGGTGTGTGTAATGGAAGAACAGGTGCATCAGCTTTCGATGTGGAATGCAAGGGTTTTCAAGAGCAACTGACAAACAATTCTGGCAGGTACGTTGAGTGGTCTGACTTATGTTGTTGGGAAGATGAATGCGATCAGTAAGAGATGTATTTGTTTTCGATTGAAACCGGTGACTATTAGAGAGCTTAGTTATTATACGGCGGGTCATGTATTTGTGGTTAGTGAACTAAACAGTGTGTAATATAGACTTTTACGGATGAATGAAATTTATCGCTCAGACGATGTGTTTTTTTGTTTTTTTTTTTTTTGATAAAGCAAACGCTTCATTTATGAAACAACCAAACGCGGAAATTTGCTACAAAATAGTCGCCCCGCCGCAACGCGGCGGATCGTCGCACTGCTCGTTTGTATACAATTATCTACCAAACTCATATATGATCAAATCAATCATCAATTTTGCTTTAAATGTTTTCTGGTGTTTGATTGTTTATTAATTTCTTTTCCATATGACAATTAGAACATTTTAACGTTATTGGATCAATTGATTTTATTCGAAGAATACATTGGGAAGCTTGAAAGAATTGTCGGAGAAGAAGCAGCAAGAGATATAATAGAAAATGCTTTCTTTATAATTGTATCAAGCTCCAACGATTGGGCTATAAGTTACATTGGTGCTCCCTTGAGAAGTTTACAATACGATGTACCTACTTATGCGAAACTGTTAGTAACATTGGCTAGAAACTTTATACAGGTACTAGCTCCTTGTGCCGCTAATCTTACATTTACAGTGTGTCTGAAAGCTGGTTGTCAATGTGTTCATAATGTACCAGATCAGTGCCTTTCTAAAAAAAGTAAAATGTATCAGATCAGTATAAAAGTAGTACATAGTATCGTTTTTAATACGCAAACATATTGGACACATAAAACTATACAAATACAAAGAAGAAAATGTTACAATTAGAAAATTTAACATATACATGTTCTCAAATTAATACTCAAGGACATACACAAACTAGGAGCAAAAAAGATACTAGTCTTTAGCACGCCACCAATCGGGAGTTTTCCACTAGCAAGAACTATGGCAGGAGGACCACATAGAATGACTATCAACAAATACAACGAAGCAGCAAAATCATTTAACAGCATGCTAAAATGTCAACTCCAGCTACTTGGCAAGAGTCTTCCTGACTCCCGACTCCACTATGTGGATTTCTACTATCCTTTGCTGAACATCATTGAAAACCCTCAAAAATACGGTATGTATTATTACTCAACATCATTGGCGTTATTATGTTGAGTAATATATATTTTGTTATTACTCATCAGGTTTACAAGTTACAACTTAGAGGCTGTTGTGGAACTGGAATTATAGAATTAAGTATTTTATGTAACAAGTGTTAGAGTTTGTGGATATAAATTAATATTTGTATGTCCAGTTTCGAACACGAGACTTCGGGATTGCAAACATTACGTATGAGTCTCAATGGTTTGAATAATTAATATATATTAAGTTATAATTTAATTATTCATTTCACGAAATAAACACTTAACGGTCGTTAGTATTTAACGGGTTTTGGTTAACGGTCGTTAAATATTAACTAGGAGGACTAGAGATGAAATTAGGGATCAAGAAGGATCTAGAATCCATCTAGGATCCTTATGGCCGGTTTTGTTATGGGATTAGGAAACTAATTCCTAACCTAACTTGGAGAGGAAGTTTAGTGGGTCTATAAATACAATCCCTTGTATTCATAAATCCCTAATCTTGAATCCTTAGCAAGCCAAATTTCTCTCTACTCCCCTCCTCTTATGTCTAGCTGATCGTCCCTTCCCATACCCTTGGGAAAATCGATCCTATATTCACAACATAAGTGTTTGGTTTGTTTCGTGATCAAGAACCTAGCTTTTCACATTGAGACGCTAGTAATACGTGTGTACAAGAACGAAGGACAAGCTTACTTTAGCTTGTGTTACTTGCCCTATTTGAATTGAATAAGTCGATCCCCATTAAACCCTAATTAGGCTTTGTCTTGTTCTTGGAGTGCACGATTCTTTGTTCTTGCTAGGAATCAAAAGGTACGCATTACTTTTATATTTAGTTAATTAATTACGTGTATATAGATCTTGTTTAATCCGCTGCGTATGCTTTGATGTTATGTTGTATATGTTTATGTGTTTATAGTTTTTATGATTCACATATTCCAACAGTGGCATCAAGAGCCCATTTATACATTGTAATTAATTACTAAACACATAAAATTGGATCTATTTGATTATTGCATACTTTGTGGTTTCTAAGTTTTTATTAAAACCTTTATTTTTTTAAATCGAAAGTACTGTTCATCGAGCAGTACTATTCATCGATAAGTACTGTTCATCGCAAAGTACTGTTCATCGAGCAGTTACTGTTCATCGCAAAGTGCTGTTCATTCGAAAAAAAATTAAGTTTTGATAAAAATTGTAGAAACCCTAGGATTGCATGTAAATTTTATGTGAAAATTAATGAGTACCTTAGTGATGTCATTAATTTAGTATGCGTATATGATTGGCTTGATAATATGTGTTTATACGATTATAAGTGCAATATGGGGATTCATGACAAAAACATGCATGTTTTGTCATGAAAATTGAGTGCTACATGTTTTTTAAGATAAATCTAAAATTAGGGAAGACCCTAATTATATATATTAATAAATCGGTTATGTGCTATGTGGTATTTAATTATTTAAAACTTACGCGGCCAAGTTATTTGGCGTCTGTGATCCATTAGGCACAATAAGCTCGAAAACCAATGGGAGTTTTAATAATTAAATACATTAAAAATCCACATAGAGATTATTAATAGGGTTTATCAAAAGGTTTGCATGTGGCTATATGATATTGTTAATGATCATATATGTGTTATTTAGTATTTGTTTATTTTTTAATTATTTGATCTTTGTGTTTTAATTATGATGGATTGGAAACATCAAAGAGGGTAATTTTTTTGAATAAAAATAAGTGAACCTAATAACTATGAAACCTTTGTGGTAAATTCTTTATTGCCAAGTCTTATGTGCCGATAGTGGTTTGCTTCGCACGGTAATTTGCTCCCAGGCGAGACTATGATGAAGCGAAAAGTGTACCGCTTTTAAGGGGTCATTTAAGCCCTAAATCGTATTTATTTGATCAAATATTGCCCTAAATCGTTCCTTTTGTCATTTTAGGTACTTTTGAGGAGAAATCTGGAAAAGGAGGCATTTTGGACGTTTTTGGAGCATAAAAGTGAAGAAAACGACAAAGTCTCAAAAATCGGCTAAAAGTTACTCTTGACGGCGTCACAATTTACTCTGGACGGCGTCATGCTTTGGCAAGAAAAGTTGGACGTGAAATTTACTCATGATAAGCCAGTGAAAATAGCATGTGAATTCTGAAGGCGTCACGCTTTAACTTGATCAAGGGCGTCACGGCTTAAATCATAAGGGGACGGCGTCACGTTCATGGTTCGACGGCGTCAAGCCTTGATAAGCCAGAATGGATTTTTGAAGAGCTAAAGAGGGACGGCGTCAAGAAGGTCATCCGGGAACCCTAGAAGCGGCGAGGTGACGGCGTCACACTCCATAAGGTGACGCCGTCAGATCCAAAAATCTATATATAGTTTTCTAATCTTTTGTCATTAAGAAGAGCTTAGTGTGTGGAATTTTGGGATAAAACCCTAAGACGATTTTAGCTACTTTTTCAGGGCTTTTTGCCTTGAGATCTTCCATGTTTCATTGAAAGATAAGTTATCAATTAATCATTCAATATGTCTATGTGTTGTTTGATTCTATCTTATTCTTGTCTTTTGTTTAACATGTTAGGCTAAATTTATCTTGTGTTTGCTTAGATCTAATGAAACTTAGCTATTGATTATTGGTTGTTAGTGTGTTGTTAGTTGTATTGGATGATTGTTTATCTATGTTAGGCTTAAGAAAACTGGCTAACTTCCTATTCGGTAACTTGCTTGAACGTCTTAAGAAACATGAACCAAATGCGTACTAAAGGTTTTTATGGTTGTATTTAATGCACAAGCGAATTCTAGTGATCCCATGTTAGGAGCTTCCTAGCCGGCTCGACATAGGAGTGAAGTAGGAGCTTGTAGAGTTGGGGAAGTAAGTACGCCACCCCACGAATGGTATTAAGGAATACACCCGTCATCCACGCGACTAATACACACTAATTAACCGGTAAAAGATAGTTAGGGAGTAAGGAAATCTAAGTAAACACATTTCTCTACACATAAGTTTCTCACCACATTTTATTTTCAGTTATTTATTTTATTTGCATTCGTAGTAAATTGGGTTAGTTGACTAGCAACTAATTCCGCCCACTCTATCAAAACCGAGATTTTACTTGCTTTCATAAAAACTATAAAAATACAAAAAAGAATCTTCCTCAACCCTTAGACCTAATTAGAGTAGCCTTTCACACCTAACGAACACTATTCCCTGTGGAGAACGATCAATCCCCCGTACTTACCACTACACTATACTACATCGGTCAGGTACACTGCCTGGTGGGGTTGTAAGCCTCTTGAGATCCCTCGAGAGGTAAAACCTGTTGTAAGGTTACAAAACCACGCAATCAAGTTTTTGGCGCCGCTGCCGGGGAATAGTTATTGTTTAGGTCGAATTGTTATTTCTATTAGGTCTACTCACTAGATTCCTTTCTAGTGAGATTTTTATTTTATTTTTCTAGGTTTTCTTTAGTCTATCTTTTTCTTTGTGTGTTTGTTCGTAATTTCCATTGACTCTTCCGTTCACCATTATGGAGTACGCGAATCCACCATACCACCAACCACAAAGGCCATTCTACCCTATTGACATCTCGAATTTCAAACAATATCGAGATGAACCCATATATGATGCATGGACTCGTTTTAGAAATTTACTCCGAAAATTCCCTCATCATAGTTTCGCTTTAGCATCCCTAACCCGAACCTTTTACTATCGTGTTGGCCAATATGACCAAATGCGCATTGAGGATTTTGCCAATGGGGACTTTAGGGAATTAAGTGCTGAAGAAGCATGGGATGCCATAGAAGATTGTGCCCAATATTATTATAGGGTAGACAACCCAACAAACGTTAGTACAAGTCAATTGAATATAAATTTCCTGGATCATGAAACAAGTTTGTTTGGGGATGAATACATTAGTGTTGAGATACCTAAGTGGTTGTCATGTAATGCCATAGTACAAAACAAACACTTAGGTGATCTTGACGTGATGGAGGATTTAGCCGAACATGATCACATTGATCAAAAAGACCTAGGTTTTATGATCGATGACGTTGAATCTCAAGAAACACATGATGAATCTTTTAGGAAATTTGAATATAGCAGTCAGAATATTAAGGATGATCCTTATGATTCGGACATAGAAGTTGAGATGCCTAGAGAAGCACTTGAGATACTTGGGAAAATGTTAGGGTTAGATCCTACTAAAACACATGATGAGGATATAGGTGATCTAGACACAAGGAATGATGAGGTTAGTAACATAAGCCCGCTAAGTACCTCACAAGTCCTACCATCATTTGAGGCACCCACACCGCCCGTGACTTACCCGGAAGAAGTAGAAGAGACTATAGGAACCCCAATAGAGGTAGAGCCCTTGGACCAAACAAAACTAGAAGAAATAGGTTTGAATACTTGTAGTCATAACCTTTCTTTTAGTTCTATGGAAGTTCCTAGTTTTGATGAACCGGAGCCTAAACCAAAACCGTTACCTAATCTTCCATCCTTAGATGTGAACTTAGGAATTGAATTAGGTCCCGATCCACCCATCAAACCATAACCTTTCATACTTACATCACCCATTCATGATTAATCACAAGAAACACTATGGGTTTAAACCGGGTTTATTAGGTCAAGATGGATTCCCAGCTAGGAATCTCTCGAAGTTGATAGAAGATGATCCCTTTTTAGGAGAAAACTTTAATTCACCCATTGACCAAAGTGAACTAGGTAAGGTTATGATGAAAGGAGCACACCCCTTTGAGCATATAATTCATCCACCACTCTTTCCTCACGTGGCATACTCCTACCGAGCTGGTGTGTATCGCTACTATCACCCGCACTTAATCCTAAGTGTAGGGAAAACCTCTCCTTTATCCATTAAATAAGGGTAGAGTCAGGCTCATGACTCGAACAAAAACAAGCGCTTCTTGGGAGGCAACCCAAGCTTTATTTTATTTATTTGCTTTGTGTGTTTATTTCTTTGTTTGTTTGATTTTATTTGTTTCCGTATGTATGTTTAATTTTTATTCTTATTGATTCATGTTAAAAACTAATTTGTGAAAATGCTTTATTTTGTTTTTAACTTCGTCTTAACTACATATAAAGGTATTTTGCAAAAGTTAAGTGTAAGGGAAATCTAAATCGGTTTATTAGAACACATATGAACATGAATCGTAATAATAATAAATTAACATATATATTCGTATTTGTTTGAGTCAAATGCTTGTATGGAGTCATAATGATGTTTTGCAGGATTTCCAGGAAGTAAGGTAAAGGTTTTTCCAGAAATTTTCCGGAAACTTAAAATGAAAATTTTTGTCAGGTCATTTCTGACGGCGTCAGGGTTTATAACCTGACGGCGTCAGATTTAATTTTCAGAAATTTTTGAAAGTTTTGTTTTTAAAAAGTTTTTATTAAAATCTCCAACTTATAATCTCCAGGAATCTGCAAAATTATCATTCCACAAGCATTATATCCTTATATATAGATTTTATCCCGCCGATGTTATGCAGGTTTTCGTGTTTGTTTTCTCAGGTTTAACAGGTTATTTTGGACAAGGAAATGTTTTTGGAATCAAGCTTATGGCGATGCATTAGTCATGGAGCTTCAACATTCTCTTTGGAGGAAGATTTAACCGTGTAATTTCATTATCCACCGAGCGAATCAGGGGAGTATTTGATTTCATTCTTTTACTTTTTGCTTTTACATCTTATTATTTGAACATTGGGGACAATGTTCATCTTAAGTGTAAGGGGAGGGTAAAAGTACGATTTTAGAGAATACCATTACGCTTGATTTTTGTTTGTTTAATGGTAGATGTGTAATAAAACTGAGAGAAATACTTGTTAAGGTAATTTTAGTGCCAAATTTAAAATTTTTTACAACATATAGGAGTAAAACTTTGATCTTAATGAGCGTCTCACGGATAGGAGTTATATGACTAGCACAAAAACCGTACCACTAAAAAATTTTCCACCCCCAAATATGTGAGGTTCGCCCCTAGAATTGGTAGGAAAAGCATTTATGCTATGATGTGTGTACCGGTAGCACTTAGATTCTAGAACTTGCGTTAGGACCATTCCAAGGCCACAAGTGAGACTACATTCGTGTAGTTAGATTTACTACATGATAAGAGGCATTAGGATTAACCCATTGTTTTACACCTGTGTTTTTGTTATAATTACGTTGGCTACATTGGTCAAGTAATTCTCCCACACCCTTTGCGTTGTACTCATTTTTAGTACACGATACCCTAGTACACCCCTCAGAGCCTATCTTTTCGTTTCGACCTTTAAGCATTTTACTTAAAGGAAGAATTTGTTACACCCCACTTAAATGTACACCCAAATCGCCTTAGCCTACCTTGTATGCACTCATTTTTAGTGCATTATTGTTACAACATCTGTTTAAACCCAAGTTAATTATCTAGTTGATTACATGGTTGCTAAGTCGAGTCATATCCTTGTACATATTGTTTTGGGACGATTGGGACTCATGGGTAAAGTACTAGTATAATGGAGTAATGGGGAAGAACATCATTTATTACCCCCATATGTGCTAAATATTTTAAAAGTACTCCAAGTTTTTCGATTATCTTAATTCGAGTCATTAGATTAGTATTTGTAAAGTTATGTAAAAATTCAAGTGTAAGGGGGATGCAATGCCCCTATGATGTATTATTTTGGATGGTAGGGTAAAAGTGTATGCAAAAAAAAAAAAAAAAAAAAAAAAAAAAAAAAATCAAGAAAAACACAAAAAAAAAATGAGAAAATGAAAAATAGAAAAAACATACGGACTACCATCCCGTTTTATTTTATGTTTATTTTATGTTTTTGTTATTTTATCATTAGCTTAAGATCGAGTCTAGTCTTGGCTTAGCAACATTGTATAGTACATGTAATTGATCAAGATTTTTAACTCGCCACCAGTAAAATATCCCGTATCCAACAAAACCGTGTTTTCCTTTTCCCTACACCTAACGTTATAACCCATTTAAAAGCCCTCTTTGATAGTTTATCTTAGGTGCTTACGCCTAGTGGAGGAGGTTTTCGATCCTTTCCCAAGCCTATGGTAATCTATTTGCTATGACAGGTAGTGAGAGATATTTTCCGTTTTCATTTATGAGATTTATTTTGATGACACTTGAGAGATGTGAGTATCTAAACACTACTTGTGAGGTGCTAGTATGTAATCTCCGTGCTTATTATGATTGAAGTGGAACGATTATTTGTTGTAATTACTTTTATGTTAGCATTAAATGACCCCTAGCTTGTATTTTGATTAGAATAAAAGCGCATTTGCTTGAGGACAAGCAAATCTCAAGTGTAAGGGTATTTGATGAAGCGAAAAGTGTACCGCTTTTAAGGGGTCATTTAAGCCCTAAATCGTATTTATTTGATCAAATATTGCCCTAAATCGTTCCTTTTGTCATTTTAGGTACTTTTGAGGAGAAATCTGGAAAATGAGGCATTTTGGACGTTTTTGGAGCATAAAAGTGAAGAAAACGACAAAGTCTCAAAAATCGGCTAAAAGTTACTCTTGACGGCGTCACAATTTACTCTGGACGGCGTCATGCTTTGGCAAGAAAAGTTGGACGTGAAATTTACTCATGATAAGCCAGTGAAAATAGCATGTGAATTCTGACGGCGTCACGCTTTAACTTGATCAAGGGCGTCACGGCTTAAATCATAAGGGGACGGCGTCACGTTCATGGTTCGACGGCATCAAGCCTTGATAAGCCAGAATGGATTTTTGAAGAGCTAAAGAGGGACGGCGTCAAGAAGGTCATCCGGGAACCCTAGAAGCGGCGAGGTGACGGCGTCACACTCCATAAGGTGACGCCGTCAGATCCAAAAATCTATATATAGTTTTCTAATCTTTTGTCATTAAGAAGAGCTTAGTGTGTGGAATTTTGGGATAAAACCCTAAGACGATTTTAGCTACTTTTTCAGGGCTTTTTGCCTTGAGATCTTCCATGTTTCATTGAAAGATAAGTTATCAATTAATCATTCAATATGTCTATGTGTTGTTTGATTCTATCTTATTCTTGTCTTTTGTTTAACATGTTAGGCTAAATTTATCTTGTGTTTGCTTAGATCTAATGAAACTTAGCTATTGATTATTGGTTGTTAGTGTGTTGTTAGTTGTATTGGATGATTGTTTATCTATGTTAGGCTTAAGAAAACTGGCTAACTTCCTATTCGGTAACTTGCTTGAACGTCTTAAGAAACATGAACCAAATGCGTACTAAAGGTTTTTATGGTTGTATTTAATGCACAAGCGAATTCTAGTGATCCCATGTTAGGAGCTTCCTAGCCGGCTCGACATAGGAGTGAAGTAGGAGCTTGTAGAGTTGGGGAAGTAAGTACGCCACCCCACGAATGGTATTAAGGAATACACCCGTCATCCACGCGACTAATACACACTAATTAACCGGTAAAAGATAGTTAGGGAGTAAGGAAATCTAAGTAAACACATTTCTCTACACATAAGTTTCTCACCACATTTTATTTTCAGTTATTTATTTTATTTGCATTCGTAGTAAATTGGGTTAGTTGACTAGCAACTAATTCCGCCCACTCTATCAAAACCGAGATTTTACTTGCTTTCATAAAAACTATAAAAATACAAAAAAGAATCTTCCTCAACCCTTAGACCTAATTAGAGTAGCCTTTCACACCTAACGAACACTATTCCCTGTGGAGAACGATCAATCCCCCGTACTTACCACTACACTATACTACATCGGTCAGTTACACTGCCTGGTGGGGTTGTAAGCCTCTTGAGATCCCTCGAGAGGTAAAACCTGTTGTAAGGTTACAAAACCACGCAATCAGACTAGCAATTTAATAATTTACTACATAAATGTTTTAAGCTTTAAATCTTAAAGTTTTTAATTAATTGATGCGACTGTACAAAAGTGGTCGAAGCGGCGGACCTAATATTGACAAACTATAAAGTGGGTATAAGGAGGCTTGACATTAAATTGTCATCCGAAAGGGGCGCGTTTTTAATTAGCTTCGGCGGACGTTTGCCCCTCCGCTCGCCTATGCGTCAATATTAGACTTACCAAGTATACCATGATAAAGTACGAAGCATATTAAGGCAATGTTGTAAGTTTCTCAATGCCATCAATTAAAATTTTGTTGATTTTAAGCTACGAATTGGTAAAAGGTTTTTGTAGAAAACATATGATACAAGATGAATGCATGACATCTTGTACATATTTTTTGATTACATAACATCAAAATTATAATACTCTTAAAATTTAAGTAATATGCCATTCAATTAATACGAAAACACCTGAAGTTACATTCTATCGTTGCTAGCAACCTCAGCTGATGTAATGATTCAAAGAATGGGAACCAAAGGGTAAATTGAGCACTTTCATTGCTAGCAGCCTCAGTTGATGTGATGAAATGGCGTCAAGTTTACATCTTTCTAAATTGGTTAACTTAATTGAGCACTTTCATCACTAGCAGCCTCAACTGATGTGATGGAACGACGTCAAGACATAAATATTTGGGGATGAAACATGCTTACATTTGCAACCGTTGTTGGCAAAAAAATATGTAAGTCCCATGATTCTAGGAATTGCAATTGAATATTGGCAATTGAATGTAGCTCTGCCTTATTGAGTACTTTCATTGCTAGCAGCCTCAGCGGATGTAATGAAACGACGTCAATTTGGATCCTATTTTTCAATGAAAATTAAATAATGAAATTTTATTTACCGTGGGTGTTTAATTTTCTTGAAAAGTTATTATCAAAAGTACTAAAATTGAATTTTGAAAATTTTTTAATGTATTTAATGCAACGTTAAAACCGTAAACGTGGGACATTCTTTTAGTAGTAAATTGATCTACACCCGTAGGGGTTTTGGATAGAGTCAATTTTTACTGAAAAGAATAAACCTAGTCTACTTTCCGTGTGAAGAGTAAGACTTAATCCTATTACTTTTCATGAATGAGAAAGGTATAATAGGAAATTAGAATTGTCTAAATTCTAAAAAATAACTCATGGCGAATTTTTTTTAAGAAATTGCATGGTTAGGAGTTATTAAAATTAGAAGCTAGACTAATTACCGCGAAATTGGTAAAAGGCAAACTAGGATGATTGATCTAGTTGTTGTGCTTTAACCATTTAAGGGTACTACATACCATGATGGGGATGGTAGACCTAACTAAGGAAGAAATTGCATACCCAATTCTTTCAAGTTAATTGTATTGATGGATATTCCATCATTGAAAAAGTAGAATACATTCTTTGAGTACCTTAGTAATGTTACGTAAGGGATACATCAAAGGTGTAGGAAAGTAAACAGCACGCTATTTGCTTTTACTGGTTATGCAACACTTACAATGTTGTCAAATCCAGTGGGAGCATTGTGTTGTAATTACTGAATAATGAGTTCGTGTAGTGATCTTTAATTCAGTGGGAGCTACAAGTCTTGATATCTTGGTAGTAACCCGGATTATCTCTAGAATCTCTTGAGATAAATACTTTCCAATTATAGACACTTGTGGTATTAAGGATAGTCGTGTACGTTTCCTTACTAGACGAGATGATTCTATATCTACTTAGATCTATGACACAAATCATATTAATCTCATAAGCAAACGATTGACATGTTGTTTATCTGATACATGGTGTTGTTCCATGCACAAGTGGGAGAAATATTTAAGTGTGCAAGCAACAACACAAAAGAAATGTGATTTAAAGGTTTCTCTTGACTGTAAGGTAAGAGATTAATGTTCTAATGTATTTTATACACATTCTAATTAATAGAACACTTGGAGTTAGTATCTACTTTCATTACTAGATATTAATGACAAGGTAAATTACATACTTTCATTTCTAGCAGCCTCAGCTGATGCAATGAAACTATGTTAATTTACATGTTCCTAAATTAGATAATTATTAGAACAAGTGTCAAAAATGAAAGTAAGACTACTTCAAATGTGAATATTTATGTATTGTTGTAATGACATAAATAAATGAAGTAATCTTATACTACTTCATAAATTTAAATGTTTATGTATTCTTGGAATGACATAAATATAATGAAGTAATAAATTAACTTGAAATACTATTGAAACCAAGTTGTGGTGTTCATAATCACTTTAGTTATGCATACTTATATTTTAGTATAAAGATATAAATATGAAGTCTTTTATTATTATAAGACTTATAACAAAGTAAGACGTCATCTTGTTATGTTTTTTTTTAAGACATATACAAGAAGTCATTGAGTTGACCAATGATTTATGACGTATATTGGGATTATAACAGTTATGTCTTCTTGGTAAGACATAGACATAAAGTGACTTGATCAGAAGTACTTATGTTATAAAGTATACAATTGGCTTGGAAAATCTATTGTACCATTAAATTGACTTAGATGGTAAATGGGTAAGCCAAAAACGATATATATTTATCTCACATATTGTAAGATTAAATTACAATATCAATCCTAATGAAATACATAGTGTTTATGGTATGTTCAGTTAGGAAAAATCAAACTCTTGAAAATTGTTTGATTAAAGATAACTATATCTTCTACTCTTCCTAAAGATATCAAGGTTAGAAAATTGAGTATGAATTGGATATACTCAATTAAGACTCCAACCTAGAAGATTAAGAAGACAACATTTAATATGGAATGTGATCAATCACATTAAGTCATAAAATTGAATTTCAAAATTTGTTAAACTACTTATGAGTAGGTTGTTAACAAATTATGGTTAGGAACTGTCAATATGTATTTGTAAATTCCCAAAAGAGAACAAGTTTGTGTTGCTCTGTTGGCCAAGAATTTAAAGATATTCTATAAATTGCAAAAGGCAAGTGGAAGTTTTATCTTGATAAGATAAAATGACAAGATACATAATCTTCTAAATACACTAGCAAAATCATAATGAGGATTTAACATGTTAGTGTTAAATCTCAAAGATGATGGAATTCTCTTTTCATAGATCCGCAAGGATATCTCAAATATTTGTAGAATATGTTGAGGGTTAAGAGTTATAGGATCGTGGTATGCCTGTTAATAAATTGCAAATGTTTATTTGGCAAATTACTCATACTATGAATAATAAGATGCAGTCCAAAAAAATAACTAGTTTGGAAATGTAGTTGATCTTAAACTCTATAGTAACACAATAGAATGGAAATGAATTTCTACAAAGGAAATGAAAATCCTAGAGATTTAAATTCTTGTGTAGAAATCATAATGGACAAATTTGTATACATATTTAATATGTGAATAGATTATCAATCACACTTAAGCAATTAAATGTGATTGAAATTCTTTCTAAGCACATTAAATATATAAAGATTATGATTGTCATTATTAGTTTCCTTTATATGAAATTAATAATGGAATATCAAACTCTTTCTTGTGTAATTACTTGCGCGAGGACGAAAGTAATTGAAAGAAGTATTTGAATTCAAATAATCTTTAGTAGTATACAAAATACAAATCATTTGTGAATGGATTAATGCATGCATCTAGAAGATATACTTAATTTTAGTTATTAAAATCTAGTTTTGATTTATAATTAAAATAAGATATTTCTTAATATTCCTGAAAGCTAGTGGGAGTGATGTATTTATTTTCTTATTTCATATATGTTATATAACATATGGGAAGTAACATTCCATTATCATTAACATTAAATGTTAAGTCTAAAGTTTTGAATGAAACTTCAAATGGAAAGTTAGGAAATAAAACCTTGAACAAAATGTTTATTTGATTATAAACATAAGCGGTAAAAATAACTGATTCTAAAAGAACATGATATTCTATTAGAAGGTATAAATATAAACATATCTTTAAAGAAGATATGACATGAATGAAATCAAAGGCACAAAGATTTTTCATGTACATCATGTTGCTTGTTGTATCATGCTTGAATAAAAGATGATTGACAACATTAGTATCTAATTGAAAATTATTAGATAGCTAAGTGTAATGGATATGGTTTAGAATTTACATCCTCAGCCTGGATTTGCTCCAAAATTCTAAATGTGAACCATATGGCAAGATGTTGATATAGATGACAAATCTTGTGAGATTTGTAGATATCAAAACATTACACGATGGATATTAAAAGTTTACGGAACTTTGAAAGAGCATATTATTGTTTGATACAATAATGCTAGTAAGATTGAGATGACACTCAATACTAGTCATGGTGGGAGCTCATCCTTATTAGGAGACCATGTGTACTAGTTATGCTCAATATGAGCATAGTTGCATTATACATAAAGAATTAGAATACTTTAACTACAAAGTTTGGTAGTTTAATTGTCATAAATTTGCGATTGAGGATGTCATGCAATTTATGAAATATTATGTGGCAATATCATGATGGATGAATGCACACATAAAAGAATTTCAATTTTGAAATAAGTATTCTCAAAATTCCGATAGATCAAAATTAGTTGATTTATGCTTTGTCAACAAGTATGTGGAACATGACTTGCGGCATAATTCATTAATGGAAATTATCATGCTTGATCTGTTTAGTATTTGGATAAGGGATATTAAAGCAATTATTATTTTAATGAAATAAAGTATGGATAACGTATATTCTCATTTATAATATTATATCCTATATTTGCATGTTTAAATCCGTGAATAACTTATGTTATTCTAAATTGTCCGTTGTCGATTAATGATATGGGAATATCATTAAATAAAGACAAATGTGAGGATTGATAGAATGTACTGTAAGGTCGAGATGCCAGTATCACATGATATTCAAGGATTGGAATATAGGACTATCCCAACCACATGATTGTACTTTATGGATCATCGTCATTAAGTAAATCATGAATATTTATCCTCAGACTTGAGATACCAGGTGACTGCCGAGGATGTAGCTCATTTTCTGTAAGGTAGTCTAACGCTAACCGTAAAAGGTAGTTATAAGGGCTATTTTCGGAGGTGATGCAAAGTTCGAGGGTTACGCTCGTAGTCAATAAAGGATTTGTTCATTCAAATTTGTTTTGAAGTATAATACTGCTGGGCCACTCGTAGGGTTGACAAGATGTTTGCGTGGCCACGCCCAAAGGCTATCTGGAATACGTTCAGATGATTTGGTAATCTTGATCAATTAATTATAAACGAGAAACTATATTGTTAATTATGAAATGAATTGGATCCATATCCATATTAACGCGGTATTAGAAACAAAAGGATAAGTATGATGATAATATCATCACGTGGTTTTTTCCAGGAAAACCATACTCGGTTTGATCTGGGGGCATTGGGAAGGTTAAGCTAGACTAACCCATGTCATTACGATATTAATGAATATCCAAGTGGGAGCTGTTAGAGTTTGTGGATATAAATTAATATTTGTATGTCTAGTTTCGAACACGAGACTTCGGGATTGCACACATTACGTATGAGTCTCAATGGTTTGAATAATTAATATATATTAATTTATAATTTAATTATTCATTTCACGAAATAAACACTTAACGGTCGTTAGTATTTAACGGGTTTTGGTTAACGGTCGTTAAATATTAACTAGGAGGACTAGAGATGAAATTAGGGATCAAGAAGGATCTAGAATCCATCTAGGATCCTTATGGCCGGTTTTGGTATGGGATTAGGAAACTAATTCCTAACCTAACTTGGAGAGGAAGTTTAGTGGGTCTATAAATACAATCCCTTGTATTCATAAATCCCTAATCTTGAATCCTTAGCAAGCCAAATTTCTCTCTACTGATCGTCCCTTCCCATACCCTTGGGAAAATCGATCCTATATTCACAACATAATTGTTTGGTTTGTTTCGTGATCAAGAACCTAGCCTTTCACATTGAGACGCTAGTAATACGTGTGTACAAGAACGAAGGACAAGCTTACTTTAGCTTGTGTTACTTGCCCTATTCGACTTGAATAAGTCGATCCCCATTAAACCCTAATTAGGCTTTATCTTGTTCTTGGAGTGCACGATTCCTTGTTCTTGCTAGGAATCAAAAGGTACGCATTACTTTTATATTTAGTTAATTAATTACGTGTATATAGATCTTGTTTAATCCGCTGCGTATGCTTTGATGTTATGTTGTATATGTTTATGTGTTTATAGTTTTTATGATTCACATATTCCAACAACAAGTTCATCTCAACATGCCCTGATCGTAATAAATTCTTATTCTAGGATTGCGTTCATCTAACAGAAAGAGGATATAAGATCTTCGTTGATCAAATCATGCCAGATTTGTTATCTGGCATTCAGTCAAGAGATTGACTTCTGATATGGAACTAACAGACTTCATCTACTCAAGTAAAGGAATGCAAGTTCAACAATTGACTGATGATAATTGTTTATGTAACCTTCCCTTTTATGCGTCTATTAATGGATAAAAGACCTTCACCTTCGTGTGTATTTGCAGTCATTATCTTAGCTAAATTAAATTAACAATGGATCACAATTCAAATGCATCTTGATCTCTGCTAGTCGTCATCACCATCATCTTGTCGCTCTCTCTATCTGTAAATCGAATGGCTGAACCATAAAACCCAAATCTTAGCATTGTAAATAACATATAAGTAAATAAATGCTAGCAAGTGATCGACTAGTAAAAGTGCAAAACAAATAATGACAAACGTTGAGAAAATGAATAGAGGAGAACAATGTTGGGTCAGAGTGGGTCTTATTGGGTAATAATAGGTATGCAAGGATCCTAAGAGCACTCCCAACAATAACTCAGCTTTAAACTTTAACACATTGCTACGTCAGCTTTAACACACTCACCTTTAACTCACCTTTAACGCACCCAACCATAACTCACATTTAACACACCTTAACTCACCTTTATATCAAATATTTACAAATTCAACCCCTAAACTTATAAATACTTCATTTTTTTAAAACATAACATTCATTAAAAAACATAACATTACATACTTAATAAAAAAAAATTACAACGAAATTAAAAAAACTTAAAATGATAACGAAATAAATAATTATTCATCGTCTTCGGAATATTCTTCTTGTTGATGTTGATGTTGAAGGTGGTTCTGCCAAACATGCTCTATAAGGTCTCGTTGGAGTTGAGTATGCGTTTCTCTGTCGCATATTTCTTTTGCCCTTCGATGTTGGTCATCGCATCTATCGACCCACCTGCCTTTCCTCAAACGTGCTGACGGATCAACCCACATATCGTTAAAATCACGTAGTGCAAACTTTTGATCTTTCAAAAACATATTATGCAAAATAATGCAACAATACATGATTCTACGTATCTTCACAAGTTCCATTTGACGTGCCGGTTGTCGTAGTATACCCCAACGTCCTTGAAGCACACCAAAAGCACGTTCGACATCCTTTCGTGCACTTTCTTGTTTCCTTTTAAAGTAACCATGTTTCTCGTCAGTTGTTGCCGAGAAGGATTTGACAAATGTAGCCCACTGTGGGTAAATTTCGTCAGCTAAGTAATAGCCCTTTTCATACCTCCTTCCATTTACCATATAAGGTGCTGCATGGCCGACGTCATTAAGAATGTTGTCGAATAACAGTGAGTTATCCAAAACATTAATATCGTTATTCGCCCCCGCCATCCCAAAAAATGCATGCCAAATCCATAAATCTTGTGAAGCAACTGCTTCAAGCATTATAGTTGGGTATTTTTTATCACCCCTACCAAATTGCCCTTGCCAAGCAACCAGACAAATTTTCCACTCCCAATGCATGCAATCAATGCTACCAAGCATTCCCGAAAAACCATGGTGCGACTCATGTCTTTCATAAATACTTTGAATGTTGATCCGTGTTGGTTTTCTTAAATATTCCGGCATAAACAAATCAATTACACACTTGGTAAAATTATCAAGACAATCAGATGAAGTACTGGCACCCATTTGCAAATACTCATCAAACGCATCGGGTGACGTGCCATACGCCAATTGGCGTATGGCAGATGTACACTTCAAAAGAGCACTTATACTCATTCGACCCATACAATCTTTTGATTGAGCAAAAAACTTAAAATGATCAGGAAAAAAATCGGAGGTATAAGATTGAATACCTTCGAATATTTGTAGAAATAGTTTCTGGCTCATACGAAATCTTCTTCGAAAATACCGTGGCGGATACTTACAATTTGGATCGAAATAGTCGGCACGCAAACATTGATCAGCAAGCTCACGTTCACGAAAGATATGACCACGTGATATCGGAGGTTGGGTTGCTTGTTGTTCCATCTGCACAAGTTCTTAGTACACGGCTGCCATAAACTGAATGTCACTTTCGTCATCTTCATTTGAAAAGTTGCTAAATTGTTCGTGACTTTGATTCGGATCCATTGTGAATGAACAAGGCTTTTTTTTTTTGGAAGAATGAAGATGAAAGTATATGATGTAGTATATTGATTTGTGGAAGTGTGCAAAAAAATGTGGTGTTAAATGGGTATTTATAGGAGAGTGAAAATGGTTTTGAATTTTATTTTATTTATTTATTTATTTACTCATTTATTTTTTTTAAACTAGTCGTTGGTTCTAAACGGTTAATAAACACAAGGGCCGAAAATGTTATTTATTTATTTTTTATTTTTTTTGAATATAACGGATAGAAAAGGACCGTTTAAGGGGGCAAAAAATGATATATTATTTTTTATACCAAACGCACCCTTAACGCAGCGTTAAGGGTTTAACTCGATCCCTTAACGTTGCGTTAACGCAGCTAGGTCCCAACAACTAACGCACCTTAACGCGAGTTTAACGCACCCTTCAAAAGCCTTAACGCAGCTTTGCCCTCTCCCGTTGGGAGTGCTCTAATGGGTTGTAGTCAGTATTATTCAGTTGTTATATTTTTGTTACTAATTCAATCTCAGTTTTTGATTCGTTTGTATCCTGTTTTTGTATTTAAGCCGAATTACGTATTGTTCATATCTTAAATTTGTATCTATTATTACAATTCTGATCTTGAAATAATTAGTTTGTGTAGTAAATCTTCTAAAAACACTCATCCTCTATCAAAGCAATATTTTTCATCCACGTCTTGTTGTTGTCTCATTACGGCATCACTTTTTTTAATCTAAGTTGGTTAAAGTGTTAGATTTAAATTTTATACAAAGAGCGTGCTAGCATAAGGTTGACAATCCATTCTTAACATTTTAGCAGCACCTTGCTGCATAGAACTAACATAACAGAATGTGATCACTTATACACTGTCGAACACCTTGATACATGTTATCCTAAAGTCAAACAGTCAAAGGACCAGTTGTGAAATAAGTCTGAAGGAGAAGGGGTAAAATTGTAGAACTTCAAACTAGATTAGAAGTTGGCGCCAAAGACAGTTGTCCCTTCTTGCCATCTCATTTTAGATATTTCCATTTCATATAAATAGCTGTATATCTCATTTTATCATTTTCTCATGTATTATTAAACTGAATTCTCTCTCCATTGTATCAAATTCACAATTTCCTTTTTAATAACAAATCATTTCGTTTTTCTTTTCTAATTGTTGAAATCCCTAATATTTGTGGCTGTTAATCCTCAATTCACTCTAAATTCTGGTTTAGTGTCTATCGGTGGTATCAGAGCATCCTTCCTGGTGCTCATACTATCGTTTCCGGCGAAGTTTGTTCAGATTCTGACGAGTTGTTACGATTCCGGTGAGACGGATATTTTTCCGGCGAACAAAATTTTCAAGAAATAGAGTGCTACACTGGTACTCTATTCTATTAATTGTGTGCTATCTGTCAGAAATAAGACCAACTGTTGAGTATACATCGCGAACACGAGAATAGCGCATAAGTGCTTAAATCCTCTATTCTCGAATCCATGATCAGTTTTGTTTGACTCAAGGTTGGCCAAGCACGGTTAGTTGTTAGTATTAACTCAATTGAAGACGAAGGAGTGAACCTAACAACTGTATAACACTAAAATAGCACATAATGGTGGTTCAAACTAGAAACACTGAGCAGAGCACATCTGCTAATATTGATGCACCTACTTTGACTCAATTAGGTCAAAGTTTGACTGAGTTAACTGATGCGCATGATGTGTCGTTGCGGTTTAGCAGTATTAATGCCTACTCAAGTTTTAAATTTATATTTAGCCAACTTATCAATAACACACACACTTAACGAGCAGTGTACCCGGTCAGTATAAATATAATGGTAAGTAGAGTGTCGATCACTAAGAGTGGAACGTATTATCTAGTTATTCTAATCAGTATTTTAATATCATAAGTTAGTAATACAACCTAATCTAACGCAAGGGGGGTTCAGCCTGAGAGACTGGCACGGTTTGGTTATAATTAAATAGAAAACTAAACTAATGAGCATGAATCAGCGATTAGCACACACGTACACAGATAGATACTCGAGACAATAAGAAGACCTATCCTGATAATTAAATAACTTTTCACTTGTTTTATTGCTAGTTTTATATGAAGTGTATATAATTAAACCTTTCTCGTTGGCTCTAATCTTATCGGCGAGTAAACCCTTAATGATTACTTATGTCTATCCTATTTATTCAAGAGACGCTAGAATAAATAGGCGGGGAAGGGGCATGGCGACCCAAGAAGGACTCAGCTAGACACAGAGGTTATCAATGCACTAATAAAAGTCACCAAAGACATCAACATATAAACTTTAATTAATGGGAAAGCAATATTAAGGGGAGTGCATGATCTTCCGTAGTCACATGACACAAGCCCATCAATCCTGATGAATTAAAGCGTACTAAAACAATAAAACGAAACTACTTAATGAATTGAATACATGCAGGACCTTCTTACAGCTCTTGTATCTTTATTTGAGGTGTGTCTTGTGCTGCTTGGTCGTCTGAATTCGGCTCTAGGGTTATATCTCTCCTCCTTTTTTTAAATTCGTCTGACCTTGGGGTATTTATAGTTTCTGTCTGAGGGATCGATGCAGCACATTGAGTTGATAGATGCGGCGCATTGACTTAACTTCGCGTGGGGTCCAAGATTAATATATTCAGGAATATTCGTACACCGTCTTCAGATGCGGCGTAACTTGATCTTTGTATGCGGCACATGTACTTTAGCTGTCTTGGATTGTAACTGGTGAAATCTTGATAGTGATACGCCGTATGTTAGAAGTATATTGCGGCGTATCTGGAGTAGAACGAGCTTGATCTTCTTCTTTGACCAAAGTTTCATATGCGGCGCATGACAGAATTGCATGCGGTGCATTCTTCAAAGTCAGGCATTGGTCTTCGAAATCATTTAAGTATGATATTGCGTCGTATCTGTTGAGTGAGATACGGCGCATCTTCTGGATTTCAGTAGACTTTTGACATCTCGCTTGTTTTGCTCCATAATTAGTCCAAAATCGCCAAGTTTCACATAATGCTTGTTTTTACCTGAGAATTACTAAAGTAAACATTAATGTATCGATTCTCATATATAATATAATAAAACAAGTCAAATAAATAGGATAAATGATGATAATAAAATGTACTTATTTGAGTTCATCAAATATCCCCCCACTTGAACTTTACTTGTCCCCAAGTAAACCTTAGAATTAATCATATGAAAATGTATCCTAAAAGATATTAGGATTTATTTTTATATTTAAGCACGTATTCGTTTTTTCATAATCACACAACCAAACACTTAACGAAGTAGAAACCAAAATAATTTTTTATGTAAAACAATTCTAAATCGTTTAGTTGCTTAGTCGTGACGAATATTCTATCATAGGCTTGGCAAGTATACGCATCTCCCCCACTAAAGCCAAGGAGTAACAAGTCTAAAGCGGTAAAAAGGGTTTGTTGGTTAAGGGTTGATCATCCTTTTTAATCTCTATCGATCTCATATTCCAGAAAAGGCGACAAAATTACAAATACATGATCGAATCCACGACCACGATACTTGCAATTGCTCAATTCCTTAACTCGAATGGGCTAAAGATAGGACCAAGTAATCTTCACCAATAATATTATATCAAAAAGGGCGACAAAATCATAAATACATAGCCGAATCCATGACTACGATACTTAAGATTGCTCAAATCCCTAATCTCAATAAATCAAAGGTTTGGATGAAGAATGATATAGGGTATGGATAATATTTGGGATACAAATTGGTGTAAAATAAAAAATAAACAAAACAGATAAATTAAAATCCTAAGTGTGGTTAATCACTTTCCCAACCATCCCATGAATAAGACTCATATCATTGAATAACTCACGCTTTAACACTTGAAACACACGCTTTAGGTAGACACGAATTATACTCAACAAAATCTCAATCAAAGAATAACCTTAGTTGGCGTTCCCATAACGGCCAACTCCCATTCAATCCATAAATATAATATACAACAAATAGTGAAAGTAGCAAACACACGAAAAATAACCTTAGTTGGCGTTTTCCATACTCTTCATACTTTCAGAAATAACTGTAATAGTGAAAGTAGCAAACACACGAAAAATAAACTAAAAGTTATACAATATTTACTTTCATACCAATTGCATTGTGCAATTTCCCGACCTAACCAAAGATAATGAATTACGCACGCGAACACAGGTAATGTAAGGAAACACACTTTGCCTAAAGCAATTAACCACATATTTTAATCTACAGGGTAGGCTAAGGTGTAAGGGTGTATCGAAACATTATAACAAAGGTGTAAGAAACGAAAGGAATGGCTCTGAGGGTTTTTCTAGGGGTATCTTTACTCAAAAAGTGAGAGTAAACAAAGGGTTTATACGGGGGTTAACTAACCAGTGTAGTTAGTTAATATCACATAACATATAAAGGCTATTTGGGTGTAATCCTAGAAATTTACCAATTTAGACAAGTCACTCCAATTATATAGATAATACTCATTATGGTGGTCTCGAATAGTATACAAGCCAAGTTCTAAAGTTTACAAGTCACCGGCACACTAAAGTTTTAATATTTTTGAAAGAATAGAGTTATGTGTGCGGTTATGTAATTTAGACTTTAAACAAAAACATGCTAAAAAAATTTAAATTTTGATATATTAAGCGAATTTTAAGCATATTTTGAAAAAGTTTAGAAAAAGTAAGTGTTCTAATTCTCCATCCCCCCACTTAAGTTAAACAACGTCCTCGTTGTTTGTGTCAAAGGTTAAAAACTGGAAAATAAAAGAATTAGAACAGAAAAACTCCCCTGAGATTTGCTCGGTATGATCCTCCATTATTCGTATAAGAGCAAAAATCAACTTTCTTGTGGATGAGATCGTTTAAGCTTCATAAATGATGTATCCACAAAAATGCAGGAGCCTATAATACAATTTAGACTTTAACACACCTGAGTTAAGAAGGTTCAAACTTGCATAATACATTAGTAGTTAGTAAAAATAAAACCTAAAAAAATTAAACTGTAAATCATCAGGTCAGTCGATACGCCGTATCTTATGGAAGAAGATACGTCGTAAAGAGCCTGGAATAAATACGAATCAGAATAAAAGATGCGTCGCATCCTTAACCAAGGATGCGCCGCATTAAATAAACTGACAGAAAGTTTTAAAGTCAAAAATAAAAAATGCAGAAAATGAAATAAGATATGACCAGTGCAGGTGATGCGTCGCATCTTATGATGGAGATGCGCCGCATCGTCTGCAGGTCTGACAGACTCGACACAGAACAGAAAAGTAAAAATTTTTCCTTCGGGTTGTCTCCCGGTCAGCACTTGTCTTTATTCCAGAGTCTTCAAGTTAGACTCACGTTCAGCTCCTTATTTCAATACTTCCGGTTCAAACTCCACCACCTCATTCTCAGTATCCTCAATTTTATTATCAAAGTATTTTTTAACTCGTTGCCCGTTTACCTTGAATATATAACCATTTTTATCGCATATTTCAATAGTCCCATATGGATACACTTTCTTGACAACGAACGGACCCGTCCATCTTGATTTAAGTTTACCTGGATACATCTTTAATCGAGAATTAAATAGCAGCACTTTTTCTCCAATAGTAAACATTTTATCCCCATGTAACCTTGAGTCATGCCATCTTTTAGTTCTTTCTTTGTAGATCTTAGTATTTCTGTAGGCCTCATCTCTTAGTTCGTAGAGTTCATTGATTTCCATGAAACGGTTCTTCGTTGCAGCTTCCATATCCATGTTACATTTCTTCAAAGCCCAATATGCACTTTGTTCTATTTCGACCGGTATGTGGCATGCTTTTCCGTATTCAAGACGAAATGGAGTGCATCCCGTCGGTGTCTTATAGGTTGTACGAAATGCCCATAAAGCATCATTTAACTTGTCAGACCACCCTTTCGGATTATATCCAGTCGTTTTTTCTAGAATCCGTTTTATAGCCCTATTGGTTACTTCAGTTTGCCCATTGGATTGAGGATGGTATGTAGTGGAAACCCTATGATACACTCCATATTGTTGCAAAGCTCTTCCTAGATGGTGATTACAAAAGTGTGTTCCCCTATCACTAATCAATGCTTTAGGAACTCCAAACCTAGCGAACAACCTTTGCAAAAATTTAAGCACTACCTTGCTGTCGTTTGTTGTTAACGCTTGCGCTTCGACCCATTTTGATACGCAATCAACAGCAACCAAAATATACTTATTACCTTTAGATTCAGGAAACGGTCCCATGAAGTCCAATCCCCATATGTCGAAAACTTCACATACTTGGATATAGTTTTGCGGCATTTCGTTTCTTGATGTAATATTTCCGGATCGTTGACACGCATCACATCCTTTTATATAATCTTTTGCATCATCCAGCATAGTGGGCCAATAAAATCCTGCATCAAGGATTTTCCTTTTTGTAATAATTGCACCATGATGTCCCCCCGTCGGCCCTGAATGGCAACGTGCCAATATTGCTGGGACATCATCTCCATCTACGCATCTTCGTATAATATTGTCAGGACATAATTTAAAGGCATAAGGTTCATCCCAAATATACTCACTAGCGCGAGTTAGAAACCTTCTTTTCTCGTCGGATGTTAGCCCTTTTGGAATTTCATTTGCAACAATAAAGTTTATATAGTCGGCATACCATGGTGTATTATCATTGCTCTTAATTCTTACCATAATAAGGTGTTCATCAGGAAAGTCATCAGCGATTTCCATTTCATCAAGCACCTCCATATCAGGGTTCTCAAGTCTAGATAAGTAGTCAGCAGCTAGATTCTCTGCACCCTTTTTATCTTTAATTTCAATATCGAATCCTTGGAGCAATAAAACCCACCTAATAAGCCTTGGCTTGGCATCCTGTTTATTGAACAAATACTTCAAGGCAGAATGGTCAGTGTAAACCATAGTTTTTGACAATATAAGATATGACCTAAATTTATCGAATGCAAAAACTACTGCTAAAAGTTCTTTTTCCGTGGTGGTGTAATGTTCTTGGGCATTATTTAATGTTTTGCTAGCATAATAAATTGGCTTAAATTTCTTTTCTATCTTTTGGCCAAATACAGCTCCAACAGCATAATCACTAGCATCACACATTAGTTCAAAAGGCAGATTCCAATCTGGCGAAATTATAATAGGTGCAGTAGTTAGTTTTTCTTTAAGTATATTAAACGCCTTTTTGCAATCTTCAGAAAAATCAAACTTCGCATCTTTTAGGAATAATTGGGTCATAGGCCTAGATATCATTGAAAAATCCTTTATGAACCTACGATAAAATCCAACATGCCCTAAAAAACTTCTAACACCTTTTACATTAGTGGGGTAAGGTAGTTTGGCAATTACATCAATTTTAGCTTTGTCGACTTCTATACCTTTCCCAGAAATCTTATGTCCTAACACAATTCCCTCTCTAACCATAAAATGACATTTTTCCCAATTAAGAACAAGGTTAGTTTCTTCACACCTAGCAAGCATTTTATCAAGTTTAAAGAGACAATCACTAAATGAGTTACCGAACACCGAGAAGTCGTCCATGAAGACTTCCATAAAGTCTTCTACCATTTCATGGAAGATAGCCGTCATACAACGTTGGAAAGTAGCAGGGGCGTTGCATAGTCCGAACGGCATTCTCCTATAGGCGAAGGTTCCATAAGAGCAGGTGAAAGTCGTCTTCTCTTGATCCTCGGGGGCAATGGGTATTTGGAAGGAACCTGAAAAACCATCTAAAAAACAATAATAATCATATCCTGATAGTCTTTCTAACATTTGATCAATAAATGGAAGAGGGAAGTGATCTTTTCGCGTAGCATCGTTGAGTTTGCGGTAGTCGATGCAAACTCTCCATCCAGTAACAGTTCTTGAAGGGATTAGCTCATTGTCGTCATTGAGTACTACCGTCATTCCTCCTTTTTTTGGTACAACGTGGATAGGACTGACCCACGAGCTGTCGGAAATTGGGTAGATAAGTCCGGAGTCAAATAATTTCACAATTTTATTTTTCACCACATCTTGGACTTTTGGATTCAAACGCCTTTGGGGTTGTATAGTTGGTTTGAATTCATCTTCCATAAGGATTTTATGTGTACAGAATGACGGGCTAATTCCCTTAATATCAGACATATTCCATGCTAATGCTCCTCTTCGTTTATATAGTACCTGCAAAAGGGATTCTTTTTCTTTTGGCGTTAAGTCAGATGCAATAATAACGGGTGAATTAGTGTTCCCATTTAAATAAGCATATTCCAAAGTAGAAGGGAGATCCTTAAGCACAGGTTTAACATCATCAATTTTATTAGCACTAGCGGAATAAACTTGTTCTTTTATTACGTCATTGCTGTCATCAGATACATGCGCCGCATCGATATTTCCGATGCGCCGTATGGCGTTACAAACAGCGGAATCAACAGCGAAATTATTATCAATAGTATTTTCATCAACTTGATCTTCTATAGCGATTGCGTTTTCTAAATTTTTAAGCAGAAAAGAATCAAGCAAATTACTTTTTAACAATTTCTGAGTAAATTGATTAATCGTGTCATCAGAAACATCGATATTATAGCATTCATCATCTTCATAATTAGTTTTACTCATAGATTGTTCCATATTAAACTCAACCTCATCTTTTCCTATGGTAAGAGTTATCTTTTTATTAAAAACATCAATCATGGCCCTAGCAGTGGCTAAAAATGGTCATCCTAATATTATAGGAGTTCTAGAATTTTCGGGCATATCGAGGATAACAAAGTCAATAGGTAATTCAAATTTATCAACTTTTATTAATATATTTTCAGCTATTCCTAATGGGTATTGTATGGACCTATCAGCTAGCTCTAAGCACATCCTAGTAGGTTTTGGTTCACCAAGGCCTAATTTTTCATACATAGAAGAGGGCATAAGACTTATACTAGCTCCTAGGTTGGCTAAAGCATTTCCAATATGTAAATTTTTAATTTGACAAGGAATAGTGAAACTCCCTGGATCTTTTTCCTTAGATGGAAGTTTGTTGAGCAATGCTGCTGAGCTTCTTTCCCCCATTGTTACAGTGCAAGCCTCTTCAAGTTTGGACTTGTTTGTAAGCAAGCTCTTCAGATATTTAGCATATTTTGGCATTTGCACTAGGGCTTCCATAAATGGTATGCTTAGCTGCAGCTGCTTGCAATTTTCCAGGAACTTCCTTTGATAGGCATCTTCTTTCACCTTCCTTACCCTATGTGGAAAAGGTAGTGTTGATTGTTTAAGTTCAACAGAAGGTTCTTCTCTAATCACAGGTTCTGGATTAGTCTCTTTTGGTTGCTCTTGCTCAGATGATATAGATTCAGGGGAAATCTTGTTTGTGCTGTTATCCTCGGGTGTCTCTCTGATTTGAAAGGTTGACTTTCCGCCTCTAGTTGTAATCCCTTTCAAATCGTGTTTTACCAAAAGAACCTTGTTAAGCACCGTTGACAATTGGTGCACTTCAATTGCCAATCCATTAATCATGTTGTTTTGTTCCTTTAGTAACAGCTCATGACTGCCTTTGAATTCATTAATAAAGTTTCTTGCTTCATGATGTTCTTTTTCATTTGCTTGAGCGATTAGTAGTGCAAACTCTTCCATGGTAAGGTTTCTTTGGGGTCTTCCGAACCAGTTAGGGAAAATATCGAACATTGTTCCTGAAAATTAAAGACAGGTAGATTTCAAAGTAAAAACTTCCTAGTGTAAGGGTAAGTTAGAATATTTTCCGTTCGGGAATAAGAAAAATAAAAGTTGCTGATATCTGTAGACGATGCGCCGTATCCAGAAAGTTGGATACGCCGTATCTTATTACGTTAAAATTTAATCAGACTTTTATTCAGAAAACAGATACACCACTTATGAATTAGAATGCGCCGTATCAAGTTTAAATTATCAAAAATCGATTATATTTATTAAAATTAAATTCGTCGTATTAACAAAAGCTAATGCGCCGTATTTTCGTTACGTTTCAAAATACAAGATTTTTGATTTAGTAGATGCGCCGTATCGATAAAGATCGATGCGTCGCTTCTGTTTAATAATTCGAAAAACTGTTTTTAATTTAAATAGAAAATATGCCGTATCTGTTAAAACAGATGTGTCGTATTGCGTTAGGGTTTAGAAATTTTTTTTATTAAACACAGAATACGCCGTATCTTGCGGAAAGATGCGTCGTACTCGAATTTATTAAACGCGTTGTATTTTATAAAAATTAAACGCAATACGCCGTATCTGTGAAAACAGATGCGCCGTATCGTTTATATCAGCACAATACAACGACAGCAGAATGCAGAAAAATAGAAAAAAGAAAAACAAAAATAAAAACAAACAAAAAGAAACAAAAATTACAGAAAACAAAAACACACAAAAACAACAATATTCAAATTATAAAATGAATGCAATCTATCTAATATACAAAAGGGTTAGTGGTTAGAATCTAAAAAAAAAAAAAAAAACTAAAAAGAAAAAAAACTAATTAAAATACTTAATCAAATTAACAGATAATCACAATTCACTCCCCGACAACGGCGCCAAAAACTTGATGCGCGTGATGTGTCGTTGTGGTTTAGCAGTATTAATGCCTACTCAAGTTTTAAATTTATATTTAGCCGACTTATCAATAACACACACACTTAACGAGCAGTGTACCCGGTCAGTATGAATATAATGGTAAGTAGAGTGTCGATCACCAAGAGTGGAACATATTATCTAGTTATTCTAATCAGTATTTTAATATCATAAGTTAGTAATACAACCTAATCTAACGCAAGGGGGGTTCAGCCTGAGAGACTGGCACGGTTTGGTTATAATTAAATAGAAAACTAAACTAATGAGCACGAATCAGCGATTAGCACACACGTACACAGATAGATACTCGAGACAATAAGAAGACCTGTCCTGATAATTAAATAGCTTTTCACTTGTTTTATTGCTAGTTTTATATGAAGTGTATATAATTAAACCTTTCTCGTTGGCTCTAATCTTATCGACGAGTAAACCCTTAATGATTACTTATGTCTATCCTATTTATTCAAGAGACGCTAGAATAAATAGGTGAGGAAGGGGCATGGCGACCCAAGCAAGACTCAGCTAGACACAGAGGTTATCAATGCACTAATAAAAGTCACCAAAGACATGAACATATAAACTTTAATTAATGGGAAAGCAATATTAAGGGGAGTGCATGATCTTCCGTAGTCACATGACACAAGCCCATCAATCCTGATGAATTAAAGCGTACTAAAACAATAAAACAAAACTACTTAATGAATTGAATACATGCAGGACCTTCTTACAGCTCTTGTATCTTTATTTGAGGTGTGTCTTGTGCTGCTTGGTCGTCTGAATTCGGCTCTAGGGTTATATCTCTCCTCCTTTTTTTAAATTCGTCTGACTGATGAAGCGAAAAGTGTACCGCTTTTAAGGGGTCATTTAAGCCCTAAATCGTATTTATTTGATCAAATATTGCCCTAAATCGTTCCTTTTGTCATTTTAGGTACTTTTGAGAAGAAATCTGGAAAAGGAAGCATTTTGGACATTTTTGGAGCATAAAAGTGAAGAAAACGACAAAGTCTCAAAAACCGGCTGAAAAGTACCTTGGACGGCGTCAGGATTTGTTCTTGACGGCGTCATGGCTTGGCAAAAGTGGTGGATATGAAAATTACTCATGATAAGCCAGAGAAATTTGCATGGGAATTCTGACGGCGTCACCCTTTGGAGTGATCAAGGTCGTCACGACTTAATTTAAAGAGGGACGGCGTCACGCCTAATTCTGACGGCGTCAAGCCTTGATAAGCCAGAATGGATTTTGGAGAGCTAAAGAGGGACGGCATCAAGAAGGCCATCCGGGAACCCTAAAAGCGGCGAGGTGACGGCGTCACACTCCATAACGTGACGCCGTCAGATTTTGAAAGTCTATATATAGTTTTGCAATTTTTTGTCATTAGTGTGGAACTTATTGGGGAACTTTGTGTGTGAAAACCCTAAGACGATTTTAGCAGCTTTTTCAAGGCTTTTTGCCTTGAGATCTTCCATGTTACATTGAAGATAAGTTATCAATTAATCATTCAATATGTCTATGCGTTGTTTGATTCTATCTTGTTCTTGTCTTTTGTTTAACATGCTAGGCTAGGTTTTCTTTGTGTTTGCTTAGATCTAATGAAACCTAGCTATTGATTATTGGTTATTAGTGTGTTATTAGTTGTATTGGATGATTGTTTATCTATGTTAGGCTTAAGAAAACTGGCTAACTTCCTATTTGGTAACTTGCTTGAACGTCTTAAGAAACATGAATCAATGCGTACTAAAGGTTTTTATGGTTGTATTTAATGCACAAGCGAATTCTAGTGATCCCATGTTAGGAGCTTCCTAGCCGGCTCGACATAGGAGTGAAGTAGGAGCTTGTAGAGTTGGGGAAGTACGTACGCCACCCCACGATTGGTATTAAGGAATACACCCATCATCCACGCAATTAATACACACTAATCAACCGGTAAAAGATAGTTAGGGAGTTAGGAAATCTAAGTAAACACATTTTTCTCCACATAAATTTCACCACCTTTTCATTTTCAGTTATTTTATTTTATTTGCATTCGTAGTTATTTGGGTTAGTTGACTAGCAACTAATTCCGCCCACTCTTTCAAACCCGAGATTTTACTTGCTTTCATAAAATTATAAAAACATAAAAAAGAATCTTCTCTCACCCTTAGACCTATTAGAGTAGTTTTTCATACCTAACGAACACTATTCCCTGTGGAGAACGATCAATCCCCCGTACTTACCACTACACTATACTACATCGGTCAGGTACACTGCCTGGTGGGGTTGTAAGCCTCTTGAAATCCCTCAGAGGTAAAACCTGTTGTAAGGTTGCAAAACCACGCATCAAGTTTTTGGCGCCGTTGCCGGGGAATAGTTATTGTTTAGGTTGAATTTATTTGTTAGGTCTACTCATTAGATTCTATCTAGTGAGATTTTTATTTCTTTTATTGCTTCTTGTAGCCTATCTTTTCTTGTGCCTTTGTTTGTAAACATTTTCACTTGTCACTATGCGGATGAAATTCCATTTAGATCATTGACAATAGATAACATTATACTTCACCAAGAGATATGTTTCTATCATTCTATGAATTGTTTTTGATCTTGTGATATCCAATGAGTTGGGTAAGGTTAGATGGTTTAATGAATTCTATGCATGTGATGATTCTCTTTGACGATCGTTATCTTGGATCAATTCTTTTGTAAACCCTTTGGACTGAATTTTGAGGAGAAATTCCATTAACCATTTACATAGATGAACAATTGACGGTTCACAGAGATAGATCCAAATTTCATAAGGAATCTTAGAGTCAAACCAAACTGAGATGGGTTATTGAGTTGAGCACTATGCATGTCATGTTTAGGCACCATCCTATTAGTAACAGGATGAACAATGAGGTGATCTACATGTGAATGGAGGACTTATGAGCAAACAACAAACGTTATAAATCAATTGATCAAACAAATTCCAATGGATATGATACACAGTTGTCTGGGGGATGACTATTTTTGGGGATCAACCTAACGTTGGATTGCCAATCGATATAACAGTCATTAGTACTCAAAATAACAAAACAAACATATAGGTGATTTAGATACTATGGAGAATGAGGTCAGAAATGTAAGCCCACCAAGTACCCCACAAGTCCTACCATCATTTGAGGCACACACACCGCCCGTGACTTACCCGGAAGAAGTTGAAGAGACTATAGGAACCCCAATAGAGGTAGAGCCCTTGGACCAAACACAACTAGAAGAAATAGGTTTGAATGCTTTTAGTGATCACAACCTTTCTTTTAGTCCTATGGAAGTTCCTAGTTTTGATGAGCCGGAGCCTCAACCAAAACCGTTACCTAATCTTCCATCCTTGGATGAAAATTTAGGAATTGAATTAGGTCCCGATCCACCCATCAAACCATGTAGTCCGGGTAATGTTAAGATTAAGGTAGTAGACTCTAAGCCATGTGGAGTGGAAGCTAATATAGGAGTGAACCATGACCTTACATACTTACATCACCCATTCATGATTGATCACAAGAAACATTATGGGTTTAAACCGGGTTTATTAGGTCAAGATGGATTCCCAACTAGGAATCTCTCGAAGTTGATAGAAGATAATCCCTTTTTAGGAAAAAACTTTAATTCACCCATTTACCAAAGTGAACTAGGTAAGGTTATGATGAAAGGAGCACACCCCTTTGAGTATATAATTCATCCACCAATCTTTCCTCACGTGGCATATTTCCACCCTAAGGGTGTGTATCGCTACTTTCACCCGCACTTAATCCTAAGTGTAGGGAAAACCTCTCCTATTTCTGTTAAATAAGGGTAGAGTCAGGCTCGTGACTCGAACAAAAACAAGCGCTTCTTGGGAGGCAACCCAAGCTTTATTTGCTTTGTGTGTTTATTTATTTGTTTGTTTGATTTTATTTGTTTCCGTATGTATGTTTAAATTTTATTATTATTGATTCATGTTCAAAACTAAATTGTGAAAATGCTTTATTTTGTTTTTAACTTCGTCTTAACTACATATAAAGGTATTTTGCAAAAGTTAAGTGTAAGGGAAATCTAAATCGGTTTATTAGAACACAAATGAACATGAATCGTAATAATAATAAATTAACATACATATTCGTATTTGTTTGAGTCAAATGCTTGTATCGAGTCATAATGATGTTTTGCAGGATTTCCAAGAAGTAAGGTATAGGCTTTTCCAAAAATTTTCCGGAAAAGTAACATGAGAATTCTGTCAGATCATTTCTGACGGCGTCAGGATAACTGACGGTCAGTTAATTTTCTGAAAATTTTTGAAAGTTTTGTTTTCATAAAAAGTTTTTATTAAATCTATAACTTATAATCTCCAGGAATCTGCAAAATTATCATTCCACAAGCATTATATCCTTATATATATAGAGTTTATCCCGCCGATGTTATGTAGGTTTTCGTGTTTGTTTTCTCAGGTTTAACAGGTTATTTTGGACAAAGAAGTGTTTTGGATCAAGCTTTTGGTGATGCATTAGTCATGGAGCTTCAACATTCTCTTGGAAGAAGATTTAACCATGTTACTTCATTATCCACTGAGCGAATCAGGGGAGTATTTGATTTCATTCTTTTACTTTTTTACTTTTACATTTGTTATTTGAACATTGGGGACAATGTTCATCTTAAGTGTAAGGGGGGGGGGTAAAAGTACGATTAGAGAATGCTATTACGCTTGATTTTTGTTTGTTTAATAGTAAATGTGTAATAAAACTGAGATAAATACCTGTTAGGGCAATTTTAGTGCCAAATTTAAAATTTTTTACAACACTTAGGAGTGAAACTTTGATCTTAATGAGCGTCTCATGGATAGGAGTTATATGACTAGCACAAAAACCGTACCACTAAAAAAAAATTTCCACCCCCAAATATGTGAGGTTCGCCCCTAGAATTGGTAGGAAAAGCATTTATGCTATGATGTGTGTACCGGTAGCACTTAGATTCTATAACTTGCGTTAGGACCATTCCGAGACCACAAGTGAGACTACATTCGTGTAGTTAGATTTACTACATGATAAGAGGAATTAGGATTAACCCATTGTTTTACACCTGTGTTTTTGTTATAATTACTTTGGCTACATTGGTCAAGTAATTCTCCCACATCCTTTGCGTTGTACTCATTTTTAGTACACGATACCCCTAGTACACCCCTCAGATCCTATCTTTTCGTTTTGACCTTTAAGCATTTTACTTATAGGAAGAATTTGTTACGCCCCACTAAAATGTACACCCAAATCGCCTTAGCCTACCTTGTATGCACTCATTTTTAGTGCATTATTGTGACAACATTTGTTTAAACCCATGTTAATTATCTAGTTGATTACATGGTTGCTAAGTCAAGTCATATCCTTGTATATATTGTTTTGGGACGATTGGGACTCATGGGTAAAGTACTAGTGTAATGGAGTAATAGGGAAGAACATCATTTATTACCCCCATATGTGCTAAATATTTTAAAAGTACTCCAAGTTTTTCAATTATCTTAATTCGAGTCATTAGAATAGTTAATTGTAAAGTTATGTAAAAGTTCAAGTGTAAGGGGAATGCAACGCCCCTATGATGTATTATTTTGGATGGTAGGGCAAAAGTGTATGCAAAAAAAAAAAAAAAAAAAAAAAAAAAAAAAAAAATCAAGAAAAATACAAAAAAAATGAGAAAAAGAAAAATAGAAAAAACATACGGACTACCATCCCGTTTCATTTTATGTTTATTTTATGTTTTTGTTATTTTGTTTTTAGCTTAAGATTGAGTCGAGTCTTGGCTTAGCAACATTGTATAGTACATGTAATTAATCAAGATCTTTAACTCGCCACCAGTAAAATATCCCTTATCCAACAAAACCGTGTTTATCATATCCCTACACCTAACGTTATAACCCATGTAAAAGCCCTCTTTGATAGTTTATCTTAGGTGCTTACGCCTAGTGGAGGAGGTTTTCGATCCTTTCCCAAGCCTATGGTAATCTATTTGCTATGACAGGTAGTGAGAGATATTATCCGTTTTCATTTATGAGATTTATTTTGATGACACTTGAGAGATGTGAGTATCTAAACACTACTTGTGAGGTGCTAGTTTGTAATCTCCGTGCTTATTATGATTAAAGTGGAACGAATATTTGTTGTAATTACTTTTATGTTAGCATTAAATGACCCCTAACTTGTATTTTCATTAGAATAAAAGCGCATTTGCTTGAGGACAAGCAAATCTCAAGTGTAAGGGTATTTGATGAAGCGAAAAGTGTACCGCTTTTAAGGGGTCATTTAAGCCCTAAATCGTATTTATTTGATCAAATATTGCCCTAAATCGTTCCTTTTGTCATTTTAGGTACTTTTGATAAGAAATCTGGAAAAGGAAGCATTTTGGACGTTTTTGGAGCATAAAAGTGAAGAAAACGACAAAGTCTCAAAAACCGGCTGAAAAGTACCTTGGACGGCGTCAGGATTTGTTCTTGACGGCGTCATGGCTTGGCAAAAGTGGTGGATATGAAAATTACTCATGATAAGCCAGAGAAATTTGCATGGGAATTCTGACGGCGTCACCCTTTGGAGTGATCAAGGTCGTCACGACTTAATTTAAAGAGGGACGGCGTCAAGCCTTGATAAGCCAGAACGGATTTTGGAGAGCTAAAGAGGGACGGCGTCAAGAAGGCCATCCGGGAACCCTAAAAGCGGCGAGGTGACGGCGTCACACTCCATAACGTGACGCCGTCAGATCTGAAAGTCTATATATAGTTTTGCAATTTTTTGTCATTAGTGTGGAACTTATTGGGGAACTTTGTGTGTGAAAACCCTAAGACGATTTTAGCAGCTTTTTCAAGGCTTTTTGCCTTGAGATCTTCCATGTTACATTGAAGATAAGTTATCAATTAATCATTCAATATGTCTATGCGTTGTTTGATTCTATCTTGTTCTTGTCTTTTGTTTAACATGCTAGGCTAGGTTTTCTTTGTGTTTGCTTAGATCTAATGAAACCTAGCTATTGATTATTGGTTATTAGTGTGTTATTAGTTGTATTGGATGATTGTTTATCTATGTTAGGCTTAAGAAAACTGGCTAACTTCCTATTCGGTAACTTGCTTGAACGTCTTAAGAAACATGAACCAATGCGTACTAAAGGTTTTTATGGTTGTATTTAATGCACAAGCAAATTTTAGTGATCCCATGTTAGGAGCTTCCTAGCTGGCTCGACATAGGAGTGAAGTAGGAGCTTGTAGAGTTGGGGAAGTACGTACGCCACCCCACGATTGGTATTAAGGAATACACCCGTCATCCACGCAATTAATACACACTAATCAACCGGTAAAAGATAGTTAGGGAGTAAGGAAATCTAAGTAAACACATTTTTCTCCACATAAATTTCACCACCTTTTCATTTTCAGTTATTTTATTTTATTTGCATTCGTAGTTATTTGGGTTAGTTGACTAGCAACTAATTCCGCCCACTCTTTCAAACCCGAGATTTTACTTGCTTTCATAAAATTATAAAAACATAAAAAAGAATCTTCTCTCACCCTTAGACCTATTAGAGTAGTTTTTCATACCTAACGAACACTATTCCCTGTGGAGAACGATCAATCCCCCGTACTTACCACTACACTATACTACATCGGTCAGGTATACTGCCTGGTGGGGTTGTAAGCCTCTTGAGATCCCTCGAGAGGTAAAACCTGTTGTAAGGTTGCAAAACCACGCATCACTGACCTTGGGGTATTTATAGTTTATGTCTGAGGGATCGATGCGGCGCATTGAGTTGATAGATGCGGCGCATTGACTTAACTTCGCGTGGGGTCCAATATTAATATATTCAGGAATATTCGTACACCGTCTTCAGATGCGGCGTAACTTGATCTTTGTATGCGGCGCATGTACTTTAGCTGTCTTGGATTGTAACTGGTGAAATCTTGATAGTGATACGCCGTATGTTAGAAGTATATTGCGGCGTATCTGGAGTAGAAAGAGCTTGATCTTCTTCTTTGACCAAAGTTTCATATGCAGCGCATGACAGAATTGCATGCGGCGCATTCTTCAAAGTCAGGCAATGGTCTTCGAATTCATCTAAGTATGATATTGCATCGTATCTGTTGAGTGAGATACGGCGCATCTTCTGGATTTCAGTAGACTTTTGACATCTCGCTTGTTTTGCTCCATAATTAGTCCAAATTCGCCAAGTTTTACATAATGCTTGTTTTTACCTGAGAATTACTAAAATAAACATTAATGTATCGATTCTCATATATAATATAATAAAACAAGTCAAATAAATAGGATAAATGATGATAATAAAATGTACTTATTTGAGTTCATCATTAACTCAGCTTTTTAGGAATATGGATGAAAGAATGAATGCTTTCAGTTTATTCCAATCTTTTGCTACAAATGAATTCACACGGCTCAATGGAGTAGATCCTACCATGCCTCCTGTGGTTGTGGGGATGGGGAATCAGGAAGCTCCACAAGGTCTGGCACATGGAGTTGGACCTCACAATCACCAACAAAATCCTTATGGGAGGTTGACTAGGCTAGAATTCCCTAAGTTTCAATGTGAGGATGTCAAGGGGTGGTTGTTTATGATACAACAGTTCTTTGCTATTGATCAGGTCAGAGATGATCAGAAAATGAGGTTAGTTTCTATGCACTTGTTTGATAAGGCTTTGAACTGGCATTTACAATTTGTGAAAAGAAATGGAGAAAATGTACACTGGGCCTTGTATGAGTCTAAGATATTGAGTAGGTTTGGTAACATTAATGATGATCCTTTAGTTGAGCTTAAGAACTTAAAACAAACTAGTGATGTAGTCACTTATAAGGATAAGTTTGAAATGCTCCTTAACAAGGTAGACTTAACTGAACCCCAGGCTGTGAGCATGTTTATTGGTGGGTTGAAAAGTGAAATTGGAGTAAGACTGAGAATGTTTAAGCTTGCTACCATGAAAGATGTGACTAGTTTGGCAAAAATGCAGGAAGTCTCAGTAGCTATCATTAAAACCAAACCTAACTATACACCTTACAATGGGACTAGATTTCAGTCTTACAATAATGCTAGTCCTATAGACCACAGAGTCAAATTACAACTAGACCACCTCTCTTAGCTCTACCAGCACCTCCCAAAACAGCTTCTGCATATCCTGTTAGGAGGCAACTGACTCAAAACGAGATAGAGGAAAATAGATCCAAAAATCAGTGTTTTTATTGTGACCAAAGGTACACCCTAGGCTACAAGTGCAGTGGTAAAATGTATGATTTGGAGGTGGTGTGCAACACTGAAGATGTGGGAACAGTAACTTCTGGTTATGAAGATGAAGGAATAGAAGAGCTTGTTGAAGGAACTGTGGAGATACCTGAAACTAACCCTCAACTGTGTGAAGACAGACCACATATTTCATTGCATGCTCTATGTGATGTAAATTCTTACAAAACAATGAGGGTTAAGGACTACTTTGGCAAACATGTATTGCACATTCTTATGGATACTGGTAGCACCCAAAATTTCTTGTCTATGTCAACTGCTAAGAGATTAGGGTGTAAGTTGAGGACTACTGTTCCATTGGAAGTATCTTTGGCTAATGGTAACCAAATGATGAGCAAGTATATGTGAAAATATTTTCAATGGTCGCTGCAAGGAATTCTTTATGCCACTGATGTGATGGTGTTGCCCTTGGGTAGTTGTGATATGGTATTGGGTGTACAATGGATATCCACTTTGGGTGACATTTTGTGGATCTTTGAGAAATTGACCATGGAATACAAGTACAAGGGCAAAAGGGTGGTCTTGAGAGGATCTCAACAGTCTGTGTTAGCATGGATGAGTGGTAAACAAGTAGCTAAAACTGTCCACAATGTTGTTGAGTCATCTGCTATTGTTGTTTGTGTCTACCCTTCTCAACTGTGGAGTATGGGAGGAGTTAAAGAAGAGTCACCAACAGTGAATGCCAAAGTGCAGGTGATTTTGGATGAGTTCCAACCAGTATTTGATGTACCAACTGGTTTGCCTCCTCAAAGGACTCAAGATCATTCCATTCAACTTATACAAAACACTCCTCCTATCAACATAAGGCCTTATAGACACCCTCCTCACCAAAAGGATGCTGTGGAACTAACGGTGAAAGAGTTGCTTGATTCAGGGGTGATTAGAAACAGCAATAGTCCATTCTCCACCCCTATTGTTATGGTAAAAAAGAAGGATGAAAATTGGAGGATGTGTGTTGATTATAGGAAGTTAAACAAGTTCACAGTTAAGGACAACTTTCCTATTCCAGTTATTGAGGAGCTATTGGATGAATTCAATGGGGCAAAAGTGTTTACTGAATTGGATTTGAGGTCAGGCTACCATCAAATCAGAATGAAGGAAGAGGATGCTCACAAAACTGCTTTTAGAACTCATGACGGCCACTATGAGTTCCTTGTTATGCCCTTTGGACTCACCAATGCTCCCTCCACCTTTCAAGCATTGATGAACACAGTCTTCAAATCCCTTTTAAGGAAGTTTGTGTTAGTATTCTTTGACGATATTTTGGTCTACAGTCCAAGTTTAGAAGATCATGTGCAGCATTTGAAGTGTGTACTGTAGGTAATGTAAGCTAATCAGCTTTATGCCAAACACTCCAAATGTGCCTTTACGTTGGATAGAGTTGAGTATTTGGGCCATTTAATTTCGGGTGAGGGAGTTTCCACAAACCCTACTAAAATTCAAGCTATGAAAGAGTGGCCAAAGCCTACTAATGTGAAACAGCTAAGGGGTTTCCTTAGGTTGACAGGCTATTATAGAAGGTTCATTAGACATTATGCCTTGATTAGTCAACCTTTGACTAAGCTGTTAAGGAAGAATTCATTTCAATGGAATACTAAAGCACAAGTGACATTTGACAAACTCAAGGAAGCAATGATTACCACTCCTGTTTTAGCTCTTCCTAACTTTAACAAGGAGTTTGTGGTGGAAACTGATGCCTGTGGAGTTGTAATTGGGGTTGTGCTACTCCAGGATGGTCATCCCATAACATATCTCAGTAAGGCTCTATCAACCCAACACCAAGCATTGTCTACTTATGAAAAAGAGTTATTGGCAGTGTTATTGGCATTGGAAAAATGGAGGGGGTATTTGCTTGATAGACATTTTAAGATCAAGACAGACCACTTTAGTCTCAAGTCTTATTGGATCAAAGGCTCACAACTCCATTTCAAACCAAGTGGATACCTAAATTGTTGGGGTTTGACTATGAGATAAGTTACAAAAAAGGTAGTGAAAATGTCACTGCAGATGCTTTATCAAGGGTGAATACTGAATCTGAATTGTGTTCTCTTGTTTTGTCTACCATTTTAAGTACCATGTTGCAGCAGATCAAAGATAGTTGAGCAAATGATGAGGATGTGCAAGCCATTATACTCAAGCTGCAAGGTGATCCAAGTGCAGTTCCCAAGTATACTTGGGTAGATGGTTAACTGAGAAGGAAAGGAAGGCTAGTGGTGGGTAACAATACCATGCTTCAAAAGCAAATTGTGGCTTATTTCCATCAAGGGCCTTTGGGTGGACACTCTGGTGTTCATGTGACAGCAAAAAAGGTGTCTACAGTCTTTCATTGGCAAGGGCTTAAGCATATGATCAAGACTTTTGTGAAGGAATGTGACACTTGTCAAAGGTACAAACCTGAGTTGGTTGCTTATCCTGGACTACTACAACTGTAACACCCCCAAAATCAGGATTTGCGGAAGCATACATATTTGGGTGCTACTAAATCGATAATCACAAAACAAAGATATAGATAACGGATTAAAAATCCGTTTTAAAATAGTTTACATTTCCAAAGTTAATTGTCGTACATCAAGTTCAATTCAATTCAGAACAAAGCCCATTTAACAAATCTGTCCCAAATCAGAGTTTAACGCATAAGCAAAAACATTTCTAGAAAACTTATGACCAATGCCATGCCCTGCCTTCAATGAACACATTCTCAAACACCTGAGTAAAACATGTTAATAGTCAGCTAACGCTGGTAAGTTCATAGGTTTAAAGTAAATAAGCACATATGGACCATAGCAAATAATTCAACAATCACACTCATTCGGTATGCTAACACTAAGCTCATCCAACCAAAACTAGACAAGCGATATGCCTAACCGGCATAGTAAACAAGGGTGCCCGCGAGTGTTAATCCCCAAACACTCGGCAAAATCCGACATGGCATACGTTCGCGTTGACCAGCCGGGCTAACCGAACGGGGGAGTCACCCCCAATAGATCTATATATATCATAGCGCTTCCCAGCAGGAATTGACGGTTGATAATAGTGGGCGCAATGGGATTCAAACATACTTAGGTTATTCGCATACAATTGTGTATAAAAACAAAGTTTAATTTGGTCCATGAAAACAGTTTTGCATGTTTCACACCCCAAGGTTTATAAAAACAATACGTATAAAAATGGGGCTATAAACTCACCTTAATAATAATAGCAATCTGCTAGTCAACAATAACATAGTGCAACCGCTCTGACATGTGACCTAGATCAGTATGGTAAGTCTTGGCGAAATATTCGTGTTTTAAATGTTTTAACTCAGTTGAAAAGTTTACGTGTGTCAAGTGCTCGTGTATTTCTTGCTTGCTGTGTGGTAAGGTACAATTCAAAATAGTTCATCGTTTAAGACTCTTTGGTGATGGCTCACGATGAAAGTGTATGGTGAAAAGACGTGCGACGGAACTTCCGTGCTCAGTGCTTGTCGTCGCAAAAATGCGTAAGTAATATATATATTATCGTATATATATATATATTATCATATATATATCATATATATATATATATATTTAATAATTAAGTATTTAATTAATTAAGACTTATAATTAATTAAATAGGTATTGAATAATTCAGATGATAATGGTGTTAGTGGGGTATTATTATATTATAAATATTATAATTATTTACAATATAATGATAATTATAAAAGAATTTATAATAAGTATTTAATTTTGAGAAATCAAATAAGTGCAAGTGTATAAATATCTAAAATATATCTATGAGTCTTATAAAGTCTAAAAATATTAATTTAGAAGAATTACTATTTTTAATAATAAAAATAATCCGTTTCGTCTTTTAGACGGTTTTCATCCGAAAATATTATAAGTGTCGATATTTTAGAAAAATCGGGCATGACCCATTCGTTTATTCAAACTTTCCCATTTTTCTCAAGTGTAGTAATTTCCTCAAATAATCCTTTATGTTAACTATATTTACAAAACTAGTCCAAAGTGTATTTTGATCGTTATAACTATATTTATCGTTACGTTTACTTCTTAATTATGGTTTTCGATACAAAAGTCAACGTTTAGTCATAATACTTTCAAAAGTTAACAACTACAACTTTGGGCCGAAAAGCCCATTTATTTGTCTTATTGGACTTAAGGTGTCAAAACGAGTCCAAAACGGTTTTAATCGATATATAACGTTTTAATAAGTCAAAATATTTATAGAAGGTCGAAAAATGTTCGAAAACTCATTTTTGTCATCCGAAATATTTATTGGGCCGAAAAGTCCATAATGAGTCCAATAGTCCAAGTTTGGCCCATAAGTCATTTAACCTTTTTAAGTTACAATATATATATCGTTAAGTTTCTAAAATCAATTTAGTACATCAAATAAGTCGTTTGGTCAAAAAGTCAAATCAAGGCCGAAACTACATGGGCTCGGCCCATTTTGTGTCGAGATCATCTTAAGCCCAAAAATAGTTTTAAACCTTTAAGCCCTTTTAGTCCGAATAGTTTTCATAACAATCTTTAAATAAGTCAAATAAGCACTTATAAATAAGCCATTAAGTCAAATGGTCAACCAAGGCCAAAACATATTGGGCTCGGCCCAATATGTGTCGTACGACCCCTTTGACCCAAAATAAGTCAAAACACAATAAGCTTGAGCTAATTCAATAAGCTATTCAAAATAATCTATTAAGCACTAATTTCACCATTTCACCACTAGAGCCAAAACTTTATGTTTTTCAAAACCCCAATAATTATTTCTTTTAAAAGTGAGCCGATTTATGAATACACACAAATAAGTGTATATTTTGTTTTAAACTCGCGTAATTAACACTAATCACATTTGTATCATCAAACTAGTACCACAAGCAACAAGATTTATCACACAAGCAAGAAATAACATAACTTGTATAAAAACTTCAAAAAAAGTCGAGCAACCCTAAAATGTATATCAAACCATAACTTTTTCATTTTAGCAAAACATACATAATAAGCACTTGGTAACACTTTTAAACATCACAAGAACATGTAATGAACAAGATTGAACAAGTTTTGAGGATCCTTACAAAATCTTGAAAAAAGTCGAGAGGTAGAAGACTCATGAACAACCCAAATTGCACCAAATTTACCTACAATACGTTCCGATTAACCGAGAACACTTGAAAGTACACCTTGATTATCTTGGAACTCAATAGAATTTTGCAGATCTTGAATTTTAGGTTGGGTCGTGAGTTTGAAAGGAAAGAAATGATCTAGGAAGTTTAGATGGATAGAAATGTATGTGTGAAGAGTTATGTGTAAACTTAGGGTATAAAAACAAATATATATGTGTCATCCTCCATTAATACAAGATATTAGTATAAAAAATGTTGTCTCCTTGTGGGAAGATGGGCGGCAAACGACAAGGCTAAAGGGGGGGGAAGTTTTTTCTCTCCTCGTTGGTGTATCGTGTGTCGGTTTGAGCTTAAATGTTACCGTAAAGTCCCGGTTTGACATTTTTTGACACGTATACGCAAAATAAAGTTTTTATTGTCGTTTTTGTCAGAATAATAATTAAATATTATTATTTGCTCAAAAATGCATTTATTTGACTGCTACCATATATACTGTGCTGTCGATTCGCGTGTGGGGTTGCTTTTCAGTAAATACGAGAAAGCTTCTCAGTTAATTACGAAACTTGTCAGTAACTATCAGAAATAGAATAATTTATGCTTACTGACAAAAATAAACATTTTCAGCAGTGACTGTAAGCTACAGTATGCGGGACAGCTCCCAAAAATGTTCAGAAATGCTCAGAAACATGCAATTACGCATAGAAATGCTCGGCTTAAAAATAATAAATAAATATTTATTATTAACTTAAAATGTGAAAAACCATTTGTCATAGTCTCCCCAGCTAATGGGGAAATCCGTCCTGGATTTCAATTTGCGATACTCGATGAATTCGAAAAGAGATGAGTATATTTTCGCTTGATTTCATCCTCTCGCTCCCAATTGTACTCAGGACCTCTACGAGAGTTCCAATGGACCTTCACAATTGGGATACGACTCTGCTTTAGTCGTTTAACTTCTCGGTCCATGATTTCAATCGGTTCCTCGATAAAATTTAGTTTCTCATCAAGCTGAATCTCATCCATGGGAATGGCAGCGTCATGGTGAGATAAGCACTTTTTCAAGTTGCTGACATGAAAAACGTCATGCACATCGTTGAGTTCGGACGGAAATTCAAGTCGGTAGGCTACCAGCCCGATTCTGGCAAGAATCTCAAAAGGTCGAATATAACGAGGGTTCAACTTCCCAAGTTTACCAAATCTTATCTTGCCTTTCCATGGCAAGACCTTTAACATCACTTTATCACCTACTTGGAACTCAAGGGGTTTTCGCCTCTTGTCGGCATAGCTCTTTTGACGGTCACGAGCCGCTTGCATTCGGCTCTTGATCTTCATAATTTTCTCAGTAGTCTCGTGGACTAGATCTGGTCCGGTAAGTTGGCTTTCTCCTACTTCAACCCAACATATTTGCGATCTGCACTTATGACCATAAAATGCTTCATACGGTGCAACTTTGATGCTGGTGTGGTAGTTGTTATTGTAGGAAAACTCGGCTAAAGGCAAATGCCTATCCTAGCCATTCCCGAAGTCATTCACACAGGCTCTCAGCATGTCCTCTAACCTCTGAATGGTCCTTTCACTCTAACCATCAGTCTGAGGATGATAAGCTGTACTCATGTCGAGGTCTGTCCCCAATGCGTCTGATGCGGTGCGATGTGTCGTTGCGGTTTAGCAGTATTAATGCCTACTCAAGTTTTAAATTTATATTTAGCCGACTTATCAATAACACACACACTTAACGAGCAGTGTACCCGGTCAGTATGAATATAATGGTAAGTAGAGTGTCGATCACTAAGAGTGGAACGTATTATCTAGTTATTCTAATCAGTATTTTAATATATTAAGTTAGCTATACAACCTAATCTAACGCAAGGGGGTTTCAGCCTGAGAGACTGGCACGATTGGTTGCAATTAAATAATAAACTAAACCAATAGGCACGAATCAGCAAGTAGCACACACGTACACAGATAAATACACGAGACAATAAGAAGACCTGTCCTGATAGATAAGTAGTTTGTCACTTGTTTTATTGCTAGTTTTATATGAAGTGTATAGTTCGATGCAACGCACCGAGATTAAGTCCTTTCTCGTTGGTTCTAATCTTATCGGTGAGTAAACCCTTAATGATTACTTATGACTATCCTATTTATCTTTCTTCCTACTTTTCTACAGACGATAGAATGCATAGGCGATCTAATAAATAGGCGAGGGCAGAGGCATGGCGACCCGATCAACGCTCAGCTAGACACAGAGGTTATCAATGCACTAATAAAAGTCACCAAAGACATCAACATATAAACTTTAATTAATGGGAAAGCAGTTTTAAGGGAGTGCAATCTTTCCGTTGTCACATTACACAAGCCACCAATCCTGATGAATTAAAGTTTACTAACACAATAAAACAAAACTACTTAATGAATTAAATACATGCAGGACCTTCTTAAAGCTCTTGTATCTTCGTTCAAGGTGTGTCTTGTGCTGCTGCCTTGACTGAATTCGTCCTAAGGTTTCTGTACTTCGGTCTCGTATCTAATATATGTCTGACAAAAACTCCGGAATTCGTCTGGTCTTGGGGTATTTATAGTTTCTGTCTGAGGGTAAGATGCGGCGCATTGACTTAACTTCGCGTGGGGTCCAAGATTAATATATTCAGGAATATTCGTACACCGCCAGAAGATGCGGCGTATCTTCATTCTTGGATGCGGCGCATGTCCTCTTGTATCTTGGATCGTATCTGGTGAAATCTTGATAGTGATGCGCCGTATGTAATAAGTGAGATGCGGCGCATCTGGAGCAGATTGTCTTGATCTTGTACATTTCAGTAGACTCTTAACTTCTTGCATGTTTTGCTCCATAATTAGTCCAAAATCGCTAAGTTTCACCAAATGCTTGTTTTTACCTGAGAATTACAAAAGTAAACGATTAAGTATCAATTCTCATACATAATATAATAAAACAAGTCAAATTAATAGGATAAATGATAGTAATAAAATGTACTTATTTGAGTTCATCAAATATCCCCCCACTTGAACTTTACTTGTCCCCAAGTAAACCTTAGAATTAATCTAATGAAAATGTATCCTAAAAGATATTAGGATTTATTTTTATATTTAAGCATGTATTCATTTTTGTCATAATCACACAACCAAACACTTAACGAATTAGAAGTAAAATAAAATATTCTGATAAAAGAAAATCTAATCGTTTAACTGTCCAGTCGCGACGAATATTCTATCATAAGCTTGGCAAGTATACACATCTCCCCCACTAAAGCCAAGGAATAACAAGTCTAAAGCGGTAAAAAGGGTTTTTAGGCTTAAGGGTTAATTATTCTCCTTAATCTCTATCGATCTCAAATTCCAGAAAAGGCGACAAAATCACAAGTACATGATCGAATCCACGAACACGATACTTGCAATTGCTCAAATCCTTAACTCGAATAGGCTAAAGATAGGACCAAGTAATCTTTACCAATAATATTATATCAAAAAGGGCGAAAAAATCATAAATACATAGCCGAATCCACGACTACGATACTTAAGATTGCTCATATCCCTAATCTCAATAAATCAAAGGCTTGGATAAAGAATAATACAGGGTATGGATATTATTTAGGATACAAATTGGTATAAAATGAAAAATAAACAAAACAAATAAATTAAAATCCTAAGTGTGGTTAATCACTATCCCAACCATCCCATGAATAAGACTCATATCATTGAATAACTCACGCTTTAACACTTGAAACACACGCTTTAGGTTGACACGAATTATACTCAACAAGATCTTAATCAAAGAATAAACCTTAGTTGGCGTTCCCATAACTGCCAATTCCCATTCAATCCATAAATATAATATACAACAACTAGTGGTGATATCGACCACTTAATACAAAACTTTACATAAGTTGGTTAAAACAAACATCCAACTCTTCCTTTTTCTTTCCTTTTTTTTTTTTTTTTTTTTTTTTTTTTTTTTTTTTTTTTTTTTTTGACATCAACATAAACATAGATGTGTAAAATTTCACCACATCACTATCATGATAATTCTGGATAATTTTTCCATACTTTTCATGACTTCCGAAATAACGGTAATAGTGAAAGTAGTAAACACACGAAAAGTAAACTCAAAGATTTACAATATTTACTTTCACTCCAATTGCATTGTGCAATTTCCCGACCTAACCATAGATAATGAATTACGCACGCGAACACAGGTAATGTAAGGAAACACACTTTGCCTAAAGCAATTAACCAACCACGGATTTTAATCTATAGGGTAGGCTAAGGTGTAAGGGTGTAACGAAACATTTTAACAAAGGAGTAAGAAACGAAAGGAATGGCTCTGAATGTTTTTCTAGGGGTATCTTACTCTAAAAATGAGAGTAACAAAAGGGTTTATACGGGGGTTAACTAACCAGTGTAGTTAGCCAATAACACATAACATATAATAGGCTATTTGGGTGTAATCCTAGAGATTTACCAATTTAGACAAGTCATTCCAATTATATAAATAATACTTATTATGGTGGTCTCGAATAGTAAACAAGCCAAGTTCTAAAGTTTACAAGTCATCGGCACACTCATAGATTTGTAAGTTTTGAAAAATCACAATTTTTGAAAATAACGTCATGTGTGCAGCAATGCAACTTAGACTTTAAACAAAAACATGCTAAAAAATTTAAATTTTGATATATTAAGCACATTTTAAGCATATTTTGAAAAGTTTAGGACAAGTAAGTGTTAAGTGTTCTAATTCTCCAATCCCCCCACTTAAGTTAAACAACGTCCTCGTTGTTTGTATAAAAGGTTAAAAACTGGAAAATAAAAGAATTAGAACAGAAAAACTCCCCTGAGATTTGCTCGGTATGATCCTCCATTTATATAAGAGCAAAAGTCATCTTTCTTGTGGATTAGAACGTTTAAGCTTCATAATAGATGTATCCACAGGAAATGCAGGAATCTATAATACCACCAAGGCTTTAAAACACACCTAAGTTAAGAAAGGTTCAAACTTGCATAATACATTAGTAGTTAGGGAAAATAAAACATAAAAATTAAAAATGAAAATCATCAGGTCAGTCGATGCGCCGTATCTTATGGAAGAAGATACGCCGTATCGAGCCTGGAATAAATACGGATCAGAATAGAAGATGCGCCGCATCCTTAACCAGGGATGCGCCGCATTGAAATAAACTGATAAAAAGTTTTAAAGTTAAAATATAAATATGCGGAAAAATAAAGATATGACCTGTGCAGGAGATGCGTCGCATCTCAGGATTGAGATGCGCCGTATCCTCTGCGGCTTGACTGACTCGACACAAAAACAGAATAATAAAAATTTCTCCGGGTTGTCTCCCGGTCAGCACTTGTCTTTATTCTAGAGTCTTCAAGTTAGACTCACGTTCAGCTCTTTAATATCGATCATTGAAGGAGTCGGAAACATCGCGCTCCCTCATCGCCAATTCAGTAATATTGAACACTCCTTGCTCGTCCTTAATTTCCACGCCGTTCTTCTTCAATATCTGTATAAACAAAGTTCTGTCCCTTTCGGGCAGAGATGACAAAATGATAGACGGAAAATTCTTATTATCATATAGGCATAAATAAGCAAGGTGGGGTGGTAGTTCAATAAACACATCATTATTCAAATTCGTTTTCTCAACTATTCTCCTACGTTTGTTAATTACTACGCAATCATACCACTCATCATCAGAATCATTAACAATATCGCGTCTAAGTTCGGTAGGTACATTAAGGTCAATAAATTCCTCAAAGTTCTCATGATTAGGATTAGTTGAGTTGTTTTGAATCAATGTTTCTCCCATAAGCCTAGCTTCAAGATCGAGGTCCATACGCTCTCTTAATCCTAGCACATAGACACCTCTAATTATGCTTTTAACAGGATCTTGGCACTTATAGACTAGTTTATTATTTCCTACCCTTAACGAGATTTTTCTTTTAAATACATCAATCTTAGCATGGGCAGTAGACAAGAAAGGTCTTCCAAGGATTAAAGGAATCTTAACATCCTCGGGCATATCTAATATAACAAAGTCTATAGGGAAAATAAACTTCTCAATCTTAACTAGCACATTATTAGTAATCCCTTCAGGTCGTTTTACCGTTTTATCAGCCAATTCAATGAGTAACTTAGTTGGTGTTAATTTTCCTAGTCCTAGGGTAGTGAATGTCTTAAGAGGCATAACACTAACACTAGCTCCTAAGTCAGCTAACACATTATTGAAAGATATATTATTAATTGAACAAGGCAAAGTAAAACTTCCTGGGTCTTTTTCTTTATGAGGCAAGGCATGTAAGTCGGTTGCAGAGCTCTCTTCTTTCATTGTAGCCTTGATCTCCTCTTCAATCTTTGTCTTCTCTTTTAGTAGTCTCCTTAAGCTGATTGAAGAATTAAAGAAAAATTCGGGTCTTGCACCATCATTACCATTCATCGATCTTCTAGGTAAGTAAGGAGCGACTTCTTCAGTGGTGCTTATGGCCTTGACATGATCTCTTGGGTTGGTCTCAGTTGAGCTAGGTAAACTTCCATATCCCCTTTCTTGAAGAACTTTGCTCATTTGACCAATTTGTTGTTCCAATGCTTTGATCGAAGCTCCTTGATTTCTTGTAGTAGTGTCCGTTGAAGCTCGGATTTCTTTGATCATAGCAGTATTCTCTTCATGTCTTTTAGCAGCATCGGCCATAATTTGCTTTAGAGTGTCATCTAAAGTCTGCCTCCTTTCTTGATAAGCGGGATTAAAGTTGTTCTTTTGATAAAATCCCGGGGTGGCTTCCCTAAATCTTCCTGAGGGTCAGAATGGTTGTCCAAATTGGGTGTAATATGCTTCTTCAAACGTCTCACTTTCATTCTTATTCGGGCAATCTTTAGTGTAGTGAGGTCCTTCGCACTTTTCACATCCAACTTGGGCAGCATACACTTTTTCATCAAGCTTCTTCATCTCTCTACTAATTTTATCCAATTGAGCTTGAATAGCAGCAATCCCGTCAAAATTAGTGCTGCTTTTAGATCTAGTAGAGGTCCCATCGTGCCATTTTTGAGAATGATCAGCAGCTTCTTGGATCGCTTTCCTAGCATTGGCTGCACTCATTTGAGGCACAGCTCCCTTAGCGTCCAAGATTTGTCTAGTAGGCACGTCCAATCCTTGATAAAACAATATTATCTCCTGCATAGGGGTTAGATAGTGTTGAGGACATTTTACCAGTAAATCTTTAAATCGTTCCCAAGCTTGATAAAGAGTTTCATCAGGCTCTTGCTTGAAACTGTTGATAGCCTCCATCTTTTTAGCAGTCTTAGCAGGTGGACAATATCTCTTCAGGAATTTGCTCTTCAAATCTTCCCATGTAGTGATTGAACTAGCAGGTTCATTCCTTAGCCACTTGTTAGCAGCTCCTTTTAGTGAGAGTGGAAAGATTCTTAGCATGATTTGATCGTCAGTCACTCCTTCTGAAGTAAACAAATCCGCAATCTCGAGGACCTTTTCAACATGCTCATTAGCATCCTCATGTTCCGATCCACTGAAAGCATTTTCTCTTAGCTCCTTGAGAAACTGACCCTTCAATTCAAATTTTGACTTATCATCAAACTTTGGTCTAGCAACTCCTGAAGTGTAATCAGCACGGGTTTTGTTCATGTATTCCTCCATAGTTGTGTTTTCGCCCATTGTTTCTGTTTCTTCTTCCTCTTTCTCTTCAGAAAAATAATCAAGCTCGAATGAACTTGAAGTATCAAAGCTTTTTGTGTTGAAAAGCCTTTTAAGTGAATGAAAGACTCGTTCAGGATCTTCGAAAGGTTGAATCAAGTTCTTTGTAGAACTCCTGGCCATGCACTTCCTGAAATAAACACAAAAATATCAGTAGGGTATGCTCAAGAAAGTAATATATCAGAAAATTAACAACGAAAACGGGATACGAAAAATTAAAGTTACTGATATCTGCAGACGATGCACCGTATCCAAAAAGTTGGATACGCCGTATCTTATAATCGTTAAAATCAAATCAGACTTTTATCAGAAAATAGATACGCCGCTTAGAAGTTAGAATGCGCCGTATCAATTTTAATTATCAAAAATCGATATTTTTTTAAAATTAAATGCGTCGTATTAACAAAAGTTAATGCGCCGTATTTTCGTTACGTTTCAAAAATAAGATTTTTGATTCAGAAGATACGCCGTATCGATAGAGATCGATGCGCCGTATCTGTTTAATAATTCGAAAACTGTTTTTAATTAAAATAATAGATACGCCGTATCTGCTGAAGCAGATGCGTCGTATGGCGTTACGTTTAGAAATTTTTTTTTATCAAAAACAGATACGCCGTATCTTGGGGAAAAGATGCGTCGTATCGAATTAATTAAACGCGTTGTATTTTATAAAAATTAAACGCAATACGCCGTATCTGAGAGATCAGATGCGCCGTATCGTTCGATTTAGCTCAGTACAACGATAGCAGAATACAAAAAATACGAAAAAATAAAAACAAATAAAAACACAAACGAAAATAAACACAAATAAAAGCAAACAAATAACACACAAAAACAGAAAATATGCAAAATAGTACAATGAATGCAAATTAATCTAATATACAACACAGAATTAGCGGTTAGATTAAAAAAAATTAAAAACCTAATTAAAATACTAATCAAATTAACAGATAATAACAATTCACTCCCCGGCAACGGCGCCAAAAACTTGATGCGGTGCGATGTGTCGTTGCGGTTTAGCAGTATTAATGCCTACTCAAGTTTTAAATTTATATTTAGCCGACTTATCAATAACACACACACTTAACGAGCAGTGTACCCGGTCAGTATGAATATAATGGTAAGTAGAGTGTCGATCACTAAGAGTGGAACGTATTATCTAGTTATTCTAATCAGTATTTTAATATATTAAGTTAGCTATACAACCTAATCTAACGCAAGAGGGTTTCAGCCTGAGAGACTGGCACGATTGGTTGCAATTAAATAATAAACTAAACCAATAGGCACGAATCAGCAAGTAGCACACACGTACACAGATAAATACACGAGACAATAAGAAGACCTGTCCTGATAGATAAGTAGTTTGTCACTTGTTTTATTGCTAGTTTTATATGAAGTGTATAGTTCGATGCAACGCACCGAGATTAAGTCCTTTCTCGTTGGTTCTAATCTTATCGGCGAGTAAACCCTTAATGATTACATATGACTATCCTATTTATCTTTCTTCCTACTTTTCTACAGACGATAGAATGCATAGGCGATCTAATAAATAGGCGAGGGCAGAGGCATGGCGACCCGATCAACGCTCAGCTAGACACAGAGGTTATCAATGCACTAATAAAAGTCACCAAAGACATCAACATATAAACTTTAATTAATGGGAAAGCAGTTTTAAGGGAGTGCAATCTTTCCGTTGTCACATTACACAAGCCACCAATCCTGATGAATTAAAGTTTACTAACACAATAAAACAAAACTACTTAATGAATTAAATACATGCAGGACCTTCTTAAAGTCTTGTATCTTCGTTCAAGGTGTGTCTTGTGCTGCTGCCTTGACTGAATTCGTCCTAAGGTTTCTGTACTTCGGTCTCGTATCTAATATATGTCTGACAAAAACTCCGGAATTCGTCTGGTCTTGGGGTATTTATAGTTTCTGTCTGAGGGTAAGATGCGGCGCATCTAGTAAGTAGATGCGGCGCATTGACTTAACTTCGCGTGGGGTCCAAGATTAATATATTCAGGAATATTCGTACACCGCCAGAAGATGCGGCGTATCTTCATTCTTGGATGCGGCGCATGTCCTCTTGTATCTTGGATCGTATCTGGTGAAATCTTGATAGTGATGCGCCGTATGTAATAAGTGAGATGCGGCGCATCTGGAGCAGATTGTCTTGATCTTTTACATTTCAGTAGACTCTTAACTTCTTGCATGTTTTGCTCCATAATTAGTCCAAAATCGCTAAGTTTCACCAAATGCTTGTTTTTACCTGAGAATTACAAAAGTAAACGATTAAGTATCAATTCTCATACATAATATAATAAAACAAGTCAAATTAATAGGATAAATGATAGTAATAAAATGTACTTATTTGAGTTCATCAGCGTCCTGGAGCGACCTCCAGAAGTTAGATGTGAAACGACTGTCTCGATCAGAGATGATAGAAACAGGCACACCATGCCTTGCGACAATTTCCTTCATGTACAGTCGTGCAAGTTTGTCCATGCTATCATTCTCTTTTATAGGAAGGAAATGAGCAGATTTAGTGAGATGGTCCACGATTACCCAGATCGTGTCATAACCGCTCGATGTCTTAGGCAGCTTGGTGATAAAATTCATAGTGATGTGCTCCCACTTCCATTCTGGAATTTCAGGTTGAACAAGTAGACCAGATGGTCTCTGGTGTTCAGCCTTGACCTTCGAACTCGTTAAACATTTACTGACGTATTTAGCTATATTGGCCTTCATGTTTGGCCACCAATATAGCTTCTTCAAATCTAAGTACATCTTGTCGGATCCTGGATGGATGGAGTATTTGGATTTGTGGGATTCGTGCATGATCAAATCACGAATTCCTCCGTATAGCGGGATCCAACTCCTGTCCCCATAACACAAAACTCCATCGGATCTCTTTACGAAGCCATTCTCACTCTCTGGCATTCTGTAAATCTTCTCACGTGGTCGGTTCTCTTCCTTGAGAGCCTCGACCCGAGTCTTAAGAATTTTCGCTGGAAGCGGTGAACTGATCGTCATTCCTAACGATCTGACTCTGAGAGGTTTGATCCGCTCTTTTCTGCTGAGGGCATCGGTAACCATATTTTCCTTGCCTGGTTGATAACGGATCTCACAATCGTAGTCGCAATTCCAACCATCGGCGTTGTCTCATGTTCAGCTCCTTCTGGTTCAATATGTGTTGTAGGCTTTTGTGGTCGGTATACACTACGCACTTTGTGCTATAGAGATAGTGTCTCCAGATTCTAAGTGCAAACACGACTGATCCTAACTCTAGGTCATGAGTTATGTAGTTCTTCTCATGGGTTTTCAGTTGTCTGGAGGCATATGCTATCACCTTCTCTCTCTGCATTAACACGGCTCCTAAACCTTTGTGTGAAGCGTCGCAATAAACAAAAAAGTCTTCACTACCTTCAGGTAAGGCCAAAATAGGTGCACTACACAACTTTTCCTTAAGGAGTTGAAAAGCTTCTACCTCCTTATCTCCCCAGTCATATTTCACATTCTTCTGTGTCAATTTAGTCAAAGGCTTCGCTATCTTGGAGAAGCCTTCTATAAACCTTTGGTAATAACCGGCAAGTCCTAAGAATTGGCGTATTTTGGTGGGTGTTGTGGGTGTCGCCCAATCCTTTATTGACTCCGTAGAAACTAAAAACTTGCTAAAGATAGTTTCTTGGATCGTTTTGAGCCTTAGGGTTCAACAATAACAATGAATATTAATGCACAGAGGAATAAGAACAAATCAATTGTTATTGACACAAAGTTTCTTTTTAACACTTTGCGCCTCAATATTATTTGATCAGAATAATACGGTTACACTAATCTTGTAACAAGATTCAAGAGATTTTTGAAGCGACAAACAACTAATCCTAGACGTTTACATCTCACGCCCTAGGATACACACACACCTTTAGATTACATTGTAGAAGACTTAATAATAAAAACCTGTACCCTATGTCTCTTTATATATTAGAGACATTAGGGTTTACAAAGGATATTCCTAACATATTAAAAGATACTACGTAATCTTTTCTTTTATTGAAGGTTTCTTCCTTGTCGTATTAAGTCCCTCTTGTTTCATTCTTGGTCGTTTTGTCTCATCAAATTAATAAACCCAACAATCTTCCCCTATTTGATGATGACAAAACAAACACCGTCTTGTACGAACTTCCCTAAACGAAGTAGAGAAGTTGAGATGTAATCATCTCCCTGAATGAAACAAACTTGTCTTCTCCTTAAGTCATGCCATGCCATCACAATATTTATTCCCCTTTTTGTTATCAACAAATAGAGAATGATTAAACAGTAGAAACTTCCCCTCGAGTGATGCATGTACATAAAATGATTCTCCAAATCTGTAGGCTTTATATACTGTTAAAGAAAACTAATCATCACCAATTTGATGCTGATGTAGAATAAACAAACCCTGTGTCTTATGCCTTGTACTAAATACGACTTCGAACGTATACTCAATAGTATAGGGAGACCGCAATCCCTTGAGAAGAACCACTGAGCAGAATAACGTAACTCTTTCAAGTGTTTTGTCAATTCGTAGTCACTTGAATGAACAAACAAGTATCTTTAAATGTTGTAAGCCATTTAAGATATGATATGACACAACCTTGATAAATTCCACTACATCATCAAAGAAGCAACAAAAACTCCTCTTCGCCAATAAGACAATTAACTCGAGCTTTTAAAACCTTTAAGAACAAAAACCAAAAACAAATCCTCTTCGTGTGTGTGAACTTCCCCTGTGTGTGTATAAACCAATAACCAATCAACCATGTACTTCCCCTTACTACTTGTAAATCATGCTGCTAGCAGCAGTATTAATCATGTAAACCCAGCAGTAGAAACTCATAATACGAGCAGCAGTATTATAAAGCTAGCAGCAGAAACTTAACGGAAGAAGTAGGAAGTAATCTTCGAGCAGTAGTATAATTGATGAAGCAGCAGTAGAATAATAAACCGAGCAGCACAATCAATTAACCTTAGCAGCAGAATAAATAAAGATACTGATCTGCTTCAATCTTTGACCAATATACTAACCCACGTGATATCAGCTACAACATCATATAATCATCGATCCCACAATCTTTTAATTGTCTGACTAAAAATAAATTGGTACGAGATTAAATAGTACCTCAGCAGCAAGCGACAAAGCAATAAATCCACAATCCGACACCTGCTCTTTAATTACAACCGATTAATTAATAAATAAAATTCATGAAGTAACTTTCGGACAACTTGCAATCTCATCCAATAAAAACCTTCCAGATCGATGATAATATAAACCAATATCCTTGCCTTCGTAAACCAATCATGAGTTTTCCATACCGACTCATAATTACGAGAATAACCAATTAAAACCAATCAGATATGGAATATGACAAACCCATGAATATTGAATCGACCCACAACTTTAAATGCAGTACGAGGATTATATTCAATTAAAGTCAGTACCATGAAAATCCGAGAATACGTTAAAATAGCCAATTTGTACCATTGTAAAAACTGCATCTTTTTGCGAATCTGCTTCTGTCGACAGTACACCTTTTTCTTCATAAACACAACATCAAAAAACCTTGTGAATCCCTAGGTAACGAGCTCCCCATGCTCTGATACCACCTGTAAAACTAAAAACGTGCTAAAGATAGTTTCTTGGATCGTTTTGAGCCTTAGGGTTCAACAATAACAATGAATATTAATGCACAGCGGAATAAGAACAAATCAATTGTTATTGACACAAAGTTTCTTTTTAACACTTTACGCCTCAATATTATTTGATCAGAATAATACGGTTGCACTAATCTTGTAACAGGAATCAAGAGATTCTTGAAGCGACAAACAACTAATCCTAGACGTTTACATCTCACGCCCTAGGATACACACACACCTTTAGATTACATTGTGGAAGACTTAATAATAAAAACCTGTACCCTATGTCTCTTTATATATTAGAGACATTAGGGTTTACAAAGGATATTCCTAACATATTAAAAGATACTACGTAATCTTTTCTTTTATTGAAGGTTTCTTCCTTTGTCGTATTAAGTCCCTCTTGTTTCTTCTTGGTCGTTTTGTCTCATCAAATTAATAAACCCAACAGACTCGATCCTTGCGGGATCCACGTGAATGCCTTAACTATTGATCACGTGGCCCAGAAACTGCATAGTTGATATCCAGAATTCACACTTCAAAAACTTGACATATAACTCCTCCTTCTTCAATAATTCTAAGATTAGCTTGGGGTGTTCCTCATGCCCTTTCTCATTCTTAGAATATATCAGGATGTCGTCAATGAACACGATCAAGAATTTATCCAAGTACGGCTTACACACTCGATTCATGAGGTCCATGAATACGGATGGTGCGTTAGTCAAGCCGAATGGCATAACTTGGAATTCGTAATGGCCATATCGGGTTCTGTATGCAGTGTTCGAGATATCCTCTTCCCAGACTCGGAGTTGATGATAACCTGATCTCAGGTCAATCTTGGAGTAAACTGATGAACCTTGTAGTTGATCGAATAGGTTGTTGATTCTCGAGAGTGGGTATCGATTCTTGATAGTTTCCTTATTCAGCTCCCGATAGTCGTTACACATCCTGAAGGATCTATCCTTCTTCTTAACAAACAGGACCGGAGCTCCCCAAGCTGAAGAACTCGGTCTGATAAAACCTTTCCCTGATAGTTCAGCCAACTAATCAGACAACTCCTGTCACTCCATTGGTGCTAACCAATAGGGTGCTCGCGCTACAGACGCGGCTCCTGGCACTAAATCAATTTGAAATTCAATCTGTCTGGCCGGTGGGAGTCCAGGTAGGTCTTTTGGAAAAAATGTCGGGAAATCCCTCACGATTGGCACGTCTCCCAATCGTTTCTATCCGGGCTCCTTCCCTTTCTTCTCAGTAACATGAGCTAGAAAGAGGTGGCATCCTTTCTCGATGCACTTCTGCACCTTCGTACACGAGATGATGCTCAATCTGGATGAGCACGCACGATCGCTCCGATCTTCTTCTATTATAAGAAACTCGTTCCCGTAGGGTACTCTGACGATCTTTTCATCATAGATGATGACGGCATGATATTTTGATAGCCTATCCATCCCTATGATGACGTCAAAACTACCCAACTCTACTGGCATGAGATCGATGTTGAATGGGTGGTTTAAAAAGTTTAGAGTGCAACCTCTTATAATGGTATCTACCCTTTCTAAGTTCATGTTAGCAAATTCTACGTTAAAAACGTTGTCTAAGGTGGTTGGAGCAATATCAATTAAAGAACTAAAAGCAGTCGACACAAAACTTCTATCTGCTCCCGTATCAAATAATATTGAGGCATAACGATTATTTAAAAGAAACGTACCCGTCATCACGTTCGGGTCGTCCTGGGCTTCCCTTTGGCCCACATCATAAACTCTCCCACGGGCTCCTCCTTCATTACCCTGGTTCCAATTGTTAACTGCTGCTCCCTAGTTACCATGACCACCAACATTTCCCTGGTTTCTGGTTTTATTGCACTCATTTTGATAATGACCCTTCTCACCCCATCCAAAGCAGGTGACTTTAGCCCTGTAGTTGTTGGGTGGTGTGCTGCTTGAGCGGTGGCTAAGGGTCTTGACCTGCAATTCTTAGCCAAATGTCCCACTCTCTGGCAGTTGTGACACTTTACCGTGCACTGTCCCTTATGGTGTAGCTTACAGCGGTTACAAAGAAGTGCATTCCTATCATACCCCCTATTCTCACCTGAACCTGCTGCATAAGCCTTTGCCACTTCCTGCCTTTTATTTTGAGAGTTACTGTTGCTACCCTTCAAGTGGTCTTCCCACTTTCTCTTGTTATCAGTACTCTTTTTTGGGACATCCTCCAATTCCTGGTCCATCAACTTGTTGGCTATTTCCATGGTCTCATGGAGATCTGCAGCCCTTGAGGTAGTCACATCTCCTCTTATGGACTTTGGAAAACCTCTGATATACCTCTCAACCAATCTTGTCTCAGTCTGAACCATTTCAGGATATAGCAAAGCAAGTTCCTGGAATCTATGGTTGTAAGCAGCCATGTTGTTATTTTGCACCTTCAAGTTCCAAAATTCTATCTCCAACTTCTTGACCTCATTTTGTGGGCAATACTTCCTAAGCACTAACCCTTGAAGTCATCCCACGGCATAGCATAAGCAACATCCATTGGCAGATTCATGTAGTTGTTCACCAGGTCAAAGCAGCATCCATGAAAGTGAAAGATGCATACTTGACCCTGTCGTCATCGTTACAACCACTGATGTGAAACACGGTTTCCAGCTTTTCAATCCACCTAGTCAGGACAACGGCTCCCTCTGTTCCTTCGAAACCTCCAACCATGATCTTTCAGAATTCAAAGTAAGTGCAGCCACGGCTGTTGGTCACTGGCCTTGACGTTCCGGTGTTGGTGGTTGAGTTGTTTGCGGCTACGAGTGCGGCGGCCACACGATCATTGACGAGCTGATCTAGAGTTGCTTGGTTCACCACAGTTGGGTTTGCCGCGGCCCTGGTTGGGGCGACGTTCTCAGCAACTCTGCCCTACGCGGCTCTTATTGGGGTGACATTCTCAATAGTCCAGCCTTGCACAGCTCTTATTGGCGCAGGTGTGTTAGCAGTTCGTCCTCGTGTGACTCTGGTTGACTTTCGCTTGGGTGGCATTTATCTGCATCACAAGAAGGTGACGATAAATGAGATCTCGATTATAGGGTGAAGGGTTCACATGAGTATATGAACATCACAGACAGGATGCAAGGATAAAGTCAACCACAGAGGAAACGAACAATCAAATTTGATAAACCAAGCTTGTTATATATATATACTTTGAATAAAATTGAGGTACACAAAATCACAAGCAAGGCTAATAGTCCATCACTAACTGATAACTCATCAGTTTAGTGGAATACATCATCTACTGGAACAAATCTAAGCTCGGTCACACTCAAGGCGTAACTGCTCGAATGCTGTAGTCATCGTTCCAATAGCAGCCTCCAAATGATCCACACGGTGTCTCAGCTCCTGGTTCTCTCTCATCACAGCACCGATCGTATACTCAGTAGTCATGATCCTCTGCCACTGAGCGCGATCAATACCTCGAGTTCTCCTCAACATCCCCTGAATCCTGGTCTGTCCTCTGCCCAAACCGATAGCCCTAAAGTCCAAATCCCTGAGCTCACTACTGTGTAGCCTCTCCAGTGCATCTAATCTGGCTCTCAGGCCAATCATCACACGTCTGTCAGAATACATCTCCTCAAAAAATACATATGCAGCCCTATCAACTGTCCCAGTCCTCCTCTCAACACTGTGAATGCGGTCTGGCTGCTCTAACCTCTCAATCTGATCTGAGTGCACATCGAGCAAACTGGGATGGTTCGCCAGCTGAATCCATACCTGCTCCATGACAGTAGGCTCCTCAAGCTTGGCTGGTGAGGCTGGAAGAAGCGGAGAAACCACTGGTGATGGAAGTGGAGAAGGTATCGGAGATGGAGGTGGCACAAACGAAGAAGATGATAGAGTGTACTCTGGACTAGCTGCACGCACACCCGTGCAGGTATCACAAGTAATATCAATCCGCTGGGTATCACTCAAGCCCTAGAGCTCTGCCCTACCTCAAATACCCCCTGTAAATCCTCCATGATGCCCTTGCCATCCCATAGCATCATCACCTGACCTAGATCCATCGGTACCCCTCTGTCCCTGTCAACACCCGTACAAACAGGAGCGTGCTCGACGGGTGCTGTCACTGCTGGTGTGGGCTCTACCTGAACCTGCTCTGGATCCTCCACTGGATCCTCATCCTCATCAGAGTAAGACTGAATAGACCTTCGCAATCTCTGACGGGGAGGGGAATGATCTGGAGAAGACATAGGTGACTGAGATGATGGTGAAGTAGAGGTACCCGGGTAACCATAACGGGTCCTCCTAAGTGATGAGGATAGCACAGATAATAGCTGGATGCGGCATCCACGGACTCTCCTATAAGAAGCTCGACGTGTGGTGGGTGGGGTAGTCTGAGTATGCTGGGCGAGGGTGTAAAGCTGAGCAGGAATGTGTGGCTGAGCAGCTGCTCCGACAACCTCCATCAACGGGTCATCCAGAAATGGAACTGGTCGTCGCAACGAGGAAGTGTGTCCAGCAGCAAGTACCTCATCATGTGCATCGGAAGGGAGAGACATGGTCTGTGACAAATATGGTGTGGCATGTGTAAGTATATAGAAAATACTTATATCATATATGTTAAGTAAAATACTCAAACAGCATAGTATAACACTTAATCATATAAGGCAAATAGTAATCAAATCATGGCAAGCTAGGCATGCATGCATCTGGCGCTCATAAGGAAACGTTTTTCAAAAAATGGTTATAGTTTAGGGCTTTTATAAACCTAATTCTCTATAACCTAGGCTCTGAATACCAACCTGGAATACCCCCAAAATCAGGAGTTGCGGAAGCATACATATTTGGGTGCTACTAAATCAATAACCACAACACAAAGATATAGAGAATGGATTAAAAATCCGTTTTAAAATAGTTTACATTTTCAAACTTAATTGTCGTACATCAAGTTCAATTCAATTCAGAACAAAGCCCATTTAACAAATCTGTCCCAAATCAGAGTTTAACGCATAAGCAAAAACATTTCCATAAAACTTATGACCAATGCCATGCCTTACCTTCAATGAACACATTCTCAAACACCTGAGAAAAAGATGCTAAAAGTCAGCTAACGCTGGTGAGTTCATAGGTTTAAAGTAAATAAGCACATATGGATCATAGCAAATAATTCAGCAATCACACTCATTCGGTATGCTAACACTAAGCTCATCCAACCGATAATAGACAAGCGATATGCCTAACCGACATAGTAAACAAGGGTGCCCGCGAGTGTTAATCTGGCAAAATCCGACATGGTATACATTCGCGTTGATCTGCAGGGCCAACCGAACGGGGGAGTCACCCCCAATAGATCTATTTATATCGCACGCGCTTCCCGGCAGGAATTGACGGTTGATGATAGTGGGCGCAATGGGAGTCAAACATTCTTAGGTTATTCGCATACAAGTGTGTATAAAAAAAAGTTTAATTTGGTCCATGAAAACAGTTTTGCATGTTTCACACCCCAAGGTTTATAAAAACAATACGTATAAAAATGGGGCTATAGTCTCACCTTAATAACAATAGCAATCTGCTAGTCAACAATAACTCTTTGCAACCGCTCCGACACGCGACCTAGACCAGTATGGTAAGTCCTAGTGAAATATTCGTGTTTTAAATGTTTTAACTCAGTTGAAAAGTTTACGTGTGTCAAGTGCTCCTGTATTTCTTGCTTGCTATGTGGTAAGGTACAATTCAAAATAGTTCATCGTTCAAGACTCTTTGGTGGTGGCTCATGGTGAAAGTGTACGGTGAAAATACGTGCGACGGAACTTCCGTGCTCAGTGCTTGTCGTCGCAAAATACGTCAGTAATATATATATTATCGTATATATATATATATATATATATATATATATATATATATATATATATATATATATATATAATATATTTAATAATTAAGTATTTAATTAATTAAGACTTATAATTAATTAAATATGTATTGAATAGTTAATATGATAATGGTGTTAGTGGGGTATTATTATATTATAAATATTATAATTATTTATAATATAATGATAATTATAAAACAATTTATAATAAGTATTTAATTTTGAGAAATCAAATAAGTGTAAGTGTATAAATATCTAAAATATATTTATGAGTCTTATAAAGTCTAAAAATATTAATTTAGAAGAATTAATATTTTTAATAATAAAAAAAATCCGTTTAGTCTTTTAGACGGTTTTCATCCAAAAATATTCTAAGTGTCGATATTTTAGAAAAATCGGGCATGACCCATTCGTTTATTCAAACTTTTTCATTTTTTTAAAGTGTTGTAATTTCCTCAAATAATCCGTCATGTTAACTATATTTGCAAAACTAGTCCAAAATGTATTTTGATCATTATAACTATATTTATCGTTACGTTTACTTCTTAATTATGGTTTTCGATACAAAAGTCACTGTTTAGTCATAATACTTTCAAAAGTCAACAAAAAGTTAACAACTACAACTTTGGGCCGAAAAGCCTATTTATTTGTCTTATTGGACTTAAGGTGCCAAAACGAGTCCAAAACGGTTTTAATCGATATATAACGTTTTAATAAGTCAAAATATTTATAGAAGGTCGAAAAATGTTCGAAAACTCATTTTTGTCATCCGAAATATTTATTGGGCCGAAAAGTACATAATGAGTCCAATAGTCCAAGTTTAGCCCAAAAGTCATTTAACTTTTTTAAGTTACGATATATATATATATATATATATATATATATATATATATATATATATATATATATTAATATATATATATATCGTTAAGTTTCTAAAATCAATTTAGCACATCAAATAAGCCGTTTGGTCAAAAAGTCAAATCAAGGCCGAAAATACATGGGCTCGGCCCATTTTGTGTCGAGATCATCTTAAGCCCAAAAATAGTTTTAAACCTTTAAGCCCTTTTAGTCCGAATAGTTTTCGTAACAATCTTTAAATAAGTCAAATAAGCACTTATAAATAAGCCATTAAGTCAAATGGTCAACCAAGGCCAAAACATATTGGGCTCGGCCCAATATGTGTCGTACGACCCCTTTGACCCAAAATAAGTCAAAAACATAATAAGCTAGAGCTTATTCAATAAGCTATTCAAAATAATCTATTAAGCACTAATTGCACCATTTCACCACTTTTAAACATCACAAGAACATGTAATGAACAAGATTGAACAAGTTTTGAGGATCCTTACAAAGTCTTGAAAAAAGTCGAGAGGTAGAAGACTCAAGAACAACCCAAATTGCACCAAATTTACCCACAATATGTTCCGATTAACCCAAAACACCTAAAAGTACACCTTGATTATCTTGGAACTCAATAGAATTTTGTAGATCTTGATTTTTAGGTTGGGTCGTGAGTTTGAAATGAAAGAAATGGTCTACGAAGTTTAGATGGATAGAAATGTATGTATGAAGAGTTATGTGTATACTTAGGGTATAAAAACAAATACATATGTGTCATCCTCCATTAATACAAGATATTTGTGTAAAAATTATTGTCTCCTTGTGGGGAGATGGGCGGCAAACGACAAGGCTAAGAGGGGAAAAGATTTTTGCTCCTCATTGGTGTATCGTGTGTCGGTTTGAGCTTAAATGTTACCGTAAAGTCCCAGTTTGACATTTTTGGACACGTATACGCAAAATAAATTTTTATTGACGTTTTTCGTCAGAATAATAATAAAATATTATTATTTTCTCAAAAATGCATTTATTTGACTGCTACCATATATATTGTGTTGTCGGTTCGCGTGTGGGGTTGCTTTTTAGTAAATACGAGAAAGCTTCTCAGTTAATTACGAAACTTGTTAGTAACTATCAGATATAGAATAATTTATGCTTACTGACAAAAATAAACTTTTTTAGCAGTGACTGTAAGCTACAGTATGGGGACAGCTCCCAAAAATGTTCAGAAATGCTCAGAAACATGCAATTACGCATAGAAATGCTCGGCTTAAAAATAATAAATAAATATTTAATATTAACTTAAAATGTGAAAATTACCATTTGTCACAACAACCATTACCAATCCCAACACAGATTTGGAGTGATATCTCTATGGATTTCATTGAAAGTCTACCTAAGTCTCATGGCAAAATAGTTATCTTTGTGGTGGTAGACAGACTTAGTAAGATGCCCATTGCATGGCAATGCAGCACCCATTTTCAGCTAGTGATGTAGCTAAAGTGTTTCTAGATAATGTGTATAAGCTTCATGGGCTGCCTAAAACCATAGTAAGTGACAGAGACAAAGTCTTCTTGAGCCATTTTTGGCAGTCTCTATTCAAGATGCTCAAGGTGGATTTGCAGCTATCAACAGCCTACCATCCACAAACAGAGGTTGTTAACAGATGCTTAGGCTGCTACTTGAGGTGCATGACTTGGGAGAATCCTAAGGAGTGGGTAGACTGTTTGCCCTTAACAGAATTTTGGTACAACACTAATTACCACACTTCCACCAAAGTGACTCCCTTTGAAGTGGCTTATGGTCAACCAACTCCAGTGCATATTCCCTATGTGCCTGGTGATAGTGCTGTGGAGGCTGTGGACAGATCCTTGATGGCTAGAGAGCAAGCTGTGAAAATGTTGCAGTTTCATCTTCAAAGAGCTTAGGACAGAATGGTTACTATGGCGAACAAAAAGAGGACTGAATGGGAATTTGATGTGGGTTATTGGGTGTATGTGAAGCTTCAGCCATACAGATAAGTCACTGCTAGACAAGGAAGTTATCACATGCTTTCTCCAAAGTACTTTGGCCCTTTTCAGATTAGTAAGAAAATTGGGCAAGTAGCTTATCAGTTGCAGCTTCCAAGTACAAGCAAAATCCACCCAGTCTTCCATGTTTCACAGCTGAGGAAGTGTCATGGGGAACAAGTGCAAGCTAGAGCTTTACCTAGCTGTGATGATGATGGTGGCATAGTTTTTGAACCATTGGCCATTCTGGAAAAGAGATTGGGAAAAGTGCACAACAAGCCAGTTATATTTGTCCTAGTTTATTGGGCAAACCAAACCAAAGAGGATGCAACCTGTGAGCTCTACCATGACTTTGTGGAAAGGTTTCCTCAGTTTGCTTGATTTAACCTTGAGGTCAAGGTTCTTATGGGGGATGGAATGATACATGCTATCCTAAAGTGTTGGGAACACGTTATTAGTCTATCAAGTATTGATCATTTATGTAATAGGTTGCTTAGGCCTTTAGGTTAGTTTTATGCTTCGGCCTGTGTAGAAGGCCCATGGGCCGTGGTGTTTTATTTAGTTTAATTATTATGTTAATTAGGGCAAAAGCCCATCTCTTGTAAGATACTATAAATACTCCTTCCCATTCAAGGGAGAGGGTTGGTTGGTTAATTGATCATTTCATTTCATTATTGTTTAAGATAACCTCCCATCTCTTTCTCTCTCTAACATTCTCTCTCTAGATCTAAGGTGAATTAGTAGCTTGTGTGATAAATCTAAGTAACATCAAGTGGTATCAATCGCCAAGGGGTAATTTAGGTTGTTCTAGATTAGATCTAAGTGAAATTTGAAGAAATTCATCTCGGGTACTGTCCACGTGCAATTTCTTCCGACTTTGGACTGATTTTGAGAAATCCTTCGAGTTTGAAGGTTTTCTCCGAGTTTTTGGATTTTCTCCGAGTTTCTGAAATCTTTCGACTTTCTCTTCAAGTTTGAAGAGTTTGTTCAGTTTGTTCAGTTTCTTAGATCCTCCGAGTTTCTAAGTTCAGAACCTCCGAGTTTCTAAGTTCAGAACCTCCGACTTTCTATGTTCAGAATTTCCGAGTTTCTAAAGTTGAGAATCCTCCGAGTTTCTAAAGTTTAGAATCCTCCGAGTTTCTCAACATTAAAACCTCCGAGTTTCTAACAAAGAATTCTTCGAGTTTCTAACACAGAATCCTCCGAGTTTCTAACAATGAATTCTCCGAGTTTCTAACACAGAATCCTCCGAGTTTCTAACAAGGAATCCTCCGAGTTTCTAACTTTGAATCTTCCGAGTTTCTAGAGTAAAATCCTCCGAGTTTCAAGCAATTCTCCGAGTTTGTATGATAAGGAAATTCTTCGACTTTCTGAGGATTTCTTCGAGATTGGATTCTTCGACTTTGTAAGGATTTTCTGAGGTTGGATTCTTCAAGTTTCTTGGGATTTTCTTCGACGTACAAACCTAATCTCTAACAACAACCGTCATTATCCTTTAAAGATCCTACATCCACAAGTTACTTCAAGATGTCTCAACCACCAAACTATAACTACTTCTTTAATCAACAACAATAGTATCGTCAACAACAACCATTTCAGCAACAATATCCTCAACCATAGTATCAGCCACCGTATCAACCACAGTATCAGCAACAACACATGTTAATGCAGCAACATCAATTTCTTCCTCAGCAACAAATCCCTCAACAACCAATGCAGACTTACCAACTTCCTCCTAAACAACCTCACTGGTTTGACCAGATGTGCGAAGCTATCAACAGCCAGCAATCCCGACATGAAGCAGGATCCCTAGACACACCACCAATGCTCACTCCGGGAAAATATGTTCAGTGGTCTAGTCATAATCTTCCGTTTATTGAGCTAAAGAAACCCCATGGAAAGTACCTAAAGAAAGAAATCATTGAAGGTCCATATCCAGTTCCTACTACAACCATTCCAGCAGATCCAAACCACATCCCTCCAATAGAAGCAACTACAACTCCTATTCCTATTGCTCAACTCACTGCAGAACAAGTTCTTCAACAAGAAGCAAATGAGTTAGCAATGTCTTATATACTCCAAGGAATTCCGAATCCCATCTTTCGCAGTATTGATGCTCAGAAGACGGCAAAAGACATGTGGGAGCATGTACACCTTCTCATGGAAGGGACAGAACTGAATTAGGAGGATATGGAGTCTAAGCTTTATCTGGAATATACTATGTTCCATATTGAGGCCGGGGAATCTTTAGAATCATACTACCACAGGTTCACCAACATAATCAAGACTTGGATCGTCATAACATTGTACTCCCAAAGATTGCTGTGAACACCAAGTTTTTGAGTTGTCTTGGCCCGATTGGAAAAAGTTTGTCACCTTTGTTCACCAAGCGAAAAATCTACACAACACATCGTATGGGTTGCTGTATGATTATCTGAAGCATCATCAATCGGAAGTTGCCAAAGACATAGCAGCAAAAGGAGGATATTTACCATCATCAACACCAAATTCTCTTGCTTTAATTGCTCAGTCGCACTTTGCACCACCAACAAATCAGGAGTTTGTTTCGCCACCACATCACTCGGGGTTTCCCTTGCAACCTTCATCTAACCAACTGGTCCCATATGAAGCCTCACCTCAATATTCTGATAATCAACTCGTCTCATACGACAACACCGATTCTAGTATGTACTCCAACGTTGACAACGATGAAGATGATGCCTTTAACTCATTGAACGAGGGATTTGCGTTGATCGCACGAGCCTTTAGCAAATTCTCAAACAAGTCTAACAATCGTTTAAGGTCTTCATCAAACACAAGGAATCAGACAGTTGTTCATGACGGAAGGGTTGAAATCCAAAATAGGGCTTCAGGAGATTTGGTTCAGGCAGTTACATGGGAAACTCTGGGAGACAAAGGTTTAGTTCAGTTGGGAATAGCAGGAATACCATTGGTAATTTACAGAAGAGGGCTCAGATTGTTGAAACAGGAAAAGGGATTGCAAACACATTGATAACATGCTATAATTGTAGAGGGCAAGGTCACATGGCCAATGCATGCCCCAAGCCAAGGACAATGGGCAGTGCATATCACAAAGAGGCTCTTCTTTTGGCTCTCAAATATGAAAAAGCTGGTATGTTGACTGAGAAAGAGCACAACTTTATGGCAAATGCATACTCAGACGACGACATGGAAGATCTGGAGGCAAATGCAGCCGTAATTTTGATGGCAAACATGCAAGAAATGCATATGGGTGAAACAGGCCCGGTGTTTGATACCGAAGGCTTGTCTCAGGTACCTGAATCTGAATGTCTCATTCATGAAATTGTATCACCCTCTGCATCTGCATCTACTCAAGAAAATATTGGTCAAAATGACTCATCGTTATCCTCTCAAGACGATGACCAAATAAATACCGTTGTTACCTTTGATGAAGATCAAATTAACACCGTTGTTTTATTTGATGATCCTCTTGATGATGATCACAATGCTCACATTGAACAAGATGATCTTGAGTATGATACAAATCCAGAGCTCATGACCTTGCTGTTGACCACCCAAACACAATTAGATGCACAGAAATCCCAGATTGATAAATGTAATGAAATTAATAGTAACTTAAAAGCAAAAGTTGCATTTTTAACCAAGGATCTTGAGTGCTATAAGCTACAACTTTTAGATTTTGAAAACAAAGAAAAATGTGAGAAAAGCTTTGAGGCTGCATTCCAACAATCATACATGAACGTACAAAATTTTGAACATCAAGTACGTGAATTGACCGTTTCCAAAAATGAATTATTTTCACAAAAGGAACAAGAAAAATTATGTTGGGAATTAAACCTAACAGTGCAAACTGATAAGCTTAAGTTGAACACTGCCGAAGATTAAACTAGCAGTACTAACTGACTTAGTACTATTAGCACAAGATGTTTGTACTGCTTATATTCTGAATATATATCATAGGATAAGTATAGAAAAGATTTAGTAAATATCCTATTTAGTTAGAGTTATACGGATATTATAGTTATCTTGTAAAGGACTCCTTGTTCTATAAAAGAAGATCCTAGGTTAGGTTTTGTGATATACAGAGAACAATACGGATTGTTTTAGAGAGATTCAAGGTTGTGTAACCCTAGTGATAACATAGATCACTCTTATTATTCATTAATAATATTGAATCATTTTGGTTAACTATTGTCTTCATTGTTCATACAAATACATATTACTGTTCCATTCATATAAATAATATCTTCTAAGTATTGACTAGTAAATTCCGCGTGCTAGTTAGTATTACTCAAAGTATCTCTAACACAAGGAGTGTGTTTAGATCCCCTCAAGTGGTATCAAGGCCAGGTTCTGATACTTTGAATTAGTAGATCCAGAAGAACTCTTTCAACAAGGAAGATGGACATGGAGACAACCCAAACCAATGTTGCTGCAAAATTGCCAATACTTAAGCCTAATGAATTCGACATGTGGAGGTTAAGAATAGAGCAATACTTCCAGGTGCAAGACTATGCACTCTGGGACATTATAAAAGAAGGGAATTCATTCAAGCCTACAACCACAACATCAACTGAAGATGGTAAAGTTGTGACAACTGTGCAGACAAAACCAGTTACTGCAGAAGAAAGAATTCAGATGAAGAATGACATCAAGGCAAGGAGTATGCTAATGATGACAATACCTAATTATCAACTCTTGAACTTCAGTAAGTTCAAGGATGCCAAGTCATTATTTAAGGTCATTGTTGCTAGATTTGGTGGGAATGAAGCCACCAAAAAGATTCAGAAGACACTCCTCAAGCAAAATTTTGAGAACTTTTCTGCAACAAGCAATGAATCATTGGATCATATGTTCAACAGGCTTCAGAAGCTTGTGAGCCAACTTGCTGTTCTTGGAATTGAAATACCTCAAGAAGACCTACACTCCAAATTCCTGAGAAGTTTACCATCAGAATGGGCCATGCATGTTGTTATCTGGAAGAACAAGCCAGACATTGATTCTATGAGTCTGATGGATTTGTATAGCAACTTCAAAATAGTGGAGCAAGATGTAAAGAAGGTTGCTAGAACAAGCTCAGGTACTGGGAATATGGCATTTGTATCAACTCCTAGTAACTCAAGTTCCGAAGAAGTGAAGGTTGGTGTAGCAGTTGGTACTGCTAGTTCAAACATTGGTACTGCTAGCACATCAAGCAGTACTAAAGGCATTATGGATGAGACAACTTGATGTGCATTCCTAACAACCCAGCATAATGGATCCATGTTGACATATGAAGACCTCCAAGAGATCATTGATGATGATCTGGAGGAGATGGATATCAAATGGAAAATATCTCTGTTGACATAAATAATGCCTAAAAACATTATCAATATTTATTCATATCTCTATGTTTTGATGATCACAAAATGTAAACTCATTAAAACATAAACTTATAAAATAAACAAGTACTTAGTTGTAAATATTCACTTCTATAACTAAAATCACTTAAGGTATGAATGAACTAATGCTTAAGGCATTATATGATCAAAGGAACATTTTCTTAAACACTAGATTTTTTATAAAATGTCAAAAATATTTTATATCTTTTAGAAAAACATTTTTGGTAATAAATAAAAAGGTTTAATTCATTATAAATTTATGAATTCAAATTTTCAACCAAAATCAGTAAAAATATTCCAGAAAAACCTTCCCCACAAAAAGACAAAACTGGGTAACGGCTAGGGAGGGCGGCCCCTTTAATTTTGCTAGGCGGCCCCCTTAAAATTAAGGGGACCGCCCCCTATTTAAGGGGGCCGGCCACGCTCCAGTAGCTTCCAGCTGTCCAGTTTTTCTGCCTATAAATACCAGCCTTCCCCTGGATTTTTACTTACCTTTTGCACTAGAAACTTTCTGTTATAGATCTCATTTCATATCTTCAAAAACCATTTGATCATATAATCTTAAGCGTTGGTTTCCATGTGATCCAAGCTTCCACCATCCAAGTGCAAAAGAAGAATACTTCTATCAATCAAGACTACAAGTATTACAACTTAGTATCGTCTTGTTACTCAAGTTGTTTGTTTTGTATACTTTGTAAATCATTCATTCATTTGTGTAAAGTGTGTATATAAGGTGTAAACATAGGTGATTAGGTTAGTGTGTTGTGTAAGTAGCAAAGAAGTTGTATAAGAGCTTGTGGTGTAAAGAAGTAGTGTAGAAGCATAGTGAAGTTGTGAAGTAGTTGAGGTGTGAAGAAGTTGTGAAGCCGTAGCATAGAAGTCGCGAAGCCGTAAGGTAGAGATCGTGAAGTCCTAGTGTTGAAGTCGTGAAGCCGTAGCATAGAAGTTGTGAAACGGTCGTGCTGAAGTTGTGAAGTCCTTGTCGTGAAGTCCTAGTGTTGAAGTCGTGAAGCCATAGCATAGAAGTTGTGAAGCGGTGGTGTTAAAGTTGTGAGGTCCTAGTCGTGAAGTCCTTTTGTTGAAGTCGTGAAGCCGTAGCATAGAAGTTGTGAAGCGGTCGTGTTGAAGTCGTGAAGTCCTAGTCGTGAAGTCCTAGAGTTCAAGTCGTGAAGCCGTTGTGAATAAGTCGTGAAGAAGTTGTGTTGTGAAGTTGTGAGATTGGTTCTAGCTACGATTAGAACTCGACATTTAGCTTTGTGTCGTTAAACCCGTGTAAGCCAAAGTTGTGTAAGGTTTTCTCCGCCATAAGGGAGCTTATTGAAGTTGTGAAGAAAACTCTCGAGCTAGGTGCTCGGGGAGTGGAGTAGGGCAAGGAAGGTGTCCTTGTAGCCGAACCACTATAAATCTCTCGTATCTCGGTTAGATCTTTCCAACCCTTAATTATTTCCTTACTTACATCGTTATTACTTTCATACACATAGGCTTATATAATTGTTAGTATTACTTAGAGGTCGACTTCATATAAAGATTAATTTGAAACTCCATTCAAGAAATCAAAACTTTTACAATCAATTTAAAAGAATACATATATAACTAATAATAAGGTTCAAGTTTTATTTTTCATACAAACTTGAATCTAAGTTTTTAAAAGTAAACAAAGGTTTTATAATAAATTAAAAAGATGTAAAACTATTCAACCCCCCTTCTAGTTTTCCACAATCTCTTCTTAGCATGAGGGCTAGGAAATTCCATCTAAGGACAAGAAAGAAGATCACCATAAATAGCAATGATACTGCTGGTTATGATAAGTCAAAGATTGAATGCTATAGTTGTCATAAGATGGGTCATTTTTCAAAGGAGTGCAGAAGGCCAAGACAACAAGATGGCAAGAACAGAAGCTATGGAAGCAAGACCAAGGAAGTGGAGATTACTAACTCAAGCTCAAAAGCTATGGTAGCCATTGATGGTTTAGGATTCGATTGGAGCTTCATGGATGAAGAGGAAGCAGCACCTACTGAGATGGCACTCATGGCTTTCTCAGACTCTGAGGTACAAATTTCTAAATGTTCTAAATCATGTGGTGCTTTAAATGAACTAGAAACTCTTAGGAAACATTATAATGAACAGATTATAGAGCTAAACAAGACTAGTTTTAATTTGGAAAATCATAAAAGGGGTTTAGCTGTCTTAGAAGAGCAAATTGTTCATTATAAAAGCAATGAATCTAGTTTTTCTGACACTATAGGATTGCTTAAAAGAGATTTAATGTTTAGAGATGCTGAAATTAGCATGTTAAAAGCTGAGGTTGATAGACTTAAACAGGATAAAGAAAACATTCAATTAAGTGTTGACACTCTTGAATACACATCAAAAGGAGTTCAGAAATTAATTGAATGTCAAATAATCAACAAGGCTAAATCAGGTCTAGGTTATAACTCTGTTCCACCTCCTCATAGAGGAATACCTGCACCTCCAGGTATAGACCTAGAACACACAGGTTTGCCTGAATTTCAACTACCTAAGCTAGAATATGGTCCTCAACAAAAGGAAAATGTAGTAGTTGACAAGCCTGTCGAAGTAAGTGAAAGCTTTGGGAGTGCAAGTGATAAATCACTCTCTGAGGACAAGGTGTCCTCTGCTAGGGATTCAGATGCTCCAACCATAGAAGATTGGACTTCTGATGATGATAAGGATGATCAGATTAAGGTTAAACCTGATACTGTTAAGGTAGAAGGAACAAGAGTTCCTAAGGTGGTCAAGGTTAATGTTGTTAGGCCTAAAAATAATGCTAAACAAGTTAGGCAACCAGTAAGATATTGTGAAATGTATAGAACCACACAAAATCCCAGAGGTAACCAAAGAAATTGGAACAACCTCAAGTCTCACCAACTAGGTGATGACTTTGTCTTTTATAGAAAAGCTTGTTTTAATTGTGGAGAGTTTGACCATCTTACAGCTTATTGCAACAGAAGGGTAACTGGGTATACAAACCATAGAGTGAACTTAGAAAGACCTCAAAATCACTCTAACCTTGCTAGAATGACACCCAGAGCAGTTCTTTTAAAGTCTGGCCCAAGACCAATTCATACTGGTAGACCACCAGTTCATACTGCCAGACCAAATAAGACTTTTTACCCAAGACAAGCAGTTCAAAGTGCAAAAACATTTTTCAAATATGCACCATCAACTGCTAGAAGGTTAATTCATAACAAAGCAGTGTTAAAGAACCAAATTTGGAAACCTAAGGTTACAACTGTAAACCCAGCAGTTCATACTGCTAGGCAAACAGTTAATACTGGTAGTTTTAAACACCCTGCTAAGGGAAAGATAGGCAATGGTATTAATGCATCAACATCATGGGTTTGGAGACCACATCAATCCAATGGTGCACCAACTGTTCTAAAAAGGTTTAATTATATTGATGCAAGAGGAAAACCAAAGTCAGTAATGGCTTGGGTTCCCCAAGGAAATTAATTTCCTTGTTTATGTGCAATGTTAGTCATATGATTATAATGTTATGAGACAAGTGCTTTGCACTTTGTTTTCTTTTTTTTGGACTAACAATTGCAGGTTGATTGGAGTTTGTGAATTGATGCTTTGGATGGTGAGGTGCTTTGGAATTTCAAGTGTGTGATCTGTGCACACAACAAATGGTAATTGGTTCACCATGTCTAACCCACATCAAGAACCAACTAGTCCAGAGCAAACGATTTCTGGTAAAGACTTCTCAAATCCGTTCATGGTTGATAGTTTACCAAAAACTATATGGTTATCAACTCACCATATCTCACAGTGAAGAGTTGGCTAGTCCAAAGCAAACGGCTATTGGTAAAGACACATCAAATCCGTTGATAGCTGATAGTTTGCTAAAAACTATGAGTGAGCAGTATTGTTTTTAAATTACTAATAAGTTTATACTGCTCATTAAAATTTTTCTTAAAAATTAGTACTGCTAGTGCAAAGTTTGTACTGCTAGCGCAAAGTTTGTACTGCTGAACTAGCCGTTGGAACTGTTGTGTCAGTAACAGATTTTTTTAACTAGCCGTTGGGTAAAAACTGTTATTTACCATATATATAGGGTTTTTGTTTGGATAATTATTTCCTTTCCATATTTTACTTCTATACTTTCTAAAGATAAAAATTATCCCTTACGCAAAATTTTTAAACCCTAACAGTATCTTTATAAAACCCCAATTGGCTTTGTACATCATCAATTACACCACATACGATCAATTTTCTTGTTTAACTTGTACACATACTCATGGCAGTTTTGGAGTTTGTTAAGATGCATAATCAGGTTGCTTTTCTAAAGAAAACAGAGGAAGGGGATGGACCTAAGTTCTGTGAGATTGTGGATTTTCTCAATAATTCCTACATAAGGTATGCTTTGTGTAAAACCCTAAAATCTAAAATGTGCAAAAAGACCAAAATGCCCCTACAACTTTGAAAATTAAATAAAGGCTTATATAACTTACAATTTAATTATAAAAATTATGAAAATGAACCAAGTATGACATGAAATAATTAGAGAGCATCATAAAATATTTGTGCAAGCTATCAAAATTATTATAACACATAAACAAGTCCAATTTAGCCAAAAATAATTAAGTGTACAATTACTTTGTTTAAAAAATTATTTAAATGTATTTAAATTACAAAATAAAATAGGAAATGATTCAAAAATAAATGTGATTGATTGGTAAACCAATTAGCCAAAATTATTGTGCTACCCTCCTCCTAAAATTCGGCCTTATCTCCATTTAAGTAACCAAATCATTTTCTTTTTCCAAAAACAAAACCGAAAACACCAAAAACCCTAGCAATAGCCACCAAAAATTCGTGCGACTTTCTGGAGATACAAGACCAATTTTCCTGTGTTCTACATCATCACAAGAAGCTAAGAAAAATACCTTTCGAATTGTTTGTGGCCTGGTTCGATAGTGGTCGAATTTTCTGTGTCGCGTGATCAAAACTAAGGTAAATTCGTGTATTATTAATCCGACCTCTATAAAATTCGTTTCTCATTTTTTTCAAGATCCTTACATCATATATGTTCTATGAAAAATGAATACAAGGTTTTTAGATCGTTCGTGAAGCCGTGGTGAATTATTGTGTGTCGCGTATAGGGCCAAGAAGAGGAAATTCGTTACAGCCATTCGACTCGTTCTAATTTTGGTTTTCTATTTTTCCTGAGTCTCTTATGATCTATGAACATCAAATAAAATGATAAGAACATACCATGCATGATCTACGAATTATTTGTGAATTAAATCTTAAAATCGTGTATAAAACCTAAATAACTATATCCGAATTTTTGAGGCTTCATGTTTATTTTATTTAGACTCTATATGATCATATTAACCTGAGAAAAATGTTACTTCAAATTATCAAGGCCTAAAATATTTATTTTGGATTTAAATTGTTTATGCGGATTAAATAAAATAAAGAAGAAAAAAGAAATAAAACATGGTTCGATGCTAGGGTTAGGATTAGGGATTTTTGTTGACTGTTTAATGATGTTATAATGATGATAGAATGATTTGGTAATTATTGGTATTTTTAGGGTTAGGGTTTTATAAATAAAAAAGTATATACGATTTGTGTTTAAATGTTTTGGGTGTGTTTTGTAACTTTTAAAACTCAAGGGTTATTTTTAGAACTTTGTTTGGGCTGTGTACTATTCGAATAAAATATAACTTGAGGGTGTCAAGTGTAATTTTTGTAATTAAAAGGATTAAATTGTTCTACTTGATAAAATATAAAACCGATTTAGTAATTAATTAATTAGAGGGACTAAATATGTAATTTCTGGAAACTTAGGGTTGATTTGAGAAATAAATTATATTCAAGAGGTTATGTGTCATTTTGGTAATTTAATGGCTTAATATGTAATTATTGATAATTAAAGGTTGAAAATGTAAATTAAGGGTTAAATATGTAACTTTGATAACTTGAGGGACTTGATGTGTAAATTATGAATACTTAAGGGTATATTCGTATAACATAATGAAATAAGTGTCCATTGTGTAACTTTGATAAATTAAGGGCTTAATGTGTAATTATGGATACCATAAGGTTTAAAATGTAACTTATGTAATTACAAGGGTATAAAGTGTAAAATATGAAACCTAAGGGACTAAATGAGTAATTCTGGATAACTTAAGATTTGAATAAGTTAATTATGATATATTTTACTTTAAACCCTCAACTTTGGTATATTTACACTTCAAACCCTAGAACATGAAAACTTGTCATATTTAACCCTAAACTTTTGTGACTTGTTAAAATACACCCTAAAGCCATAATATGATTCAATAATGACTTAACCTAAGTGAGAATATGGAAATCCTACTAATTATGGAAACTTTCTAATTATGGAAACTTTCTAAAAATAGAAACTTGCTAAATATGGAAACCTGCTAAAAATGGAAAGTTACTTAAAATGGAAAGGTTTGTAATTCTTTTCTACCCCTCTAGGTGTGAAGAAGGAGAGGACCCGATTCTATCTTATTCATTTGGTTTGTGCTTTGCTTTTGGAATAAGGTACAAATATTCTGCTCTTTGTATAAGGGGCCTTCGGTCTTTTATTTGATTCGTATTAGGGTTTTCCCTATACCATTGCTATGTTCCCTACACTTGATGTGATCCTTTGCCATGATCTTTTGATTTGTGAACCTTTGATATGAACCCTTTGCTATGAACCTTTGGTATTTGGACTTTGACTATGATTCGATGACTTAGACTATTTGAACCTTTGCTTTGATGTGAACCTTTGACCCTTCAGTTTGATACCCGAGCCAAATGTGTTTCCTAGCCATGAAGGTAACATGGCCATGTCTTTGATGCACCACTGACATGACTCGTGTGTGGTTCGAGTGATTAGCCACACCGTCCCCATTGTGATTATGATATGCGCGCTTTATATTATTATGGCCAATGTGATTTGTGTGGGGGGCGTATGGATGCATCCTAGATTTGTATTGTGATATGTGATATGTGGTGACTGATGATGGGTGCAATCCACGTCTTTCATAAAATGTGGGAGCTGATCACTCCATTGGATACATGAGGACACCCCTCATATTATCTGGTTACTAAGAGGTATCCCCTCTAGATTATGCAGGCTTATGTGATGTGATATATGTGGGCTCGTGGTGGATGACTGTCCTAACCTTTACTCTTGTACCTTATTTATTATCTCTTTCATTATGCTTCGTTGTTCGTTTCCGTTTATTGTATATATCTGTTCACTGGGCTTTTTAAGCTCAGCCGCGTTTCTTTTCCCGCGGCAGGTATCTAAGCTAGGAGCTTTTGGATTATGCTTTGGATGGGATGAGAGTTAGATGGAGCTTTGACCTTAGATGACCACCTTTATCTTATGACTTTGTTTTGGACATGGATTTCCTTTGTATTCGTATTTTGGATGTTTCTTTATCTTTCGAATCTATGTACTTATTCAAGTCGTGTTGACTTGATTTCCTTTGATATATTTATTAAGACTTCCGCTGTGTATTTATGTATGCTTTGAATTGTCACCATAATGTGATACTTCTACCCTTGTCGGGTTGGGGTGTTACACTTTGACTGTTAATCCCACTCTCTATTCCTCACAAATCAAACAGTTTTGGCAGACTTCATCTGTCATAACACTTGATGAAGATGATGAGGATACACCAATCACTGCACTTAGTGCAACTGTGGATGGGCAAACCATCTATGTTACAGAAAAATCTTTAAGGAGACATCTCCATTTAGATGATTCAAATTGTATCATAGACTTGCCAAACACAGAAATTTTACATCATATTTCAAATATTGGGTATGACACATCCAACAGACTTTTAACTTTTAAAAAGGGATGTTTCTCACCTCAATGGAGATTTTTAATACATACACTTCTTCACTGTATTAGTCCTAAAAGAACCTCATGGGAGCAATTCAGTGGCAATATTGCTATTGCTCTTGTGTGTTTATCCAATAACAGAGTTTATAATTTTTCAAAAATGATTTTTGAAAGTATGGTGAAGAATGTGACATCTCCAACAAAAATTTTGATGTACCCAAGGTTCATTCAAACCATTTTAAATGCAAAGAAAAGTAAGTTACTTTCCCATAAAACAATTTTTCCTTCTCCTTGCCTACAACAAAAAGTGTTTCAACATATGAAAATGGCAACTAGGGGTTGGAATGGGGAAATAACACCATTATCTCAAGATATACTTTCTCAAATTCAAAATATTCAGGGTGAAGGGTCAGTAAACCCAACTGAGCCCCAACACACACCCATTGTGGTTCTAGAAATAACTCATACACCCCCAGTCACCACAACCTATAGGAGAAGAACCAGAAAGGAGACTATGGGTCCTCAGCCTAGTCCTCCTACTCAACCAATTGTAGCAGATGAGGCTATCATTTTTGATAGTATGGATGGGGCTGACACTACTGTCTCTGGCTTAGTAGCTGGGCAGGCCAGTGTCAACATAACTAAGACCCCTACCATGGCAACATCTAATGTGCCAAGTCCTCAAAGACTTGTCACATGTGATGAAATCCCAGGCCAAATGGACTTTATGGGTGGTTCAGGAGTACATCCTAGTCCAACTAGGGTAGAAATAGAATCTATGCCCCTTGATTCACCTCTCCTAGCAGGTAACACAGCTAGAAGTGATGAGGGCAACATTAAACTCAATGAATTGATGGAACTCTTTACAAAATTGTCTGAAAAGGTGGTGTCTCTGGAGGATGAACTCAAAAGCCATAAGAGAAACTTTGCCTTGGTCTACACCAAATTAGTTACAAGAGTGAAGATATTGGAGGATCAAGTTAAGAAGTCCAAGAGTAAAAGGTCAAAGTTGGTGGTGTCTACAAGTTCTTCAAGTTCTGAGTCTGATGATGATGGTGATTCTCCAAAATAGGGTAGGAAATCAGGGAAAGATACTCAGAGGAAACCAGGGTCAGAAACTTAGGGGAGGAATTTGGATTATGAACAAGAAGGTACTGCTGGTGGTAATGAGGATATGGATATGGGTAAGCAGAGTGAACAAAGTGGTACTGATCAGCAACAACAAGGTACTGCTGGAGTTGAAGGAGCAGTACAAACTGCTGAGGTAGCAGTACAAACTGCTAAAGACAAAGGAAAAGGTATTCTAATTGAAGATGAGCCAAAACAGTTGAAGATCAAACCCAGAACACAAGCACAGATTGATTTTGATGAATAAGTAGCAAGAAAAGCTCATGAAGACGAAGTAGCAAACTGGATGGAAGCTCAGAGAATGGAGAAAGAAAGAATTAGATCAGATGCCATTATTTCTCAAGAGTCACTTGAAGAGCAGATACAACATTTGATAGATACTGATCCAGTTGTGAGAGAAAGAGCTTTGGAACTACTTGCAGATGAAAGACTAAGTGTAGAAGAAAGGTCAGCCAAGCTTGCAGATTTCATTTACTCTAGGAATGAAGAAGTAGCTTTAGATGACATCACGGAGAGTATTAGATCTGGTCAGAAGAGGAAGAGGAAACCAACAAAGGCTCAGATTATAAGTGGAATGAAGATGTATCTGAGAAATCAAGCAGGTTGGAAGGCATATCAGTTGAAGGGAAAATCAAATGAAGAGATTGAGTATTTGTACTACACTTCTTACAGAAGAGCTCACAATTATATTCCTATGGATTTAGAAAGAAGACCTTAAAAAAGACTCAAGACTGTTGAGACAAAACGAACTGAGAAAGTGGAAGCACATAGAGAGAGAGTTGAATTGTCACCAGAACAGATGAGCAACATGTTAGTCACAGTGCCTGAAGTTCTACATGTTGATCCACTTCAAGCAAGACATCCTATCATGGATTGGGAGATCTACAGAGACAAATTTGGAAAAGCTTGGAAGTTTACTAGAGTTGGTGGAGAGTCAACAGTCTGCAAGAACTTTGAAAATGTAGTGAGAACTTGTTATAGAGAAGATTTGGACACATTGTGGAGATTAGTTCAAGGAAAGCTCAGAACAAAAAAGAAGACAGATGTGAAAGAGCAAGAGCTATGGGTTGAATTTAAGAGACTATATGAGCCAGATCCTACAGATGTTTATTGGAATTTTCCTTATTATGATCTGACTACATCATGGGAGTTTTATAGTACTTGCAATGTACATCATTTGTCAACACAAAGTGGAGTAGATATCTTTATGTTAGAAGAATTGGAGTATCCATTGAGTTATGAAGTATTAGCAGTGATGATTTCTACAAGGCTTAGATGTGAAGAAAATACTGAGGTAGTTTAAAATCTGATACAAAGGATATATGATCAGTATGAAGCTCTGAGGAAGAATAGAAGATGAAGTGTTTGGAAGAATCCCCCCATCATCAGTGTTAAAGTTTAATTCAAGAAAAACTTAGTGATTTGGAGAGAAATCATAAGTTTAGGGGAGGATTGTTGGGAATTAAACCTAACAGTACAAACTGATAAGCTTAAGTTGAAGACTGCTGAAGATTACACTAGCAGTACTAACTGACTTAGTACTGTTAGCACAAGATGTTTGTACTGCTTATATTCTGAATATGTATAATAGGATAAATATAGAAAAGATTTAGTGAATATCCTATTTAGTTAGAGTTATACGGATATTATAGTTATCTTGTAAAGGACTCCTTGTTCTATAAAAGGAGATCCTAGGTTAGGTTTTGTGATATACAGAGAACAATACGGATTGTTTTAGAGAGATTCAAGGTTGTGTAACCCTAGTGATAACATAGATCACTCATATTATTCATTAATAATATTAAATCATTTTGGTTAACTATTGCCTTCATTGTTCATACAAATACATATTACTGTTCCGTTCATATACATAATATCTTCTAAGTATTGACTAGTAAATTCCGCGTGCTAGTTAGTATTACTCAAAGTATTTCTAACACAAGGAGTGTGTTTAGATCCCCTCAAATTAGACGTTCAAAAAAAAGTTGACATTCTACACTCTGAACTTTCTAAAACCAAAACAGAGTTGTCAACTTGTCAAGAAAATTTTTCTGAACACCGTCAACTTTCAAGGAAACGTGTTGATTCATATCTTGAAGAAATTGTTGCGTTGGAATCCAAACTCAAAGATTTTTCAAAACGTTGTGTATAAAACGAGGGAATCTGTAACAACCATTCAAAAATTAACTGTCAAACCAAATCCCCAAGGATATGGCTTTGCAATTGGAAATGATCAACCACGTTTTTTTACATAAAGCACTCAAGGAAAATCCAAAGTTGTACAGTGCTGAACTATTATTTGATGAAACTTTCATGCATGTTGTTGTGTATAATAATGAAGAGGAAATGGAACAAGAGGATGAGAGTCGATCCAAAATGAGTAAAGTTCACTTTCATAAACAAACTGACTACTCACGGGTACCTCATATTAATGCCACTTTCGTACCTCAAAATGATAAATCAGAACAAACATTGTCTTTAACTGAAATGCATGAAACTTCTGAAGTTGTCCCTGTGACCAATGTAGCACAAGTTAATGGTCCTTTACCAAATCCGGGTGTTATTGCCCAAATTCCAAAACCATGTCGTGTCCTTAGATATTTTAATACTTTCATGGACGACATAAAACTTTTGGAAGATGCAATTGAACGTAATTCAGAAATAAAAGTCTCTACTTTTCTTTCTCCCTATGAGAAATGTAAGATATTGGATATCATAACACAAGGTTGGATTTGAGTCTTGGCCGAATTCAAAGGAATTTAGAGAGAGAAAGTGAGATGTTCTAGTGAGAGAAAGTTTAACTTATTAGCTTCCAAATGAAATGAACATCCAACCCTCTCCCTTGGTGGGAAGAGGGTATTTATACAACTACATAAATGCCCAATGTGGGCTATGGAGCGGGTTTACAGTGGGTAAAGACCCGACCCGACTCCATGGTGATAATATATCTAAACTAAAGCTATTTAAGCCTACGAGCTAATTAATGCTAATGAGTACACGGGGTGACCGAGTCTTTCATATGAATATTTATATTCCTAACAATCTCCCCTTAAGGGAGGTCACCCCGGAAATTATAGTTTGAATTCTAGCATTTAATTACATGAATTTAATTTCCTAGCTCATAGCCTTTGATTCTTTATGGTGTTTAATCTTTGTACTTCAAGCAATGATCTTATGATTAATGTTCCTTTGGCATATGTGATCTTTGAGCATTCTTTGAGATCACCAGCCACCGTAAATCTCCAAGTTCATCCTTTGTAGTATCGCCATCATGTGATGTAGTAACCATTGGACCGACATGCTCACACTTTTCTGGATCAGGAGACTTTGCACCAGAGTTGCGGAAGCATTGTTGTAAGTCTCTCAACTTTCATGATTGATGAGTGTGTAAATACTCATCATTTTTATACCCATTTAGACTAGAAAATGACCAAAAACACCCAAATGGACCATATATTGTTACAAATATCCTTGGATTGTGTTTTATGTGTTTCAGGTACAAAAAGGATTGAAAACAAGGCAAATATGGACAAAACCGAGCGTAATATGGAAAAGAGCCGAAAGCCGATGCCGGGAAAGAAATTATTTATTCAGATAAAATTCAAGCTCGAAAAATCCCAATTGGCCCTTGGATTATTCTCGTTTGGCAACTTTAGTCCCTTGGTTTAATTTTGAAAAATGGCAGATTGGACCCCTGAAGTTACAAGATTTTACAACTTTGGTCCTTGTGATTTAATCCCATTTATCCTAATCCTCAAACTAAATAACCTTAACCCAAAACCTAAACCAATCCAAACCCTTAACCCATTTTTGTTACCCAGCCCAAAGATAAAAAGCCCAAATAAAAAAACCCATCCGTTTTCTCTTTTAGTTAAACCCAGTTGACCCGGTCAACTCTTTCTTTTCCCATTTCCCGTCCAACAAAAAGCACTCCCAACTAATTCAAAAAAAATATTTCTCAAATGAAAGTAGAATCAACTTCGTTTAAAATGATGAGTGACACGACTTCTACGAACTTATGGTTGATTTTATAAGAATTTTTGTAAATGACTCAATACTGAAAACTGACAGAAAGAGGCACGGTACCATTAAATAACCTACGGTACCGTTAAATATAATGGTACCGTCCTATATTTAGTGGTACCGTGTTCTCTTTTCTGATTCAGTTTACAGTTTTAGTGCGGCGACTCGACGGAGAACATGACCAGACATTTAAGACTCTATTCATTTATTGGTTTGAAAAAGCCTTCAAGCTAGTATGACAAAGTATACTTAACAACAAAACTTGTAAGTATTAAACAATTAAATACTTTTCATATTTTATCACCTTCATAGGTAATTTGATACATGGATCGTACTCAATTTTGAAAACCATTTGTTTTAAAAATTTGAGCGACGTGGCTCTGGTACCAATTGTGGAAACCGTAGAGGGGGGGTGAATACGTTTCCATTTAAAAACATAAAACCTTTTGTATCAAACACCCAATCAAGTGTGACGTAATATGAAAAGTGTCAACAATGATCACATATCATCTAGGGATGAATAAATTAAACTACAACACAAGCACAATCAACCATGACACATACATAATCAACATAACATAAGCAACTAGCCACACAAGCATAAACGCAATGCAAATATAAATATAAAGCGATAAAGAATAAAATGAAAGTAAAGAGATAAGTAAGAAGGCGCAAACCGGACACGATGATTTATAGTGGTTCGGTCACGAAGCTCCTCTTCGCCCTACTCCACTCCCCGAGTACCCAACTCGAGAGTTACTTCACTAATCAACAAACTCCCTTTAGGCGGAGAAAACCGTACACGTCGCTTAACTTGTTTTCCGACACTAAGCTAGATGTCGAGTGCTAATCTTAGCTAGCACCAATCTACCACGATCTACCCGATCTACACCGTACACGTCGCTTATCCTATTTCCGACACTAAGCTAGATGTCGAGTGCTAATCAAGAGGGATGACAACACTTTGTATCTACTTGGATACTTTGTGTTCTTCTCTTGCTAATCAAGAGGAATGAAGAGGATCACTTGAGTGGATGATTGGATCACTCTTAAACAACCTAAGACTCTCCAAATGATCAAAGAAAGTTTTCTAAGTGAGGAGGGATTAGACCAGAGAAAAAGGACTGGAAAAATCAAGTTGAAAGTGTGGAATGGTCCACTATTTATAGGCAAGGGAAAATCTGACCGTTACAGACCCACGACTCCACTAAATACCCGATGGCTCCACTAAATTTAGTGGAGCCGTCCATACTTAACGGTGCCATGGATGCTCCCTTTTTTGTCTTTAGTGGGGAAGGTTTATTTGGGGAAGTTAGGAGCTGTTTTGGGGGGAAATTTGACTGTTGGGATTTTCAAACATATTTTTCAAAATAAAACATTTCTTTTTAATTCAAAAAGAATTTGTGAAATATATTTTTGAAAAAATGTTTTGTCACATTAAAAATGTGAAGTTTAGAAAAATAAAATCCTTTGATCGTTTGTCAAGTAGTAGATTTGTTTGTCCATACCTTGAGTGATTTATGTCGGGATGGAAATCTACGACTTCGTTGAAGCATACTTGAGACGTCGGGAGGTGTTGATGTAAGTATGCATTGATGATTTGTGTTTACAAGTAACTTGCACATTTTACGTTATGTATTACAAGTTACATGTTTTTCATTATTAAAACCGAAGAAACCGTTTAGTTTAAATATCGTAATATTTGCACTAACAATCTCCTCCTTTTTGATGATGACAAATATGTAAACCGTAAGACATAGTAAAATGTAAAAGTTACCTGTTTACACTTCCTTCTCCCCCTTTTGTCGAATCAAAAAGGTAGTTGCCTCGAGCGCTTCCTTGGATTTACTTCCTACTCCCCCTTACTACACTACTATCCTTTTCTCCCCAGAAAGGCGAGTTTGCATCATCCAAGTGAAGCCTTCTATCAACACTTGTGAAGATGACTCCATGCTATGTATTCAAATACTCCCGAGCTCCCCCTAGCTCAATGCTCCCCTATGGTGACTTAAACCCCTTGTTTATTTACCTTAGTATCTAGCGGATTCATGGATCAAATTCTTACAAAGGCTTTTCCTACATCAAGGGTTAGCTTCGTGCAGCACAATATATAACAGTATAGGAGCAACATTATAGGGATAGAATACACATAGCAAGACATGCATGGGATAAACTATGTTAACACGTAAGTGTCACAACCCGACCTAGAACCTAAGGTGTAATTGTTCACTCAATCACACTAATCAAGAACGAGATTCGTTCATAGACTGACGCACTAAATGACTTATTCCAAGTTGTCATTGGGAAGGAAAGTTCTAACAAACCTTTTGAACAACATAATCATCTACCTAAGATGATTGATGTTAAGGATAGTTTGTTAATAAGACATACTCTAAATGATTACTATTATGACAAGTCCTATCTCTGCTATCACCTCTGCCACACTCAATCCCCCCTCCTAACCACTCCTCTGCTCCATCTAGTTCACGAGATACCACCCCCTCACATGTATCCCATGCCTTGTCACCAATCCGTGTGACCTTTTGGGCGCCAAAAGTGATATTAAGAGCTGAGATCATTTCTACTTTAATCCTACGACTGGGATTTGCCCCCAAGAAGCACAAGAAGCATCCAAGGCAGTTTTACCTCACAAAACAAGCACAAAAGAGTGAAGACCCCTAGTCTTAGTTTTTAGTATAAATAGGTCAAGTGTAAGCCATAAAAGGCAGGATTAATTTAGCTTAAAATAGTTTAAGGTACTGTATTTTTTCTTTTAGTATTGTAATTCACAACCTCTGTTAATGAAATTCTAGTTTCTTATTTGGTCAACGATAGACAACTGTTACTATTAAAGTGCTTAATTGTGTCCTTGTTAATGTTTGTTGTGAGTATTTGCCTTATCAGTTAATATTTGAGTATAATTTGCTAAGTCTTAGTGGTTAAACTCTAGTTATGTTTAAAAAGATCAAAAATAGTCAAAAAGCTTATTGCTTAGTTAAGTGTTTATGTAAGATTGGAATTTACTGTTTAATGGTTAAATAAGTTAGAATATCAGTAATAATAAGTTTGCATAGCTTATATTGGTAATTGTAGTGTAAGATTGCATGGTCAAGTTCTATTAGGGGTGTTTATTACAAGGCAGTTTGAGCTAAAAAGCTCATGTACTGTTCATTGACCTCTTTACTTAGTTTGGTTGAGCTGAATTAAGTAATATTAAGCTGTTATTGGTAGATGTTAAGTTGATTTGGTGATCTTTGAGGATTAGAAGTGATAGTGCAAATATTAGTTCAAAAACTGCCTTAATATTAAGCTGAAGCTTATTTGGTGCAAACTTTTGGTGGTTTATATGATTTTCAGTGTTTGAAGTGTGTATCCAAGGTTTAGTACTATTTCATTGAAGTTTGTAGGATTTAAGTGCCAAATACATCAACTGCTATTACAGAGACATTTGCAGACCTGCATAATTTGTGTTTTTCTCAGCTTTTTCATAGGACTGTTACTGCTTATTCCATTGTGAACTTTTCATGAAATTTGGTCTTATCAGTAGCTAGTAGTAGTGGTTAGAAGAATCTAAGCTTAGATCTCACTTTATAGCTTATTCAAGGGCTTAAACTTGGTCTGCAATATAAGTCCCATCAAACTGCTCAGTCTGCAAAACCATTTTTGTCCCAAAAGCATCTGTGTTTTAGCTTAATTAAGGTAGCAATTGAGATTAAAATTTGGGCATATTTGGGTTACTAGCAGTCTCTGGTATAAGCTTTCAGTGTTTGCCTTTGGATTCTCCCAATAAGCTTATACCTAGTTTATAAGTCAGCTGCAAATTAGCTATTTAATCACTGCTACTACCTTAACTTGTCAACTGTTCCAACTGCTTATCTACTTATTCATTGAGCTTATTTGTGCTTATTCAGTTGATTTAAGTTTCATTTAGTGTATTGAACTGAATTTGATCATGGGATGATTTTTGGTACTGTTTGCTTAATTTCTAGAGCTTTTTGAAACAACTTATTTGCATAAACAGTTTATTAGGGTTTAGAAAAGTTTTGATTTTATTTTTCCTAGCTTTTAAATATCATTTAGAATTTTTTTGCAAAATTTCATATTTTTCCAAAGTCATTTACTATTTTTAAATCATTTAAATATTTTCTTGTAGTTTTTAATTCATAATAAATAATTTAAAAGTCAAAAAAATATAATTCTTTATTTTAAAATTTTCTTTTGTAATTTAGAACTTAGGAAAAATAATTTGGTACCCGTAGAGTCTATATTTCATTATTTTGACGTTTTTAGTTTCGTATGTTCCGTTTTTAATTTCGTTATTTGTTTCCCTTGCGTTTTTATTTATCTTTGCTTTGTAGATTTAAGTTTCCATTATCCTATTTATGTTTCCCATAGTTTTAAGTTATCCTTATCCTATTTATGCTTCCCGTAGTCATTAGTTATTTAAATTTAATCAAAATCCAAAATCTCTCCATTTTCATATTTCAAACACGATTAACAAACCCGATCTCACAAATTCCATTCATCCTTCATCGGGGATAACGAACCGGGTTACACATACTTCACTTGTGTTTCCTAGGAAATATTTTTATGCATTGATTCCAGCGAATCAATTTTTGGCGCCGCTGCCGGGGAAGGTTGTAGCGAGTTTTTAATCTCGTTTGTCGATTCGTGTTTTATAAACCAATCTTTGTGAAGGTTTATAGTATTTTTTTGAATATTTTCTAAAAAAAAAATTCATAAAAATCACCACAAACACTTTTCCTAAAGTGTTTACAATACCAAAATAATATCCAACAAAACAAATCGTAAGTTAATCATTTTCGGATTATCTTGAAATTACAACCTATACAAGTGGTTTAAGGATGGTTTGACATTAAATTGACAAACCGAAAGAGGCGGGTTTTTAATCAGCTTTCGAGCGTACCTTTGCTTCTCCGCCACTCTGCGAGTAGTTTTGAGAGAAACGAATTTCGATTGACGAATCGATCCCAAAAATATTGTGATTAATTTTTCTTTAATATAAAAAAGCCCAAAAAGATTTTCTTTTCAAAATTTATTTTTCCCTTTTTCCTTTTTCCCTTTATGTTTGTTAAAATATTTTTAATTATAAAAATTTAAAAATATTCTTCTTATTCCTCTTAAATGTTTAATTCTTATCTTCTTACCCTCTCATTGTTTAATTCTCCACGATGATCGGTTTTCCATCATATAATCCCCATGATCCTCGAACCATGGAGGATTTCTATCATCCGACACTGGTCGATAGAGGAGGACCGATCACTCCTACATCAGTTTCGGGAACCGATTTTGAACTGAAAAGTTATATGGTTCGACTGATCCGGCAAAATTGCCAATTCTATGGATTTCGAGATGAAGATGCAAACGAGCACCTAAACAAGTTCATGTCTATCACTCAATCCATTAAACAGAAAGGAGTTTCTCAAGATAACATTCGTTTGAATCTTTTTCCGTTCTCTTTATCCCACCACGCTGAATCTTGGTTTTATACTCTTAGAACCCACTCAATTCATACTTGGGAAGAGATGTTCGTCAAGTTTCTTTCAAAATACTTTCCACATTCTAAAACGGTGCAGCTTCGGAAAGACATTCTGAATTTCCAGCAATTGCCCATTGAGTCAGTATTTGAAGCTTGGGAACGATTCAAATCTTTGTTACGAAAATGTCCTGATCACAAAATTTTGCTTCTTGATCAAATCCTAACCTTTTATAGTGGCATAACTCCGATTGATCAAGACAAAATCATGTTGGCTGCCGGAGGCAATCTCATGTGAAAAAGTCCTCAAGAAGCTTATGATTTGATCGAGAATATGACACAACATCACTATCAGCGGGATACTCGAGCCCTTTATGACTTCACCACTGTTTTGAGTGATAATTATTCCGATTACATTCCCACTGAGATTGCACAAATTAGGGTCCTTGGCAATCACAAAAGTTATATAAATCAAGATTGCCAGCAAAGACCAAGTCATCCTTACACTATCCACTATTCATACTCAGATGAAAGTGATGAGGATGACCCTTTTGATGAAGAGAAATCAAATGAGGACCATTCAGATACCTTTTTAATGGGGGACAAGGAAGTAGAAATCAATCCTCTTAAGGAAATTGACGGCCTTGTTCCAATCCCAAGGGTATCCAAGGAACCTCTCGATCTTCTTGATTCTACTTCTCAAACATTTGATATGACCATCACAAATCCTTTTACTCTAAATTCAGACAATCAAAGTTTTGGTATTCATAACCAGGATGAGAGTGATAAGGATGAACCTTTAGTAGAAGAAGACAATCAGAAATCAATTCCTCCATTGAGTGGCAATCCCACTCCCTCTTTTGATTCTGTTATCGCGTCTCTCACCTCCTTCGAGGATTGTGATCTTCTCTTAAAAGAGACCGACGCTTTTCTTGCTCTTGATGATTCAATTTCACCAGAAATTGATGATACTTATCTTGATCCGGAGGGAGATATTCTTTTACTTAAGGATTTGCTAAGTGATGAGTCAGATACGGAGACATTAATGGACGAAGTGCAAACTTCTAGCACACAAAGTACAACACATGTCCCACCTCCGTATATCCCTCCTGAGCCCAAGCTCAAAGACATACTTCATAAAGAGGATTCTCTTCTTGAGGAGTTCGCCGATGAACTCGCTCACATTTATCCCATCCCACCTGGGGATGAAGAGGGAAATTTCAATTTTGAATCTGATCTGATAGAATTGGAATTTTTGCTAAGTCATGATCAGTCAACTAATTGTGCCTCTAGTCTGGGGGAGTTTGCCGATGAACTCTCTCACATCATATCTCCGCCGGAGTATGATTACTCTAAGGACTTGGAGGGAGACATGATCTTTAGTGAGCAATTGCTTGTTAAAGACGCAATCTTTAATCTCCCCCCTGAGGTGCTTTTAGATCATGATCTTAAGAGCTCAAATGAAAAACTTGATAATGATGGAGATTTTCTCCCAATTACTATCAGAATCTTTTCTCCCTTAATCACATGTAATGTGATTTCTCCTCTTCTTTACTCGTTCGGGAGTGAAGACACCATTTTTGACTCCGGCATCTCCATTTATCATTCTTTTAAGCCGGGTGTATCTCATCGGAGTGGAACTTTCAAGTACTTCAATGTTTATCCAAACATCTTGAATGAAAGTCCGATGGAGATTTTCTCTTCCACATGCTTCCCCAAGAACAAATGAATTCGGGGTCGAGTCAAGCTAGTGACTCGGTTAACTAAAACATTAGCATTTCATGGGTGACAACCCATGTTTCTGACTTTTTCCTATTTTCTAACACTAAGTGTGGGGGGATTCCTCTACTGTGCTTTGTTTGTGTGTTGTTTGCTCTTGTTTGTAGGTTTCCCTTAGATCGTGATGATTGATGCGCCTGTTTTCAATCCAGCCGCCCAATATCCGATCTTTTTGCTAACGTTTATCTAGGGATATCTTTTCAACCTTTTTTGTGAAAAATGGAGATTTCTGTTCCACACTTGGCTAGTGGTATTACCTTTTTACGTTCTAAGTGGCGGCATAATAGCCGGTACTTTGAATATTGAGGGCAATATTCAATTCTAAGTGTGGGGGGGAATTCTCGCGAATTTTGTCACTTATGTACCTTCTAGTGCCCTAGTACCCCCGTTTTGACCAAAATTTTTAAAATTTTTGTCGTTTTTAAATAAAAATTGTGTTATGTTTAGTCTTGATTAGGTTAGAACAAAGGGAATCCTGACTCTGCCAGAGCATTGATCTGGCTGCTTCCTTAACGATTAGACTAAGATTTTACGATATGTGCAAATGAAAATGCTAAGCGTAGAATAGTTGGTTTTCTTTAGAGTTTATATAAGTAATCAATGGCTTTTCCTCCCAGGAGATAACTAATCTGACTTAATAAGTGCTTATTTTCAACCATTTGAACACACAAAATCATTTTTTCATACGATTTTGAAAAATACTAGTTCAAAGATTTATTTAAACTTCGGAACAAGCATATGTCATAGTAATGTAAAAGTTAAGTAATAAATGTATGTGCTAAAAAGCTACGGTTCAAGATCGGCCCTTGGATCCTTATTTCCGAAAGGCGTTTAGGTCTTGGCTACCCTCTTACACTGGCCCTTGGACCTCTAATACAGGAATGTGTGAGGTCTTGGTCTAACACCCTTGGATCCTCATTTCAGGAATGTTTAGAGTCTTGGGATTCTCCGTTGTAACGGCCCTTGGACCCTTTATTCCGGAAGGTGTAAGGTCTTGGTTCCCGTGAAACTCCGTTAGTTTATGTTGCACAAGTGAAAAAAAAATGATGAAAAAATGAAAAGAAAAAAATAAAATAAAATGGAATGATATTGCAAAATGCAAAAATGGAATGATATTGCAAAATGCAATAAGTTTTGATGTGTTGAATAAAGTTTTGAAACTTGTTTGTTGTAAATTTTAAATCTATCTTTCAGCTAGTATTAGTCAAAATCTTATAAAAACGTCGATTTTTGTGATCAAAATTTTGAAAATCAAGCACAGTCACCTAACTTGAATAAATTGTGGGAGTGAAAAGTTAAGTTCCGACTTACATAGATTATTAGTATAAGTAGTTTTGGCATTTTACTAAAACATTTGCACATTGAATTTAAGCTTAGTTGGGAGTATAAAAAGAGGATGACGATTTCAATTCCCTAGAGACACCCATTTTGTGTGAATCCCGTTCCATGATACCATTTTTGGAAATCAAGCATGTTATCTATTTTTGTTTTAGTTTAATTTCTCGCATTTAATAAAAAGTCGAAATGGGGTATACTTGGTATTCTTTTGATCCTTTCATTACTTTATATGATCGGATTGCTAGGGACTAGCAATAGTTTAGTGTGAGGGATTGATGAGTGTGTAAATACTAATCATTTTTATACCCATTTAGACTAGAAAATGACCAAAAACACCCAAATGGACCATATATTGTTACAAATATCCTTGGATTTTGTTTTATGTGTTTCAGGTACAAAAAGGATTGAAAACAAGGCAAATATGGACAAAACCAAGCGTAATATGGAAAAGAGCCGAAAACCAATGCCGGGAAAGAAATTATTTATTCAGATAAAATTCAAGCTCGGAAAATCCCAATTGGACCTTTGATTATTCTCATTTGGCAACTTTAGTCCCTTGGTTTAATTTTGAAGAATGGCAGATTGGACCCCTGAAGTTACAAGATTTTACAACTTTGGTCCTTGTGATTTAATCCCATTTATCCTAATCCTCAAACTAAATAACCTTAACCCAAAACCTAAACCAATCCAAATCCTTAACCCATTTTTGTTACCCAGCCCAAATAAAAAAACCCATCCATTTTCTCTTTTAGTTAAACCCAGTTGACCCGGTCAACTCTTTCTTTTCCCATTTCCCGCCCAACAAAAAGCACTCCCAACACCATCATCACTCCTATCTCTGCTATCACCTCTGCCACACTCAATCCCCCCTCCTAACCACTCCTCTGCTCCATCTAGTTCACGAGATACCACCCCCTCACATGTATCCCATGCCATGTCACCAATCCGTGTGACCTTTTGGGCGCCAAAAGTGATATTAAGGGCTGAGATCATTTCTACTTTAATCCTACGACTGGGATTTGCCCCCAAAAAGCACAAGAAGCATCCAAGGCAGTTTTACCTCACAAAACAAGCACAAAAGAGTGAAGACCCCTAGTCTTAGTTTTTAGTATAAATAGGTCAAGTGTAAGCCAAAAAAGGTAGGATTAGTTTAGCTTAAAATAGTTTAAGGTACTGTATTTTTTCTTTTAGTATTATAACTTACAACCTCTGTTAATGAAATTCTAGTTTCTTATTTGGTCAACGATAGTCAACTGTTACTATTCAAGTGCTTAATTGTGTCCTTGTTAATGTTTGCTGTGAGTATTTGCCTTATCAGTTAATATTTGAGTATAATTTGCTAAGTCTTAGTGGTTAAACTCTAGTTGTGTTTAAAAAGATCAAAAATAGTCAAAAAGCTTACTGCTTAGTTAAGTGTTTATGTAAGATTGGAATTTGTTGTTTAATGGTTAAATAAGTTAGAATATCAGTAATAATAAGTTTGCATAACTTATATTGGTAATTGTAGTGTAAGATTGCATGTTCAAGTTCTATTAGGGGTGTTTGGTACAAGGCAGTTTGAGCTAAAAAGCTCATGTACTGTTTATTGACCTCTTTACTTAGTTTGGTTGAGCTGAATTAAGTAATATTAAGCTGTTATTGGTAGATGTTAAGTTGATTTGGTGATCTTTGAGGATTAGAAGTGATAGTACAAATATTAGTTCAAAAACTGCCTTAATAAGCTCCCATTAAGCTGAAGCTTATTTGGTGCAAACTTTTGGTGGTTTTATATGATTTTCAGTGTTTGAAGTGTGTATCCAAGGTTTAGTACTATTTCATTGAAGTTTGTAGGATTTAAGTGCCAAATACATCAACTGCTGTTACAGAGACATTTGCAGACCTGCATAATTTGTGTTTTTCTCAGCTTTTTCATAGGACTGTTACTGCTTATTCCATTGTGAACTTTTCATGAAATTTGGTCTTATCAGTAGCTAGTAGTAGTGGTTAGAAGAATCTAAGCTTAGATCTCACTTTATAGCTTATTCAAGGGCTTAAACTTGGTCTGCAATATAAGTCCCATCAAACTGCTCAGTCTGCAAAACCATTTTTGACCCAAAAGCATCTGTGTTTTAGCTTAATTAAGGTAGCAATTGAGATTAAAATTTGGGCATATTTGGGTTACTAGCAGTCTCTGGTATAAGCTTTCAGTGTTTGCCTTTGGATTCTCCCAATAAGCTTATACATAGCTTATAAGTCAGCTGCAAATTAGCTATTTAATCACTGCTACTACCTTAACTTGTCAACTGTTCCAACTGCTTATCTGCTTATTCATTGAGCTTATTTGTGCTTATTCAGTTGATTTAAGTTTCATTTAGTGTATTCAACTGAATTTGATCATGGGATGATTTTTGGTACTGTTTGCTTATTTTCTAGAGCTTTTTGAAACAGCTTATTTGCATAAACAGTTTATTAGGGTTTAGAAAAGTTCTGATTTTATTTTTCCTAGCTTTTAAATATCATTTAGAATTTTTCTGCAAAATTTCATATTTTTCCAAAGTCATTTACTATTTTTAAATCATTTAAATAGTTTCTTGTAGTTTTTAATTCATAATAAATAATTTAAAAGTCAAAAAAATATAATTCTTTTTTTTTAAATTTTCTTTTGTAATTTAGAACTTAGGAAAAATAATTTGGTACCCGTAGAGTCTATATTTCATTATTTTGACGTTTTTAGTTTCGTATGTTCCGTTTTTAATTTCGTTATTTGTTTCCCTTGCGTTTTTATTTATCTTTGCTTTGTAGATTTAAGTTTCCCTTACCCTATTTATATTTCCCGTAGTTTTAAGTTATCCCTATCATATTTATGCTTCCCGTAGTCATTAGTTATTTAAATTTAATCAAAATCCAAAATCTCTCCATTTTCATATTTCAAACACGATTCACAAACCCGATCTCACAAATTCCATTCATCCTTCATCGGGGATAACGAACCGGGTTACACATACTTCACTTGTGTTTCCTAGGAAATATTTTTATGCATTGATTCCAGCGAATCAATGATCCTTTGGTAATGAATTGGTCGTGTGAGCATGGGGTGTGGATTGACATGTCTCTGCTAGAATTAGGTACCACCATCACCATCTATATATAAATCTGAAATAAAACAGTTAGCAATAAAGTTGGAGAACGAATATGGCTTTGTCATTCACTCGATGTGGTTGGATTAACCTTCGGTTCCGTGAGGACCGACCTGTGATCAGGTATAATCCCCTTTAAAGAAAATTCTCCTTGACAGGACTTTCCAGCTTGTTGTAAAGAATCATCCAGCGAATTAACATCAGAATCATCATACTAAGCATGTTCTCATACCGGAACGTCTCAAAGCAGACAGCACGGTAGAGTGAATCAGTAAATTAAATACCCACTGATTGATGAGAAATTGATTAGAAAAATCACTCGCGTGTCACTTGATAAACATTTTATGCAGCACGATGAGGGTTTTATAAATTGAATCACATTCCAGTCATAAACACTTTTGGTTTGAAAATTTACACAATCAATGTGCTCGAAACTCAGTTGGTGAGCACATTGAAAGGTTTTCCAAAAGCATCCGTCAATCCATTTCCTGGAACAAGTTTGATTCAAATGTGAATCGCCCCATCGTTTCTTTCCAGTTGTCAAAAGTTTGATCCATGAAGGATCTCACATGTCACCTACCAAGAGCTTGTTTGATGTTCGCTCTAGAAGGATTTCCATCTTCATTGTGAATGTTAAACCCTAAATTTATCCTAACCAATACAACTAATACTAGATAAGATTAAAGAAGAAGAGTGGAACTTGAAATATAAACTTTATTAATCACACACTTAATCTTTAATACAAACCCTAAAACAATGATAAACCTTGAAGCACCTGAGAATACCAGAGAATACCAACCCTTCCAAATGAGATGAAGGGTGGTATTTATAGTTTACATGTTAGACTTAGGTGGGCTTGGACTTATGGGCTTTTACATAATTAATTAGAGCACAATATTTAACCAACTATATTAAGTCCAAGCCCTTTGATTTAAATTGACTAATTCATACAACGACACTTTACTAAAATTAATACGACGAATATGACCATCACTTTTATAAATCCTAACAGTGAATACTTTACGTATCACTCGGATGTTCTGGCAATACCACAAGGATAATGCGTAGGACTTTTAATATATGTTTTCTTACTTTTCACGGTGTATGAAACAGCAAGCATATTGGAAATGTGTCCTAATGAGATTTATGGATGATCTCTTGGCTCTAGACTCAATAGTGCATTTTGATTTAGTGATAGGAGGCTGGAGAGGACTGCCACCTTTTCAATATCGTCTAACTCGGAGTGAGAGAGACGATAGAAATGTATTGATCTCCGTGACAAATGAAACAAGAGTCCTTTGAGGGACCTTGAGTGGCTAGGGAGGGTTGTGCAGCGTATCACTGGGTCCATGATACTTGTCTTCAATGTCAGCAATCAACTAAGTGATTCTGACAGCATATGTATTGACCCGGTTTCTGCCTAAAGTGTAAGGAGGGCTTCTTTCATTTCACCCTTTATCTTTACATTTCTTTTTCATTCTTCAACCCCTTCAGCGCTTACCGAGACTTCATCACTAGTACCTTGTTGGGTTTGTTCCAGTACCAGTTCCATCTCAGTCGGCACTCTTCCCTTATTCACACTTTTCTCCTTTTTTAATCGTTCCTATGGACTTCTATTCTAACTAGAGGATTGTCCCTGGGAAGATCCCTCCGGTTCTGGCTGGATCATGGGAACTGATACCTAACCTTACCATCCTTATAACTCCAGTACATTAAATAAAATGGTCGGTCTTTGGTATTCTTCCATAATTGCCATCATAAATCATTCGCTCCCCCTCAATATGTGCGTTGATATACGAAAGAGTTTAGCACATATGAGAGAGCCTACACTTGAGTCTAAAGGATCACATTTTATCAGTTTTCATATTTAAATCACATTCTCTCCCCCGATCAAAAATTTCAAACCTTTTGAGATTTGGGATCTCAATTGATTTAAATAAGTTAGAAAATTTGGCAGACAATGTGGTCTGATTCAATGTATTCTGATAATGGAACATTATTCTGCTCCTCCTCAATCAATGAGGGAGAATGTTAGTGTCAGGTATGAAAAGTTTGAAAGATATTTGAATGAAACTCATACACTGACACATAACAACAAATTTTATTCACTACTTATGATGTACAAGATAATTGTTACGACACAACTGACATTGACCTTTTCACTTCTCTGAGGGAGTCAGTGGTCAACAACAATTATCCATCCACCATCAAAACTTCCCAAATATTGTTGATCCCCACTTGGCGAGACCAAAATTAGTAATGCCTTGTTGAAGTGAGGGTGGTGGTAGTGGTGAAAGTGTTGTTGTCGTTGTTGTTGCCAATGTTGTTGTTGTGGTGAATTCAGAGCCAGTCAATGGAGTTTGAACATCTGATCAAGTGGTTAGAGCAGGAGCAGGCACATTCACATCAGCCATGGAATCTGCATAGGAATATCCACAAAGATAGACATACATACAGATTAACTCTACATTAACCGCTACTACACAGCGGTTTACCTACTCATAGCATCATATTCATGTCATGATCAAACCATAATCAGGAAATTTATCAAACCGCTATTTAGCATGAAGGGCAATCAGCAATCATGAACATTCATCGCAAGCCTCTATCATACATAAACAACAATCACGAACATGGCAATTCACACATATTTTAACTATCAATACAGGATCTTAGAAAACAAGATTCTAACTCGGTAACTACATACCTAAGCATATCTTGAGAACACGAGCACATAATCAACAACAATTTGAACAATTATCGGCAAACAACATACGAAACACATTCAATCAGATTATACACGGAGTGTGGATCATATGATAACATTAAGCACAATGGATTATTTTCGGTTTTAACGTATTTAAGGGATTAAACGAAGGATTCCAAAGTGACACAAATGAACCTTATAGTTACATAAAGTTAGGAAACTATAAGCAAATTGCACATAAAGCCCTAAACTTTCTAACAACTAACACATTAGGCCATTTGAGATAAAACTTAAATAATTTCCTCTTCAACTAATACCCCATTAAATACAAAACCTTTTCTAACAGTTATGAGATAACCAAGAAACTCGTTTGATGATATAAAATTTGAAATCACTCTCCCCCTCAATCGATGACCCATTGTCATTGATTGAGTGACAAATTTTTTTAAAGAATCTAAGTCTGATAGATTTTCAAACAACACGTTACCACCATGTGTTACACAAATAATTTTCAGAAGAATCATAGAATGAAAATTATTTGGATACAAAGAAGACTTCTCTTCTTATACGAGAAATAATGCACTGAAGCGTACATTAAATCAAAGAAACATGGATATAAAGTAATTCATGCCCAGGTGAACTTCACCCGTTGTTAGGAACAGCCGTCTTTTTGCCGACGTGCTTTCCTCATTTTGAAAAACTGGGTTGCATATCTGAAGTAATAGCAAGCCATTATGACATGTTTTAACCATTCAATTTAACTTCTGCTCGAGCTTCATTTAAAGTCCCGTGTCATTATTGAATGACATTCCTAGGACCGTAAATGTTATCGATAAACAGAAGACATGCCTAGAGGAACTATTTTTGGTATTTTTGTGTTTTTCTGATTTTTATGGTTTTTATAGGTTTTATGATTTTCTATTTACATTTTGGTTTAAGATATGTACAAAATATATTATTCAATTTTTGGTTTTATATTTTTCTATTTACATTATGGTTTAAGATATGTACAAAATATATTACTCAATTTAAGAAGATGATGGCATGAATACCGAAATAAGGATATCGTTCTGTAGGTTGTAGAAGTCTGTAGTCAACATCCCTTAAACTTTCACCACCAAAGCTTTCAAGGCTCCTGAATAATCGTCTGAACTTGAGCCTTCTCAATTGTGAAGCTTTGATAGCTTCCCCCCAAACCGACAATCTTCCTTTTGAGCAGTTTCAAAGCTCTCTTTCAAGCTTACATAAGGTAAGTGTACAGCGGAAATCGTAGCAAACCACATCAAATATTGCTTCTCCTTTTAAGAATAATCATCGTGATTCTTCGTTCGCGGGGTCATCAAATAGATCAGCAGTGTATCATCTCACACTTGAATAATTCATCTTACATTTCTTCCCGCTGAAGTCTGAAGTAATGCATACCAAAAGTATCCAGAGACCACTTTCCCCAAGTAGTTGAAGTGATGCAATCAGTCTCATTGTATGAAGCTCAAAACCCAAAGTACACACTCAATCCCATTAATGAAGTCAAAAGCGTAACATCAAGATCAATTAAGACCCGAAAATCCCCTTTTCTCCCTTCAGAAAATTGCAGATGAGAATTGCTACACCAAAGTCAGCTAAGTCCCGAGTGTAAGCAATTTATCCCATATGTAGTCGAAATGATAACACCAAGACAGTACCGTAAAAATCAAGTAAGTCCCGGATGAACACATTTCCTTCTGTAGGATACCGACTAACTAGAGGAATCATCATACAATTGTGTACCTCTTTAATCATCAGAAACTGTTTCTTACATCTCTTCCCCCACGTAGTTGGAATAATACACCAAAAGCCACGAGATAAAACACTGATTTTCTCTACGGTTATGACATTTGTCTTCCCGGAATAACTTCAATTAAGAAGAAGCATAAAGTTCATCACGTGTACTCGTTGTGCGTTCAGGTGTATGTCTCCTTCCCCCTTGGTGGTTTTGATACCTCAGAATCAGCAACACATTTTACGCACATATACTTGAAATCTTGTGAGAAGAACAAAATTGGCTCAAATGTATCAAGTGAGAATCAACCGCTACCGAAACTCTCTCTGACTATCTTTACCAACCCTTAAGTAGGCTATTTGAAGTGATAACTGATGGAGCAAACCCGATATACCAAACTTGAAACTGAAGTAGAATTCCCCGTTCTCGTGACTTAAGCTTGCACTAATGTTGGAAGAACGGTGTAGAGAATTTATGCTCCAAGCAAATCTCTAAGTACTCAATACCCAACCAAAGTATGAGACATTAACACCTCATGCGATTATCCACAACGTCGTCGGCGTGTGACACTGAGTACTACAACATAACTCCTTTAAGTGATAGTTAACTAGGTCTTCAAACATTTACCCCGACTGCTGGTAACTAGATAAACTAAGTCTTCAACTTAAATCTTAAGCACGAGCAAGTTATCATTGAAATTCATGCATCCAATCAACCCCGACTTCAAGATAAAATAAGATTACGCCTTTGTTAAAGTCAACTTCAATCTCAAATAAGTGATACCTGATCAACTCCGTAGTCACAATTAGAGTCACATGCCCAACAAGTGAGTGAACATACAATCAAATGTACGTCGATCCACTATTCACACTTCTCCCCCTCAAAAATTGCATTTGAGGTTGCCATTTTTTATTGAACAAGTGCATATGAGGTTGATCCACTGTTCACACTTCTCCCCCTCAAAAATTGCATTTGAGGTTTCCATTTTTGATCGAATGAATAAAAATACAATCTAATGAAAGTAGATCCACTTGATTACTGAACGAGCATGGAACAAGTATGAAGCTTGTTGATGAGAATAGTCAGAAACAAGAAGATTTCTCTTCTTCCAAAGATAAAGCGCACTCAAGTGTACGCCTTTCTTTTCTTTGAGGAACGGGGCCTGAAGTGTTTTCAGCAGACGCCATTATGTTGACATTGAGGCCCGAGGATTGAACTGCAATGTTCAAACCTCATATATCGATGAAGAAGGAGGCTTGAACTGATGTGTTCAAACGTCATTTGTCGTTAAAGAACGAGGCTTGAACTAATGTGTTCAAACGTCATATGTCGTTGAAGAACGAGGCTTGAACTGATGTGTTCAAATGTCATATTTCGCAGAAGAACGAGGCTTGAACTGATGTGTTCAAACGTCATATTTCATGTTCATCAAAGTTGAGTTTCATGAACCCCTAATTTATGAGATATCAGTCTTTTCGGCAACCAAACTCTGAGTCTTTCCTTAATGGGAGTGAACGATGTACCTGCACTTAAGTAAATACTACATGCACTAACATTAAGAGTTTGTTTGCATTTATGTGGGTTAGTGATATCAGCATCTAAACCATTTGGGGTTTCACTGTTAACCTTAGTTTTGCAATCAGTGAACAGCTTACTAGTAGGTATCCATCTAAGACCAGCAATCTTAAAAATTCTCCCCGTCGGTATCTACCTAAGGCAAGATCTAGGAGTGTTTGGTTTCTCATGTACAGTGGAAGACTTGTTGAGAGAAGACCTTTGTCCTACAGCAATCTGCCTACCAGTTTTCTGAGTATAACTCTTTGGTTCTACGGGCTTGTTGTTGTTTCTAGTCTTAGAGGATTGAACCTTAGCACGAGCATTCACTTTCTTCAGGAATTTTGTTATACAATCATCATGGTTTGCATTAAAAACACATTTCTGACAAGTTGAGCAAACAGAGTGTTTGGATTCAGAAAAAGATCTAGAATTCTTAGAGTGATCTGCTACGGGAATCGCTTTAATCGATACGCAACTACTCTTAGAAACAGGCAAATTCCTAGTCTTTTCATGTGTGTTTTTCTTAGCATCCTCTAGGTTGTGATTCTGAACACTGTTTTTCTGTCTAACATGTTCCTTTGGTGTCACAAATGATACACGCTTTGAACTAATCCTAGAGGAACTAAAGGCACTCATATGATGAGGTTTTGCAAAAGCATATTCCTTTACATTAGGTCTAGATTGTGAAGTGACTGGTTTTGACAAAACTTGTTTCGAGTCAACTCGGGAGGCAAACCGTGGTTTTGAAAATTTTGACCTTTCAGATCTAAACGCAGTCGGTTGTCTAACAACTGATTGGTTTCTAAGTGGTTGTAAAACTGGTTTCCCCAAGATTGATGGTTTTGCAAACTTAGTGTTCACACTATTTCCTGTTAATTTTCTTAACTCATTTTTTAATGCTGCAATTGTAAAACCCTTTTCCTGAAGTTGAGCTTTGAATTCATTATTTTTGGCAATCAAAGAGGTTGTCTGAACTATAGTCTTAGTTTTCGTTTCTTTGATTGAATCACACAGTTCTTTGCAATGAAATTTCAAAGTCTCATTTTCATTAAGTAATCCAGCCACTTTAAGTTCCAATTCACTATCTCTAGTTGCAATAACATCACTGTCATGTTTAGCCTTAACTTCATTACATATATCACACATCTCAGCAATACGTTTTTTCAGGTTGTTGATCGTTAGGTTTTTGGCTTCTAGCCGAGCTTTCAAATCATTTATCATAAAGAATTCACGAAAATCAGGGAGTTCCAGATTTTTACATGGTAGGTTAGTTTGAAAACTTTCTTCCTTTTGTTGCATTGAAATACAATTTTTTCAAGCTGTAAAAATCTGTTTGAAAGTTCATTAAAAACTTCTTTATCAACCACATCATTTGATTTAAAAGTCTCAGCCGTAAACAAAGAACTTGACTCATCATCATGTTCAGCATCATCCTAATCACTTTCCCCCCCTTTATGATTCATATTTGTTGAATTAGAAATGGTATTGCTATCAGTCTTTTTCAACAAATATGTGTCATAAGTGGGCATAACTTGATCAGTATGCAGTCGTTCATTAGGGAGCACATTGTGTTGATCAGTGACATGTACCTCAGCAGATGAAACTTGGTCATTTTCTGGTCTGTGATCAGGATCCATGTCAAGTGTGGTATAAGCCCCAGAACTATCGTTTTTATCCTGCTTATCAAACATAGTGTCCCTGCATTGTTGATGTTGCGCCCTTTCATTAATGAACTCTTTAACATTACCCATGAGTTGGAGTAGTGTAACTCTGAACATGTCAACCTCGATTCCAGTGTAATTAGCAAAACACCTTTTCGTCATTTGACTGTCATAATCATAATCCTCAGTGAATTGCGAATCAATGAATACTTGGAGTTGGTTGTTGATCACACAAAAGGCAGCCATGGATCTACCTTCAGAAAATTCTCCTTTGTCAAGTTGTTGTTCAAATTGATCTAAATATAGAATCATTTTGACTGTGAAAGTCTGAACATCTTGACCAAAGAGTGATGCGAATGCACGTTTGTATCCTCCCAAGTATCCAGGTTGTTCAAAGAGAACCTTGAGATGTGAGTGAAGTAGTCGAAAACATTCTATGCAACTTTCCTTTGTATTATCAGGCAATTTTAGTGGCTGATGAAACTCTTTCTCTTGAGAATTCGAGCACGACGATTCCATGTTAGCATTATCAGAATCAAACACGTTTATTTGTTGTACAGGATTGGAAGTCTTATGATTATCAACCATGTCGTACAATTTGAGTACCTCAGCTATGACTGAATCCGAAGTGTTTGAAATGATATCAACGTGCACGGGATTTTACAATTCTATGATTTAAACCGAGAAATATATTCTTTCGCGGGATTTTACAAAAATCAAGAATAAACCGTGAAATGATAATGATTACTTGAATGTGTTATGATAAAAGTTTGGATCGATAATATGATTAGTGATTGTGTGTTAAAAGTGATGATCATTCGTTAGACTTGGTGATCTATTGTTTAGTTGTGATTTGGTTTGGTTGATGCAAGTTGTTACGGTGAAATTTTGGACTGAAAACTTAAAACCTCAATAACTTCCTTTCGGAGGGTATTTGGGCATCGAAAAATTTGTTTCATGACTTCGTTGTGAGACATAATAATATTCAGGCTGTTTCGGTCGTTTTGACAGGTATTTCGCTGAAAACGGAGTTACGGTTCAAAAGTTATGGCTATTTGAAGTTTTGACGTAAAAAGTCAACTCTAAGATGCACAACGTCAACACACACCGTGAATAAGCGAAACCGCAAGAGTCAAAATGCAGGATCTTTGGTCAAAACGCAGGAAGTCAAAATGCAGAGTCTTCAGTCAAACCGCAAGAGTCAAAACGCAATGCTCAAAACGCAAGATCTTGAGCCAAAACGCAATACCCAAATCGCAACCTGCAAGAGAATAGAAAACGCAGTGACCCAAAACGGAGAGGCCAAAACGCAATCTTCAGAGGCAAAACGCAGTGATCAAACTGCAAGATTCTTTGGTCAAACCGCAGTTACCAAAACGCAGTAACTTGAGTCAAAACGCAGTGACCAAAACGCATAAGTCAAAACGCAGTGACCAAAACGCAGAGGTCAAAACGCAGTCTTTTGGTCAAAACTCAACAGGTAACCAAAAAAACTGTCCCTATTAAACCGCAGACGACCAAACGCAAGTCACTATCTGATGCGCGTGATGTGTCGTTGCGGTTTAGCAGTTTTAATGCCTACTCAAGTTTTAAATTTATATTTAGCCGACTTATCAATAACACACACACTTAACGAGCAGTGTACCCGGTCAGTATGAAGATAATGGTAAGTAGAGTGTCGATCACTAAGAGTGGAACGTATTATCTCGTTATTCTAATCAGTATTTTAATATCCTAACGCAAGGGGGTTTCAGCCTGAGAGACTGGCACGATTTGTTTGCAATTAAATAATAAAATAAACCAATAGGCACGAATCAGCAAGTAGCACACACGTACACAGATAAATACTTGAGACAATAAGAGGGCTGTCCTTATGATTAAGTAGATTGTCACTTGTTTTATTGATAGCTTTATATGAAGTGTATGTAGTTAACCCTTTCTCGTTGGTCCTAATCTTATCGGCGAGTAAACCCTTAATGATTACTTATGTCTAAAAGTTATTCCTAAGTGATCAATTTAGTAATAACCGTGGGAGCCACATTATGTCCCGCAGTCAAATGCCCGCAAGCCACTAATAAACACAGAGGTTATCAATGCACTAATAAGTAGTAACCAAAGACATCAACATATAAACTTTAATTGATGGGAAAGCAAGTATTAAAGGGAGTGCAATCTTTCGTTGTCACATTACACAAGCCACCAATCCTGATGAATTAAAGTTTGCTAACACAATAAAACAAAACTACTTAATGAATTAAACACATGCAGCACCTTCTTACAGCTCTTGTATCTTTGATTTGGGTGTGTCTTGTGTTGCCTCCTTGACTGAATTCGTCCTTTGTTTCTCCTGTTCGGTCTTCGGTTTTAGGTTTTTCGGAACTTGTAATTCGTCTGGTCTACGGGGTATTTATAGTTTCTGTCTGAGGGAAAATGCGGCGCATCTACTAAGTAGATGCGGCGCATGTACTTAACTTCGCGTGGGGTCCAAGATTATAATATTCAGGAATATTCGTACACCGCCAGAAGATGCGGCGTAACTCCATGATTAGATGCGGCGCATATCCTCTTGTATCTTGGATCGTATCTGGTGATATCTTGATAGAGATGCGGCGCATGTCGAGAGTGAGATGCGGCGCATCTGGAGCAGAATTGACTTGATCTTGTCCATGTCAGTAGACCTTCAACTTTATGCACGTTTTGCTCCATAATTAGTCCAAAATCGCTAAGTTTCACCAAATGCTTGTTTTTACCTGAGAATTACAAAAGTAAACGATTAAGTATCAATCCTCATACATAATATAGTAAAACAAGTCAAATTAATAGGATAAATGATAGTAATAAAATGTACTTATTTGAGTTCATCAAATATCCCCCCACTTGAACTTTACTTGTCCCCAAGTAAACCTTAGAATTTCTTTTATGAAAATGTATCCTAAAAGATGTTAGGATTTATTTTTATATTTAAGCATGTATTCGTTTATTTCATAATCACACAACTAAACACTTAACGATTCAGAAGTAAAATAAAATAAGTCGATAAAAGCAAATCTAATCGTTTAACTGTCCAGTCGCGACGAATATTCTATCATAAGCTTGGCAAGTATACACATCTCCACCACTAAAGCTAAGGAACAACAAGTCTAAAGCGGTAAAAAAGGGTTTTTAGGCTTAAGGGTTAATTATTCTTAATCACTATCGACCTCAAATTCCAGAAAAGGCGACAAAATCACAAATACATGATCGAATCCACGAACACGATACTTGCAATTGCTCAAATCCTTAACTCGAATAGGCTAAAGATAGGTCCAAACTTCACCAATAATAATATATCAAAAAGGGCGACAAAATCATAAATACATAGCCGAATCCACGACTACGATACTTAAGATTGCTCAAATCCCTAATCTCAATAAATCAAAGGTTTGGTTGGATAAAGAATAATAAAGGGCATGGATAACATTTGGGATATAAATTGGTGCAAAAATAAAAATAAACAAAACAAATAAATTAAAATCCTAAGTGTGGTTAATCACTATCCCAACCATCCCATGAATAAGACTCATATCATCGAATAACTCACGCTTTAACACTTGAAACACACGCTTTAGGTAGACACGAATTATACTCAACAAGATCTTAATCAAAGAATAAACCTTAATTGGCGTTCCCATAACTGCCAATTCCCATTCAATCCATAGATATAGTACAACAAATAGTGGTGATATCGACCACTTACATAACTTTACATAAGTTGGTTAAAACTAACTTCCAACTTTTCTTTCTTTCTTTTTCTTTTCTCATTTTTTCGATTTTTTTTTTTTTTTTTTTTTTAAACATAAACATAGATGTATAAAATTTCACCACATCACTATAACTTTCTTTCCGGATAATTTTTCCATACTTTTCATGACTTCAGAAATAATGGTAATAGTGAAAGTAGTAAACACACGAAAAATAAACTCCAAAATATACAATATTTACTTTCACTCCAATTGCATTGTGCAATTTCCCGACCTAACCATAGATAATGAATTACGCACGCGAACACAGGTAATGTAAGGAAACACACTTTGCCTATAGCAATCTACCAACCACGGATTCTAATCTACAGGGTAGGCTAAGGTGTAAGGGTGTAACGAAACATTTTAAACATAGGTGTAAGAAACGAAAGGAATGGCTCTGAGGGTTTTTCTAGGGGTATCTTACTCTAAAAATGAGAGTAACAAAAGGTTTATACGGGGGTTAACTAACCAGTGTAGTTAGTTAATAACACATAACATATAATAGGCTATTTGGGTGTAATCCTAGAAATTTACCAAGTTAGACAAGTCACTCCAATTATATAAATAATACTTATTATGGTGGTCTCGAATAGTATACAAGCCAAGTTCTAAAGTTTACAAGTCATCGGCACACTCATAGATTTGTGAATTTTGAAAAATCACAATTTTTGAAAATAACGTCATGTGTGCAGTTATGCAACTTAGATCTTAAACAAAAACATGCTAAAAAATTTTTAAGTTTGATATATTAAGCACATTTTAAGCATAATTTTTGAAAAAGTTTAGGACAAGTAATTGTTAAGTGTTCTAATTCTCCAATCCCCCCACTTAAGTTAAACAACGTCCTCGTTGTTTGTATAAAAGGTTAAAAACTGGAAAATAAAAGAATTAGAACAGAAAAACTCCCCTGAGATTTGCTCGGTATGATCCTCCATTAGTATAAGAGCAAAAATCAACTTCTTGTGGATTAGAACGTTAAAGCTTCATACTTGATGTATCCACAGGAAATCCAGGAAACTATAATACCACCAATACTTTAAAACACACCTAAGATAAGAAAGGTTCAAACTTGCATAATACATTAGTAGTTAGATAAAAATAAAACTTAAAAATTAAAACTGAAAATCATCAGGTCAGTCGATGCGCCGTATCTTATTGAAGAAGATACGCCGTATCGAGCCTGGAATAAATACGGATCAGAATAAAGATGCGCCGCATCCTTAACCAGGGATGCGCCGCATTAAAATAAACTGATAAATAGTTTTAAAAGTCGAAAATAAAAATGCAGAAAAATAAAATAAGATATGACCATTGCAGGAGATGCGTCGCATCTCAGAATTGAGATGCGCCGTATCCTCATGCGGCTTGGACTGACTCGACACAGAAAACAGAATAATAAAAATTCTCCGGGTTGTCTCCCGGTAAGCACTTATCTTTATTCCAGAGTCTTCAAGTTAGATTCACGTTCAGCTCTTTAGTATCGATCATTGACTCCTACATTGCCGCGTAGGATCCACTTAGCAACTAATTCGTCACGTATATATTCAGGTCCCAAGTTCAAAACTCCTTTATAGAATCCTTCCATCATCTGATACGGGTATTCAATCCCCGGCAGCGGCGCCAAAAACTTGATGCGCGTGATGTGTCGTTGCGGTTTAGCAGTTTTAATCCCTACTCAAGTTTTAAATTTATATTTAGCCGACTTATCAATAACACACACACTTAACGAGCAGTGTACCCGGTCAGTATGAAGATAATGGTAAGTAGAGTGTCGATCACTAAGAGTGGAACGTATTATCTCGTTATTCTAATCAGTATTTTAATATCCTAACGCAAGGGGGTTTCAGCCTGAGAGACTGGCACGATTTGTTTGCAATTAAATAATAAAATAAACCAATAGGCACGAATCAGCAAGTAGCACACACGTACACAGATAAATACTTGAGACAATAAGAGGGCTGTCCTTATGATTAAGTAGATTGTCACTTGTTTTATTGATAGCTTTATATGAAGTGTATGTAGTTAACCCTTTCTCGTTGGTCCTAATCTTATCGGCGAGTAAACCCTTAATGATTACTTATGTCTAAAAGTTATTCCTAAGTGATCAATTTAGTAATAACCGTGGGAGCCACATTATGTCCCGCAGTCAAATGCCCGCAAGCCACTAATAAACACAGAGGTTATCAATGCACTAATAAGTAGTAACCAAAGACATCAACATATAAACTTTAATTGATGGGAAAGCAAGTATTAAAGGGAGTGCAATCTTTCGTTGTCACATTACACAAGCCACCAATCCTGATGAATTAAAGTTTGCTAACACAATAAAACAAAACTACTTAATGAATTAAACACATGCAGCACCTTCTTACAGCTCTTGTATCTTTGATTTGGGTGTGTCTTGTGCTGCCTCCTTGACTGAATTCGTCCTTTGTTTCTCCTGTTCGGTCTTCGGTTTTAGGTTTTTCGGAACTTGTAATTCGTCTGGTCTACGGGGTATTTATAGTTTCTGTCTGAGGGAAGATGCGGCGCATCTACTAAGTAGATGCGGCGCATGTACTTAACTTCGCGTGGGGTCCAAGATTATAATATTCAGGAATATTCGTACACCGCCAGAAGATGCGGCGTAACTCCATGATTAGATGCGGCGCATATCCTCTTGTATCTTGGATCGTATCTGGTGATATCTTGATAGAGATGCGGCGCATGTCGAGAGTGAGATGCGGCGCATCTGGAGCAGAATTGACTTGATCTTGTCCATGTCAGTAGACCTTCAACTTTATGCACGTTTTGCTCCATAATTAGTCCAAAATCGCTAAGTTTCACCAAATGCTTGTTTTTACCTGAGAATTACAAAAGTAAACGATTAAGTATCAATCCTCATACATAATATAGTAAAACAAGTCAAATTAATAGGATAAATGATAGTAATAAAATGTACTTATTTGAGTTCATCACTATCAAACCTCAGTGTCAAAACGCAATCAAGAAACAACGTACGAAAGTCAAAACGCATTATCCAATTTTCACCTAAAATCACCTAAAAATCACCCTTTTGAACGTTTTTGCTTGGTTTCTTTTGCACTACTTGATCTTAGAATGTTATAACAACACTAAAAACACTAACTTTAACACCACAAACGTGAGAATCAAAGAAAGCCAAGAATAAGACCATAAACCTTCCAAAAAACCAAACTTTTGATCTAAACTAACCAAGAAAACGCACACACAATCGAGCTAATCAAACCATGAGCTCTGATACCAATTGTAAGATATTGTATATCATAACACAAGGTTGGATTTCAGTCTTTGCCGAATTCAAAGGAATTTAGAGAGAGAAAGTGAGATGTTCTGGTGAGAGAAAGTTTAATATATTAGCTTCCAAATGAAATGAACATCCAACCCTCTCCCTTGGTGGGAAGAGGGTATTTATACAACTACATAAATGCCCCATGTGGGCTATGGAGCGGGTTTACAGTGGGTAAAGACCCGACCCGACACCATGGTGATACTATATCTAAACTAAAGCTATTTAAGCCTACGAGCTAATTAATGCTAATGAGTACTCGGGGTGACCGAGTCTTTCATATAAAAATTTATATTCTTAACAAGAAAGAAAAGAGGGAAGTCTTTCAAAAGCAACTTTTACCACACGTTCAACACCTGCGACTCTGTGCTACACAATGGAAACAGGAACTTCAAACAGAGGTTGCATCCATGATGAGCATTTTCAAAGCAAAATATAACAAGATCTTGAAACAAAAATGTCAAAAGAAAGCTTTGGAAAAAGACGTAGATCGACTCTTGGAAAATGTTCTGTGTTCTGACATAATTTCTGTTATCATGAATTTCATTTATCTGTCATGCAATGAAATGATTGTTGATGATCACTCTGGTGAAATTAAGATGTTGACACTTGAGATTGATAATTTGATAAAAGAAAACGAGAGACTTAGACAAGTCAATGATGATGTGAAACAAAACCTTTCAAAAGAAATTTTTCATCTAAACCAAAAGTTGCAATGGTGTCAGGCTCAAAGTCTTAACTTTGAGTTAAAATTTCAAAAACAAAAAGAGTCATTGTCCTTTCAAAACAATCATGAGTCTAAAATTCAAACTCTTGAAAAAGAAAATACTGCTTTAAAAAGTCTAATTGTTGAACAAGAAAAGGACATTGATGAATTTTGCAAAAACAGAAATGACACTGTTCGACTAAACCGGAAATTAGATTGTAAAATTCAAGAAAAGAATCACATCATCATTAAGTTGAAAGAGAAACTCAAACTACTTGAGAAAGTAAAATTTGTGCAAAAGAATGTGATTGCTCCAGGAATGTATCAAGTTGAGGCAACACCTAAGCAAGCATCTTCACCGACTACTAATGTGCATACTTCCACTTCTACAGGATTAGGCACCCCTCTTACAGTTAGCAGATCAAAGACCAAAAAGACCAACAAGAAGATTAGTGTCTGGAAACCTAAGAGTGGATCACCTAAAGATGCAGAAGTAGAGGTTCACACTAGGAAGTCGAATAAGACGCATGTTATATCTAAATTAGAACAAACTTGTCAAAGTGTAATTCTGAATATGATGTAACGAATGCTAAAACTACGAATGTTTTTAATGATGTTATTGTGGATGCTTATTGTGTATTTTGTCGTACCAGTGTTTTGTCTGGTAATCATCAAAAATGCATTGCACAAACCCTTTTGTCTTGTAGAAAGAAACGTACTAATGGCATTTCCTCTAGGCCCACTACCGCTGTTAAGTTAATCCTAGGAAAACCGCCAAAAGTAGTTTCTAAGACTACCACTGACAAGACCGTAGTTGCCCCTAAAACAAGTCAATCACCAAGTGCATACACTAGAAAGAGAGCAGAATCTAGTTGGATATGGCAGCGTTGGTTACAGCATAAACCTACTTTTACTTGGTTACCAGAGATGCATAACAATTGTGCTACTAACCCAACAGGATCCACCATTACCAACTCTCCATCTGTGTCATCTTCTTGTGATGCAGGTGATTCAAATCGTTCTTTGGATTGTTAATAGCGGGTGTTCCCGACATATGACAGGCAACTTAAAGCTTCTCGTAAACTTTGTCGCAAAGTTCATAGGAACTGTCAGATTCGGGAATGACCATTTTGCAGCTATCATGGGATATGGGGATTACGTCAACGGGAACATCGAAATCAACCGTGTATACTACGTTGAAGGCCTTGGGCATAACCTTTTCTCCGTAGGGCAGTTTTGCGATGGTGATTTGGAAGTGGCTTTTCGGGAGAAAACATGTTTTGTTCGAGACCTACAAGGGAACGACCTTATGAAAGGAAAACGTGAAACCAGTCTTTATACTATCTCCTTCTCAGACATGACTGCTTCTTCTCCGATTTGCTTACTATCCAAGGCACATTCCACAAAGGCATAGCTATGGCATAAACGTTTATCTCACTTGAACTTCAAAATTATGACAGAACTTGCTCGTCATAAGTTAGTAGACGGTCTTCCAAGATTCCGGTACGCCAAAGATCATCTCTGTCCAGCCTGTGAACAAGGGAAGAGTACTCGTGCTCACTTTCCTCCAAAAACTGAGCACAATACGGATCATGTCTTTCATCTTCTGCATATGGATCTTTGTGGCCCAATACGTGTTCAGAAAATCAATGGGAAGCGGTATATATTGGTAATCGTAGATGACTTTTCGAGATGGATTTGGGTCTACTTTCTTCGCAGTAAAGATCAAGCTCCTTCGATGATCATCACCTTTCTCACCAAAATTCAGGTTCATCTCCGCAACATCGTCCGAAAAGTTAGAACAAACAATGGAACCGAATTTAAGAATCACACCCTTCGTGAGTTCTATGAGAAAGTAGGGATTGAACACCAAACATCAATTGCACGCAGCCCAGAACAGAATGGAGTGGTCGAAAGACGAAATTGAACGGTAGTGGAAGCCGCAAGAACGATGTTGATCAATGCTCAATTACCAAATTACCTTTGGGCTGAAGCCGTTTCAACCGCCTGCTACACCCAAAATCGATGTATGATCACCAAGAGGCACAACAAAACACCAAATGAACTTATTCACCGAAGAAAACCGAACATAAATTACTTTCATGTCTTTGGGGCTATCTGCTACCCAATGAATGATCGTGCTGACATTTGGATTTTTGTTGGATATTGTGAGAATTCGAAAGGATTTAGAATCTGGGACCGTCGCACCTGAGAAATTCAAGAGACGATACATGCTCATTTCGATGAACTTACGGAAATGGCTTCTGAGCAAAACAGCTTAGGACCCGAATCTAACCGTCTAAACTTCCCTGATCACTCAGTTGCACCTCTATCTTTCAATCGCAAAGACTTAGAAGATTTTTTTGCCCCGCTATTTGATGACACTCTTGTTAGTCGTGCTTCTGATGTATCCACAAGTTCCGCTGCACAACCACTCATCAATAATCAAGCACCTGATACACCAGTAACTACCACAACAGCAGTTGCTGAAGATGCACCTCCAACGGAAACCTCATCATCAGTAGAACAAACAGCTTCTAACACTGCTACTGCAGCTGAAGATCCCCCTCTACATTCTTCTGAAGTACCCACACCCACAGATTATGACGGCAATGCTTTCTTCAATCCATTTGCTCCAAATCCCACCATTCCAGATATCACAGAGTCGTCCACGAGCAATTTGGATCCGTCAAATATGCATCAAAATTTTCAACACTACCCTTCAACCCACAAGTGGACTAAGGATCACCCTCTAGTGAATGTAATTGGCAACCCAGAAAACCCGGTCATGACACGTAAACAACTCCACACAGACGGTGAAACTTGCATTTATGCACTCACTGTTTGTCAATCCGAATCAAAAACATTAAAGAAGCCCTTACCTACGACAATTGGATTGAGTCTATGCAAGAGGAACTTGATCAATTCAAGAGGTTGGAAGTTTGGGAATTGGTAGAGAGACCAGATAGAGTTTATGTAGTCGGGCTGAAGTGGATCTGGAAGAACAAGTTGGATGTGGATGGCACGGTTATTCGTAACAAGTCCCGGTTGGTTGCTAAAGGATTCAGTCAAGAGGAAGGAATCGACTTCGAGGAATCTTTCGCACCAGTAGCAAGGCTTGAAGCCGTTCGAATGTTCCTGGCGTACGCAGCTCACAAGAATATCACTGTATATCAAATGGACGTGAAGACGGCATCCTTAAATGGAAAACTCCGTGAAGAGGTGTACGTCACACAACCAGAGGGCTTCGTCGATCCAGAACATCCGAATCATGTCTACCGGCTCAAGAAAGCCCTCTACGGCCTTAAACAAGCCCCAAGGGCATGGTACGACAAACTATCTGCATTCTTACTAGCTAATCATTTCACTAAATGATCAGTTGACCCGACTTTGTTTATACAAAAACATGGGGAGGATATTCTCATTGTTCAAATCTATGTGGATGACATCATTTTTGGGTCAACGCATAAGAAATATTCAAACGCTTTTGCAAAATTAATGAAATAAAACTTTGAGATGTCCATGATGGGTGAAATCAAGTTCTTCTTAGGACTGCAAGTTCATCAATCACCCCGTGGTATATTCTTAAGTCAATCCAAATATGCTCAAGAGATTTTGAAAAAACGTGGTATGACAAGCTGTGACACATATAACACTCCAATGTCTTCCTCATCCTCAAAGCTAGATGCTGATCTATATTGGACTCCCATTGATCCTACCAAATACTGTAGTATGATTTGGTCTCTCATGTATCTCACAGCTAGCCGATCGGATGTTGTATTTGCCACGTATCTATGCTCTCGTTATCAGTCAAGACCAACTGAAAGTCATCTGTCTGCTGTTAAGAGAATCCTTCGATACATAAAGGGAACCATTCATTTGGGAATCTGGTATTCGAAGGATTCTGGTTTTGAACTTGTTGCCTTTTCAGATGCTGACCATGCAGGATGCTTAGACACAAGGAAAAGTACATCTGGGGGAGTGCAATTTTTGGGTGACAAGCTTGTCTCTTGGCAGTCAAAGAAGCAGGACTGTACATCACTTTCATCCACTAAATCAGAATACGTCACCATGTCAGCATGCTGTGCTCAAGTCATCTGGATGAGATCACAGCTGATGGACTACGGATACGTCTTCAACAAGATTCTGACGTATTGTGACTCCAAGAGCGCCATTGCTATCTCGTGTAACACTGTTCAGCATTCAAAGTCCAAGCATATTGCTCTCCGCTATCACTTCATCAAAGAGCACATGGAACAGGGTACAATTGAATTATATTTCGTGGGTACAGAATACCAATTGGCGGATTTATTCACCAAAGCCTTGCCTCATGCAAGATTTGTGGAATTGGTTCACCAGATTGGTATGCGATGTTTGACTCCAGACGATTTAAACAATTTTCTCAAAAAAAATTAAATGAGTCAAACATCAAAACAATCTTTGTAAATAAATTTTTCAAAAACCCAAAAAGATTTTCCTATTTCATTAAAAAAAAAAGAAAAAAAAAAACTTCTTTAAATGTTCAAATGTCAAAACGAATCAAAATATGTTCTCGTTATTTCAAATTTCATCAATTTCAAATCATGAACATATTTTGAGGGGGAGAATTTTTTAACGTTTGCACATTTATTATCTAATATCTTTATCATTGTCAAAATCTTCATCGAACAATATTTCTATGATCTCTTGGACTACAAGTCTGTCAAAATTTCACGAATATGTCTTAGTTCAAGGGGGAGAAATGGACATAAATTAAGTTCACAACAAATTGGACCAAAGGCTTTAACCATAACAAACATAAAGGACTGAAATTGTCAAGTTGTTAAAAGTTGTCACAATAGGACTTAAGTGAACTAGGAGTCTAGTTAAAGGACTGAGTTTGTCAAAGTGAAATAAGTTGTCACTTTAGGGCCATGTATCAACTAGAACACTAGTTAGGGGACTGAAATTGACAAATAAGCTAACTTGGTCAAATATAAGTCAAAAACTGATTGTTTCCCTCTCACTAAAACACACAGTAACACTCATATCTCTCTCACTAAAAAACCCACCAAAACTCACTGAGATAACAAGATTTTTCGATTCTTCATTAAACATCAATTTGTAAGTGTTTAATTCAAGAATTTATACCTTAGAATCATTCGCGCATCATTCTTGTAGCTAAATATCATATTTTACGATTTAGGGTTTAAGGGCATGAATTGGGCGTTTCTTGTATATTGTTGTTTAGTCTAATTGAGTTAATATATTAGCTTCATAAAATGATTTAGAATGCTATGCACATGCTTAATTAGATTCAATAACATCAAGTTAGGCAACTCGATTGAATTAGGGTTTAAGATGTCGCGTTTGTGAGCTGAGATAAAAGAGTGATGTGTTTGAATGTTTAAATGGTGGGATATGCTTACTTGTTGTTCTTGATTATGCGTTTAATGTTTCATAACATAAATCTAAAAGTTAGTCTTGGTTCGAATGATTACATGCGTTCGTATTGACTGAGAAGAACAAAGTGTGGCTGTGAATGAGTTTTCTAAGTGTTTATGGTTGTTTAGGACATGGTTAGGATGAAATGTTCATTGCTTGTGAATCATGAATGGAATACATGAAATCTGGTTAATCTGATTGTTTCCGAGTTTCTATATGTTCATCCTTCGACTTTGTGTGAAAAAATCCTTCGACTTTGTTGTTTGTTTGAATCTTTCTACTTTGTGCTAAAATGCTTCGACTTTGTTGGATAACTTGAAATCTTTCGACTTTGTCTCCGAGTTAGGAGACTAAAGTCATGGACTCTCTGAGTTGCTAGTAACTTTATGAGTTTCTAGACATTCTCTGAGTTTCTATAAACTCTCCGAGTTTCTATAAACTTTCCGAGTTTCTACAAACTTTTCGAGTTTCTTCAAACTTTCCGAGTTTCTATAAACTTTCCGAGTTTCTGTAAACTTTCCGAGTTTATAAAAATTCTCCGAGTTTCTAAGATTTTTTCGAGTTTCTAAATTTTCCGAGTTTGTGATAAGTGCTCCGAGTTTGTGTACTTTTCAAACTTAGAGTATTATTGGAATAAACTTAGGAAAGTGCAAAAAGATTGAAAGAATAAGGATTGCTTGTTTATGGTTTGTTTGACTGATAAGTGACTGTTTTTCATGATTTAGTCCCACTATATGATGCATCATACAAGTTAGGCTATAATCATGTAACAAATAACATACACTAACACATATATATGCAATGTCTATTGTGTGTTGCTGTTGGTGTTTGTGGTATACAGGCTAATCATGTCTCAAGGATCCGTTACTCGAAAGGAGATGATTCCCGAAGGAGATGAGCGTAAAATCAGTGAATCCAACTCAAGAGTCAACTTTGAGAACTTACCATGTCATCAGTCATGTCAGATAGTTGTGGAAATACTCAAGAGACACTACATCAGTTCTGTGATGACAAAGACAGCTAGTGTACCTGAGGTGTATATGAATCAGTTTTGGCACTTCATGATCATAGGAAAAGAGAACAAAAATATTACAGTCACAGTTGACAACACAGAGATTCAATTTGGGGTTGATACTCTTCGCCACGTTCTAGACCTTCCATCAGAAGCCTCAGGCCCAAGAGGCAAATTCCACGATGACCCAACCTTTGAAACCATGGTTGAAACATTAATGCGTCTCGTCTATGATGATCAGGATGAAGAGCTCACCTCAATCTCCAAAGTGGACAAGAAGTACATCCCTCAGCCTTGGTTGACCCTTTACACTATCATAATTCATTGTATAACCGGAAAAGCAACTGGGCTTGAACACCCGAGACTGGAACAGTTACAATTCTTCTGGGGTGTCGTCAACTTCTATCACGTGGACTTCGCTAAGTTCATATGGAATGATATGATTTACCAAGCCTAACAGTTCCAACAAAAGAAGGGTTACAAGATACCCTTTCCTCGATTCACCAAGCTCATAATTTCATATTTCATGAAGAATCATCCTGAAATAGATAGAAGATCAAATGAGAAAGCACATACCGAAAACATGGATCACATTCTTACCAGGGTTAAAGTGCATTTGACAAACACCAAGAAACAGGGTTTGAGAATCCCACCAAGTATGTTAACTGAAGCGGTGAAGGGAACTGATGCTTACCAATGGTACGATGAAGCTGAAAAGGCCGGAAAGGTGGGGATTACAGAAAAGGGAACAAAATCAACCAGGGGCAAAGGTAGAGGTATAGGAAAGATTGTCCCAGCAGCTTCTTCTCGAACAAAGAAAGCCTCAAAACATGAGAAGAAGAAACTAGTAACCAGAGAAAAGTCCCCATAATTGAAACTCAGAGACGAACCCACGGACGAAGCGGAAGAAGAAGAAGTAGATCTTAGCAAGGGAAAGAAGAAGAAAGAACTTGAAAAGATGAAGTCGGTAATGGCAGAGTCAAACAAAGGATTAGGAAAGGGCAGAGGAAAATCACTCAAGATGTCAGATCAATCATTTAAACCCATCGAACCACCCTTGACTGAAGCAGAAGAGAAGGAACAACTCGAGAAAGCATCAAAGGCAAACAGAAAGAAATGGCTAGCTGATCAAGAGAAACTTGAAAGAAGAAAAATAGGTGAAGGATCAGCTTCACACGTTGAAGAAGAACAACCCTTATCTGAAGAGGAATCAGAGGCCACAAGAACGATCACTCTTGGTGAATCAGAGGGTGAAACTGAAGAGTCTTCAGATGAGAATGACAATGATGAAGAGGAAAATGATGATGAAGAAGAAGAAGATGAAGAGGGTGAAGATGATGAAGATAATGAGAACAAAGACGATGAAGGCAATGATGAAGAAGATAACCGAGATGACGATCAAGGCTACAACCCTATACATTCTCCACAACCGTCATCTGTGGGTCAATCCCCCAATGAGCTCAATGATCTCAAAGAGAAACTCCTTGCACTTCAAAAGAAGGTTACTGAACTTCAACAATCAAAAGACTGTGAGCACAAAGCTTTGAATGAACAGCTCACTGAAGTGCAAAAACAACTGGATATACAGAAATTTGACTTCAATAAAATTAAATCATTTGATCTGGAGAAAGCAGCAGAACAATATCTCAGAACACATGTCCCTCAATAAGTCAGCTCTCAAGTACCCCAAGAAGTCGGCAAACATTTTCAAGAAGCACTCCCAGCACTTCTTAAGGAATATGTCAAACGGAATCTGGAAAGAACTGTGGCTAATATGATGAAAACCATACCAATGACGGTTCGGACCGTCCCATCCAAACCGTCTACTGCTGAACTCAAAGGACAATTGCTTGAAAATATCATGGAAGATCCCGAAGAGGAAGAGCTTCGTCAGGCTTTACTTCATTCAATTAAGAAAGCAGAAAAGAAAGGAGAAGCATGCAAGAAGGATACGCCCAGCAAGCGTCGTCGGGATGATCCTGACAAAGATGATTGGTATGTGTTGAATTACACATACCTTTTACCTATTTAAACTGACCAAATAGACCAAAAACTGACCAAATATGCCAAATATATGTTGTTTTTGTGTTTGTGAATATGCAGGTACGAATATCTAGAAAAATGGATAAAAATCAAGAAAAAGACAAAGACGAGCACGGGAAATGGAAAAGAGCTCAAAAGCCGATGTCGGGGAAGACATTATTTATTCGTATAAAATTCAAGCTCGGAAAATCTCAAAACGACCCTTGGATTATTACTTGTTGGCAAAATTGATCCTTGATTAACTTTGGAGAAATGGCGGTTTTGGTCCTTGAAGTTTCAACAAATTACACCTATGGTCCTTGTGTTTAACTAATTCTATCCTATCTAAATAACACAACCGGATCCAAAAGAATGCCAAAACCCCAACATTAAACCCACCTAAACAATTCAGTCCAACCCTTACCCAAAACTATAACCCACAATCCCTTTAAGCCCACTCCCATAAGCCCACTTACCTTGACCGACCCAACACCTCAACAATTTAATCTTACCTTGACCCGACCCACACCCTTTGATAATAAAACCTCGGTCAACCACCATTTCACCTAAATTACATACGGTCAAAATCCCTAATCTCTAAACCAACTCAATATTCACTTTCTTCTTCCCTAAATTCCCGCCCTAATCACCTGCTAACCTCACCATCACTTTCACTCACCACTACCAGACAAGTGAGTCACATGGGTGTGTCTTTGGTCCCCCCCCCCCACTCCACCTCATCAATCCGTGGCTAGAAAAGAAGAATCAACGGCAGAGATTGAAAGGAGTAGAGAACAAGAATCGATCCAATGGCCATAAAAGAAACACAAGAGCAAGTGAAGAAACACTCTCACAAGAAAAACACAAGAATGAAGCTATATATATATGTAGCCGAATTTACGATTAGCTTTTGTCCCATTTTTCATGTTTTAGAAAAGTGTTGACCATTTTAATTGTTTAATGTTTATTTTAGTGTAGTATTTTAATCTAAGTTGTAATTTACGCTCATTTAATTTCTTGTTAATGCAAGTTAAGTTTCCTGTTTTTTTTTTTTCTTGTTTGGTCAACGTGGTCAACTGCTGAATTTCTGCTTATTCTCTGCTTGTCACTGCTTTTGTTGCTTCTTGTTAGTTTAGAAGTTAGTTTAGAGCCTAGGTGTTATTGTTTGCTTTAAAATCACCCATTAGCTAGCCTGCATTTTTTTTCCATTTTCTATTTTTTAGCCCCTTTAATGATTTTTAATTCCATCGTGTTAAGTTGTTTTTAGCCAAGCTTTTGCACTTTTAATCTTCAGTTGCTCACCTAGCTTACTATATTTTTTCTAGATTTTTTAGGAGTTTTCTTAGCTACTTTTTATTGCCTTGAAAATGCCCCATTTGCCCTGTTTTTTTTCTATATCAGCAGCCCCCCCCCCTTCTTGCATTTTGAGCTTATCTGGCTTATTTCTGAAAATTTACGGCTTATTGTAGTCTTTATTTTAGTTCTTAGCTTATTTTGATGTCATTAGCTTATTAGAATAGTGTAAATAGTATTGTGGTCACTTTGATTTTTTATCTCATGTTCTTTTTAATCTAATCTATATAAGCTGTTTTGGTGTTGGTATTTGAGTGTTAAAAAAAGATTTGTTAGTTTAAAATTGGCTATTGAATACTTGAGGGTTAGATTTAAAAAGAAAAAACAAAAAAAAAAAAATAAGGTAGCAAAATGTGACAATCCTGGGGTTCGAACCCAGGGCATCACAGTCACAAAACAAGCAACACTACCACTGCACCCTTAGCCTTCTTTTAGTTAAAACTTCCTTAATTTAATTTAAAACTCTTTTATTTTTTTCTTTTCCCTTTAAGCAATCCGACCTTGTTTGCTTATTCTCAGCTTATTGAAATAAGCTGGGACACCTTTCATATTTTTTATAGCTTTATTTAAGTTTAAAGTATTTTAGGAAAAATTTTCAGATTTTTATCTTTTCATTTAGTATTTTTAATTATTTATTTTCTTTAAATCAGTTTTTAATTCGTATTAAATTATTAAAAAGTCAAAAAAATATTTTTCTTTTTTCCAAAATTTTCTTTTTATATTTAAGTCGTAGGAAAATTATTTTGGTACTCGTAGGGTTAATTTTTAAATATTTTGACGTTTTTACTCGTTCGTAGTTTATCGTTCGCATTATTTAATTTTCGCTTTTAGTTGATTTTTTTTAATTCAATTTTCGTTTTTAGGTTAAATGCTTAGTTTAATTGTTCTATTAGCTTAGTTTAATGAGTTTATCTTGTTTGTTATTTTAATATTAGTAGTGTAATCCAAAAATCAATCACTCTTTTTCACATTCACTACACGAATCACGTCCCGGGAACACAAATTCCATTCGATCTTCGTCGGGACAACGAACCTAGGGTTTTGCATATTTCCTTTGCAATTCTCCTTTTTGGGATATAAATTGTGAACGAATCAATTTTTGGCGCCGCTGCCGGGGAAGGTTGAAGTGAGTGCGTGATTCCGTTTTTCGATTCGTGTTTTGAAGACCCTTCCTCGTGGAAGTTATCGTTTTCATTTGTAAATATTTTTATATAAAAACCCAAAAAGATTTTCTCTTCAAAATTTATTTTCCTTTTTCCTTTATGATTTTCCATGTTTCTAAAATTTAAAAATCCAAAAATATTCTTCTTAATCCTCTTATCCGTTTGATTCTTATCTCTTTACCCTCTCATACCGTTTAATTCGTATCTTCTTATCCTCTTAACCGTTTAATTCTATCTCTTTATCCCTCTCATGTTTAATTCTAATGTCGTCACTTGGCTATCATTGTTTTGATTATAAAAGCCCTTTGATCGACAGTCTTCGTTGTTCAAAGTGTAAGTGTGAGCGGTGTGGAAATCACAACCCAAGAGGATCTTGTTATTGGTGTGAAGTAGCCCTCGAAAAAGAGCTTAATTCCATTGACAATTCTCAAAGTTTTTCCGAACACCCTCCACAACCCCAGCCATCTTCACTCCCTCAGTATACTTGCTTTATATGTAGAGATCCGTTGGGGGATAATTCACTTTGTGACCGTTGTTTTTGCAACGAATGTGGATTGAGTCGTGGATTTTGTATATGTCACTCTTCGAAAGCTGAAAATTCATTCGCTTATGATTCTAATCCAAATTCTTTCAATGAACAGCCAAATTTTTCTGACTATCCTCCACAGCCCGATTTATCTTCGTTCGATCAACGTTATTGCGATGGGTGTGGAAATCAGTTAGATCCAACATCGACTTATTGTCATTGGTGTACTTGCGAGAGGTGTGGAAGAAACATTACCAATGGATTTTGTTCGTTTTGTGCTTCGGGAGCTGAAAATTCATTTGCTTATGATTATAACTCAAACTTTTCCAATTATCCTCAAAATGATTTCAACCACCCTCCACAAGATTCATATGAGAACGAGACGTACTATCAAAGTTCTAATAATACATCGTTTCAAAATTCACCGACTTTTTCTTGTGCAAATTGTGGAGGTCCTCATAATGATTTTCAATGTCAACCGTGGAATCAAAATTACTATGAACCTAATCCTTGCTATAGTACTCCCGGTTTTGACAATTTCCAACCTCCACAACACCATATGATTCAAACACCATCTCAAACACTCAATCAAGAACTTCTCCATGAACTATTAGAGTCAGCAAAGAAATATAACCATGAACTTCTAGAGTTAACAAAAAGCTATAAGGCTATGGTTATTCAATGTACCCCAGAAGAAACTCAGCAGATAACTTATGGAGAATTTTTAGCTGAAAGACAAATAGCTAAAATAAGTTCTAATTATCGTCAAACTTTCGTTTACGACGACGATGACGATGATGAGGATTCTATGTTGGGAGTTTGTGAAAATTCGTCAGAAATCACTCCCGTCTTTCCTACCAAAGAACCCGAGGACTCTCTAAAAATGGGGGACGAGCATCTCGACACTATTCCGGCAATGGAATCAGACAATGTTGAGAACCTCGTCCCAATCCCAAGTGAGTCCGAGGAAATATTTGACGGTGATTGTGATTTGCAATCTTGTGGAGATTCTCTTGACGTTTCCGAGGTTACTTCCGGAATTTTCTCTAACCCCCTCTTTGAATATAGTGACGAGTACACTTTTTGTGCCGTTAATCCTCTTTTTGATGGGGTGTTAGAGGACGTTGAGGGCGAGGAGGATCTTCTTTCTAATCTTGATGAGCCCATACCGGAACTCACAGATTCTCCTCGTATTCTTGAATCTCTTCATGAGGAGTTCTCAGAAGAACTCACTCATATCATACCTCCGCCGGAGTATGATTACTTTGCTATTGATGAAGATCCCGACCCGGGGGGAGATATGCTCTATCATAAGAGTTTGCTTGATGATGATATCACCCCGACCCTCCCTCCCGAGGTTTTTACGAGCTTTACTGATGAAGAATGGATTCCCATTCTGATTATGATCTTTCTTCCCTTCTTCACCTACCCGGTGACTTCTCTTCTCCTTCACTCCTTCGGGAGTGAAGACACCATCTTTGACCCCGGCATCTCTCCTTCTTTTAAGCCGCGGGTATCTCATCGGAGTGGAACTTTCGTATGCTTCAATGTTTATCCAAACATCTTGAACGAAAGTCCGATTGAGATTTTCTTTTCCACCTGCTCCCCCAAGGACAATTAAATTCGGGGCTAGTCTAAGCTTTCCGACTCGATAAAAAACAAGCGCTTCGTGGGAGGCACCCCATGCTTATCCTTCTATCTTCTTTCTATTTTCTTTCTAATAAATGATGTGAAGAGGGCTACTTCTTCCATTTCTTGTGTTTCGTGGTTGTTTGTGTATGTCCAGGTTAGCCCGATTGATGAAGACTCTCGTGCTCGTGGTTTACTTCTCTCCACTCGAGTTTCATCATTCGTTGCTCATCCGATATCCTTAATCTTATCGTTTTACGTTTATCTTTGGCATAATTCATAAACGGCCTTAGATTTATGTAGGAGAACCCTTACCTTTAAGACATTGAGGACAATGTCTCGTTTTAGTCTGGGGGGGTAATCTTTCGATTTGATTTTTACCTTGCATTTTTGCCGTTTTCTCTCGCAACCCCATTTTTCCTCAAAATTTGAAAAAAAAATCCAAAAAAATGAGAAAAATTTAAAATTTTTTTGCAAAAATATAATAAATTTTGACATTTTTGTTGACTTTCCGCTGGTGAGAGTAGGAATAAAATTCTGACTTGACCGGGCGTGTTGAGCCCTAGCTTGTCCCCTTAACCATTTATAATCTATAAGCTCGTGCTAGTCTTTTACACAAGGAGCTATAAAATGCGAATTCTTTTCAAGAGTTTGCAAGTTCCCGTATCGACTTTATATATGCATGGCTTGATTATAAGGCTAAGCATTCGCGGATCTTATTATTTAAGATTTTAAATTTGCGAAGAACGAGAAATGATAGAGTTTATTTAGAAGTTAGATGCCAAGCGTGGAGTAGTTGGTTCTCTTTAGAGCTCATCGAAGCTACTTGAGGCCTTTTGCTCCCACAAAATTGTTTCACTATATATATCTGTAAGAATAATTAAAGATGTTAGGTTTTGCCGATGATTAGTTCTTGGTCTTCTTAAAAGAATCCTTGTTTTGAAAATTGGGTACACATCAAGGTTCCTTAATAAATAAGTTTAATAATAAGTTAAGTGCTCTTAGCTACGGATTCGAGATCGGGCCTTGGATCCTTATTTTCGGAAGGCGTTTAGGTCTTGGCTACCCTCTTGCACCGGCCCTTGGACCTCTAGTTCAGGAATGTGTGAGGTCTTGGTCTAACCACCTTGGATCCTCATTTCAGGAATGTCTAGAGTCTTGGAACACTCCGTTGTAACGGCCCTTGGATCCTTTATGCCGGAAAGTGTAAGGTCTTGGAACTAAACCGTGAAGCTCCGTCGTTTAGGGTACACAAGTGAAAAGTTTGGTCAAAAAAAAAAAAAAAAAAAAAAAAAAAAAAAAAAAAAAAAAAAAAAAAAAGTGATGAAAGAAAAATAGAAAAAGTCAAAAATATAAATAAAAACCTTGATGTGGACCTCATTTTCAAAGCAACGGTTCTCGAGAGAAGATTGAAAACTACTTAGCGTCTTAATTTAGTATCTTTATCGGCACTAAAACTTATCAAAACGAGAATATGAAGCAATTCATTTCTCACAAAAAATAAAATAAATAGAGGAAATTAGGAAAAATGGGAGCAAGAGGTAATTACACAAGTAACTTCTATGGGTAGTGTTAGCATCTAACTTGTAAATAGACAATGATTTCGTTTTTAAGCTTAGTTTGGGGACTCGTGAAAAATCAGGAACGACGAATTTTATCCATATGGTCACTTCTTTATGAGTCGTGTTTCCTACTCGATGACCCTAAAAGTTATCGTGAGATAATGATTGTCAACAAAGCCGTCACATGATTATGAGGAAAATACAAAAATAGAATAAAATGAAAATCGGGGAGTTTTTAGAACTTAAGATTTCTTAATCTCTTTTGAAAATTTTGCTACTTCTCAAAGTTAGTAAAAAGAGATTGGAAATTTTTGGTTTTGAAAACGTGTTTTTATAACATTGTGTGAGGACACAGCAATATCTTAGTCTGGGGGAATTTTGGTATGTGTTGAATTACACATACCTTTTACCTATTTAAACAGACCAAATAGACCAAAAACTGACCGAATATGCCAAATATATGTTGTTTTTGTGTTTGTGAATATGCAGGTACGAATATCTAGAAAAATGGATAAAAATCAAGAAAAAGACAAAGACGAGCACGGGAAATGGAAAAGAGCTCAAAAGCCGATGCCGGGGAAGACATTATTTATTCGTATAAAATTCAAGCTCGGAAAATCTCAAAACGACCCTTGGATTATTACTTGTTGGCAAAATTGATCCTTGATTAACTTTGGAGAAATGGCGGTTTTGGTCCTTGAAGTTTCAACAAATTACACCTATGGTCCTTGTGTTTAACTAATTCTATCCTATCTAAATAACACAACCGGATCCAAAAGAATGCCAAAACCCCAACATTAAACCCACCTAAACAATTCAGTCCAACCCTTACCTAAAACTATAACCCACAATCCCTTTAAGCCCACTCCCATAAGCCCACTTACCTTGACCGACCCAACACCTCAACAATTTAATCTTACCTTGACCCGACCCACACCCTTTGATAATAAAACCTCGGTCAACCACCATTTCACCTAAATTACATACGGTCAAAATCCCTAATCTCTAAACCAACTCAATATTCACTTTCTTCTTCCCTAAATTCCCGCCCTAATCACCTGCTAACCTCACCATCACTTTCACTCACCACTACCAGACAAGTGAGTCACATGGGTGTGTTTTTGGTCCCCCCCCCCCCCCCCCCCCCCCGCACTCCACCTCATCAATCCGTGGCTAGAAAAGAAGAATCAACGGCAGAGATTGAAAGGAGTAGAGAACAAGAATCGATCCAATGGCCATAAAAGAAACACAAGAGCAAGTGAAGAAACACTCTCACAAGAAAAACACAAGAATGAAGCTATATATATATGTAGCCGAATTTACGATTAGCTTTTGTCCCATTTTTCATGTTTTAGAAAAGTGTTGACCATTTTAATTGTTTAATGTTTATTTTAGTGTAGTATTTTAATCTAAGTTGTAATTTACGCTCATTTAATTTCTTGTTAATGCAAGTTAAGTTTCCTGTTTTTTTTTTCTTGTTTGGTCAACGTGGTCAACTGCTGAATTTCTGCTTATTCTCTGCTTGTCACTGCTTTTGTTGCTTCTTGTTAGTTTAGAAGTTAGTTTAGAGCCTAGGTGTTATTGTTTGCTTTAAAATCACCCATTAGCTAGCCTGCATTTTTTTTTCCATTTTCTATTTTTTTAGCCCCTTTAATGATTTTTAATTCCATCGTGTTAAGTTGTTTTTAGCCAAGCTTTTGCACTTTTAATCTTCAGTTGCTCACCTAGCTTACTATATTTTTTCTAGATTTTTTAGGAGTTTTCTTAGCTACTTTTTATTGCCTTGAAAATGCCCCATTTGCCCTGTTTTTTTTCTATATCAGCAGCCCCCCCCCCCCTTCTTGCATTTTGAGCTTATCTGGCTTATTTCTGAAAATTTACGGCTTATTGTAGTCTTTATTTTAGTTCTTAGCTTATTTTGATGTCATTAGCTTATTAGAATAGTGTAAATAGTATTGTGGTCACTTTGATTTTTTATCTCATGTTCTTTTTAATCTAATCTATATAAGCTGTTTTGGTGTTGGTATTTGAGTGTTAAAAAAAGATTTGTTAGTTTAAAATTGGCTATTGAATACTTGAGGGTTAGATTTAAAAAGAAAAAACAAAAAAAAAAAAAAAAAAAAGGTAGCAAAATGTGACAATCCTGGGGTTCGAACCCAGGGCATCACAGTCACAAAACAAGCAACACTACCACTGCACCCTTAGCCTTCTTTTAGTTAAAACTTCCTTAATTTAATTTAAAACCCTTTTATTTTTTTCTTTTCCCTTTAAGCAATCCGACCTTGTTTGCTTATTCTCAGCTTATTGAAATAAGCTGGGACACCTTTCATATTTTTTATAGCTTTATTTAAGTTTAAAGTATTTTAGGAAAAAATTTCAGATTTTTATCTTTTCATTTAGTATTTTTAATTATTTATTTTCTTTAAATCAGTTTTTAATTCGTATTAAATTATTAAAAAGTCAAAAAAATATTTTTCTTTTTTCCAAAATTTTCTTTTTATATTTAAGTCGTAGGAAAATTATTTTGGTACTCGTAGGGTTAATTTGCATATCACTAACCCATATCATTCATTTCATTCTTGTTGATCTCACTTTTGTAGCAAAGAAGATCAAGCATACAAGCTTCAACATACTTACTGTTGCAAGTTTCATTAGTTAGGTTCTGTGTGATTTTGTATTAGTTCACACATCATTATACATTTCATTCAGTAGTGTGTGATTAGTGTTTTAGTCCTTAAAACACAAAGAGTGTCGGGAGTGGTTGTACCCTTGTGAAAGAACCAACGGGAGTGGTTGTACCCTTGTTAAAGAACCAACGGGAGTGGTTGTACCCTTGTAAAGAACCCGGTGTTTAGCTTAGTACCGGATAAAGTGTATGCGACGTGTATAAAGGTTTTCTCCGCCGAGAAGGGAGTTTGTTTCTTAGTGAAGAAAAACTCTCGAGTTAGAGGCTCGAGGAGTAGAGTAGGGCAAGGAAGAGAGTCCTTGTAGCCGAACCACTATAAATCTCCGTGTTATGATTTGATTGTTCCTTTCCTTACTTACTTTACTTATATTGCTTGTTTGTGAGTATTTACTTTAAAATCACGTTAAGTCACAAAGCGAATTAATTTAAAAACGGTAAAAACTATTCAACTCCCCTTCTAGTTTTCCACAAGATCCTTTCAATCACAAGTGCTGAAACAGAATCGATGTTTGGTTACAACTTTCTGAAGAAGATCACCGTGAGGAGGCTGGATGATCAAGAATACACCTTCAGTGAAGCAGATTATCACTACCTGCATATCAACGATATTGAAGACATGTATCTCCTGAAAGTTCAAGGAAAACTCGAACATCTTCCTAGGCGTCTTCAGTATGATATCGTCAACTCGGTTTTGTTGTACATTCGCAATATTGTCATCAGATCAAGAGTTGAAGACATGCATCTTGGGGTAGAAAGCTACCAGAAGAAATTGAACTTAGTCAAGCCTTATCTCAGACCTCCGGGGATAGCAGATAAGAAGCCTTATACTTTCGGTGATAGACCATTCGGGGTAGCATACTTTTCAAAACGAAATTCAACAAGGTTCATGGGTTATTAAGATCTCCACAAGTTCAGGGATGAAACTTTGCTACTTGTCAAGACTGAACTTCAAAAGATTCTGGAAAACCATCGAAAGGGGTTGAAGTCAGGGTGGCTAAGGCATATGACTTGGGATAAGAATGATGTGAAGCAAGCTATCAAATTCATGGAGAAGATTGATCGAAGAATCAAGTTCCGAATGACGATGAGACAATTGGAAAGCTATGTGGGAGGACGAGCCAAAATCCCCAACATTCTCACTTTCCGTCGACCTGAGCAGTAATCACTGGTATCATTGTCATATTTCATCATCATCTTTCATCATTTATTATCTTTGACTATGGCTTGTGCACACATAACAGTGCACACCCCGTTCTTGTAATGAAAGGACCCTGAGGTACGCTTCAGTGCCTCAATCCTGATCAAAGGAGCGAAAGCTTCTTACTTATGAGTAGAATTAAACCAGATTTTTCTAAGTTTTTCAAAATTATGCTCATAAGGACAAGTATTCCCTTGTTAAGGGGGAGTATTTGAAAAATAATCTTTGTTCTAAAAACAAAAGTTCTTGAAATTCTTCCTGTAAACCTCAAAAAGAGCATATTTTAATCAAAAGTTTAACAAAAACAACATGAGTATGCTATTTTTGAGGGAGAGAATAAAGATATGATTAAAATATGGTGATAAAAAATTTGAAATCTCATGTAAGCTCAACTCAGAATTGAACCCTCGAATTGACGATAGCAAAAGTCAATAGTCGAAAAGACATGTCCGGGACGGTTAATAATTTCAAGCCAGTTTATCTGGTGATGTAAACGTGTCTCGCAAAGGACGTGTCTGAGTAGAATGTACCAATTTCGAGAGATTTTTCCTTGAATATGATCTGGACGGGTAATAATTTCAAGCTAGTTTTACTAGTGATGTAAACGTGTCTTGCGACGATCATGTTTATTGAAAATCAATCAATTCAAAAAGTGCTAACTCTACCCGACATGTGCAAATTTACCTTAAATACTTATGAGCACATGTTGAGGGGGAGTATTTCTGAAAATCACAAAACTCTCAAAGTGTTAACAAAGTATGTTTTTTACAATCATAAGCACTTTGAGAGATTTTCAAAAAGTTTGGTTTATGGCAACAATAGGATAGTCATGGAGTTATAAGGTGATTGAGGATAGGAAAAACCATCCTATGATCCGCCAGAGCTGGAGGGATCTACCCAAGGACAATACCAATAGTTTAGTACTAGAAAAGTCCTAGGTATGATTGAAAAAAAAGGAGAAAAGAAATGAAAGGAGAAAGAAGGGGTTGAAGAATGAAAAAGAAAAGAAAATGAAAGGGTGAAAAAAAATAGCCCTCCATTTGATCAACCTTAGGGCAGACACCGGGTTCGATACATATGCTACTGGTTGTTACTACTGTAACACCGGTATTGAAGATTAAGCCGTCATGGACCCAGTGACGCACTGCACTAAACCTTCTAGCCACTCAGGTGTCTCTCAAAAGACACTTGTTTCATTTCTCACGGAGAACCCTTCATTATCTATTAACCTCTCACTTCGAGATGAGTTGATATTGAAAAGGAGACAATCTGCTCCATGCCTCCGACGACCAAAGATAAGCAAATGATTGAGTCTAGAGCCATGAGATACATCAAAGATCTCTTAGGTACACTTAGCATACACTCGTTGTTCAACAAAAGGAACACCAGTTGTAAAGTATAAGAAGTGTCCTTCGCAGATCTTAGTAATCTGCCGAGAACATTCATGAGAGAATTCATAAATTATGATTCTCAATGATTGAATGGAAATCCTGCCAGGGTCAACATCAAACAGCTCTGACAGCAGGTCACTTCGGTAATCCCTTGTGGATTACACTTAGTGTTAGCTCCAAAACGGTCTACAGTCGTGAGGTGATCCTCATCGGCTCACTGAATCGTTGTTGCACTTCGGTGTGTCTGTGTAAGCCCTTTCGAGGGTATCCGATTTAGAACGGCCTGGGCTAGGATTAGAGAAAGTCTTCACACTATGCTGTTGATGATCTCGAAGTCCGAACCTGTAAGTACCGGATGATTTATTGCTAACTGTTTACACTGCAGCTAATCATGAAGACCGGGAGTTATTCCACCACCATTCCATCATGCTCATATCCTGAAGAAAAGTTCTCACAAAGACTAAGAGATAACAAAAGTTCAAAGAAGCTAAAGAAAAGTCAAAGTTGAAGCATTACAAACTTTCACAAGTTAAAAGATGGAAGCTTATGAAGTGAGAACCGTTTGAAGAACAACAGTCAAAAGACATATGAGCATGGTGGAAAAGACGTAAAGATACAGTCATCAAAGAACGTTGGTGAAAGGCAGATCGAGAAGTTACCATATCATATCACAACAAGAACAAAGAACAAAGATGCAAATGACGTCAAAGCCAAAGAAGCAAAGACGACGTCAAGCAACCTTGATGACCAATACTTAGGGGGAGATTGTTGGGAACACGTTATTAGTCTATCAAGTATTGATCATTTATGTAATAGGTTGCTTAGGCCTTTAGGTTAGTTTTATGCTTCGGCCTGTGTAGAAGGCCCATGGGCCGTGGCGTTTTATTTAGTTTAATTATTATGTTAATTAGGGCAAAAGCCCATCTCTTGTAAGATACTATAAATACCCCCTCGCATTCAAGGGAGAGGGTTGGTTGGTTAATTGATCATTTCATTTCATTATTGTTTAAGATAACCTCTCATCTCTTTCTCTCTCTAACATTCTCTCTCTAGATCTAAGGTGAATTAGTAACTTGTGTGATAAATCTAAGTAACATCATAAAGTCAAACAGTCAAAGGACCAGTTGTGAAATAAGTCTGAAGGAGAAGGGGTAAAAGTGTAGAACTTCAAACAAGATTAGAAGTTGGCGCGAAAAACAGCTGTCCTTTCTTGCCATCTCATTTTAGATATTTCCATTTCATGTAAATAGCTGTATATCTCATTTTATCATTTTCTCATGTATGATTAAACTGAATTCTCTCTCCATTGTATCAAATTCACAATTTCCCTTTTAATAACAAATCATTTCGGATTTCTTTTCTAATTGTTGAAATCCCTAATATTTGTGGCTGTTAATCCTCAATTCACTCTGAATTCTGGTTTAGTGTCTATCACACCTCTTTCATATTCTGTTTTTTTAAGAGAAAACAAATATATTTCTTTCTTTACAGAAAGTCACTGTTGATCTTAAAACACGATTAAACCATCTGAATTAGCTTGGTGGAAAGTAACCCGTCTTCTCTGGAGGAAGGCTTCCTTCAAAACAAATAATTTATTTAAGTTCTAAAAACATCGGCAAAAGGGCTAGGAACTACTGGAAAATGTGTGTTGGTACCAACACTCACTTCGTAAAATGTATCGGAAAGAATGCGTGATGTTTATTATATACTCTATTTACGGAAATCTACATGCTTCTCATCTACAATGAGAAGAGAGAGCATATAAAAGTAACATTCAGACCAACATAGATAAAAATGGGTGTTTTATAACATTAGTTGACCACATTAAATATGTTATGATTACATTCAGTGGATTCATAAGTACATAAAGTTGCTTTCCATTATTTATAAACCAAGGTAAATTAGCTCCTGACTGAGAATTTATCTCACCAGTAAAAGTTGAATTGTTTTAAAACAAACTTTTCACCACATCTGGCAGAATATGATCTACATAGATTTTACATCCATTTTCAGAAAAGTGGATACTATCCCAGAAGAAATATTTTGAGTCATCGTCGCATGTTTTGCTGAGTTTGTTGCATAGAACAAGTACCTCTAGCTTTCCTGTTCCGCAACAACCTCTATCTGTAACTTCCAGGCCTACCACAAAGCAACAAATCTAATAAGAAACCAAAATGGTGATTAAAATGTGATTGTGCAACGTTTAGACAAACATTGTAAAGTATAGCAATATCAATAAATTTGTGATTAGAGATATAATACAATTTAAGCATGAATATTTACCATGGGATAGCTCCACATAAAACACAAAAATGCTATGACTTTTGAGAGATAAAAAGAGAACATCTAGTCCATCCTTTTTGAAAGGCATAACATCTAGTACTAGCTAGACGTACACCAAACTGACAGAATTATTTTCGAAAAACATTAAAACTATAAGCATAAGACTGTGTATTCATTATAGAGAATACCGTATTGGTGAGGGTTTTCAATGATGCTTATCAGTGGATTGTAGAAATCAACGAAGGCAACCCTCGATTGAGGAAGTCTGCATTCAAGAGAGTGAAGCTGTTTTTTTAGCATTATGTTGAACAACTGGGCTGCTTGATTTTCTTCTTCAGCACACTCTCTAAGGACTCCTCCAGCTAGCGTCCTCTGTGCTGGTAAACAGCCGACTGGTGGAGCACTAAGGACAGCTATCCTTCTTGCTCCAAGTTTGTATATATCCTTCAGTTATTATTTAGGACGTTAGTTAGTAATATCGTTTTAGTATAGAAGAAAACTGAAATCTTTTTTAAGCAATCGGGTTCCTCGCATTTGTTTTATATCCTTAAACAACGTTTGAATATTTTGTATGTAAAATTACTGATTATAAAAAACTAAAAGTCATTACCTGTACAAAGTTAATAGCAAGGTTTACTAGCATATTAACATAAGTATGGACATCATATTCTATCCGTCGGATGGGAACATCTGAGTAACTAATGATAAGGTCATTGGTGCTTGCTGAGATCAAAATCACACTGTTGGTAATTATATTATGTGCAGCTTCATCCCCGATGTTCTTCTTGAGTTTGCTAATATATTGTTTAAACATTTCCAATTGATCCGATAGTGGTATCACAGACTAATCGCCATAAGCCCACCAAACGAATATACACACATACATATCAGTATATGTTTGCAAATATTAGTAAAACCGTACCGTAGGAATAAAAGAGTACTATATAAAGAAGGATAGAGATGTGTGCATACAGATATTTTAGGTGTTACAGGATCATACCCAGTGCCACCAGAAGCAAAACTTACACCCGTTTGAAGATCTTCGTCTTGTACTAAAGGGTCTAGATATGCTGGAAGATACTCCTTCACTCCTAGTGCCTCCACTTAGTATTGTAAACATGTTAATGCATTTTCGTTAGTCTAGATATATGAAAATTTAAAAATGCAAATCCTATAGGACTCAGATTATTTTGAGTTTTTTACTTTTACTTTTTACAGCCTTACGCCTAGCTTCCCAAGTTACCGAAAATCCATCTCATGCTTATTACTTGCATTATTTTGATTCATTGCAAGTATGTAACCACTACTCCACTAGTTAAATTAGGTAACACATTTAACTAAGAATATTGATCCTACATGCATCAAAATATTTGGGGCACTTTATTCTCCTAAAAGCACATTAAAGATATTATGTTGACCAGCTTATTATGTTCAATCATCGGTTATGGTCCTAATTAATTTTTTTTGCAACATATTACGAAGTATAGTTTGAAGGAAATCGCTAAACGTAGCTCTAAAGGTAGGCAGGCATCCACTATGATGAACCTATACAAAGGTTTATACATTTAAAACTCCATTAATTTATAAACCTTTTCAAATTATAAACCTATTTCCACTATGAAAAAACCTATTATAAACCTTTTCATATCATAAGAGACACTCAACACTTTCAAAATATACTTCAACTTCGGACCTCTTCAAATTCCTAGACCTATTCATACCACCTAGAATTGAAATATACATCCACTATGGTTTAAACATTTTTAGAAATTTTCATCTTTTTATAAACCTTTTCAAAAACCACAATTAAATTATCGAATCATGCATTAATTGTTTGTAATTTTTATCAATAATTGTCTACCTTATGCATTTAACCTCTCTCAACCGATTGTAACATTAGTTATGCATTTTTTTCCCCTCTGAAACATAACCCTTTGTGGTACTGTTAGCATCAAATAAATGTAAAAAGAAGTGATGGTCATTCTCTTATTTATAACTTTGTAATGTGTCGTAGAATATATAATAGAATAGTTAATGAGCTCATGGATTGGACTAATCTAATAGGTTAGTATTATATGTTAAGTCATTTATGTAAATTCCAATCCAATCCAAGCCCATCCAAGGCCCATGGCAAAGCCCATGAGGCATATGAACCTAAGTTTAAAAGGCACCCTTGCCTCATTTGTAAGTGTGTGCTTGAGTGTGTAAGTGTATGTGTTTTAATAAAAGTTCCATTGTTTTTATCTCTCTTGTTTCTCTCTCTAAAAGTCGACACCTACATCTCTTGCTACCATCTTTGTGCATCAATATTGTGTGATAAGGTTATAGATCTAAGGTCCTACAAGTGGTATCAATCGCCTAACAATGATCTAGGAGTGTTTTGAGTTTTGTTTTGTCACTTTTTAATACTTTTCTACACGTATTTTTCATAAAGTCACTTACTTTTTTTTTTTTTTTTTTTTTTTTTTTTTTTTTTTTTTTTTTTTTTTTGATTTTAACACTTTTTTTTTATTTCAAACTAGTGTTATAAACCTTTTGTAATAAGAAAGTTTCAACCTTTTTGAAAAATTTGAGTTTTCCGAAAACCGAGGCTTCTCAAAAGTAGTTTCTAAACCATTAGTTGCTTCCAAATCTCTTTCAAAAATGGAACAGATGTCTTCAAACAACACTTTTAACACAAGTGCTGCCAGAGGATTTCTTATATGATATTAAAACCAGAATCGGGAAACTTCAAACTACTTTAGAATCTAAAATGAGACTAACTGAGAATAACTGGAATTCAATGGTTCATTTACAGTTGAAAAATATTCTTGAAAGTGAATTTGCTCCTCAAATTAACAACATTAATGCTCGAGTAATTCATTTTGAAAAAGCACTTTTAACTGAAACAATTGACTTTGTCAAGGACCACAAATCCCTGATAAAGAAGGCTAATGAATCTATTGAGTAAATCAATGTTTTGGAAAATTTAAATGATTCTCTCTTAGAAGCAGTTTTGTCCACTGATATTATGTCCATTATTTTACAAACATATTCTGTTGAAGACGATGAAAGACTGCGAGTTGAGACCTCGGCAATTGTTTCAAAATATGAAAATGCTCTTGTAAAACTTGAAAAAGAAAATGTGTCATATTTTAAACAACTTGATCGAAAAATCGAGGAATGCAAGTATGACAAACTGTCGCATGAGCGTGCCTTCATGAACATGAAAGAGCAAAATGATCTTTTGAGCGCTCAGCTGGAAAGTCAAAAAGGGAAGGGTGTGGACACCAAGTTTGCAAAACCATCGACTTCGGACAAACCAAATACTTCAAAACCGGTTGTTAAACCAAAAATGTCGATTTCTCAATCTGTTCCAAAAGTCGATGTGAAAAATGATTTGACAAAACCAGTCACTCCAACACCCTTGCCCAAGCAAAATGAAAAAGAAAAGATTGTTGATAAAGGAAAAACGGTTGTCGAAACACCAAAAGTGATAGCACCTGGCCTTTATAGGATTAGTCTCACTATTGCGTCTGCCTCCACATCTAAAACATATGGAACAAACGACAAGAGCGTAAAAGATAATCCTAAAGTGATAGCACCTGGCCTTTACAGGATTAGTCCCACTATTACGACTTCGTTAACCGTTGGATTTCAGCAAAACTTGGGTAGTAGCTTCACAACACATAGGTCTTCAATTTGGACGGTTAGGATCGTCATTGGAGTCTTCTACAGAGTTCTGTAGTGGTTCAAAGTTGCTGCAGTTTTGGGTGAGTTTTATCAAGCAATCTGTTTTGGTGATTTATGTTTCAAGGGCTGTTAATCCTTGATAATTGTTGATTACTTGTATCTAGTTGGTACTAGAAAAGAACTCTTGTGTATTCTCTGTTTGGTGCTAGTGGATTAGTTCCTGGACTTGGTCCCGTGGTTTTTACTTCTCACTTTGAGAAGGTTTTCCACGTTAAAATTCTTCGTGTCTTGTTTTTATTTACTTTCGTTGATTGATTATCATTGTTTGGTTGGTTACTTACTGGATCATTGGAAGTATACGTTTGTCCTTTCAGGTTATCACAAGTAAGAGAGTTATTTTGTCCGTTCCGCATTTGTTAACTCTCTACAAATGTAACGTATATACATACCTATATCAACACAAAAAAACTTCACTACTGTGGATTATGAAGCATGATATCCTTCTCCTACTTACATATCATTCCACTCAGTGCGATTGACATGTCCCACTAAGGGGGTGTTTGATAGCCTCTTAATGTGCTTGTCACTGATTCTGTAAGTGACTTTTGTTGTTTGATAAAGTTTTTTCTACCCCTTTGTGATTCCACTAGGTGTCTAATGGCTCAGCTATCAAGATATGCAAATTGATACAGCTTTTTATATCATTTATAATTATTAAATTAATAATTTTATATATAACTACGGTTGCTTTCCACATTCCTATTTTATTACGTTTTATTAATTCACGACTTTTTTTATTTCATCACTTAAGTTTTGCAACTTTATTTCCTTCATTGGTATATTATTCTAACAATGTTATGACCTGTTGTAACAATAAATATAAACATATAAATTAATATGTGCAAAAATATTATGTAATTGAATATATACTAACACAAGAAAATAACAATATACGCCGTACAAGAAAAAATGTTTAAATTTTCAACAATTAGTTTTACACAATAGATGTATTCAGAACACTTGTTAAACAATAAATTTTCATTTAAAAACACTTTGATTCAGAGCCTTTAAATTATTCAGAGTCTTAAATCATTCGGCACTAAATCATGTAGTTTTTGTCAAACAACCCCTACGATGATAAGTAGAAAAATGAGTTGGACATGATTTCACTGCCAGTAAAGTGACACGTTTCTATGTGTCACTATTGTTCGTAATGAGTGACACATTTCTTGTAGTCACAAAAACGTAAGGTTTGCATGATGATACACGGTGACAGGTGTGGTTTCCCTGGTTCAAGAAGACTAGAAACTGCAGGTAAATGTCATAAGTTTATAGAAAAGGTACCAAAAAAGTCAGCAAGTGATTTCCCATTGTTGAACCTTCCCGTTGGTTTCGCGGCAATAAAATCTTTTCCGTAAGGAGGAAAATTAACCCTCATCACTGTCTTGAGTTTGTTGTTGTTCCCTTGATCTAAATACGAGTCCCCAAATGCAACGACTGCTGGTATAGAAAAATTAACAGGCAGATTTACTGCTCTTATTGGAGTAGCCCGCCCAGAAGAGGTGGTGCAACCTAAATACATAAAAGCATGTAGACATAAGATAATGACCTTCGTAAATAAACTAGTCATTGAGAAATAAAGGAAGATAGTTTTTTTTTTCAACATATGTATTTAGAGTTATTGGCTACGAGGGATATGTTACATGATTCGGCCTTATATATAGAGAGAGGACTTTTCCACTTGTTCTGTTAAATCGTAAAAATTTTGGACGTGATAGTAGTTATGTGTCTTATTCGCTCCCATATGCTTATGATATGTAAAGTGAATTTTTTTTATATGGACCATTTATTACACTATATTATCAAAATGAATCACATATTCTTATTTTATCAAGACGGACGTTAAGCGCGCATAGCATGCGCGCTTTCGTTAGATGATGACACGTTGAACATCAACAACTTAAAAGTTAGCACATGTCCAAGCAGCCCGCACATGTTTTGTACGCACTTTACTTGACGCTCTATATTTATATTTATTGTTTTGTAAGATGGACGGCTCGCGCGCATAGCGCGCCTAATAACCAGCGCCTGTATTACATTTAGGGATGGCAACGGGGCGGGTTTGGGGTGGGGCGGCCATCCCCATCCCCAAACCCGATTACCAGAGTTTTTCCCAAACCCGCCCCGATCCCCATCGGGGATCTAATCAGGGCGCCCCGTTGGGGCGTGATGGTCCCCTAAACCCGCCCCGTATTAATCGGGGATCTTATCGGTATATCCTTTTTTGGTGCATTAGTGATTGTTCTACGATAGTATCACTAATCACATTTATTGTTATTTTTATACCGTTAGCAATAACGAACCTATTAATAATTAATTAGAAACAATCCTTATTAAGTTTTCAACGATAGTATTATACATAAATAATGATAAATTATACCGTCAAAAATTAAAACTTAAAAATATGATACTAAACCAGTTTGTATAATCACAATTTTGCATTCTTACATATATTAAAAAACTAACAATATTTGAGTAATATTTTTTTATTACGTAAATACTAACAAAATACTATATAAGTATAGATATATTTGTATATGTGTATATATTAATCGGGTGGGGCGGGGCGGGGCAAGGATTCCCCGCTCTCCGCCCCAAACCCGATTAAAATCCCCGTTTAATCCTCAAACCCGCCCCGTAACACGATTAGCATGTCCCGCCCCGCCCTAATTAGTTCAAGTTTCGGGTTTTCCCGTCGGGTTCAGGTTTTTTTACTTTTTCACCAAGCGTGTCTAATGACCATGCACGCATGTCCATAAATCGGCCTTATTGTCCACGTGTCGAAGAAGCCGGCCAATTATTTCTTGCGCAATTATTTCTTGCAACTTATTGTACGAGACTAATGTAGAAATGGAAAAAATAGAGAGGGTCACACGCGTGAAATACTTGAAAGGACAATAATGATTTTATTGGGGTGGGATAAACATGGGTTGGTTTGGCAATTTATGCTTAAAAGCAATGTTGCAAAAATCGTGAATCGGTAGCTGGGCGGTTGACCACCCTACAGCGAGTAATCGGCTGAGGCGGGATTAATCGGTGATTAATCGGATTGGCATTTTTTGCATGTTTTGGGTATTTCTGGAGACCAAACTAAAGATCATAACTGATTCCAAGCCTACTATGTTTCCAAACCTCAATAAAAGACTCCAATTCTGATTATGAGGCTCATTGTGCGTTATAAGTGAAATAAACGATCCCCAAATTAAGTAGAATGCCTAAATTTTTATTTTTTCAAAGCTGACCGATTTGGCCGATTCGGCCGAATTTTGGCCGATTTTTTTGCCTGACCAATTTTTTGGCCGATTTTTTAAATTCTACAAGGTATAGGGGCGATTACCTTGTAATCGGCGATTAATCGGCCGAGTTGACCGATTTTTGCAACATTGCTTAAAAGTATGTCCGGTTTGACTTTTATAATTTTTTTTATTTTTCTAACTTTAATTTTAGATATTTTTGTTTGGGTTAATTAATTAAAAATATATCATATTTTTCATTTTTGTTATTGTGTGTACTGAATTTTTTTTATAGTGTGTACTAAACTTTTAAATTTCGATTATTGTGTATATTTTGTGACTATTCAGCAATGTAAAATAAATATTTATCCTTCGAAATTTGAAAAAAATAAGGGTAAAATGGTCACAAAATACACACAACAATTAAAATTTGAAAGTTCAGTACACACAATAAGAAAAAAAATTCAGTACACACAATAATAAAAAGTGGCAAGTATGATATATTTTCAAGCAATTAACCCTTTTTATTTCTGTTATTTAACATTTGATGAAAATATATGAAACAAATATATTTTTATTAGTATTATTTTTATCAATATTATATAAAACAAACAAAAATATTTAAAGTAAAAAAAAATAAAAACTCTAAAAGTTAAAACTGAATATTTAATATGAGATAAAAATAGTATAAAAAAAAGGATGAATGGATATGGTTTGAACTTTGAAGTGACACAAAAAGATGAAAAAGATGATGTAAGTAAATTAATTGTTCGAATTGAAAAAGTAAAAACCCCCTATTAGAGGAATGTACAACCTGTGAAGCAGACAGTACAATCGTCTGCAGCACCTAATGATTGGATACCCCTATAGGGGGTCCAGATAACCTCTCCCTTGAAAAACATATGCATGCGAAGTTCATTTTCGTGAAAGAGATATCTTTTTAGTCTTGCTTGGTAATTCAGTAAAAATAAATAAAGTAAACCCAAATCATTCACTATTATGGTTTGAAAATGGACCGATCATACGTGGTAGATTCAAACGCGCGATCCCAAACATTAATGATATTTTAGTTAGTTAACGAATTAACAGTTACAAAATTTACAACGAGAATTAAAGACCACTTATGTAAATTTCTATGTATAAAAACCATTACTTCTATACAAAGCATGCTCATTTAGTCTTAAACTTCTAAGAGGTATACTAATTATTATGATGATTTTAGTTCTCTTATAATTGTGAGTTTGGTTATGTCGCAGGATCCGAAAGCGAATTCTGAACCTTTAATCCAAATGTTGATAAGCAACGCACACCACAAGAGAATAAAACCATAAAAAGAGATGACTTTTAAAACATGTTGTTTATTAATTGATCAAAGATATATTACAATAAAAAAAGCCCTAGATTTAGAGGGAAAAGATAAAATGAAGAAGAGTTTTCTTCTTATAAAAGACCCATAATGTATACAACATTTTAAAGCATTGACACTTTCAAGATAGAAGTCTTAAAATATTAAGACAACACATTTACTTATTATAGAATTATGTTGGTTTTGCTTGGAAATCAGGTTCCAGTATACTCATCACAAAAAAATGCAAATTTTAATAAGTATAGCTATAATATCATTAGTTACAACTTACAACACTTTAAACCACTTTCGAAAACATGTTCTAAAAAAAGTAATTTAAAAAATACAATTTAATTTAATATAAGAAATATAATTAACCATAACTACCTATTCACTAATAAATGTTATTTTTAAAATATCCCTAAAAGAAAAAAAATACATATTATTATATATATTGAACAGACTAATACAACACAAATCTTCATACAATCTATATGCAAACAAGTTAATGGTACATATGGTTTTAAAAACCGGACCGGACCGGACCAACGGGTTCAACTAGTTTAGCTGGGAATGGGTGTCGCGTCTTACAAATATGGGAACGGGTTCAACAGGTTTTAATATTTATAAAGTCTCGTCTACCTAAGGTCTACCTAATGCATTAACGGGCAGTGTACCCGGTCGTGTGTAGCGTAGTAATCGGTAAATCCGAGGTCGTCCCAAGAGCTATGAGTGCGGATCCTAATTTAAGTCTAATGTCACAATTTTAAAGGGGTTTTTGATTAATATTTAACTAAATAAATGTAAATAACAAAACGTAAAATTAAATGAGATGAATTCAGTAGGGAGAAATGTGCTAGCCTAGTTACTAATCTTATTAAGCCATGATTACGTTTTCCTAATAGTGCCTTCTAATGCTTTAGGTAGGGGTAAAAGTCACTAGACTCCTATGGTCAATTCATCTAGCCTATGTCGCATAAACTCCTACTCCGGCTCAAAGGTCAAGACCGTTATATCGACAGAGATCATGGGTAATCTATGCTAAGTCATTAGGTACCAACTGCAATCAAGACTTTATTCTAATGGAACCCGGCCTCTCGGAACTTAGGTTCCCTCTAACTTCTTAAACAAATCTATTTGGAAGGTGATCCTTTGGTCAATTCGCACACAAGGGATTCGGTAGTCCTTTGGTCAATTCTTACCGATCCTCGCAACCTACTCGGCTAGGGTCCTTTGGTCAACTCTCTTGGCTTCCTAGATACTACCACATATCAATGCTACCAAAACAAAAGGTTCTACGAATAAAGCTAAGAAAACATGCACTTAGAAGCAGTAAAGAATGCGAGAAAACATAATCAAAGCATAAATAATTTCAGAACTAGGATAACACACAATAAAGAAGGTGAGAAAACATAATCAAATCATACTAAACATTACAGTAAATTCAATGTTTGACATGAAAATGAAAGACATGGAATTAAATGAAAATGTTTGATACGAAAATACTAAAAGTTATTGAGTAATGGCGTGGATTCTCCCTTGGAAGATGCTTGATATGCTGCCGGAACTTGTCCCTTGGAGACCCTTCTTCGTTCTCTGGTTAGTTGTGGTGTAAAAGTTATATAAAAACCGGATTTAGGGTTTCTATTTATAGGGCTCGGCTCGGTTACGGCGTAACTTAAGGAATTGGTTACGCCGTAACCATCGTATCTCTGACGATCTTATCCAAAATAAACTTTTTACGGCGTAACCTTATAAATGGGTTACGGCCATAATCTTCAAAATAAATGTTTACGTCGTAACCTATAAATGGGTTACGGCGTAATCTGCACGGGATGACTTTTACGCCGTAACCTTGTAGGTTGGTTACGGCGTAATCTTCTTGACCACGAAATTCATCTAATTAAGTCATTTGATTAATACGGCGTAACTATAAGTGTAAAGTTAGGTCATAACCTTGAGTTGCATTGTCTTTGGTCTTCGTAGTGTAAATCCTAGTTACGGCGTAAGTTAGAGTAGTAGTTACGCCGTAACTTCTTCTTTGTCAGCATACTTGTGTAAATCTTTGATAATAGTCTTCCAATTCCGCGTCTTTTCGTTCATATGCTTATTCATGACCTGGAAATGAAATATAAACAAATAAAAGCATATATCCAAGTAAAATGATACAAATGATAAGCATATTAGGGGAAAATTGACACTAAAATATCAGCACTATTTGATGTCATCAAATATCCCCCACTTAAACTCTACTTGCCCTCAAGTAGACCTTATTAGAATTGTTTTCAAAAAGATATCTCGCAAATAACCTGCAAAATATGACGTTAAAAACATCCTATGCTAGAATATATCAAAGCCGAACACCTCACGAAATGGGAAACAAAACACTCATACTCTCCCTAATCTAAGTGTCAATTTCGGGGTGATCACTCATTGCACAGTTATAGCATGTATTCTATCATAGGCTTGGTGGTTACACAAATCTCCACCACTAGAGCTAAGGTTAGGTCAATCTTTAAAGGAAATCTTGGGTGAACAAATTTATAAGGCTAGGGTGAATTGTCATTACTAACATACCACGGCGAAGGCGACAAAGACCATTGATGCATGACCAAATCCATAGCCAAGACACAAATGACTGCTCACTCCCTCACCTAAGCATGATTCATGACTAAAAGGTAGGATAAGACATGGGATGCACATAAATGGTGAAAAATAAAAATAACAAGCAAATAGTCTTAGCCTACAACCGAGTTGTCACCGCTGGCCGTCCATCCAAAATCCAAGCTTCAAGACGCAAAAACCGGATCATCAATCAACAAGTAAGTGTGCCATTAGTGGACGTCATGATGTGCACACTACTTGGCCTTCACCAAACTAGTTGGTGTAGAATCGTTACCAACTCATATCTTCAAATGTGATCGAGGTGGCCTCCTCGATGCTAGTCCATTAAGCTTATAACGACATAGTGATTATAATATTGCACTATCCTTTCAACAAAAATTAAATAACTAAACAACTACTATATATTTTTTTTCATTTTTTTACTACATGAAAATAAACTAACAAGTCATCCCCCCACTTGAAATGAACCATGCGTGAGTAATACGGGGGGTCTTCAATGATCTTCAAATATATGTCTTCAACGTAGGCGTGATTCCCAAGTCTCTCTACCCAGACCTCAAACTTAGGCAAACGGCGACTTCCCAATCATAAACCAAGACTACACGGTAGGCTAAGGCGAATAGGTGTACGAAACAATATTATATGGGTTATGAAACGAAAAGAATGGATCAGAAAGGTGTATCTAAGGGTATCTTGCACTAAAGGTGAGTGCAACAAAAAGGTTTTAGACGGTGGCTGAAAAGTCGAGGTGACTAATCGATAAACACACACATAATTTTACACATATGGGCTATTTGGGTGTAAATCCTAAAACATTGCCTTCTCCAATTATCCTTTCCAAATGTATCAAGCTAACTCGACACACTACACGTCTATGGTCTCGAAATGATGTAAAGACCAAGTTCTAAAGTTTGCATACTATCGGCACACTCAATATTTGATGGATTCGAGTAATATGGGGAAACGAAAAGGCTAAATCTCACCAATAAAATCAAGGGTTATGTTAGTGCAAACAGTCTCGTTGGGGAGATTGTTAGTGCAAGCAGTCTCGTTTGTTTTGATTGATGACAAACATGTAACTTGATACATAACGTAAAATGTACAAGTTACTTGTAATCTTATTTTGTCTCAACATACATTCAACACCTCTCGAGTCCTCGTATGATACAACACAGGTTCGTACATGTTTGTTATGTGGCATTATGATCAAACCCTTAATAAACCATTTAGAATGTTTAAAATACAGTTAGGTAATTAAGTATTTTAAAAGGCTAATCATTCTACTTAGAACCTCATTTTACACCTTTGCATAAACAAGTATTTTTACTTGTACATCATGTTTCCTAAGTTTAATAGGATAAGTACACTTTAGGTGTCAAACTAACATGATACATCTTGGTAAACATATATTAGTTAAGCTAGTATATACATGCTACATGATCACTAGGATACATGTTACATACATATATACATTTACATGTTTATGTTTATTTCTTAAATTAGAAATATTTAACATGACATCATGGCATGCATCACTTACATATCTTGGAAGATTTGTAATATATTTTGTATAGATCTTCAAGCTAACAAGTTTACTTTTGAAGATATAGCAAGATATGGTAAGATATGGAAAGATTTGAGAATCTATTAGCTGGCTGACACCGGCGGATCCAAATTGTATAAAGGACGGATCCAAATTTAGGGATCCGTCAAATCTGCCAGGCAAAATTCTTGTTGGCTATAAATAGCAGCCCATTGTTTACCCATTGTTTCATCCACTTAGAACACACATTCCCTCTACCCTTTGCATACATTTAGATCATTAGTAAATCATGTAGAAACACACATTAATCACCCTTTACATAATGATCATAATGTTACTAACTTTCATTATGTTGTAAGCATACACTCGTAATGATCCTGTGAAGCTAGATCAGAGATCATAAGTCATCATCCATCATAAGCTTGCATACTTCCTGATCCACCATGAAGGTTAGAAGATCTTAAAGTCATCATCCACCAAAGCATTCCAACATATGAATATTCAAGGCCACTTGACATCCTCAATGATTGAAGACTTCTTATTCAAGAAGTTCATGTAGATTCCATATGCATATATGAAGATCCATCACAACAAGTTTAGGGAGCTTGTGATCTTCATCCATTGAAGGCTTCCTATCAATGGAAGTTCATTTAGATTAGCCATTCATATCCATGACCCATTTATGTCATGGATCATCATTGTAATCTATTCATACTAGATTAGATGGTTTATGTGTTTGTGCCATAAAACACAAGGTTTTTATGTTGGGCCATAAAACATAGCGGGAGTGGTTGTACCCTTGTAAAGAACTCGGTATCTAGCTTAGTACTGGAAAAAGGTTAAGCGACGACGGGAGTGGTTGTACCCATGTAAAAGAACTCAACATCTAGCTTAGTGTCGGAAATTGTATAGGCGACGTTAGGTTGGTTCTACCTCGAACTAGAACCCGGTATTTAGCTTTGTACCGGAAAAAGTGTAAGCGACGTGTGTAAGGTTTTCTCCGCCGAGAAGGGACCTTGTTGATCTAGTGAAGTAACTCTCAAGTTGGGTACTCGGGGAGTGGAGTAGGGCGGAGAGGAGCTCCGTGACCGAACCACTATAAATCATCGTGTTCGGTTTGCACTTTCTTTTACTTATCTCTTTACTTTTATGTTTGCATTATGTGATTGCTTGTGTTGTGATTAGTTGATAATACTTATGTGACAACTTGGTAGACATAAACTACAATAGACAGCTTTCATATTAGAACAAGCCAAATTGGAAATTTGATACAACAAGTTTTAAGTTTTTAAAACGGGAACGTATTCACCCCCCCCCCCTCTACATTTTCACAGGTTATAGTGTGCTCGGCTAAGGTCTATTCTAGTTAGGTTAAGAAAAACATGTCAAAATTTTAAAAATGACATAATTTTTCAAAATAAATTAGAAAAACGAGGGCAAATGAGTTCAAGTAATAATTCTACTCCCGTCCCCCCACTTGAAATGTACAAAGTCTCTTTTGTACGAAAACATAAGATAATAAAAGGAGAGAAGTAGAATTGGAACTAGAACTTCCCTGAAATTTTCTCCAAACATGGTAGAAGGATTATGCTTAAAAGACGTGCCTTTGCTTCACCTCCATGAGCAAACTTCAATTCCCTGGAATCACGACACTACCAACAAGCATAAATCTAAAAAATAAAAAACCTAACTCACTTTCGTAGGAATCACGGTTGCATTTAGCGTATGCAACAAGCCTTTTAAACCAGTCGGTGTCCCGAGTGTACGAGTGAAGTCTCGTGAGGGTTTACAGGGAACACACCCACAACGTTTATTTAGTTACTAATACAAGGTAATGGTATATAAGTTGTTTAAAATTAAAGTGCAGGTATAAAGGAGATTACGGCGTAAACTCAGAGGGTGAGTTACGCCGTAAGTAATGGAACCTGACAATCATCTGATGTCTGAGGATGGTTACGGCGTAACCATATCACTGGGTTACGCCGTAATACACACTGAGGACCAATTCCTGGATTTGTTCAATCAAACGTTTTACGCCATCCTACATTCTTCAATACCTGCAAAAAGTAAAAACAAATACACCAAACCAAACTATACTAAAGGAAATGAAAAAGAAAAGATAATTCGGGTTGTCTCCCGAAAGAGCACTTTTGTTTATTAACGATTCTTTAAGTTAGACTCAAAGCCACGACACCTATGTTTGTCGATGGATTTTTCCAACCTCATCCATCTCTCTCATTAAATTGTTCCTAACCCATGCAACATTTGTGGCGGTACGTAGAAACTCCTTCTTCTTAATTTATCAAACCTTAGATAACTTCTCATCAGGTCCTAAATGGTACCTTGTAATTTCAAACTTTTCCGCAACAATTGGAGGTGGTCTTTTGTAAGGTATGCCTAAAAGTTTACATCTCTGATGTTCGTATGCTGCATCATCTGGATCCGTGAACCCATCATAGCCTTGTATATCAAGGTAATCCATAATACCATCCAAGTCATCATCGTCGGACTCCGTCCCATTAAACCATTCATCATCAAGCTTATTCTCGATAATCTCACGTTTGCAACGGTCCTTTTCTTCGCTCCACTTTGTTGTGTACTCATTCCTATTCTCATCTTTTTCATTATTTGGATTCTCATCATTGTTCGGAGTGTCTTTATTAACGCAACCTCTCCAAATCTTTTCTTTCGTTTGTTCATCTAATTTTCCGCACTTAATTTTAATCCAATCATTAAAACCTAACTTATCAACCCATGGTAATTCACTTCTTTCTTCATCGTTTGTGGAGGTCCATAAATACTCATCATCACCAATCCTAACTTTGCTACTTCCCCCATCACAGTCTTCATCGTACGGGTCAAAAGAGGCCCAAAATATGTCCCCATTGGTGCCTCCAATCCTAATATTCTCGCACCAATGTTGTCTTTGATTTGTTCTTCTTGTATCATCCTTTAGTCCAACTGAAAGACTTTTTACAGATTCGTTGTCAGTGAGCTGTGATTCAAGGTCGTCCTTGGTGATAGGTGTTTCATCGTTATGAGAGTTGTTCAGGTTATTCCAGATATTCTATCTCGTCTCCCTATCAACCTTACCATGCGTAATACGTATCCAATCGTCGAAGGGTAATGTACCCTCCCATTTAAGGTTCCTTCTATCTTGATCATTAGTGGAAGTCCATAGATGCCTATTATTACGTAATCTGACTTCGTCACCCCACCATCACATGTATCAACATTTGGGTCACATGATGCCTATAAGTCGTATCCTTTAGCATGGTCCACTGGAATGGCTTCGCACCAATGGTATTTTAATCCTGTTTTCCCCTGAGCATCGTTGACTTTCTTTTGATGTTGTTCTACAATTCCCATCAGGGCTTATGTTTCTTCGCAAGTCAAGGATGAGCTAACCATCAACTTGAGCTCTGGGTTCCCTCCTACTAACACGCATTTGGTATTTAGGGGTAACTTAGATTCTACCGTTGCAGGGTCAATATTACGCCGTAACCTGTCTTCATAGTTACGACGTAACTCCTCCTGTCTTCTTATTCGTTTTCCTACAAAATACCATTAAAAGCATTGGTATGATTAGTATGACGGTGCTCGTGTGCTGTGTGAACGATAGGAGTCATGTCATTATTTCTAGAATTACCCTTTCTTATTGTTTCCTTGTTCACTACACACAAACACTCTATTGGATGACATTTTCCTCTTTCATCCATGTTGAAAACGAGTTTATCATTATCAATTTTTAAAGAAATGCGTTTATTGAACACATTGATTTCAGCACGTGCTGTAGCGAGGAGCGGCCTTCCTAGAATTAAAGGTATTTCTAGGTCCTCTTCTATATCAAGAATGAAAAAATCCACCAGAAAAGTGAACTTATCAATCTTAACTAAAACGTTTTCTAAAACGCCCTTAGGTATGCTAACAGTTATGTCGGCCATTTCTATAATCATGCAGATAGGTTTTATAGGACCTAAGTTAAGTCTTTTACACATAGAGAAAGGCATGATGCTAATACTAGCCCCAAGTTCGGCTAGAGCATTTTTGACGCACAAATTATTAATGGAACAAGGAAGAAGAAAACTTCCTGGGTCTTTTTCCTTCGGAGGTAGGTGGTTTTGAACGACGGCTGAACAACACTCGTTCAACTTTATTTCTTCTCCAACCATCATTGGTTAATCTTCAAACCAACTATTCATTTCTAGAGGTGGATCTATGAGTTCCATGAAGTCTTCATCCTCGTGCTCGGCCTTATCCTGTTTTGAAAAGTTAGAAAAATAAGTAAGTTCTTATTTCGAGTACCTGAATGGAGAATAGAGGGGTCATCCATTATTGGCGAATATCGCCTTGCACACTCCAAGATCATTAGGACAACCAGCTTTATCCCTCGTGTTTTGCTCCTACACTTCATGTGTTAACATCCCAATTTTTGTTTCAAGACTTCAAAGCGTCTCATCATGGGCTTTGAGGTTAGCATTTGTCCCTTCTTGAAAACTCTTAAGCCAATCCTCACATTCAGCATGCTTCTTAGCTGATTCTTCAAGGTATTTGTGAATTGACTCCTCTATGCTAGACCTCATTTCCCCATAAGAGGGTCGGTTGTCCATCCTAGAGTAGTAACCTGGAGGTCCCACTCGATACCTTGCTCCATTACCATTGTTACCTTAAAAAGGCCTGCTATCTCCATACTTGACCTCTACGACATTTTTATTTTCTTCGTCCAAGGGACAATCCTTGGCTAGGTGAGTTCCTTCACAAGTATCGCATCCTACTTGAATAGCATGCACGTTTTCCTTCAGTTTGTTCATATCCCTGCCAAGACATTCAAGTTTGTTAGTAATAACCGCAATACCGTCCAAACTTCCTCCCATGCTTCTACTGCTGCCTCCATCATACCATTTATGCAAATGGTCTGCCATGTCTTGAATAGCTTCAAGGGCTCGAATAGGAGTCATCACATAGATCGGCCCCTGAGAGTCAAGCATTTTCCTCGTGGCAATGTTGATTCCTTTGTAGAATATGGTGACCACTTGCTGCTTGTTGAGGTCATGAGTTAGGCATCTGTAAAGGAGATCATTGTACCTATCCCAAGCTTGGTACAATGTCTCATCACCGTCTTGCTTGAAGTTGTGAATCTCCTCAAGTTTCTTTGCTGTCTTTGAAGGAGGGAAATAACGTTGAATGAACTTTCTTTTAAAGAGATCCCATGTGTCGATGGTTCCAGCGGGCAACCTATCAACCCATCTTTTAGCAGCTCCCATGAGTGTCATCGGAAACAATCGGAGCATAACAACATTGTCAGAAACACCTGGAATGTTGAAAAGGCTCACGATGTACAAGACATTTTTAACATGCTCGTAAGCATCCTCAATCTTGTTTTCGGAAAAGGGTTTTTCTCGCAATTCCCTCAGAAACTGATTCTTGAATTGAACATCCGCTCCAATGACCGGCCTAACAAGCCCTGGCCCTTGCTCTTCTCAATTCATAGCAAGGTACTCCTCGAGGGTGAGGTTATCAATATCAACTTCGGCCATTGTTCCTGAAACTAAAAGAAAGATGTGAATCTGTAAATTGAAAAATTAACCAGAAATTAAAAACATAAATAAAAATCCTAAAATAGTTCCCCAGCAGCGGCGCCAAAAACTTGATGCAGGATTTCTTACCAGGTTTTAATATTTATAAAGTCTCGTCTACCTAAGGTCTACCTAATGCACTAACGGGCAGTGTACCCGGTCATGTGTAGTATAGTAATCGGTAAAGTCGAGGTTGTCCCAAGAGCTATGAGTGTGGATCCTAATTTAAGACTAATGTCACAATTTTAAAGGGGTTTTTGATTAATATTTAAACTAAAAAAATGTAAATAACAAAACGTGAAATTAAATGAGATGAATTCAGTGGGGAGAAATGTGCTAGCCTAGTTACTAATCTTATTAAGCCATGATTACGTTTTTCTAGTAGTGCCTTATAATGCTTCAGGTGGGGGTAAAATTCACTAGACTCCTATGGTCAATTCTTCTAGCCTATGTCGCATAAACTCCTACTCCGGCTCAAAGGTCAAGACCTTTATATCGACAGAGATCGTGGGTAATCTATGCTAAGTCATTAGGTACCAACTACAATCTAGACATTATTTTAATGAACCCGGCCTCTCGGAACTTAGGTTCCCTTTAAATTCTTAAAAAAATATATGTGGAAGGTGATCCTTTTGTCAATTCGCACACAAGGGGTTCGGTAGTCCTTTGGTCAATTCTTACCGATCCTCGCAACCTACTCGGATAGGGTCCTTTGGTCAATTCTCCTAGCTTCCTAGATACCACCACACATCAATGCTACCAAAACAAAAGGTTCTACGAATGAAGCTAAGAAAACTTGCACTTAGAAGCAATAAAGAAGGCGAGAAAACATAATCAAAGCATAAATTATTTCATAACTAGGCTAACACCAAAGGTGTTTAGCTAATCATACTAAACATTACAGCAAATTCAATGTTTGACATGAAAATGAAAGACATGGAATTAAATGAAAATGTTTGATACGAAAATACTAAAACTTATTGAGTAATGGGGTGGATTCTGCCTTGAAAGATGCTCGATATGCTGCTGGAACTTGTCCCTTGGAAACCCTTCTTCGTTCTCTGGTGAGTTGTTGTGTAAAAGTTATATAAAAACCAGATTTATGGTTTGTATTTATAGGGCTCGACTTGGTTACGGTGTAACCTAAGGAACTGGTTACGCCGTAACCATCGTATCTCTGACGATCTTATCCAAAATAAACTTTTTACGACGTAACCTTATAAATGGGTTACGGTCGTAGTCTTCGAAATAAATGTTTACGTCGTAACCTATAAATGGGTTACGGCGTAATCTGCACTGGATGACTTTTATGTCGTAACCTTGTAGGTTGGTTACGGCATAATCTTCTTGACCTCGAAATTTTTCTAATTAAGTCATTGGATTAATACAGCGTAACTATAAGTGTAAAGTTACGCCGTAACCTTGAGTTGCGTTGAATTTGGTCTTCGTAGTGTAAATCCTAGTTACGGAGTGAGAGTAGAAGTTATGCCGTAACTTCTTCTTGGCCACATACTTGTGTAAATCTTTGTTAATAGTCTTCCAATTCCGCGTCTTTTCGTTCCTATGCTTATTCATGACCTGGAAATGAAATATAAAGAAATAAAAGCATATATCCAAGTAAAATGATACAAATGATTAGCATATTAGGGGGAAATTAACACTAAAATATCAGGACTATTTGATGTCATCATTTAACACTTATTTTCTGTCCCACAAAACAACGATCTAAACACCCCTTGTATTCTTCACTTTCTTGCACTCGTCATTTCCCCTCACTTGAAAAGAACTGGCCCTCGAGTTCTCACCATCAAGGGCTTCATCTACCTCGAACATCTTCTCACGATGAAGCTTATCTTTAATGGCTTTGTTGGTGCAACATTGATTAGGGTTGAAAGTCATTTGTGACAAATTGCCTAGATTAGATTACAATTCGTATCACAACTCACACTTGTGTTGAAGATTTCATATCTACCTCTACTTGTTCATTTTATGTGAAAATTACATGCTATTTGTTTTAGGATAGAAAAGAAAAGAAAAGATTTTATGCAAGCATACAAACTAGTCACCTAGTTTATGAGAATTTCCTAAATTCGACATGGTATTGCATAACAAACTAAAATACCAAATGAATAGACTTGATAAACCAAGTATTTCGTCCAAAATCTTAGAAACTCATCTTTGTTAATGCAAGTGACAAATAAGGATTATCAAAGTTAACATACTACACAACGAACTATAAACCGGAGCTATTATGCATTGTATATTGACTTCCTATACATGCCTGATGGATTATAGGATCTAGCTTGTGTAGCTAATAATAAAATATACAATTGATTTCTATACACAAACAATTACATTTTTGGATGACTTGCATAATATGCTTGCACTTGGTACATGCATGTTGAGATGTAGGAACTATATTGTGTAACTAGAATCATTTAAACTCCAGAAATGATGATCAAGGATCTATACACAATCTACTATAGTTGGAAGTATCATGCATGGCTTGAAAAATCATGGTGCATGCATGCATAATTATAGGAAGTAAATATGTGAAACTTGATTATTCAAATCTAACCAAATCAAAATCTAATCCAAACTAAATCACAGCTATCCATTAGGCATAATTAGCTTCCCGATATATTCCTCTTTTTCACAGCATCACACTTAGTACAATCAACAAGGAATCACTGTACTAATCTCTATTATCCATCGGTTATTAGGTTATCTATTACCTTAACCTAACTCCTAATACACCATTATTAAAAGCTTGAGAATCTTAGAAACTGTGACAACCCGTAATTTCAGGTCATTTTCCAAACCTCGACAAGTTACTATTCATGGATTACTATTCATCATTTACTATTCACCAATCACTATTCATCATTTTTTAAGTCAGTTTGAGACTTTGAGAAGTTTTCAAAATTTTCACTATTCATGAAACACTATTTATTTCCGGAGGGAAATCACTATTCATGGTTATCGTTCATCCTTTCGTAAACTAGGTTTACGGGTATTCAAAATACGCGCAACCATTATGGTTTAGCTGCGTATTCATGCATCATCAGCAAAGACACATCATCTAGACTAGAGAAGTCTACATACCATCAGTAGCATCATCATCATATTAGGTCATGCACGGGTTTGTGTGATTTTCATTAACATATGTTTATTTATTTTATAAACGTTACCACTCAGTCACTACTACGAATAATATACCCGACACTCCTGACAGTGATCATAATACATTTTCAAACTCACTATAATGATATAGAAATTATATTATTACTTTACCTGGTGTTTTTAAATCAATTGTTATATTTCCCGTTAAACGCTTATAACCGACGTGGTTTGCGAAATTTCAACCCGATAATTATTCTAACACCCGATTCTTGCAAGGAATATGATTTTATAATTTTTACAACTTCGTCATATTTTATTTTATCTCGTCAAGATTTATTTCTAGTTAACTCGGTACCAGGTAACACCTAATGTATACTTAAAACAACTAACACATGCTAATTGAGGGGGACAAGATCTTTAATTAGCCAACTTCTCTTCTTTTTTTTCTTCCACATGCCCCCCCCCCCCCCCCCCTTAGCCCCCCTAATCTTCCATTTCTACTTGATTACTAAGACTACAATTAATGCACCAAGAATATATTTCCATGATTTAATTTAGCTAACACATACACATTACAAGTAAACTAGCAAGATATCAAAACTCTCCCATCTTTTCTTCTCTCTATATGGTTCGGCCATACACAAGAACACAAGCAAGATCCATCATTTTTTCAAGAACTAGTATTAGTTAAGTCCCATTTGTACTCCTAGTTAAGATTTTGAAATAAAAATCCCAATGATACTTACACATTTATCTCCAAAACACCTCAAATCTTCAAGTAAGTATTTCATATAATTTTTCAATCTTTTATACTTTCATTTGATGTATTTTCAAGTTATACTAACAAATCATGCAATGTACATATGTTAAACATACCACTTGATACTCATTTTCACTCTAAAAATAGATCTATGGACATGTAGTTGTAATCCCATGAGATCCACCATTGTTGGTGATGATTAGGAACCCATGACACCCTAAGAAGATATATGGTAGGATTAGACTAGTTGTGGTGTTGATTGGAAGTGTTTTGAACAAGTCTTGAACTAGAAAAGTGATTTTTACAAACAATAGAAAAGGTTCTGTCCAAAATCGTGAAATCTGGAAAACTTTGTAAACTTTGGACTATTTTGGCTTAAATATTTAGAAAATACTTTCAAAAATGAAAACGTGGCCGCTTGAATGAGCAAAAATGAGCTTACGACGAAAAAGATACGCTAATTCTAAGTTTGACGACGAAAAACTAATTTCTGAAAATTTTGCGTGCTGTTTGCCGAGATTCAACGGACAAAATGAGGCGTTAGACGTGATCTAGATGAGTCGACCTACTAAAAATATGTTAGTTCATGTTAATACGAAGCCGTGGATATAAAGAACGTAGAAAACGAGCTTATAACGACCGAGATACACGCGTTTGTAGTCCGACGATTTCAATAAAATCCCATCAGCTTTTCACAAAAATGTTTCTAAGTATAGAAAAACTGTTTTTGCAATACACTATATTGAGAGCCGTTTTTCTCATTGATCGAGACCCGTATGATCAAAAGTTAAAGGATACGACTTCAATACATCGTTACAAGGTTTTCAAAAACACCGAGCCTATTCACTAACACTTAACGAGCACACTTTTATGACTAGTTTTGCAAGGTCATTTGGTCATATTTTTACAAGTATTGAAAAATGTTAATTTACAACGAAAACACTATATTTATCGATAAATCATCAAACGACGATCGTGGGTTATCGTTGCAACGTATTTACACGAAAAGTGTTTATTAACTTAACGAGACGTCAAAAATATATTTTTCGACGATAAACATTATTTTCAAAAGTCACGAGTGGTATCGGTAACATACGTATGTGCATGTGTTGCGTAAATTCATGACTTACATTAGATACATCATTCATAATAGGTTGTGGTTAGAGACCGAGCCACATTTCATCATATCCACTATTGTTATTGTTGCTATCGCATCAGGTGAGTTTTCATAGCCCCGTTTTTAATTGTTTACGTAACTTATAAACTCTCGAGGGAGAATACATGCTCGTTTTCATCTAAATGTATACTTGAGTTACTTGAACATGCCACTTGTTTAGTCAAACCATTATTTTCTCTGCTTATGAATTTGTTATTCATTCAAATGTATTGTATATTCACTTGTATCACACTTAATTCTTTTTACCCATGGACCCAAGCACTTCAAACAATTATGCACGCCTAACCTAATGAACCGGCTCCACCACTATGTACATACATGACAGAATGAAGGGTCACGTAACTGAATGTACGGGTAATATGACCGAATGAACAGGTCACATGACAGAATGAACTGGTCACATAACCGAATGAATTGGTCACGTAACCGAATGTACTGATCGAACTAAATGTATTTTAAATCATGGTCTACATATTACTTTTGTTCACCTAAATCAAATCTTTTTTGGCAGTGGGTTGTAAACACACAGGTTGCAAGTCTTGTATGGGCGGGACTTGGGACTGAGTGGATTTAAAATGCCTTTGCTGGAAAATCATTTTCAAATGCTTTACATTTTACACTAAACTCTATGAACTCACCAACCTCGTGTTGACACTTTAGCATGTATTTTCAGGTATAAAGCAATAGTACACTGTTGGAGGCTCTTGGCAGGGCATGGCATGGTTATAGAAGACTCTGATATTCATTTGGGGACCGCTTAACTTATTTATGGGCATATTTCCGCACTACTTTTTAATCATGTAAATTTAACACTTTTGCTAATGAATTTCATTCTAAATGATTGAGGTAAAAACCGTTCTTTGTACTTGTGTTGTGATACCAATTGAGTAGCACTCCAGCGACGTGTATGCTTCTGCTGGACCCGATTTCTGGGGGTGTTACAGAAACACATAGACACCAAAATGTCAAGCCACCTAAACATGGATAATGGGCCAAACTCACCAAGCAATGTACTTGATACTCATAATTTCTTGAGTAGTAACTCAAATTATATGTTTGTCAATAATGATGAACAAGAAGTTGACAATAATGTTGTGGTTCCTCAAACTCTAAGTGAAGATGTTGGGCTTGGAGAAGGGTGGTTTATGCATTATAACTTACGACTACGTGAGGCTAATCTTGAAGAGATCATGCAAGAAGAAATTTGGAACAACATTGACAATGATCATATCTCAAGGTCTCCATTTAGATGCCTTGGAGAAGAAAAAGTTTGGGAAAAGATAAGGAAGCCCTTAAGCCTAAAACTTCGTGAGATCAAACACTCAGTTTGTTGTGAAAACATGATTGACATGCTCAATGCAATTAAGGATAATAGGGAAGAGAACCGAGAAAATTTCAAATCCCTTCATGAGGGAGTTAAAATGCTACAGGCATTAGCTTCCAACATATCCTGCTTAGTGCAAAATGATAGAAGCAATGAAATAAGTGATGATAATTTAGGGGGAAACAAGAACTAATAATGTTTCTTGTGTTGGTTTTATGTGCACCATTGATTATGTGGATTTTTGTACTACTGCTTATGTTGGCATATTATGGTTGTGTTCCTTGCTTATGTTCTCTTATAAAAATAAAAATGCATTTTCTCATTATCTCATGCTCATAAAATGGTATTTGGAGTCATAATGGACCAAGTATACAAAATGAAACATATATGTGTATGATTAATATATATATATATATATATATAGGGGAGGGTTATATATATATATATATATATATATATATATATATATATATATATATATATATATATATATATATATATAGGGGAGGGTTATTGTGAGATCAAGCTTAAAGTTGTAAAAGTAAGACCCAATCTAGACCATTGGATCTTTTTATTTGTATTAAATGAGATTAACATTAAATGAGTGATATTATAGTAATTAAATAGGTTTTCAAGGGTATTTTGGACAATCTTTTTTCAAATTTTCAGTCTATTTTGTTATACAAAAATCCCGTCAACATTTTTATACATTAAACTTTTACACAAACCATAATATTAAATGTGTCACCAAACATAACTAAAATTATTAAAACAGCCCCATTGATACAGCAGCAGATTTCGGTACACCGGAATCCGTTCAATTTACCCCAGAATCCGATAATTACTACAACAGCCCTATTGATACATTGATTCACATATCTGATTCGGACTTCTCTAACAAAACTGATAAATTAATACAAAAAATCTTCAAAACAAATAAGTCCCATCTGATAAACTAAACAGATCTGGTCCATCTAAACATCTGTGTACCAAGAATAGATCGAAACCGGAGAGTAGCAGATTCCGGTACACCGGATATATTGTGTACCAAATCTGGTACATAAACAGATACCGGTGTACCGGCGAAGTACACCGGATATATTGATTCACATACCGGTGTACCGGCGATGTATCCAGTGTACCGGTGACAGCAACGAAACAGTGGCAAGCGACGGCATGGAAAACTGATGTATCTTGTGTCCTTCAAACGAGATAACCAGATCTTGGAATGGATGGAAACAGATCTTGAATGAATACACCATTTTCTTGAATACAAAACAGATCTTGGAATGGTGTTGTCGCTGTTCTTTTTTGCTACACCATCATCACACAACACGAAAAAATGATCAAAACCATTGTGGCAACAACAAGGTTATTCAAACCGTGGCCATAGATCCACCGTGGTCACAAATCCACCATGGTTTGACATGGTAGCGGTGGGATTTGTAAAATAAAAAAAGCTGCGTCTGTTATAGATGGGAGGTTTGACTCACCGGATCTCCAATTAGAAATATGAGGGAGGGAGGGGTTTGACTACCGGAAAAGTCATCGGAGAAAAAGTCATCGGGTGTTTGATGAAGGCAGTTATGAAGGGAGGGGTTTGATTGTGATAAGGAAAAAAAAGAAGGAAGGGAGCATTTAGGGTTATTGAAGAAAAAATGTAAAATACCTTAAATGCCCTTAAGCCTATAGAAATAAATATTTATTAATTTTTTTTTCTTTTTTGTGTCTTAAATGTATTGCCACTTGCCCTCCTCCTATTGGCTCTTGAATGGATCTCATTTTTACAACTTTAAAATGGATCTTATTTGATCTCAAATCTATATATATATATATATATATATATATATATATATATATATATATATATATATATATGGACTAACCCATGATGTAAATATCTAAATGGTTACCTAACCCATTTTGGTTTGTTGCGAGTTGTATGTTTCTTGTGTAGCCAAGAACATTGCAAAGGTGATGCTCTTGAAAAATGGATCCTCGCCTTGGAATAGGGGGGAGCAACGATCTAGGGGGAGCACGATATCAGGGAAGACTAAAGCTTTCAAGTGAAAGATTGAGTTAAAGTCCCACCTTTTTTATTTGACAAAAATAGGGAGAAAGAAAGCAAAGAGCTCAAGCTCGGGGGAAGACACATTCAAGCTTCACCATATTACAAGCCAAGATAAAGACGCAAGCTACATCAACGGCGTTCTTCATCTTCGCTACGTTTTGTAATTTTATTTGCTTTCGGAATTTATTGTCATCATCAAAAAGGGGGAGATTGTTGGTGCAACATTGATTAGGTCTCCTTTATGTCTTAATGATGACAAATAAACCTTCGCAAACACATAAAATCACGAACGTTAGCCAAAAACCAAAACGACACAAAACTGGGCCTGGCGCACTGCCGACGCTCCAGCGCATGGCTAGCGCGCCAGCCTCGGATCTCGGGCCGTCTCGGTTTTTGAAAGTCGGCTTTCTCCTTACCCAACAAATGTGAATCTTTCATTACAGGTATGTATATGATAATAGAGTTATTAGGAACACTCGAAAAAATATTTAGACTTAGAGGGATTCAAAATCACGACCTTACATTTTTTACAAAATGTTAACTCAAGTATTTTATCAAACGCCTCTATCCAAGGCTTTTCTAAACCTAGGAGACTCATACTTTTCATATAACATCAAGTGAAAGTATTTGTAAGACCATAATTCGTGTTTATGTCTTCTTTAATCACGTAACGGGTTTTCTCCCTAACTGGTCAAACAAAGTCAAAGGTCTCTTTACGTGAACACATCCTTTCCCGTTATGGGATATGCTTTACTTGTGACAAAAATCACTTAGCTTGTTTGCATCAAGATGATTATTGGTTACTTCAAGCGTTGGTTAATCACGAATTATGATTTTGTGAGTACTTGATGTTGTGTTATTTGCAAGTTGCAAAAATCGTGAATCGGTAGTCGGGCGGTCGACCACCTTGTTGGGATTAATCGGTCTAGGCGGGATTAATCAATGATTAATGGGATTGACATTTCGTGCAAGTTTTGGGTATTTCTGGAGACTAAACTAAAGATCTTAACTTATTCCAAGCCTACTATGTTCTCAAACCTCAATAAAAGGCTCCAATTATGATTATGAGGTCCATTGTGCGTTATATGTGAAATAAATGATCCCCAAATTAAGTAGAATGCCTAAATTAATATATTTTTAAAAGTTGGCCGATTAAGACGATTTGGCTGATTAGTCCGATTTTTGACCGATTTGTCCGATTTTTGACCGATTAGGCCGACTTTTGATCGCTTAGGCCGATTTTTGACCGATTAGTGGCTGATTTTTTTACCAGACCGATTTTTCCCCTGATTTTCAAAAATCAACAAGGTAGAAGGCAGATTACCTAGTAATCAGTGATTAATCGGCCGAGTTGGCCGATTTTTGCAGCACTGGTTATTTTAAAGTTGATTATCCTTTGCACTTTCCTAAACACATCCCATAATCATCATTGTCTAATCTTTTCTTTCTTAATGACAATGTGACTAATCCCTTAATCAATCCTTTGATTAAACATTTTCACCAAATAAACCTTAATCCATTTCAAATCCTCCTAAATCTTATCCACAACAATCCCTAAATATTCCCTTACACATAATGTACTTAATTGTACTTTTGTCTCCCGACATTTCAACATTCCCCTCTTCTCTCACACCAAAACATTCTCCTCCACACACTCACTATTCATTCTCTTCCTCACTTCACCACACATACACATAAACTCATTTTGAATTTGAATATCATACACAAACACACACATACTCTCACTCAAAGCTTACTCTACACACTTCACACACTCACTCTCTCTACATTTCAAATTCAAATCTCACACACACAACCTCCATCCTTCCCTTACACTCTTTGCTAACTCACTCCCAAGATTCAAATTTCAAATATGAATCTCATACTTAGACTATCCATCACATCCACCTCACCTCCATACAACTCACCTCTACCATTTCAAGCACATGTGATATATTGAGTTTGAAATTTGAATTTGAGCAAAGGCTCCCCATCACATCACTCCAACTCACACCTATCTCACCTCTCACCCTTTCTCTCCAAGAAAAGAATATTCTTAGCATATCCTCGTCCCTCTAACCATGCCAACTAATCAAACTTAACCATGGTTAACTGCTATCCTATCTCACAAAATTTGAATTTGAATTTCAAATCTTCCCTCTCTCTCTTTCTTCTCTCAACATCCACACTTCCTTTACAAGCAAAGGAATATTCTTGGGGCATATTCTTTATTTTCATCTATGCCATGTGAGGAATACCAAGCTACCCTTATCCAATTACCCCTTCTCTTTTTCTCTCTTTGATAATTGAAAAACACCTCAAACATTCTTTAAAACACTTCATAAATGAATTTATCAAATGGCTATTTGAGTTGGTTAACCTTGAGTATGAGAATAGTCGAAAGGTCAAAGTGTGAAGTATAATTGGGGGTTTAGAAAGGTCGTGTAGTTAAAAGCCAAGATCCCGAGAAAAACCTTACAGGATCATGACGCGCTGCCCGCGCTCCAGCACGCGGCCAGCGCGCCAGCCTCGTAGTGGTTTTTCACTCCTTGGGATTTTTGGCATATAAATACCCCACCTTGCCTATTGTATTCCTCACCCCTTGCCATTCATTCTTTCTCTCTAATTTCTTTTCTCTCTACCCTCTAAGTCTACTATCTTGTGTTCTTAATCTTTCTCTCTTATCATCTTTGAAAGAACACATTCTCCGCAACGGAAGATTTACAAGAACCTAATCCACTCTTGTGAATTGTGTTGAGGGTCTTCTTCTCTACCCTCTAGGTTAGGACTTGATTTGAAAAATCAAACTTATTCATTTAATTTGGTTGTAAGGGAAGTCTTGTGTCTTTGTGACCAAGCCTAGATCGGTGGTGATCTAGTTGGGGTTGATACATCCGGGGGAAATTCTTTGTGGTCTTAGTGGTCTTTATGGTATTAGTGGTAAGTCGAATCACAAGATTCTTTTGGGTGGTTTCCGAGGGCAGCCGTTGGGAGTGGCTCATCTTTGTGAGCGCCGATCTTAGTGTATATCGGTGGAGTGAAGTTGTAACGGTTTGTAGTCCACCAAAAGGATTATATAAATGTAATAGTATCGTTTCGTGGATTTGCAACTGGACGTACGAACGGTATAAACCAACCATCCCGAACCAGCATATATCATGTTATCCTTTTTGTAGCATCCTGTAAATTTCCACTATAATTAGTAACAGTTAATCATATATTAATTATCGTTACTGTTCTGTTAACCATTTTTACGGGAAAATTTGAACTTTTCTTTTTTATATTATAATAACAAAAACACGTTATTACGTGATTTACCAAATATCGAGACGAGCTCACACGCGAACCACGAAAACTAAATATACTCAAAAACTGCCAAATGGGCCTTAATATTCCAGCCCAACTCCTACTTTCGGTTACTGTTCATCAGCAGCCTAACTTGAGCCCATTTCCATTATTATTTCATGTTCTCATTCGACTCAAACATCTCCAACATTACCCCGTTTTCTCCCAATTTCAAAACACAACATATTCGAATTCTTGTACAATCTAATTCTCCTCCCACCAAAGTATCAGGGTGTCGAATTCCAGCTTCTAATATTAACTCTTGATACGTGATAAAGGTTCAAATTGAAATGCTTTCGCAACACACCCATTCGAAATACATTTTTAGAAATTGACCAAACTTGACCAAACTCGGTTTATACCTAATAAATTTATGTCTACTAGTTATATAAGAGTTATTAAACTTAATCCTAACCATTTTTATAAGTTGTGCACGTTAGAAAATCAATTTGGACATTTACAACATATGTCGACACATACACATTTGCACAAAACAATTCACACTCACTTATTACTTACACACCTTGACTTCTTAAGCCAAAATATTCCCCATGTTCTTACACAATCTCTACCAAGATACAATTAATAAATTCCCTTGATTAAAAAGAAATGAATGTCAACATATATCTTAGTGATTTAGTCGACACACATACAAAACTATCACTTACAATTTCCACATGAACACTTACACATTCTTGACTTCAAGACCCTTTCATATTCTCTTTGTCTCCCCTAGAGTCACTGCCATTCAATGCAAACTCTCAAAACAAGCCAACTTGCCCTTTTAAAAAGTAATATACATCGATATATATACATACTCATATCACATATTTACTTACTGTTATAACTCATTCACTTCATAAGACTTTACATGCAATTCTCCTAGACTTAATATCTATGTCGAGCTACTGAGAAGACCAAGAAACAATTTCCAATTCCATTTTAGTCGATTTCCATGTCTAAGACTCCTTTTCGAAGCATTTGGTTTAATAGCATATCGGGTTATTTGAGTTCAAATCCTTCCTACACGTTAACTCCACCTTCTTAGGTGTTGTAAGTCTCCACAAACTTCTTCTTAATTCATTTCAATGCTTTATATAATACCATGCACCATTTGATAATCCATTTCGAACATATATTAATTTCACTCACTTTTACGTACTCATTAATATATATATTCTTAGCAAACTTGGTTTCCTCCGTAACGGAAGGCTAGGAAACCATGTTTTTACACTCATACAACATTTGTTTACTCGTTTTATAACTTAAACAAACACCCTATTTAGTTTTGTAATCACACGTATAAAACTTGTAATAAAAATCTAAGTCTTTTTAATTTATTAAAACTCCCTTCTGTCGACATAAAATGGTCTTGTAAAAAAACTAAACCAAACACACGACATACCCATATTATTACAAGACTCGATTCTTCATACACCCGACTAACAAGTTCGTGTTTGGAGTTTCCCAATTTGAGCCCTTGAACACCCTTAAAAATGGCCAAAGTGAACGCCCCTTAAAACTGCCAAAACCTTCAAAAAATTGCGACATGGGCTTAAAGCCCAATAAGCTGATTTTTGGCTTATTCGATAAGCTGGTCCTATAAGCTCAATTAAGATGATTTTATCACTTAAAAACAAGCCCAAACATAAGCCCATTTCATCCTAAAACGCCACGGATCATAAATCCTTAACGGGCCTTTAATTTGGCTCGTTAAACCCAATAGCTTAAAAATATGCACTCCGGCCTAATAAGCAGTTTCATTAGACTTAAATAAGCTTTATAAAAATGTAGAAACTTTCAGAAATCTTTTCCCTTTTTTTTGTGATTTTTGGACTAAATTTGCAAAACATTTCAACCTTAGGGACTAAAATTGCCAACTTCACCAAACTATGACCAAAACTGTAAATCCAGTAAACTAAGGGTAGAAAACGATAAAAACAGTAAGTTGGAGGATTAGAATATAAAGTTTGAGCCTTTTTTGGACTAAAAATATAACCGAGGACTAACGGTGCAACGCTAACACCATTAGGGTTGAAAATATAAACACTGTAAAAGATCAAGGACCAACAGAATCTTTATGACATTTTATTTCTATTTTATATTTTACGATTTCCCGTCACGTCACGTGCATTTTAACGTTTCGTTCATTTAATTTATAACCTTACGTTATATTTTTATATAACGAATTTAAACGATTTAACTTAACGTTTCGTTTCACCAATTTCGAGAAAACAATATTATTGGATTTAAATGACATAAAAACAAGATAATATTATATATAATATTAATTTTGAACGTTAAGCATTTTAAGCATATCAAACTCACGTCACCGATCAAATCGTCATCCGTTTTCTCACTTTCACACTTACTATTCGTATAAGTCAAATTCTCAGACTTCCCTATTTATTCAGGCCGTGTGTTGAAGCCGATTCCGTAATCTCACTTGATTTCGTATTTCACCTTGCAAATTTCACTCAAGGTGAGTTATAACCCCTACTTTATACGTTTTGATTTACTCTTTGGGGAGATACATACTTGCTTTACTTACAAATCACTTGTTTAGCTTAAACATTGAACTCAAATGATGGCATTCTCAAATTACTTACTGAAACATAATATTTGTTCTCACTATACACCTTCACGTAACACCACGAATGTACATACCACTTTTATACGTTATTTCCAAACTCTGATGGAAATACTTACTAGAACTATAACACTCGTATCCTATGTATACCACCATTTAATTGATATTCCCTAAGCTTACTGTATTGCCAGAAAGCCTCTCAAATCATGAACCATTAATCATTTGTGAGTGAACGCGAATATAGTGAACAGATTCGAAACCTGTTGGAGGCTGACTGCCTATTCCACTAATACTGGACGGAAATCCTTAGTTGCTAGTCGTATTAGTCGCAATGTACTATATTTGAGAAAAATAGGAAATGGCAGATCTCCTATTACTCCGAGGGCCATAGCTCATGCTATTGATGTGGATTGTTCCCCCTTACCGAATCCTGGTACTATTTAACGTTTGCTTGTCATGAGGCTTTGGGCAAAATTTATAAGAATATATATATGTTTTCATATATATCTAGATACAGCTGTATTAGTACTACTCTAGACTACGATTGTAGATTTCAGGCAAAACACCACTACTACTACTACAAGCTAGGATTATGATTCCCATGGAATCCTATACCTGTATTTAACTGATTTCATATATGATTTACTTGTGGTTTTTACCCAACGCAACTTACTACTTACTTCAGTAAGTACTAGTATTATTTCAACTATCCCTGTACACAACCTTGAAATTATCGGAATAAATTGTTTTCTATTAAACTCTATAAACTCACCAATCTTTGTGTTGACACTTTTAAGCATGTTTATCTCAGGTAATTAACGGAGCAGGACAAGACACGGAGCGGGCATTATAACTCTGATAAATTAAGTGGTGTAAAATCAAATATGTCATTCTTTTCAAACTACCACACCCTTTCATGGGATTTTACAAATCTAATATTTCACCTTTTGTAATAGAATTATTATTGAATGACAAATAACTTTCAAAACGCCTCTTTTGAGCCGTTTTCTATGATTATGACTTCGATCCTCCCCGTAATACCCCAATTAGTCTTCGGCTGTTATCTCACAAATTAGGAGGTGTTACAGATTGGTATCAGAGCCGTGGTTATAGAGAACCAAATGTTTTCAAACATTGGACTATAACTACACTTTCAAAATGAATGATTTTACACCATACTATTTTACGCCCTCCGTGTCTGCATATCACCGTGCTCAGTATATTACCTATTAGGATTATTTTACACTAATCTTCACACGCTAGATATTTACTCTCACACACTTTACTATTTCACATTTACTCTTACACCCTTAATGTTATTGATTACTTATAATTACTATTTTCGGGTTATTACAGTACCATGTCTTCCAAACCAGTTAATGTTACCAAAACTACCCTCCGTACTACTCGTACATCACCTACCTATGAGACCACTCCGGATGCTTAAGATCCCTATGTACTAATGTCACAACCACAGTCTAATACGGAACTTACCCAGATATCGCCCCCACCTACCCCGATAGCCCGACGCATAAAAATCAGGATTTTAGCACCTTATGAGCCCGGACCGTTTATGACACCATTTCGGAGCCACCTCAATGGACCTATTAAGAAGGTACACCTACGCTTAGTGCCGATTATACCACCATTTCCACCCTACTCCCCTAATTCACCCTAGACATGATAGGGATGACACCCCCAGCACCTCCCAAGTATCAGTACGCATCACCACCCCTACGAACCGACCACCTGTTCAACTAACTCACCCAGACTTAAACCGTTTACACCCCACCAATGGGAGCCGACTCCTAGAGAGAATTTACCCTCTCAGGTCTCCCTCGTCATTACTATTTCCCACCTGCTTTCACTCCTCCAGCCCGAGTCCTCGAGACTGAAGAGAACTTCAGGATAGCAGTTGCCCGCACACCTACTCCTCCCACCATCATGACGCGACTGGAGCGTCATGAGGAACAGATCGATACACTCCTAAACATCGTTGACAGAACACCACGCACGGTCGACGGCACCCTACATGACCTTTTATCCGGCCAGATGGACCGTAAGGACAGACTGACGAGGTTTCAGTCAAAGATATTCGAGACACGGTCCCACATGACAGTTTTACAATGAGAGAGACAGAGACACCTTAACCTACCGCATGGGGAATTAATAAAAGACCTTGTATCATTTGCTTTGTAAAAACAATCGATCAAGTTATTAATATTATGTTGTTTGTTGTTATTATATCCATACCTGCCATGATATTACCTACGATTATTATGATTCCTTATACCTGCCATAACTGGGCTATAACCATAGAATTCTCTAAGACAAATTTCGGAAGAAAACCTGATGAATGAAGAGAAAGTTGCTGAACTTCTGCTTTTGTAGATGAATCAGTTTGTTCCTTAGCAGTTCAATACCAAGAGTTGATCATTTGTCTACGATACTACCCAGACACATCGTAATTTTATGATTCTCAATTGGTTATAATTTCGCATTGTGACCACACTGATAGGACTAATATACGAATACCTCGTTACTCAAATTATTATAACATGGTCATTAGGTGGATTCTAAATTCATGTTTCTTGTGATATTGATAGAAAATGGCCAGCATGAGCAGTACAAATACCCCACCAGCACCAACCACAACTATGACTCCTGAAGCTATCCAGAAGTTAGTAACCAACATCATTGTTGTGGTATTCGAGGCGACTACAGTAGCTCACCCGAGTAGCAACAATAGGGCAACAGGAGAAAAGAAGACGGCTGCGTCTTGTAAGCATACCCATGAAAGTTTCACGGGTTGTAGACCAACGCACCTTAAAGGTACAACAGGAGTGACTGAACCTGCCATCACCATCACCCAGGGATTTTTGAACCAAGAAGTTAAAAGGGGTACTACAACCAAGAGATGTGACCATAAGCGAAAGTTTGATGGGAGAGAAACCACTATTCCCAACAACTGCAGGTACCACAACAACAACAACAACTGTAATCGCAATCATCTTTAAGATCGCAACAACTACCATCACCAACAAGGTTACAGGCAGGAAGCGGGCAGTGACTGCATCGCCACACCTGCTAACGGAAATGGTTATCGTGGGAAACAACCTTTATGCAATCGATGCAAGCTGCATCACACTGGATTTTGCACTGCTAAGTGCGGGAAATGCCAGAGAACAGGCCACAAAACAGGAGACTGCAAAACCATGAACAAAAAGGAGCATCCATTAACTGTAGTGTGCCACGGATGTGGTGGGAAAGGATACTACAAGAGTCATTGCCCAACCCGGAATACCAATTAGAACAACAAGACCGGTGCAAGAGAATGGAAGCTCGTTAGAACCTCAATAACATCAAAGGATGACACCAATGTTTAAACAGAAGAAGAAATTCTTGTTGTAATAAATAAACCATAGTTCAAACCCTCTAGAGTTGTATTTTTCTTTTGTACTTTACCTTAGGTACGATGGAGTAACCTAAGTGTAACAACTACCTTTCTACCTTATGAAATCTCTACCTTGTATTATTTCCGTAATAATCACAACCTACATCTATTTTCAATTTCTATTCCATTTACCCTATTCATAGTCTTTACGTAACAATACACTGATATCCCCTTAGAAATTTGGTTAATATCATTTCTGACCGAACAATAGACTATTACCATTCTATAAGATTCTCACACGAACCCTAAGATTCATTTCAAGGATATCCTATTATCACCCTAGAAATTCCTAACTCATCACAATAGTGTGGACCAAAATTTTCTTATTCTTTTGAAAAATAATTAAGTTGTTATTTTACAAAAACAACACGTTGAACACCATCTAAAACTTTTTGAGAAACATAATACCACTGTGACTGAGCCAAGCATCACATCATTGGTCCTCAATTATACATAGCCTGATCACCTATGTCTAATTTAGGAAGAATCATGTCATGAATGAAACAGTTATCTTTTCAGATTTCCTAAAACAATCTTCATTCAAAAATAAAATCTTGAAACAAAACAAACTGTTCACAAACATCTCTTTATAGACACCTACACCTATTACCCATCACCCCTATGATAGGAAACCGACAAAAGGTACAAACATGAGAGCCCTAAGAATTCATAAGGATATATGGAAAACACAAATAACGTAAATTTTATTAGAATCCACGAAAATTGATACATAGCGATATAATTAGCATCGGAAGTGCTAATGTTACAAAGATTACAAAGAAAGGTATAGAATCGCCAATAGGTTGACCCGCCAAGGCAACGAAAAACACCACCAACCCAACGAGAGCAAGAGCCACCACGGGATGTATCACCTTGATTATTCTGTACGATAAATACAAACAAACCATTAAACGCGATAGCAAGACTAGGTCTTATACATAGAAACAAACGATTTTTATTTCACATTTATTTAAGATTACATAGAAACACAACAAGGACTCATTTTAACGACCCTAACGCGAGACTATTACCCCCATAGCTTATCCATACCAATAGCTAGGATCACGATTGGCACAAGAACCGCTAGAACCCCAACCAAGAATACATAGTCTTCATCAAGAACATACGCCAAGTAGATAACCGCAAGAACGACATACACGATCGTGAGAATAGTGATAAGGTGCGGCATTTTGGAAGTATTTAATGAGAGAAATATGGTTGGTGGAAGAATGGAAATTAAAATGGGGTATATATAAGAAAAACTAGCCATTGGGTTTTACTATTTACGACCGTTGGGAGCACTGTTCATAGCCGTTATATTTTTACTGTTCCTGACCGTTAGAAAACACTATTCCCAGCCGTTGGATTCATTAGGTGGCGAGACATTCAAATTATTTCATCTAGTATTTGTAAATCTAACGAAATTACATTTTCTTAAATACCGAATAGAAATTCTTAGACAAACCTTTTTCCATAACCTCTCACCCCTAACAACCACTTTAAACTTTAATTCCGAGACGGAATTCAGAATGACTGGTGGGTACTGCAGCATCCAGTAAATTTCCACTATAATTAGTAACAGTTAATCAGATATTAATTATCATCACTGTTCTGTTAACCATTTTTACGGGAAAATTTGAACTTTTGTTTACTACTAACACGAACACGTTATTACGTGATTTACCAAATATCAGGACGAGCTCACACGCGAACCACGAAAACTAAATATACTCAAAAACTGCCAAATGGGGCTTAAAATTCCAGCCAAACTCCTATTTTCGGTTACTGTTCACCAGCAGCCCAACTTGAGCCCATTTCCATTATTATTTCATGTTCTCATTCGACTCAAACATCTCCAACATTACCCCGTTTTCTCCCAATTTCGAAACGTAACATATTCGAATTCTTGTACAATGTAATTCTCCTCCCACCAAAGTATTGGGGTGTCGAATTCCAGCTTCTAATATTAACTCTTGATACGTGATAAAGGATCAAAGTGAAATGCCTTCGCAACACACCCATTCGAAATACATTTTTAGAAATTGACCAAACTTGACCAAACTCGGTTTATACCTATTAAATTTATGTCTACTAGTTATATAAGAGTTATTAAACTTAATCCTAACCATTTCTATAAGTTGTGCACGTTAGAAAATCAATTTGGACATTTACAACCTATGTTGACACATAAACATTTGCACAAAACAATTCACACTCACTTATTACTTACACACCTTGACTTCTTAAGCCAAAATATTCCCCATGTTCTTACACAATCTCTACCAAGATACAATTAATAAATTCCCTTGATTAAAAAGAAATGAATGTCGACATATATCTTAGTGATTTAGTCGACATACACACAAAACTATCACTTACAATTTCCACAGGAACTCTTACACATTCTTGACTTCAAGACCCTTTCATATTCTTTTTGTCTCCCCCAGAGTCACTGCCATTCAATGCAAACTCTCAAAACAAGCCAACTTGCCCTTTTAAAAAGTAATATACATCGATATATATATATACATATTCATATCACATATTTACTTACTGTTATAACTCATTAACTTCATAAGACTTTACATGCAATTCTCCTAGACTTAATATCTATGTCGAGCTACTGAGAAGACCAAGAAACAATTTCCAATTCCATTTTAGTCGATTTCCAAGTCTAAGACTCTTTTTCGAAGCATTTGGTTTAATAGCATATCGGATTATTTGAGTTCAAATCCTTCCTACACGTTAACTCCACCTTCTTAGGTGCTGTAAGTCTCCACAAACTTCTTCTTAATTCATTTCAATGCTTTATATAATACCATGCACCATTTGTTAATCCATTTCGAACGTATATTAATTTCACTCACATTTACGTACTCATTAATATATATATTCTTAGCAAACTTGGTTGCCTCCGTAACGGAAGGCTAGGAAACCATGTTTTTACACTCACACAACATTTTTTTACTCGTTTTATAACTTAAACGAACACCCTATTTAGTTTTGTAATCACACGTATAAAACTTGTAATAAAAATCTAAGTCTTTTTAATTTATTAAAACTCCCTTCTGTCGACATAAAATGGTCTTGTAAAAAAACTAAACCAAACACACGACATACTCATATTATTACATGACTCGATTCTTCATACACCCGATTAACAAGTTCGTGTTTGGAGTTTCCCAATTTGAGCCCTTGAACACCCTTAAAAATCGCCAAAGTTAACGCCCCTTAAAACTGCCAAAACCTTTTAAAAATTGCTACATGGGCTTAAAGCCCAATAAGCTGATTTTTGGCTTATTCAATAAGCTGGTCCTATAAGTTCAATTGATATGATTTTATCACTTAAAAACAAGCCCAAACATAAGCCCATTTCGTCCTAAAACGCCACAGATCATAAATCCTTAACGGGCCTTTACTTTGGCTCGTTAAACCCAATAGCTTAAAAATAAGCACACCGACCTAATAAGCAGTTTCATCAGACTTAAATAATCTTTATAAAAATGTAGAAACTTTCAGAAATCTTTTCCTGATTTTTTGTGATTTTTGGACTAAATTTGCAAAACATTTCAACCTTATGGACTAAAACTGCCAACTTCACCAAACTATGACCAAAACTGTAAATCCAGTAAACTAAGGGTAGAAAACGATAAAAACACTTAGTTGGAGGATTAGAATGTAAAGTTGGAGCCTTTTTGGACTAAAAGTATAACCGAGGACTAACGGTGCAATGCTAATGCCGTTAGGATAGAAAATATAAAAACTGTAAAAGATCAAGGACCAACAGAATCTTTATGACATTTTATTTCTATTTTTTATTTTTCGATTTCCCGTCACGTCACGTGCATTTTAACGTTTCGTTCATTTAATTTATAACGTTACGTTATATTTTTATATAACGAATTTAAACGATTTAACTTAAAGTTTCGTTTCACCAATTTCGAGGAAACAATATTATTGGATTTAAATGACATAAAAACAAGATAATATTATATATAATATTAAGTTTGAACGTTAAGCATTTTAAGCATATCAAAGTCACGTCACCGATCAAATCATCATCCGTTTTCTCACTTTCACACTTACTATTCGTATAAGTCAAATTCTCAGACTTCCCTATTTATTCAGGCCGTGTGTTGAAGCTGTTTCCGTAATCTCACTTGATTTCGTATTTCACCTTGCAAATTTCACTCAAGGTGAGTCATAACCCCTACTTTATACGTTTTGATTTACTCTTTGGGGGAGATACATACTTGCTTTACTTACAAATCACTTGTTTAGCTTAAACATTGAACTCAAATGATGGCATTCTCAAATTACTTACTGAAACATAATATTTGTTCTCACTATACACCTTCACATAACACCACGAATGTACATACCACTTTTATACGTTATTTCCAAACTCCGATGGAAATACTTACTAGAACTATAACACTCGTATCCTATGTATACCACCATTTAGTTGAAATTGCCTAAGCTTACTGTATTGCCAGAAAGCTCCTGAAAGCATGAACCATTAATCACTTGTGAGTGAACGCGAATATAGTGAACAGATTCAAAACCTGTTGAAGGTTGACTGCCTATTCCACTAATACTGGACGGAAATCCTTAGTTGCTAGTCGTATTAGTCGCAATGCACTATATTTGAGAAAAATAGGAAATGGCAGATCTCCTATTACTCCGAGGGCCATAGCTCATGCTATTGATGTGGATTGTTCCCCCTTACCGAATCCCGGTACTATTTAACGTTTGCTTGTCATGAGGCTTAGGGCAATATTTATAAGAATATATATATGTTTTCATATATATCTAGATACAGCTGTATTAGTACTACTCTAGACTATGATTGTAGATTTCAGGCAAAACACCACTACTACTACTCCAAGCTAGGATTATGATTCCCATGGAATCCTATACCTGTATTTAACTGATTTCATATATGATTTACTTGTGGTTTTTACCCAACGCAACTTACTACTTACTTCAGTAAGTACTAGTATTATTTCAACTATCCCTGTACACAACCTTGAAATTATCGGAATAAATTGTTTTCTATTAAACTCTATGAACTCACCAACCTTTGTGTTGACACTTTTATACATGTTTATCTCAGGTAATTAACGGAGCAGGACAAGACACGGAGCGAGCATTATAACTCTGATAAATTAAGTGGTGTAAAATCAAATATGTCATTCTTTTCAAACAACCACACCCTTTCATGGGATTTTACAAATCTAATATTTCACCTTTTGTAACAGAATTATTATTGAATGACAAATAACTTTCAAAATGAATCTTTTGAGCCATTTTCTATTATGACTTCGATCCTCCCCGTAATACCCCAATTAGTCTTCCGCTGTTATCTCACAAATTAGGGGGTGTTACACTTTTACTTGTTTTATATACTTTGGTTGTGATTTTGGTTGTTCTAATTGTTGCACAATCACTTGTTGATCTTTGAGACTTGAAGTGAATAAACTTTGAAGAAGCCAAAAAGACCGTATTCACCCCCTCTACGGTTCTACAGGCTTTATGCTTTACATCAACTCAAGAACCTTCATCTTTTTTAACACGCCTACCACACTCCCAACGATCAACTCATGATCTCAAACGCCGTGTTATTTTTTTCTTATCAATGATCACCAAGTTTTTTGTTACAACAAAAATATTTTCTTTGTTCGCCACTGTATTATTTTTGGATTTTTTATAATTATCTTTAAAATTAACCCATACTCAAAGTCACAAACCTTAGTACCCTCGAGAACTTCAGACTTGGTAGCTTCAACTTCAAGAATTTTCAAAACCCTAATATCCTTTTATTTTTCTGGTACTTTATGTGGGAAACTAGAGGGGGGGGGGTTGAATAGTTTACCGGTTTAAAGTTCTTTTAAAAATCTTGTTTTAAAAGTTGGTTATTGGAAACTTTGATTCGAATTCTATGTGTAATCAATCAACACCAATATGAACTACACACTAAACTAACTAATACAAAATAATGAAAGTAAAGAGTAGAGTTAGAAAGATCAAACCGAGACAAAGGATTTATAGTGGTTCGGCTACGAAGCTCTTCTTTTCCCTACTTGACTCCCCGAGTACCACACTCGAGAGTTTCAAGCACTATGTCAACAACCTCCCTTCAGGTGGAGAAAACCGTACACGTCGCTTATCCTATTACCGACACTAAGCTAAATGTCGAGTGCTAATCTTAGCTAGCACCAATCTACCAAGGTCCACGTGACCAATCACACAAGCCCAATGGCTACACGAGATCACCACGATCTTAACACGATCACAAAGATCAACTCTCACTTCACTCTACTTAATCTAACTACTCTAGATCCTTTGATCACTCACACACAAGCCCAATGGCTTTAAGAGATATCCACTATCTCTATAAGATCACACTTGATCTTCACTCTCACTCACAAAAGATAAATAAACTTGATGTATGCTATGATACAACAAGGATGTAACAAGTGTTACAAAAACCTAACAACTACAACTCTTGTATCTTCTTGAATACTTGAGTTCTTCTCTTGCTAGTGAAGAGGAATGATAACACCTTGTATCAACTTGGATACTTGTGTTCTTCTCTTGATAATGAAGAGGAATGATAACACCTTGTATCAAGTTGGATACTTGTGTTCTTCTCTTGCTAGTGAAGAGGAATGAAGAGGATCACTTGGAGGATGATTTGATCACTCTTGAACAAAAGAAAAACTAACCTAAATGATCTAAGAAAGAAAGTGTGAAGAGAGTATTCAACTCATAAAGTTTTGTGTGTGTAAGGATGCCTAAAAACTGTGAATGGGGTTGGTTTTTATAGGCAAGAAAAATCTGAACGTTACAGAAAGTTTTGTACGGACGGCTCCACTAAACATGCCACGGCTCCACTAAATTTAGTGGAACCGTGGAGCCGTCCTAGACTAGGACGCTCCAAATTTTGTCTTTTCTGGTGAAAACTTATTTGGGGAAGGTTGGAGCTGATTTTGGGGGGGAAATAGCTATTGTGATTTTCAAACTTATTTTTCCATTAAAACATTTCTTAATAATTCAAAAATAATTTGTCATGTGTATTTTTGAAAAAAAATGTTTTGTCCCATTAAAATGTGAAGTCTCAAAACACAAATTCACTTCTTTGATCATTTGTCAAGTTGTAAATTTGTTCTAGAGTGATTTGCGTAGAAACGGGATCTTCCAATTAAAAACTTGTTTACGTTAATTTTAACGTAACGTGATTTCACATTTTGTCATCCTCAAAACGTGAAGTAATCGAAAGATATAAATAACGTTTTTAGAACATTATTTGCATCAACAATCTCCCCTTTTTTGATGATGACAAAATATAAACTCATTTTAAGTTAAAATTAGTTTTAACAAGTTTTTAATGAGTTTACTCCCATTTCTCCCCCTTTTTGTCTAATCAAAAAGGTGACTAAAGCTCCCCCTTGACGTATACTCCCCCTCATTTGGAGAATACCAAGGAATCGAGAAAGGATTCGTGCTACAAAACAAGGTTAGATGACATATATACAATATCTAACATGTAACACCTAAGACAAATATCCAACCACAAAATGAATGTCTAAGTAGCTAAGCATCCACATAAAATGAAAGCATTCATTCATAAAAGAAAATGTCATACATAGGTATGACTACATAAGAAGCATAAAAGAGACAATAGGAAACCTAAATCCCTAATGACTAAAGGCAAGCTTTATTACCAAGAAGGGTCCTAAAGGTTTATTGGTGAGAAACTAAACAAGGACATGTTTAGTTGTGTGGGTTATGAGGTGGTGGAGATTGTGGCATCATTTGGGGTGGTGGTGGTGTTAAGAGATGTTCTATTAAAGAGAACATGAAATGAATCTCGTCTCTTAAGAAGAAGATGAGATTACGGTTATGGAGACAACATAGGCAATTAGCCCTATGTAAATCAAAGGGATGGGGTTGGATGGGTTGTGCCATGATAGGAGAAGGTGGTGGTGGTGAGTTTGTTGGGGATGGAGTTGGCATGGCATAGTCCAATGGAGTTATGGGGGATAGTGTGTACTCCATAGATGATGTTGTGTTAAAGGATGATGAAGATGTTGTGTAGGAAGAGGATGTTTTAGAGGGTGCATTAGGTGGTGATGGTGAGTAAGGAGTGGCTTGGGAAGGTGGTGTCATAGCTTCATCATCTTTTGTGAGATCCACAAAGAGTGGTTTTGAGGGTGGTTTCATGGTTATCCTAGGTTTCTTGGAGATGTGAGAGGTGGATCCTTGTGTGGAAGACATGGTGTTTGTGTGATGGGAGGTTGAAGGTGAAATGCAAGATAAGCTTGCAAGGGTGGGGCCTTAAATAGGCAAGTTGGGTGAAATTTGAATTAAAGTTGATGGGAGTGTCCTATGGTGTAGCAAGGGAATCTTAGGGTGTGTGAGAGGTTGCAAAATTTGCAGGTTTGAGGTTAGGGTTGCAGGGATTCTAGGAGGAACAGTAAAAATTCGTCAAACAGGGACACGGTTCCTCTAAATGACCCACGGTACCGTTAAATTTAACGGTACCGTCCCGATTTAGTGGTACCATGACACTATTGTCACGAAATTTTTTGTTGAGGCTAGTTCTGGGCAGCTAGGGGGATGTTTTCTAGGGGAACTAGTTCCTGGAAATGATAGTGCCTCAACTCACTAAGTATTTGTTTTCCTAATATGTCCCCTATAATGCTACATCTAGCACATAAAGATTATCAAGCAATTTTCCAAGATATTCATAAGCATGCAAGCATAAAGGACAAGATAAACTAACATCCAAATATCACATAGATCATTCATGCATGGTGATAGATTTAGTGCTAAGCATGCAAGATAATTAGAGTATTAATTCCTAATATAGTCTATTAAGAATAATCCCTAGTAGGAGATATAAATCTCTTTATAACTACTTATGACTTGAGCCTTCTCCCATTCTTGTTATACTCCCATCTTGAGCATTTATCTCATTCTTATGATTTGGATCATCAAAGGGTGCATAGTGGGTGGAGGATTCGGAAATGAGAATGGTTGACACGTATGACTCGGTTATGGGTTTCATGACTGGTGTGAAAAGTAAGTATTGAGGACCATGAAGGTAAGGGTGTAGGTTCATGAAGTGGTGATAGAGGCGGGTTAGGAACATCCCATAGGGTATCAATTTATTCTTGTTACCCTTGAGATATACAATTCGCTTAGCGAAGAAGTAAGCGAGATTGTATGGTTGTTGGGTAAGGAGACAGTAGATCATATGAGCACAACACGTCGGGAGTTGCTCACGATTTCCTGTTAGACTTAGAACATTTTCTCGCAGGATGACTGTAACACCCCAACCCGACAAGGGTAAAGATATCACAATAATGGATTCATATCAGATCAAAACAAAGCATACATCTACAGTAATACAAAAATCTCAAAGGATTACAAATGAAATACTGAATCTACATGGTTACAAATGAAACTTCCGATAAACACTAATTCTAAAATATATTATCTTCTAGTCAGCTCTAATCCAGAATAGCTATCCAATCTTCTAAGTCCAAAGGTACACTCTTCACTCATTCCCAGCTTCCTACTAAAACCTGCCGCAGGAAAAGAAATGCGGCTGAGCTACGAGAGCTCAGTGAACAGATATAACGATAACAAAACAGTAACAGATGGCAGTACAAAGAAAATCAGGAATACAGATTATACAGATATAATCAGAGTGAAGAAATAAGAGTAAGGAATAAATAAGGAATCAGGTTTAAGGAAAAAGGAAAAAGAACAAGAAAAAGGAAACAATTTAGATTTATAATATAAGGAAAACAGAAATCCATCACGAGCCCAGATAACAGATAATATCATAACAGTGTAACCATATAAGCAACCTAGAGGGGATACCTCTCAAGTAACCAGATAATATGAGGGGTGTCCTCATGTATCAATTGGAGTGATCAGCTCCCAGATAATATGAAAGACGTGTATCGCACACACCATCAGTCACCAGATATATATATATATAACAGTAAACAGTAACAGATAACAGAAATCAGATCAGATCTAGGATGCATCCATACGCCCCAGGAGGCCAGATTCTTCTCCTACAAATATAACAGGGACGGAACAGGTCATCACTCTCCTGCCCTAGAGTCATGTCAAAGGTGCATCAATGACATGGACATGAAACCCTCATGCCTAGTGATTGGCTCAGATATCAGACTGTGGTCAAGGTCAGATGTCATATAATAAACAGAGTCATATCTAAGGGTTCATGGCAGAAGGGTCATGTCAATAATTCAGAATAAGATAATAAGGTTCAAATCAGAGTTTATCAGATTAAGTTTAATATCAAAGCTTAAGTTCAGATTAAAAGGTTTATTTCCAATAGTCCAAAAGAGTATATCAAAGGTTAATAATTACAAGTTTATAGCAATAATCCATTTCAGAAGTTCCTGTCAAAAGTTCATTTAAATCAATCCTTTAATAATGGTTTTCATTGAAATGATCTTACAAAATAGTTTTCATAAAAATGGTCTTCCAAAACTTTTAGTAACTTCCATTTCAAGTGGTATCGCTTCTTTTTAAAATAGCTTTTCTTAAACAGTTTCATATGTAGTTTAATAAAGGTTCAAAATCAATTAGGTTCAGATAAGGATTTAACAGGTTAAGGTTTATACCAAAAATCAAATCAAAGTTTACAACAGATATATCAGGTTAAGGTTCAGAACAAGGTTCACAGATCAGATTCAATCAAGATTCACAAATGCAGGGTTCAGAACAAGAGATCAAAACACAAAGGTTCAAGAAAGGTTCAGAACAGAAGAAACACATCAAAGGTTCACAAACAAGTTTACAATCAGAGTTCAGGAAAAAGGTTCAAAATAAAAGAATCATAGCAGAGGTTCAAACAAAAGGTTCAAGACAAACAGATCACAACAAAGATTCACAACAGAAGGGAACATAGCAGTGGTATCGGAAATCCTAATAAAGAAAATGAAAAACTGAAAGAAAAGGGGATGAAAAACCCTTACTGAAAAAGGGCAGAATATCTGTACCTTATTAGCAAAGCAAAATAAGCAAGACAAACACGGAACAGAATCAGGGCTCCTCCTTCTTTACACCTAAAGGAGTAGAAGACGGAATTACAACAGATTCTAATTCAGATTATTACTTTTAGTTTACCTTTCCATTTTAAGTAACTTTCTATTTTTAGTAACTTTCCAGATTTAGTAAGTTTCCAGATTTAGTAACTTTCTATAATTAACAGATTTCCATACTTAGCAAGATATTAATATTACAGATTAGGTTAAGTCCTTATTTAAGGATTATTATGGTATTTAGGTATATTTTATCAAGTTACAAACTTTAGGGTTATTTATGACAAACTTTCATAGTTTAGGGTTTTAATTGTAATTTCATCTAATTCAAAGGTCTAACATGAAAATACTTTAAGTTACTGAATTAAATACTCATATTATTCAGAATGACATTTTAATCTCTTAAGTTTCACAATTTACACTTTATACCCCTCTAGTTATATAATTTACAAAATAAACCTTCTAATTACAATATTCACAATTAAATCCCTACAATATTCACATTTACCAACAAGCACCTCATTTTACAAAATTATAGAATGTAACCTCAGAATTATGTATAGTACGAATCAGATCCCTCAGAATTCAGAATTTACACATTTGGTCCCTTAACTTTACAAAACTTATAAATCAAATCATAATTTAGTAACAATTATATATTAAGCCCATAAATCCTCAAAATTATACCTTACACCCTTAATAACATTATTTATAGAGAATAACATCAAGTTTCTAAAATTTACACTTTTAGTCCCTCTATTTTATTTAATTACCAATCGTACCCTGTAAATACAATTAATTCCTTTTCTTGCAATATTTACACTTAGGACCCTCAAGTTAAATTTTTCCTACATTCCTAAAGACTTATATAACATTACAAAAATATCCCACAAGTTTTAAAAATTACAAAACACACCCTTACAATTTTTAAAACCAATCGGATTACTTTTTAATTTACAAAAACCAAACCCTAATACATCTAATCATTAAGCCATCATTACACAATCATTAATAACCTTTAATAATCAGATTTGAACCACAAAAACATAACCCTAATTCATACGATTTAGTTTTCTCATTCTTTCCTTATTTTCTTAAAATCCGATTGAAACAAAAATTAACCATGGTCGATCTAAGCTTTAACAAATCAAACAAACATTTTTCCAGAGTGATATGATGATTATGGAACTCAGATAAAATAGATTCGAACCCCATAAAATTCGTATGAACCGATTTGGATTTTATTCGTGTTTTCAACATTTATAATTACTATGATCAATTTAACGTGCATGGTTTGATTCAGCCATTTTATATGAGTCTTATATGATGTAAAGATCATAGGAAAAATACCAAAATAATTTTAGAACGAGTGGATTAATCATATGAGTTTTTGTACCTCTCGGATTGATAAATCGACACAAGAACTTCTCCCAATCTAACGAACGACTCCACGACCTTAAAGCTATTTTTATCACCTTCTTTGGACTTAGAGGAACACCAAAAAATTAGTCACAACCCTCCAAAAAATCATGAGATGTGTGAGTGTATTTTTGTGTGTCGATAAGGGTTTTTTTGGAGATAAGAATAAAAAATAAAAAAGGAATGCCGTGTATATTGGTGGAGGGGGGGGAAGGCTTGAGAATCGGCCATAAATGGTGGACCAAATAAATTTCCAGAATTTCTTGATTGATTTCCTTAAATAATTTGATAATTATCCTTATTTTATGATATTTAAATATAAATTAAATAATTTATATAATTTTCGGTATATATATATATTTTGTGTGTAATAATAATTTTTGGACGTTCAAAATAATATAATGTTGTCCTAGAAATAAATTTACTTGATATGTAGATCATTTTCAGAAGTTTGGAATCATTTCAGAATTTTATAAGTTATTTATTTAGGTTTTATGGTTTCAGGGGTAATTTGGTCATTTTACAGGCTATCTGAATTTCAGGTATTACAATGACTGCCCAAGAAAGTAGTTCATGACGCACCTCTTCCAAATGAATTTTCGTTGGATTAGGATAAGAGGAGTACTTATGAGTACGGATGATTTTTGTTAGTTCGGTGGGAGAGGGTATGTAGGAACAATATGGACTATCCTCTTCACGATAGTTGAAGAGGGACTCAAGACACCAATCCTCAGTATAGGCACATTGCCCATGATTGGGGATTTGAAGGATTTGAGAAAATTGCTCAAGGGTTAGGACAAATTTGAAATTTCTTACCCAAAACCAAAGAGACAAGGATTTATCCTCGTTGCGTACGAGTTCAACTTGTCAGAAGAATTCCAACATAAAGCGAGGACAAATGTGCTCGTTTATGTGGAGTAAGCAATCGAATCCTATAGCTCTAAAAGAAGTGTTGATGTCCCGATGGTAAACAAGGGATGGATCAACGACACGGCCTTCATGAAACCGACGGGTTTCAAGATTGACATAGGCACGAATGTGGCTAACAGGAGTTGTGGGTTCTTGTGATATTTGGGGTGTGTAGGTGTCGGTTAGGAGATGATCAAAATCATATTTATGAGACATTTTTGTTTCCTATAAAAGTATTTTTAGGAAAAATTAGTATGAAGAATAGTTGCATTATATGCACATGCCAAGTGTGTGCCTATATGCAAACTATGTGGAGGTGCGGCAATCTCGACTCAAAAGAAAATAATGAGATTACCCAAACACTCCTAATTTTACTTTTACTCAAGCAAATAAGTCGAAGAATACATATTGATTATGTAGTTCGATCATGATTTATGAGATCTTGTATGCATGAGAAAGTGTTTTTAGTTTGCATCAACAATGCATGAAAAGAACAATTTCATGGTCCTAGTTTCGTGAGATTTTGAAAATGATGGAATTGGGGTGTTTTGGTAACCTCAATGTTTTGGTACCAAAGATTTTGAAATGTTTTGGTGTTGATGACTTCTAATTGAAAATTTCCTAGAAAAAAATTGAAAAACCCCAATTCAATTTTCATCAATGCATAAACCCTAGACCCAAAATTAAGAAAAATTGGAGTAAGATAACTTACAATTTTTGTTGAAAAGGGTGAGAATGATTGAGGATATTGAAACTCAATGTCTTGAATATGATCTTGAAGGGGTGTAATTAAATTTTAGGTGTGAGGTTAAGTTATGACAGCAGTTGCTGAGGTTATGAGGGTTTGGAATAAGTGGTGTGGAAAAAGGGAACTGAAATACGAAAAGGTTCCAGATGCACGGTTCCACGGTACCGTTAAATTTAACGGTTCCGTGCCACATTTAGTGGAGCCGTGTATCTGCAGGGATGGTTTTCTGTCCCATTTTGATGTTTGACGAATAAGTCTCGCTGTTTTAGTGAGACTCTATGACACGAGGAAAGAATTTATACCTAATAAATTCCTTTAACTAGGGAACCTAAACTAGACTTAACGAGACACACGAGATGACTTCAAGAGTCATGAGGTTTATGGAACATGTTCCATCATTCCTAGACCTAGACGAAGGTAGTTGAAGGATTCTCGTTTGAGAGGTTTGGTAAGGATGTCTGCGATATTGTCCTGAGAAGGAACTTTCTCAATAGAAATATTTCCTTTCTGAACATTATCACGAAGGAAGTGGTGGCGAATTTCGATATGTTTAGTACGGGAGTGTTGAACGGGGTTTTTGCTCAAGTCAATAGCACCTTTATTATCACACATAATGGGGACATCATCTAAATGGATGTCATAGTCTATAAGAGCTTGTTTCATCCATAGTGCTTGTTGACATGCCTTTCCGGCGCTTACGTACTCGGCTTCGGTTGTGGAGATAGCAAGAGCCGTTTGTTTCTTGGAGAACCAAGAAGTTAAGCAACAACCCATGAAGGTACAAACGCCACTCGTACTCTTTCGATCCACATAATCTCCCGCATGATCAGAGTCGGCATAGACAACAGTTTCTACACCGGTCCCCTTGGGATAGAATAATCCCAAGTGTATAGTGCCTTTAATGTATCGGAAGATACGCTTAACCGCTTCAAGGTGAGAGGTTTTGGGATCCTCTTGGAAGCGAGCACAAAGGCAGACACTAAACATGATGTCGGGCCTACTTGCCATGAGTTTTATTTCCGTGGACATGGGGGTTTTCATGGGCTTAGACTTTTCTAAACTAAACTTCTTAAGCATCTCTTTACTATACTTAGCTTGATTAAAGAAGATACCATCTTCCATTTGTTTAATTTGTAAACCAAGGAAGAAATTTAATTCACCCATCATGCTCATCTCAAACTCGTCATGCATGATCTTAGAGAAATCATCGCACATCTCTGGACAAGTTGATCCGAATATAATGTCGTCGACATATATTTGAACAATGATGAGATGTGAATCTCTTTTCTTTGTGAAGAGTGTGTTATCAACCTTTCCCATGGTGTATTCATGTTCAATCAGGAAAGCTTTCAGTCTATCATACCAAGCTTTAGGAGCTTGCTTAAGACCATAGAGTGCTTTATTGAGTTTATAAACATGATTCGAATATTCGAAATCAACGAATCCCGGAGGTTGTGCAACATACACCTCCTCGTTGATATAACCATTAAGGAACGCACTCTTCACGTCCATTTGGTATAGTTTAAAGTCTAAGGCACAAGCATAGGCAAGGAGTATTCTAATTGATTCTAATCTAGCTACGGGTGCATAGGTTTCATCATAATCTATTCCCTCTTGTTGGTTATAGCCTTGTGCTACCAACCTTGCCTTATTCCTAACTACGACGCCATTTTCGTCGAGTTTATTCCTAAACACCCACTTAGTTCCTATGATAGTTTGATTTTTAGGAAGAGGTACTAAATCCCAAACATGGTTTGCGGTGAATTGATTAAGTTCTTCTTGCATGGCAAGTATCCAACTTTCATCCTTAATCGCTTCACCCACATTCTTAGGTTCTACGGTTGATATGAAACAAAAGAAATTACTCTTGTTTTGTGCTTGTGACCTAAGGTTTCTTTGGTTTAGATTACCTATGACATTTTCAATAGGATGGTTTTTGGATTCCTTAATGTTGACAATTTCGTCAACTTCAACTATTTCATCCTCAATGTCATCTTCTAGGGTTTTCTTGCCATTAACCTTAATGGCTTCGTCCTCATCTAAGTCATCATCCACCAAGGGTGATGTCTTAGTTTGTGGAGGACTTTCATCGAATGTCACGTTGAGTGATTCTTCGACTTTCATGGTTTCTCTATTTAGGACAACATAGGCTTTGCTATTTTGGGAGTAACCTAGGAAGACACCTTCGTAAGACTTTGGGTCAAACTTGGTGAGGTATTCTTTAGTGTTTAGTATGAAGCACTTGCTTCCAAACACTCTAAAGTAATCAAGAGTAGGTTTTCTACCTTTCATGATTTCGTATGGGGTTTTTCCTAGGATAGGTCTAATTAGAATCCTATTAAGAATTTAAGTTGAGGTGTCCACCGCATTACACCAAAACTTTTGCGGAATTGATTGTTCATTCAACATCGTTCTACTCATCTCTTGTAGAGTACGATTTTTCCGCTCTACTACCCCATTTGATTGTGGAGTGCGTGGAGCCGAGAAATTGTGAGTAATACCATTAGCATCACAATATACTCCAAATTGCACTTCATTATCAAATTCCCGACCATGATCCGTCCTAATAGAGACTATTGTACATTGGCATATTTCGGGGTTGACTTTGACTTTTCTTGATCAAATGCACCATCGTTGTCGAGTCGATCCAAAAATGCTCGGTTTCGCTCCGTTTTCAACCTTTTGTACCTGAAACATGTAAAAACACAAAACCAATGATATCTGCAATATACTCGGGTGTTTTTGGTCTTTTTTGTGTCTTTTATGGGTGTAAAATGATGAGTATTCACACACTCATCATACATCCTAGTTGGTTTTGGACTTTCCTACTAAAGATTTCAAATTCCTCAAAAGCTTGAGTCTTATTCTTAAGAAATCTAGTCCAAGTATACCGAGAATAGTCATCAACTATTACTAAGGTGTAGTAATTACCTCCGTAGCTCCGTACGGCGGATGGACCGAATAAGTCCATGTGAAGGAGTTCTAGGCATCTAGAGGTCGAGAACATATTCTTAGCTTTGTGACTTGAATGAGCTTGTTTTCCAACTTTACAAGCGTCACAAAAGTGTTTGTCGAACTTAATCTTAGGTAGGTTTCTAACTAATTCCTTAGATGCCAATGATTGTATCAAACGCATATTGGCGTGACCTAACCTCCTATGCCATATAGTTGAAATATCATCTATGGTTGCTAAGCATATCCTATCCTGAGGCTTATTTCCTATTTTCATAACAAATAAGCCATTTCTCCTAACTCCTTTGCCTATGGTTTTACCATCCTTAATGATCTCACTACCCTCTTCAGAGAATATAACTCTACACTTATTATCTACCATTTGACTAATGCTAAGCAAATTAAATCCTAAGTTATCTACATGCTTAACATTTCTAATAGTGAGGGAGTTTTGAGTGATCGTACCTTTGCCAATGATGTTACCCTTAAGTTTGCTACCGAAAGTGACATTACCTCCGTTGTATGCCTTGTATGATGAGAATAAACTTCGGTTACCCGTCATATGGTTAGTGCATCCACTATCCTTGACCCATTCGTCAGGCTCCAAGTCAATTCCCAAGCATATCTCATTTGAAGTATGAGCCATTAGACATGTTTCGTCCTTGGGCTTCTTTTCTTCATCATCACCGCTATCACTCCAGGAGCCTCCTATGAAAGCTCGTTGGTTGTTGAATTTCGGTGGTTTAGGACACTCTCCTATGAGGTGATTAGGATCTCCGCATCTAAAGAATTTCCTATCACTCGTCCCTTTCTTTTCAACATGGTTCTTTTGTGATGTCTTCTTCTCATCACGAGGTTGCCTAACGAACCTACCTCTTCTCCTAAAGAACTTTTTAAAGTCCCTAACCGCTAATGCGTATTCCTTATCTTCACTATCAGAACTCGAGCATTCCTCATCACTAGACTCCTTCTTGGCTTTCAATGCTAGAGATCAAACTCTCTCGCTTTTGCCTTTGACAATTTCGGAGTCCTTCTTGATTATCATCTCGTGAACTTTCAAGTTTCCTATAAGTTCATCAAGTGACAACATCGCCAAGTCCATTGACTCTTTGATGAAGCGAAAAGTGTACCGCTTTTAGGGGGTCATTTAAGCCCTAAATCGTATTTATTTGATCAAATATTGCCCTAAATCGTTCCTTTTGTCATTTTAGGTACTTTTGAGAAGAAATCTGGAAAAGGAAGCATTTTGGACGTTTTTGGAGCATAAAAGTGAAGAAAACGGCAAAGTCTCAAAATTATGCTGGAAAGTACCTTTGACGGCGTCAGGTATTGGCCCAGACGGCGTCATGGCTTGGCAAAAGAGGTGGATATGAAAATTACTCATGATAAGCCAGAGAATTTTGCATGAAAAATCTGACGGCGTCACCCTTTGAAGTGATCAAGGTCGTCACGGCTTAACTTAAAGAGGGACGGCGTCAAGCTCATTTCTGACGGCGTCAAGCTTTGATAAGCCAGAGCGGATTTTGGAGGTCTAAAGAGGGACGGCGTCAGGAAGGCCATCCGGGAACCCTAAAAGCGGCGAGGTGACGGCGTCAGGATCTATAACGTGACGCCGTCAGCCCTTAAACTCTATATATAGTTTTGCAATTTTTTGTCATTAGTGTGGAACTTATTGTGTGTAATTTTGGAGGAGAAACCCTAAGACGAATTTCTGCCATTTTTAAGGGTTTTCATACCCTTGGATCTCCCATGTTTAATTGAAGATAAGTAATCGTTTAATCATTCAATATGTCTATGTGTTGTTTGATTATATCTCGTTCTTGTCTTTTGATTAACATGCTAGGCTAGATTTATCTTGTGTTTGCTTAGATCTAATGAAACCTAGCTATTGATTATTGGTTATTAGTGTGTTATTAATTGTTTTGGATGATTGTTCATCGATGTTAGGCTTAAGAAAACTGGCTAACTTCCTATTCGGTAACTTGCTTGAACGTCTTAAGAAACATGAACCAATGCGTACTAAGGTTTTTATGGTTGTATTTAATGCATGAGCGAATTCTAGTGATCCCATGTTAGGAGCTTCTTAGCCGGCTCGACATAGGAGTGAAGTAGGAGCTTGTAGAGTTGGGGAAGTACGTACGCCACCCCACGATTGGTATTAAGGAATACACCCGTCATCCACGCGATTAATACACACTAATCAACCGGCAAAAGATAGTTAGGGAGTAAGGAAATCTAAATAAACACATTCCTCTCCACATAAGTTTCACAACCTTTTCATTTTCATTATTTTATTTTATTTGCATTCGTAGTTACTTGGGTTAGTTGACTAGCAACTAATTCCGCCCACTCTTTCAAACCCGAGATTTTACTTGCTTTCATAAAAAATATAAAAATACAAAAAGAATCTTCCCTCACCCTTAGACCTATTAGAATAGTTTTTTCAATCCTAACGACACTATTCCCTGTGGAGAACGATCAATCCCCCGTACTTACCACTACACTATACTACATCGGTCAGGTACACTGCCTGGTGGGGTTGTAAGCCTCTTGAGATCCCTCGAGAGGTAAAACCTGTTGTAAGGTCGCAAAACCACGCATCAAGTTTTTGGCGCCGCTGCCGGGGAATAGTTATTGTTTAGGTTGAATTTTTATTTTATAGGTCTACTCACTAGATTCCTTTCTAGTGAGATTTTTATTTTATTTTTCTAGGTTTTCTTTAGTCTATCTTTTTTCTTCGTTTCTTTGTTCGTAACCATTACCATTCGACATCATGGAAGATGGTAATATCCTCGATCCCAACAACCCACCACAACAACCACCACAACCTCCTAGAGCCCGTACCTTAGGAGACTACTCCCGTCCTAGCCACCATGGCTATCGAAACACCATTGAGCTCACTCAAGGAGCAAATGTCACTCCCTTGCGATCCGACACCATCCGGTTGGTGCAAAGCGGATGCGCATTTCATGGACTTCGTTCCGAAGATCCTAATCAACATCTCAAGGACTTTCTCAAAATTGTTGATTCTATAGACCTTGATGTTGCCACTCGAGAGACGAACCGACTGCGTCTCTTTCAATTCTCTTTGCGGGACCAAGCTAGTCAATGGCTAGAGCGTCTACCCGCAGGATCCATCACCTCTTGGGATGATCTCACCACTCGTTTCCTTGCTCAGTTTTTCCCACCAGGAAGAACTACCAAGCTAAGGAATGATATCTTGATGTTCCAACAACGTCAAGGCGAAACCCTCTACGAGGCATGGACTCGATTCAAGGACTTACTCCAAAAAGTCCCTCACCATGGCATAGAACTTTGGCTCCAAGTCCAAATCTTCTATGACCATATCAATCTCTCCACGAGGCAAACCATTGACAAATCGGCCGGTGGTAAGCTACGTGATCTAAGTGCGGAACAATCATGGGCTCTCCTAGAAGATCTTGCTCTTTATGACAACGAAAGTTGGAGTGATCCCCGTGATTTGAATAAAACGGTCAAGGCAATATCTTTGCCTTCGAACAATTCAAGCACTTCCGACCGTAGGATCATAGAACTTGAAGACCAACTCAAGTTTCTTATGAAATCCTACGAGGCTCCTAAACCTTCAAGCCAAGTGAACAAAATCACTTCTTCATGTGAATTATGTAGTGGTCCCCACGACACTCGTGATTGCATGGAACTCCCCGAACAAGCTTTTGCGGACTACGCATCCTCGCGTACCGACGGAGCGGGAGACAAGTGGTACACTTTCAAACCCGAGCAAACCCCTATGGTGATTCATACAACCCCTCATGGAAAAATCACCCAAACCTTAGGTGGAAACAAAACCAAAACGCACAACAAACCAATTCTTCCAACCCACCTAATCGTTTCCAATCAAGCGGTTCCAACTCGAACCGTATTTTTAACAACAATCCTTCCGGCAATGGTAGTACCAATAACTTTGAAGGATTGATGTCCCAATTTATGGCATCTCAAGAAGCTCGGATAGCTAAATTTGAATCCGAATTCAATCAACAACAAACGGAGATGACCAATAAAATTGACAACTTGTTGAAAGCCCTCAATAACCAAGTGCTATCACCTCCACATAAGGACGCTAGGAACACAAATAGCGGACCCCAAGTAAAAGACCCCTCTTCATCCAAACACGTCCACTTCGTCAACGTTGTCACTATCAAACCAATTGATAGGAATGAGGATAATAGTGAACCTGAGGATGAGGTTGAGAAACTCGAGGTTGATAAGGAAGTTAGGAAAAGTGAGATTGAAGAAGTAGATGATGATGAGGACTACTTCAATAGGCTACCCACTAAGGAAGAGCCGCATATCATACAGATTTATTCGATGACCCCGAGACACCATACTTCCTAGGTAGATCAATTATAAAAATAGGCGATCCTTCTAATCTCAACATACCATGCAACATCGGACATTTGCATGTGTGGAAAGCTTACATCGACCTTAGATCACCCATAAACATCATGACTAGAGCCCACTACAACTTAATAATGAAAAATCAACTTGGGTATAGGATGTTCCCTGATAAGGGTTGGATGAGTAACTTCACGGGAAGAGTTAAGGGATTGCCGGTTTATGTAGGAAACTTCACTTATGTCACCGACTTTGTAATTGTAGAAGATATCCGCCCAATAGTCGATGCATCCTTAACTCAAGTGGTTTTTGGAAAACCATTTGTTGAGGCCTCTAGAATGACTTATGAACCTTCCTTAGGGATAGTTAGATTTGAGGATGAGACCGATGGGGTAAACTACCAAATGCCATATAAGATAGAGCAATTCCAACACCTGTCAAATGTTGAGAAGGAGCTTAAGCAAGCGGTCTACTATAGGAATGATGAGGATAGAAATAAAGGAGTAGACTATGTTATGGAAAGGATATCCGGTTTCTACAAGGATTGTTTGAAATTAGGACCGAATATAAAACCGGAAATGAGAATGGCCTAGGAACCGTGACCAATGATGGAGTCACGTAATGTACGGTGACTTTGAGTCTAGCTACAAGACTCGTTAATAAAGAAAAGCGCTTCTTGGGAGGCAACCCAAGCTTTATTTGTTTTGTGTGTTTATTTAATTGTTTGTTTGATTTTATTTGTTTCCGTATGTATGTTTAATTTTTATTTTTATTGATTCATGTTCAAAACTAATTTGTGAAAATGCTTTATCTTGTTTTTAACTTCGTCTTAACTACATATAAAGGTATTTTGCAAAAGATAAGTGTAAGGGAAATCTAAATCGGTTTATTAGAACACAAATGGACATGAATCGTAATAATAATAAATTAACATACATATTAGTATTTGTTTGAGTCAAATGCTTGTATCGAGTCATGATGATGTTTTGCAGGAATTCCAGGAAGTAAGGTATAAGTTTTTCCAAAATTTTTCTGGAAACTTAACATGAGAATTCTGTCAGATCATTTCTGACGGCGTCAGGATTTACAACCTGACGGCGTCAGGTTTAATATTCTGAAAATTTTTGAAAGTTTTGTTTTCATAAAAAGTTTTTATTAAATCTCTAACTTATAATCTCCAGGAATCTGCAAAATTATCATTCCACAAGCATTATATCCTTATATAGAGTTTATCCCGCCGATGTTATGCAGGTTTTCGTGTTTGTTTTCTCAGGTTTAACACGTTATTTTGGACAAGGAGATGTATGTGGAATCAAGTTTATGGCGATGCATTAGTCGTAAAGCTTCTACATTCTCTTGGAAGAAGATCTAACCGTGTTACCACATTATCCACCGAGCGAATCAGGGGAGTATTTGATTTCATTCTTTTACTTTATGCTTTTACATCTTGTTATTTGAACATTGGGGACAATGTTCATCTTAAGTGTAAGGGGGGGTAAAAGTACGATACTTTAGAGAATACAATTGCACTTGATTTTTGTTTATTTAATAGTAGATGTGTAATAAAACTGAGAGAAACACCTGTTAGGGTAATTTTAGTGCCAAATTTAAAATTTTTTACAACATATAGGAGTGAAACTTTGATCTTAATGAGCATCTCACGGATAGGAGTTATATGACTAGCACAAAACCGTACCATTAAAAAAAATTTCCACCCCAAATATGTGAGGTTCGCCCCTAGAATTGGTAGGAAAAGCATTTATGCTATGATGTGTGTACCGGTAGCACTTAGATTCTAGAACTTGCGTTAGGACCATTCCGAGGCCACAAATGAGACTACATTCGTGTAGTTAGATTTACTACATGATAAGAGGCATTAGGATTAACCCATTGTTTTACACCTGTGTTTTTGTTATAATTACTTTGACTACATTGGTCAAGTAATTTTCCCACACCCTTTGCGTTGTACTCATTTTTAGTACACGATACCCCTAGTACACCCCTCAGAGCCTATCTTTTCGTTTCGACCTTTAAGCATTTTACTTAAAGGAAGAATTTGTTACACCCCACTAAAATGTACACCCAAATCGCCTTAGCCTACCTTGTATGCACTCATCTTTAGTGCATTATTGTGACAACATTTGTTAAAACCCAAGTTAATTATCTAATTGATTACATGGTTGCTAAGTCGAGTCATATCCTTGTACATATTGTTTTGGGACGATTGGGACTCATGGGTAAAGTACTAGTGTAATGGAGTAATGGGGAAGAACATCATTTATTACCCCCATATGTGCTAAATATTTTAAAAGTACTCCAAGTTTTTTAATTATCTTAATTCGAGTCATTAGAATAGTTATTTGTAAAGTTATGTAAAAGTTCAAGTGTAAGGGGAATGCAACGCCCCTATGATGTATTATTTTGGATGGTAGGGCAAAAGTGTATGCAAAAAAAAAAAAAAAAAAAAAAAAAAAAAAAAAAAAAAAAAAAAAATCAAGAAAAATACAAAAAAATGAGAAAAAGAAAAATAGAAAAAACATACGGACTACCATCCCGTTTTATTTTATGTTTTTGTTATTTTGTTTTTAGCTTAAGATCGAGTCTAGTCTTGGCTTAGCGACATTGTATAGTACATGTAATTAATCAAGATCTTTAACTCGCCACCAGTAAAATATCCCTTATCCAACAAAACCGTGTGTATCATATCCCTACACCTCACGTTATAACCCATTTAAAAGTCCTCTTTGATAGTTTATCTTAGGTGCTTACGCCTAGTGGAGGAGGTTTTCGATCCTTTCCCAAGCCTATGGTAATCTATTTGCTATGACAGGTAGTGAGAGATATTATCCGTTTTCATTTATGAGATTTATTTTGATGACACTTGAGAGATGTGAGTATCTAAACACTACTTGTGAGGTGCTGGTTTGTAATCTCCGTGCTTATTATGATTAAAGTGGAACGATTATTTGTTGTAATTACTTTTATATTAGCATTAAATGACCCCTAACTTGTATTTTGATTAGAATAAAAGCACATTTGCTTGAGGACAAGCAAATCTCAAGTGTAAGGGTATTTGATGAAGCGAAAAGTGTACCGCTTTTAAGGGGTCATTTAAGCCCTAAATCGTATTTATTTGATCAAATATTGCCCTAAATCGTTCCTTTTGTCATTTTAGGTACTTTTGAGAAGAAATCTGGAAAAGGAAGCATTTTGGACGTTTTTGGAGCATAAAAGTGAAGAAAACGGCAAAGTCTCAAAATTATGCTGGAAAGTACCTTTGACGGCGTCAGGTATTGGCCCAGACGGCGTCATGGCTTGGCAAAAGAGGTGGATATGAAAATTACTCATGATAAGCCAGAGAATTTTGCATGAAAAATCTGACGGCGTCACCTTTGAAGTGATCAAGGTCGTCACGGCTTAACTTAAAGAGGGACGGCGTCAAGCTCATTTCTGACGGCGTCAAGCTTTGATAAGCCAGAGCGTATTTTGGAGGTCTAAAGAGGGACGGCGTCAGGAAGGCCATCCGGGAACCCTAAAAGCGGCGAAAGTGACGGCGTCAGGATCTATAACGTGACGTCGTCAGCCCTTAAACTCTATATATAGTTTTGCAATTTTTTGTCATTAGTGTGGAACTTATTGTGTGTAATTTTGGAGGAGAAACCCTAAGACGAATTTCTGCCATTTTTAAGGGTTTTCATACCCTTGGATCTCCCATGTTTAATTGAAGATAAGTAATCGTTTAATCATTCAATATGTCTATGTGTTGTTTGATTATATCTCGTTCTTGTCTTTTGATTAACATGCTAGGCTAGATTTATCTTGTGTTTGCTTAGATCTAATGAAACCTAGCTATTGATTATTGGTTATTAGTGTGTTATTAATTGTTTTGGATGATTGTTCATCGATGTTAGGCTTAAGAAAACTGGCTAACTTCCTATTCGGTAACTTGCTTGAACGTCTTAAGAAACATGAACCAATGCGTACTAAGGTTTTTATGGTTGTATTTAATGCATGAGCGAATTCTAGTGATCCCATGTTAGGAGCTTCTTAGCCGGATCGACATAGGAGTGAAGTAGGAGCTTGTAGAGTTGGGGAAGTACGTACGCCACCCCACGATTGGTATTAAGGAATACACCCGTCATCCACGCGATTAATACACACTAATCAACCGGCAAAACATAGTTAGGGAGTAAGGAAATCTAAGTAAACACATTTCTCTCCACATAAGTTTCACAACCTTTTCATTTTCATTATTTTATTTTATTTGCATTCGTAGTTACTTGGGTTAGTTGACTAGCAACTAATTCCGCCCACTCTTTCAAACCCGAGATTTTACTTGCTTTCATAAAAAATATAAAAATACAAAAAGAATCTTCCCTCACCATTAGACCTATTAGAATAGTTTTTTCAATCCTAACGACACTATTCCCTGTGGAGAATGATCAATCCCCCGTACTTACCACTACACTATACTACATCGGTCAGGTACACTGCCTGGTGGGGTTGTAAGCCTCTTGAGATCCCTCAAGAGGTAAAACCTGTTGTAAGGTCGCAAAACCACGCAGCACTCTTCTATGGTGGTAACCTTTGCTCTCCATTTAGGATGTAGAGCCCTAAGAAACTTCCTAACATAATTCTTGCTAAAGTAACCTTCATCAAGAGCTTTAAGACTAGTAATAATAGTATTGAATCTAGCAAAAGCATTATCTATTGACTCATCTTCCGTAATGGAAAATTGTTCATATTGTTGAACAAGAAGATCTATCTTGTTCTCTTTAACTTGGTTATTACCTTGGTGAGTGACTAACAAAGTTTTCCAAATTTCTTTTGCCGTATTACACATGAAAATTCTTTCAAATTCCTTTTTAGGCAAAGCATTATAAATCATCATTTTAGCCTCATTATTTTTGGCTAATTTCCTTTTAATTTCATCACTTTGTTTATCATAAGAAACTATTTCATCCTTTTTAGTTTCCGATTCTTTTGAATAGGTTGAAAGTCACCCTCGGTAATAACATGCCAAAGATCAATGTCTTTTGATTTCACATACGTTTCGAATCTTGTTTTCCAATAAATAAAACAATCGGTTTCGAAAAGTGGTGGTCTTTGCATAGATTGCCCTTCTAGATATTTGTCTGAATCCATTGATCGATTCAAGTTTTAAAGTACAATATACTTTAAAATCTTGACTGACGTGGCTCCTGATACCAATTGTGGGAAACTAAAAGGGGGGTTGAATAGTTTACCGGTTTAAAGTTCTTTTAAAAATCTTGTTTTAAAAGTTGGCTATTGGAAACTTTGATTCGAATTCTATGTGTAATCAATCAACACCAATATGAACTACACACTAAACTAACTAATACAAAATAATGAAAGTAAAGAGTAGAGTTGGAAAGATCAAACCGAGACAAAGGATTTATAGTGTTTCGGCTACAAAGCTCTTCTTCGCCCTACTCCACTCCCCGAGTACCACACTCGAGAGTTTCAAGCACTATGTCAACAACCTCCCTTCAGGCGGAGAAAACCGTAAACGTCGCTTATCCTATTACCGACACTAAGCTAAATGTCGAGTGCTAATCTTAGCTAGCACCAATCTACCAAGGTCCACGTGACCAATCACGCAAGCCCAATGGCTACAAGAGATCACCACTACCTCAACACGATCACAAAGATCAACTCTCACTTCACTCTACTTAATCTAACTACTCTAGATCCTTTGATCACTCACACACAAGCCCAATGGCTTTAAGAGATATCCACTATCTCTATAAGATCACACTTGATCTTCACTCTCACTCACAAAAGATAAATAAACTTGATGTATGCTATGATACAACAAGGATGTAACAAGTGTTACAAAAACCTAACAACTACAACTCTTGTATCTTCTTGAATACTTGAGTTCTTCTCTTGCTAGTGAAGAGGAATGATAACACCTTGTATCAACTTGGATACTTGTGTTCTTCTCTTGATAATGAAGAGGAATGATAACACCTTGTATCAATTTGGATACTTGTGTTCTTCTCTTGCTAGTGAAGAGGAATGAAGAGGATCACTTGGAGGATGATTGGATCACTCTTGAACAAAAGAAAAACTAACCTAAATGATCTAATAAAGAAAGTGTGAAGAGAGTATTCAACTCAGAAAGTTTTGTGTGTGTAAGGATGCCTAAAAACTGTGAATGGGGTTGGTTTTTATAGGCAAGAAAAATCTGAACGTTACAGAAAGTTTTGTACGGACGGCTCCACTAAACATGCCACGGCTCCACTAAATTTAGTGGAAACGTGGAGCCGTCCTAGACTAGGACGCTCCAAATTTTGTCTTTTCTGGTGAAAACTTATTTGGGGAAGGTTGGAGCTGATTTTGGGGGGGAGGGGGGGGGGAGAAATAGCTATTGTGATTTTCAAACTTATTTTTCCATTAAAACATTTCTTAATAATTCAAAAATAATTTGTCATGTTTATTTTTGAAAAAAAATGTTTTGTCCCATTAAAATGTGAAGTCTCAAAACACAAATTCACTTCTTTGATCATTTGTCAAGTTGTAAATTTGTTCTAGAGTGATTTGCGTAGAAACGGGATCTTCCGATTAAAAACTTGTTTAAATTAATTTTAATGTAACGTGATTTCACATTTTGTCATCCTCAAAACGTGAAGTAATCGAAAGATATAAATAACGTTTTTAGAACATTATTTGCATCAACACTTTAGTCGATGCTTCTAAACTAGTCATATGAATTTCAACATCCATTCCTATTATCACGTCAAAGCTTCCAAGTTCTACGGGCATCAGGTCTATGTTGAATGAATGGTTTAGTAAATTCAAGGTACACCCTTGAATTATGGTATCGCCTCCTATTAACTTGCCATTTGCTAACTCAATAGTGTATGCAGTGTCTAAAGTGGTTTGTGCGAAGTTAATAAGGGGAGTAAATGTAGTAGACATAAAACTTCCATCGGCACCCGAATCAAATAATACTGAAGCATAACGATTATTGAGGAGAAACATAAACGTACCAACATTTGGGTCCTCGCGAGCTTCTCCTCCTCTTAATGCATACACTCTCCCACGAGCTCCTCCATTTTGGTTTCCTCCTCCATGATTTCCTCTGTTCTGGTTCTTCAGCTTTGGGTAATCACTCTGGTAATGCCCTTTCACCCTACATTCAAAGCACGTCACTAGGTCTCATTGGTTTGTTGGAGGAGTAGGAACCCTGCAGTCTCTAGCTTGGTGTCCGACCTTTTTACAGTTCCCACCCTGAGTGAGGCAAGGTCCATTGTGGTGAAACTGACATTTCTTGCACTTGAGTAAGGTTCCAGCATACCCTTTCTTTTCACCTGGCCCAACAGCATAGGCCCTTACCACCTTTTGTTTCTTGTTGGGTTACTGCGTAGAATTACCCCTCTCGTTACCATCCCACTTTCTCTTGTTGTTGTTGTTGTTGTTGTTGTTGTTGTTGTTGTTGTTGTTGTTGTTGTTGTTGTTGTTGTTGTTGTTGTTGTTGTTGGCATCCCTTGCAGCCCTAGCTCGCACAACTTGGTCCATTAGATCTTGAGACATCCTAATTGCATTCTGAATGGTGCATGCCTTTGTTAAGGTCACATTTCCTTGAATACTTGGCGGAAGTCCCCAGATGTAACGCTCAATCTTTTTGTATTCGGGGGTATAAGAAATGATGTCAGTTCCCTTGATTGACAAGTTCAAGAATTCAACCTCCATTTTCTGCACCTCATTCCTGGGACAATATTCCTCAGTCATCATCCTTTTAAACTCACCCCAACTTGTTCCATAAGCAGTATCAAGTCCCACAGACTGTGTGTATGCATTCCACCAAGTCAATGAACCATCCAGCAAAGTGCAAGTAGCATACTTTACTTGACAGTTGTCTGCACAGTTGTGGATGTGAAACACATACTCCATCTTTTCAAACCATCATGTTAAACCGACTGCTCCTTCAGGCCCGTTGAAGCTAAGGGGCTTACAGCTTAAGAATTCCTTGTAGAAGCATCCACGAGTCGTGTGCTCGGCAACTCGCTACTAGTTTCATTGTTCACACCATTACCGCTGTTGGGGTTTGCTTCATAATTTGCAATAGCATCAGCAACTCGTTGGGCAACGATTTGTTCGATGGCTACTGAATTCATGGTTTCTTTCTTTGGCGGCATTTTTCTTCAAAATCACAAGAGTAAAAATAATGAGATTTCACAAGAAGTAAAGATCATCACACTCATAGATAAAGTCACGATATGCATTGATAAAGTCATGACACACATAGATAAAGTCACGACACACATAGATAAAGTCAGAACACGCATAGATATAATATAAACAACCATGGCAAACATAAATCAATATCACAAGATAGCATAATCATAACCAACATAATAGAATTAATAACTTGATACATTGTTTTACAAAATAAAAGAGTACAAGCGTCTCTTTAATACTACTAGGATACAACAATAAATGAAGGCTACAAATGATGCAAACCTACTGACTACTGCCAGGTGCTCCAAAGTGCTCCTCTAAAGCTCTTACATGGGCTTCTAGGTCAGTGATCCGTCCTCGAGCCAACACTAGCTCGTCCCGTAATATATCCCTATCCTGCTGAGCAGCATCAGCAATGGTGTAGGAATCACCAATCTCCTGCTCTAACCGGTTGTGTAAATCCACGACCTGCTCCCGGGTCTCGTGTAAGGAAACCTCTAAACCTTCTACTGCCTGCTAGGAAACTCCAGCACCAGCCTGAAGTCCCTCGATGACCTGCTCCATGGCCTCAATCCTCTCCAGTGGGAACTCATCCAGATGATCCTATACTCTGTCGATCCGGTCCTCGTGGCGTGTCATACGCGCCACGAGTATAGGTACTGTGTGTTGAGTAGGCTACCAAGTAAAAGATGAAGTACAAGGAGTCATACCTGCCTCTATCCTGCGAGGTAAACTCTCCTTGTTACCCCACTCAAGGAGTATAGGAGATATCCAAATAAGCTTACGAGCAACAAAAGCCCTCGTATGCGGTATAACAGCCTCGGCCGTAGCCCCAGCTGTGGAGTCCGTAGGTGGAGGAGGGAAGAACCGTACCCTCTTTCGAGGCGGTAAGGCAGCCTCGACAATGGTGCCATGGGAAGGTGATGATGGTGACGGTGACGGTGAAGGTGTAGATGATGGTTATGCCGATGATGATGGTGGTGACGACGGTGATGGGGATGATGATGGTGATGGAGATGATGATGGGGATGGTGATGGTGATGGTGTCCTCTATAGTGATGTTGCAGTATACTCGGCGATGGCCGCCAGAGTGGCCAGGGAAAGTGGTCGGGGTGATTGCACCGTCTTCCTCGGTGCGGAGACTAGGCCTAATCTATAGTGACGGTATAATGGAGATCGTCTAGTATGGGTGGTGGTAGTGGGTACAGTAGATGGTTGCTGGGCAGGTGTAGTAGGAATAGCTTGAGCCAGCAGTGGCTCATTCTCCTCAGTCAGATCCTCCTCGGAAGGATCCTCCTCTGAGGGATCCTCTTCTAACGACTCCTATGGGTCATGCTAAGCCTCCTGAGGGTCCTCCTCGAATGCCTCAGTCTCAACATCAAATCCTGGCACGTAATCGAGTGATCCTAGTTTATAGTCGGGTGATAGTGGTACTAGTGCTGTGGCAGACGAGTCAGTGCCCTCGTCCTCCGTATCGGATAGAATGATAACGTAGGGAATAGATATCTCTATGACAAGTTCGGTATTTATATAAATAAATTATAGAGTAAATATCAAAAATCGTCCCTGTGGTTTACCGGGTCATTTGGAAATGGTCCCGGTGCTTTAAAAACCCCGGATTTGGTCCCTGTGGTTTACGACCCATACGGATTTGGTCCCTTGACCGGGTCATCAGTTAGTTGACCGTTAAGTTCAAGGGCATATTCGTCTTTTCCTTTAACAAACATTGTATCATCATCAAGATGCTTATTAACTTCATCTTCAGGATCCTGAATAAACAAAAACTTATAAAAATTAACAACTATAAAAACCCTTTCATCATTTTCATCCTCATCATCATTATCTTCATTTCTTCTTCTCCTTCTTGTTCTTACCCAATTGGGTTTCAAATTCAATGAAGAACTGCAGTTACAAGTTACTAATCCAATGTTGGTATGATTCTGTTTAGAAATTGTCAATGGAAACAAATTTGAGGTTGGGTTTTGAAAGGATATATTTAAGGGTAAAGATTGCAGGGTTAATGTTAAGGAACCCATGAATGCGTTTTAGTTCAGTTGAGTTGAGTTGAGTTCAATCCATTTGTTTGGTTTTCGTGTTGTGATCTTAAAGATTCGAGTTGTGATTTGTATACTGTGGATGGATTGGAATCATTAATGGTAAATGATGGTGTTAGTGAAGCAATTTCTGGAAAAAGTAATGGAAAAACGAAAGAAAATTTGATGATAGCAGTCATGTACATGAGGTGTTTGATGAAATGCCAAAGGTCGAAAAACCCAAAATAAAAAGGTTCTGTTGTTGAATATTGGGATGTGTTCAGTTCTTTTGTTAGTAAAATGGATTTGGATGAATCGTCTCTTTTTACTCTCTTCATTTGGGGGTTGAAACCGGAAGTTGAAAAAGGAGCAAGTTTTTATAAACCGAAAACTCTCAGTTGCATATGTGATGGCTAAGTTGCAAGAAGGGACTATTGAGATGTTGAAGAATAATATTTCAACGAAAAATGCAAAGGGTGAGGTAACTGAATGTGTGGAGCCAACGGTTCTTGATGAACTTTGTGAAGAAAGGGTTAAGGGTACTGGAATGGAATCAAAGGTGGTGGAGATAGTGGTGGTGGTGATGGTGAGAGGTGGAGAGTTGGATATCTTGATTAGCTATGAAATCTTCTAACCAACCACAAATTCAAAGAAAGAAAAAAGAAACTAATTATATCTTCTCACCAACCTCTGTTATGTATTTAACATCCTTTATATTATTTATATGTTAACATTTGTTGTTCAAATTCAAAATCTGGTATGATTTAAGAATTAAGAAGTGTTGTGCTGCAAAAGAGAAATAAAACAACTTGGAACTCAAACTTTTCAAACGTATTACTATTGTAAATAAAGTATAATTAACGATTTTTTGATGCAAAGTGTAAATTTTTTGTAATCTTAAATACATAACCAGTGGTTGCTGATGGTGAGAGGTGGAGAGTTGGATATCTTAATTCATCATTTGAGTCTTTCCTCACCCTTGATAGTTCTGAAGATGATGTTATGGGTGTTAATGAATTTGTGGATGGTGGGGGGAGGGGATGGTGATGGTGGTGGTGGAGAGTTGTTGATATAGGGAGGAGGAGGTGGTGGAGATGGTGAGAGGGAGGTGGGTGGAGATGGAGAGGATGAAGATGAGGGTATATTCGTCATTTCAGTCCTCCACCAATGGTCAACTGACTGATGACCCGGTCAAGGGACCAAATCCGTATGGGTCGTAAACCACAGGGACCAAATCCGGGATTTTTAAAGCACAAGGACCATTTTCAAATGACCCGGTAAACCACAGGGACGATTTTTGATATTTACTCTAAATTACATAAAACAAGTAAAGACATGTACAATGATTATGCGCACAGAATGTTTATGATGCAATGCTTATAGTCTTGGACCTGATGATGCAACCTAGTTCTCCATAACCTACCCATCTGTCACACCCCCAAAATATCGCAGTTGAAAGGTAACCAAGGGCGTAATGTTCATAGCACAAAGACAAGATATAAAGAACGACCTCCATATGAGCCATTTTAAAAATACACCATTTGATTCATTAAAACAAATAGGGCAAGCGGGTATCGTATCCACGAGGAGTATGTGGGTTTAATTTAAGTTTTGAGGTGATCACTGATCAATAAAAGTTTTGGTTTTGAAATCTTTAATAACTAATATACCGATTAAGCTAAGTTCTATGAAATAAATTCTACGAAATAACTAATTGATTAATTAACTAAAACGTAAATAAACAAGTAAAAATTAAATAAGAAAATAAAAGCAAGAGTTGTAAACAATTGAGTGAAAAACAATCCATCCCGGCTCCGGATATATTGATATAACTAAGTTACGGATTAATTATAATGTTTGCCTTCAAACCACATAAATATAGTTTGTATTAATTGAAAAGGACAATTTTGGACACAAGTTATATTCACCACACGAATTGTCTTAATCCCTAAACTAGTTGGACTCGGTACAACTCGTTGACTAGCAATAACATGTCTTACAATAATCCTATCAATCAATTTAATAATTACTCAAATGAACAATTATGGGTACAAATTATGTTTACCATACGACCGCCTTAACCCCTATACTAATTAGGCTCGGCACAATCGTTGACTCACAATAATATGTCTTGCAATAATTCAATCAAATAATCATATTAAAATATTAAAATCAAACAAATGATATGCATTAAAATCATATGAATTAATATCTGACAAACAAAATAAAATCTGTAAACATGATCAAACCAAATATATCTTTTACCGGTAGAGATTACAAAAAGATTAGCCGCGCATCACAATGGTAGACCTCATCGTTCACTGTTTCGAACCGGCCGGTTTTTCCGGTTCAACCGGTTTTGATTTTTTTTTTTCTTTTTTGATTTTTTTTAAACGGTTCGTGCCGGTTCGATCGATGCCGGATGACTGACCGGTTCGCTTAAAATTTCGGTTTTTAAAACATTGCTGGGAATAGTCTTTTCGAATTGTATCAATTGTGTGTCATTGACTTCTTTCTCCTGTTTTTTTTCCTTCTCTCTCGAATCTATATTGCAAAAAGTGACGGCTCCAATTGTATATGAAATTCGAATGATGGGGCCCCTTTCCTGTGTTTCTTAAAGATAATAAAAAGAGCTCCGAATATAAAAAGTGTCGGCTCAATATTATTCTTTTCGAATGGGCCTGTGTTTTCGAATTGTGTTCTTTAATAAAAGGGGTCCATCCTCTATTTTTTCTTCTGTCTCCGTATTTATTTCTTCTTGTGCACTCCACCAACACCACAAACAATAAATGACATGTGGGGCTTTTTTCTTTTCATTTTCCGTGGCTTTTTGAATCAACAAAAACAGAGCTCTTACGAAAAAGAATGCAACAACGTTCAAATATCTCATGTCTTTATTTTAAGGTTGTAATATCGCCAATTTATCTCCTTTTTGCGCATAGCCTATATAATCACAAAACACCTCAAAATACATGTATAACAACGAATAATAATGCAATAATGCGTAATTAACATGCTATGGGGTGTACGTAAAATACACCGATCAAACCTCCCCAACTTGACCCTTACTCGTCCTGAGGAAGAAATCTACTATATCTTAGCATGTTAATTACATAATTTTTAAGCATACAATTGAAATTCTATCAAAAAGATCAAATTTAACCTAGTACACTAATAACCATTCTATATAACAAATAATCCAAAATGATTACCAATATTTTTGTCCTTCTTAAACACTTTACATAACCGTTCCCATTGTTTCCATTTACTTTATGTTTCATATAATTAAGCATGTGCCCAACATACTTAGTACAACCCTATAATCAATCTAAACATAGATCCAAAACAACAGGTGATAATACCTTACACCTTTTATAATACTGGAGTTTTTATACCATAGGTGCAAACTTTTTAAGAGCACATAAGCTATCATACATTAGCTTATATATTTCAATTTTTGCACATGAATTTTACTTCATATTTCAAGCATTTTTGCTCATAACATACATAAGCTCTTTTTTTTAGCCATCCGGGACCGTTTCTTATACATGTCATCCCGAATGCTTAACACACTCCTTTTAAGGTTGATATAAAGACCAATCATTCGGATGTATGAATATCTATCCTATATGTGTATACTAAGACACATCGGCACACGGGAACCGGTTAATTTAGCCCATTTTAATTAAATGGGAACAGTTATGCTTCGTGCCTACTGGTATATTATATGATGGAGTAATATACCCATAGTCTAATTAATTAATGCACTAACTTAAACCAACCTTTCTAATTTCATTAACAACAATACAAGCATTGGGTTATTTCACATAAAATTGTCTCAGCTAAGTGCAATGCTATCCATCATAAGAATCGGCGTCTGACCAATGCTAACAACTAAAATATCACCTTGCGCGGGTGACGAATCAGATAGGCAAGCCCAACATATGACTACCACCAATAATTATGACAGTTCTCCAACTTTTTTCCATGGCCACCATGCGCGGGTGACAAGCCGGATATGATCAATTTAAGTGTCCTAACCCAACTATTACATTATTATATTTCATATTATATTATTTTAACTTCCTTCCCGTTCTAAGCAAAAGTAAGTAGGGAAATTCAATCGGGTATGGTTTGATCATCTACTAATTATACATATGCCTAACTACATGCAAACCATCAAATTAATTTTATAACCAAATTATACAATGAAATCGGGTGCACCTTATAATCATGGTTGGGTCTTCTAGTTTGCTTCAATAAATCATCCAAAAGGTAATCTTCAGAATTTGCAAACACTCAACAAATATACGTAGAAGAAACTTCCACATCCAATTTTGACCCATTTTTAACCACAATTTCACACAAAAACATGTAACACATGTGACACCCTCCCCAACTTAAAGCATTGCATTGTCCCTAATGCAAAAACTTTAAGTTGAAATTTTGGTTAAAAATCACTTTGACAAACTCACACAACACAAAAACCTAACTCACTTTCGTAGGAATCACGGTTGCATTTAGCGTATGCAACAAGCCTTTAAACCACTCGGTAGCCCGAGTGGACGAGTTTAGTCTCGTGAGGGTTTGTAGTGAACACACCCACAAAGTTTTTAACACACATAAAAAATAAGAAAATAAAAAGAAAAATAAATTAGAAAGACATACACACATACTACAACCCACGGGTTGCCTCCCGTGAAGCGCTAAGTTTACCGTCGTCAGCCCGACATAACTCATTGGAGCTATTGGGATGGTTGGAGTGGTTCTAAATAAACCACATCGACCGTGTCCTTATGATCACTCTCCAAAACAACATACGGCTTCAGACGTTGTCCATTGAGTTTAAACGGCTCTCCACCTACCATATTCTTTATTTCAATGGCTCTATGTGGAGAGACTTGAGTCACAACGTATGGACCCGTCCATTTACTTCTTAATTTTCCCGGAAAGAGCTTAAGTCTAGCATTGAATAGCCAAACTTTTTGACCCACCAAGAAAGATTTCTTGGTGATATGTCGGTCATGAAAAGCCTTAGTTTTCTCCTTATAAATCCGGGAGTTCTCATAGGCATCGCGTCTAATCTCATCTAATTCAGATAATTGAAGTTTCCTAGAATTACCCGCATTATTTAAGTCCATATTAACCTGCTTAATTGGCCACTCAGCCCTATGCTCTATTTCAACCGGTAAATTACACGCCTTGCCATATACCAACCTATACGGTGACATCCCAATAGGGGTCTTAAAAGCCGTCCTATATGCCCACAAGGCATCATCTAGCCTCAGGGACCAATCCTTCCTATCGTTACGAACAGTCTTTTCTGATATTCACTTAATCTCCCTATTAGATACTTCCACTTGTCCACTAGTCCGTGGATGATAAGGGGTAGCTATTCTATGATTAACCCCATAGTGTTTCAATAACTTTCCAAATTTAAAGTTCTTAAAGTGGGAACCCCCGTCACTAATGATGGCCTTGGGGATTCCATGCCTAGCAAAGATGTTTTTCTTGACAAACTTAAGAACTACACTATGGTCATTTGTTTTTGTAGCCTCGGCTGCTACCCACTTAGAGACATAGTCAACTGCCACCAAAATATACACATTGCCATGGGAGGTAGGGAATGGTCCCATAAAATCAATACCCCACACGTCAAAGATCTCAACAACAAGTATGGGATTCATAGGCATCTGATCACGCCTTGAAATCCCACCAACTTTTTGGCAACGAGTACATGCTTTCACAAAAGACTGGGCATCCTTGAATATAGTCGGCCAAAAGAAGCCGCTTTGCAGGACTTTGTGCCCAGTTTTCGTCGCACCAAAGTGTCCCCCACACGCATAAGAATGGCAATGAGCCAATATGTCTATATGCTCGTGATCGGGAACACACCTCCTAACAACTTGGTCAGCACACACTTTATAAAGCTCCGGATCCTCCCAAATATAATGCTTCAATTGAGAAAAGAAGTATTGTCTTTGTTTTTTGGACCAGTAATCCGGAAGCTTTTTAACTACAAGGTAGTTAACAATGTTTGCATACCAAGGGAGTTTAGAAACCTCAAATAAACTTTCATCCAGAAAGCTTTCTTTGATCACATCAGATGGGTTGAATGGTGGAGGGATAATCCTAGACAAATGGTCGGCAACCACATTTTCCGACCCCTTTTTATCCCGGATTTCCAGATTAAATTCTTGTAAGAGCAGAATCCACCTATGCAACCTCGGTTTTGTCTCTTTCTTGGTCAATAAATGTTTCAGGGCACTGTGATCCGAAAATACTATCACCTTAGAGTGCCCCCAAATATATGACCGGAACTTATCAAGAGCAAAAATCACGGCTAGCAATTCCTTTTCAGTAGTGGTGTAATTCATTTGAGCTTCTGAAAAAGTCTTACTAGCATAAAAGATTACAACGGGTTTCTTATCGGCCCGTTGTCCCAGCACCGCCCCAGCGGCATAATCACTCGCATCACACATGATCTCGAAAGGCTTCGACCAATCAGGTGACTACAGAATCGGGGCTTCTACAAGCTTTTGCTTAAGCATATTGAATGATTTAAGACATGATTCATTAAAGTCAAATCGTGCCTCTTTTAAGAGTAAATTACAAAGAGGCTTTGATATAGCACTGAAATATTTAATAAATCGTTTGTAGAACCCTGCATGACCAAGAAAAGATCGCACATCTTTAACTTTAGTGGGAGGAGGAAGGGTTGAAATTATTTGCACCTTGGCACGGTCAACCTCGAATCCTTTTTCAGAGACAACGTGCCCCAATACAATTCCCTCACGAACCATGAAATGGCTCTTCTCCCAACTAAGCACTAGATTAGTTTCGGTGCATCTTTTTAACACACTTTCAAGCTGACCCAAACAGCTTTCAAAGGATTGACCAAAGATGGAGAAATCATCCATAAATATCTCTACAGATTCTCCAACCATGTCCGAAAAGATGCTCATCATGCACCGCTGAAAGGTAGCGGGTGCATTACACAGACCAAACGGCATTCGGTGGAATGCAAATGTCCCATAAGGACATGTAAAAATAGTTTTGGCCTGGTCATCAGGATGGATGGGTATTTGATTATACCCGGAGTACCCATCCAAAAAGTAATAGAACTTCTGACCGAAAAGCTTCTCAACTATTTGATCAATGAAAGGTAGTGGGAAATGATCTTTAGATGTGGCATTATTTAGCTTACGGTAATCTATGCACACTCTCCACCCGGTCACTGGTCGGGTGGTGAGTTTTTCCCCACTCTCGGTTTCCACAACAGTGATACCAGCCTTTTTAGGCACCGTTTGCGTGGGACTTACCCATTTACTATACGAGATGGGATAGATGATACCAGCATCTAGCCATTTTAGAACTTCTTTCTTCACTACCTCCTTCATATTAGGATTCAAGCACCTTTGCGCATCTCTTGATGGCGTAACATCTGGGTCCGTAACAGTTCGGTGCATGCATAATGAAGGACTAATTCCTTTCGAGTCTGCAATTGTCCATCCCACGGCTGCTTTATACTTGGAAAGCACTTTCAAAAGTGCTTCCTCTTGTGATTCAGAAAGATCAGAAGCAACAATAACGGGTAAAGTATTGTCAAGACCTAGAAAAGCATATTTGAGATTGGCGGGCAAAGGTTTCAGCTCAAGAGTTGGAGGCACCTCTAGCGACGGCTTTGTGGCCGTGTCAAAATTATTAGGCAAGGGCTCCGCTTTATAAGACCAAGGTGGTCTTTGATGGTCCAAAGAACTGACCAAACACCCTTTAATCTCTTATACTTCAGCAACATCGAGAATCTCCTCATTCTCACCAGTTAGATACAAATCTAAAGGATCATCCTTAAGCATACGGGGTGCATGCTTTTGGACTTCCTCATCGATCACATCCACCTGGTAGCATTCATTCATAGTAGGAGAATTCACAGAATTAAACACATTCAATCTTAGCTTCTTATCACCGAACGCAATATCCATGGCCCCAGTTCGACAATTAATCCTAGCGTCTATCGTGGCTAGGAATGGTCGCCCCAGGATAATGGTTGGTTGAACATCCTTGTATGGTGACTCGGTGTCCATAACAAAGAAGTCAACTGGGTAATAGAAGTCAACAACTTTTACAATAACATCCTCTAAGATACCTCTAGGAATTTTGGTAGATCGATCGGCTAAGGAAATTATAGTGTCAGTCTTACGAAGAGTTCCTAAGTCATACTTATCGACCAAACTAGCAGGAAGGATGTTGATACTAGCACCGAGATCAAGGAGCGCCTTCTTAATGGCAATATTTCCCACCACAACTGAAATCAATGGTGCTCCAGGATCTTTGAATTTGGGAGGAAGAGAGCTAGATAAGACTGCACTGACATGCTCAGTCAGGTCAATCTTTTTAGGCAAAGTTGCCTTCAACTTCCTCTTTTGGGTACACAAGTCCTTTAAAAACTTGGCATATGTAGGAATTTGCTTGATAGCATCAATAAGGGGGAGATTGATCTTTACTTGCTTGAAAGTCTCCCACATATCCTCAGAATGAGGACCTTTTTTAGCCAATCTTACAGATGCCGATTTTTCCAAAGCTGCGGGGTAAGGAGTGGTTGTGATTGACACACTACCCTCCCCAACTTTGGGTGATTCGGTAGCTTCAGGATTCTGTGTTGTTGGTTTTGGAAAATCTCTTAACAAATCATTTACCAACTCAGAATCAGACTTAACATTATCAGCTTTTTTACCTTTAACAACAATTTCGTCATCAGTAACGAAATCCTCGACATCATGTGAAAAATCATGAACACTTGGAATTTTGATGTCATTGTTGTAGGTTTTACCAATTCGAAGAGATGTCACCATATTCAACTGCTCAGGACCACCTGGCTTATGCGTCGGATTGAGAGTGGAATAGCTTGGAAGCTTACCCGCTTCTCGTTTGTGCACCTCTTCAGCCAACTGACCCAATTGTCTCTCAAGATTTACTACAGATTTAGAGAGGGACTCAAACTTTAGGTTTGCACCTTGATTGGACTTGGTCAACTCGCTTAGGATCCAGTCAAACTTTTGGTCAACATTGGATTGTTGGCCATTGCTTGAACCTTGACCGTGATTTTGGTATTGATGTGACCTTTGTTGGTAGGAGTGATGAGTGTCTAAATACTCATCATTTTATTCTCATTTAAACTACAAAAACAGCCAAAAACACTTTGAAAAGTTACATAATGCTACAAATATCCATAGAATGTGTTTTTATATGATTCAGGTACAAAAGGATTGAAAACAGGTGAAAAACAAGCAAAGTTTACAAAATTGGCAGTTTCAGTCCCTGAAGTTTCATAAGTTGGCATAAATAGTGCCTGGTATTCAAAAGTGGAAAACTTACATCTATGGTCCTTGTACTATTCATCTATGGCAAGAATGACCCTTGGAAATAGTTTTGAGTTTTGGCAGCATTGGTCCTTTGAGTTTTATGAAATTACACAAGTGGTCCCTAAAGTTTAAAAACTTTAAACCTTAAACCCTAAAACCGGATCCAACATTAATAGCCAAATCCAATTCTAATCCTATTTAACCCAAAATAACTAAACCCAGTTACCATCCCAGCCCATTCACTACACTTACCCAAGCCCAATCCTTAAATAAATATACCCAACCCGATCCAACCCACTACCCTAAACTAATACCAGAGTTTTGACTCTGGTCAAACCCGTCTCCCCCAATACCACACTTGTCGCCTAAACTAAAACCATACCACCACACCTACCTCTTATCCCTGCAATACCACCCTTTTCTCCTATCCCACTCCACCTAACAAACCAAAATCAATTAATGCTTCTTCCCCAATTTTCAAGATTACCAGAGATAGTGGATTTTTCCACTATCTCATTTTTGGCGCCAAAATGCCATTTGTATGGCTAGGATGAAATCAGTGGATCCAATGGTTGAATTGAAGTGGGAAGAAATCAGAGAGGTCGACAGAGTTAGAATTATCTATATAATTTGGCTTTTGAGCAATGTAACAAGACATCATATCATCATAGTTTTTATGGTCATTTTACTTAAACGTTTTTACTGCTTAACTTTATTACATTGTCATTTACAGCTTTCAAGTGTTTTATTACTCATTCACAAGTGTAATAAACCTTATTTACAGTACCAATTTCAATCTATCTTTACATTTTCAATTTATGCTTAAACATACCCTTAATTTTCAAGTCATTTACTTATTGTTGATTGTAGTTGTTTAGTGGACTCTATTTAGCTCACATAAGCTCTTGACAAAGCTTATTTAGCTTTTAGAACCTTAAAACAAGTTATAGTCATTAAAACAAAAATACCAAAAAGAAATCAAGAAAATAGAAAAGAAAATAAAAAATCAGTTTATATAAAGAAGAAGCTTGGAGCAGAGTAAATTTTGGATTGCTCTTGGTTTAGTGGCTTTATGGAAAGCTATTAGGAGTGATTGTGGTCCTTGGTTCTCAGTTCTCAACTTGATTCACCTTGTAAGCTTATTGTTAATTTTTTGCATTTTACTGTATACCTAAGTGTTGTGCTCAAATCTTTGTGTTTTCATGCTTAGTCAGTATATTTGAGTTATATTATAGCTTAATATTAGGTGTTTGTGTTTTGAATTTCTTAGTTGCTTATTTGTTCATTTTCACAGTCAATATAGCTTAATTTAAATCTCTGAGTATTTGTTTTAATCATATGTGTTTTAGTGCTTAAAATAGCTTATTATATCGTTGCTAGTCCTTGTTAATCAGTATTATGGTCTTAATTTGTGTCTACCTTTGAAAATCTCATTTCAGTCCTCATAAAGGAATGTTTGGTTCAGTGTAACTCACTGAGACTTAGTGAGTTTCTTGGATTGTTTGTGGTTTTTATCAGTTACTTAGGTAATATTAGATTCATACAAGTCATTAAACTTGCACTTAGAACACAGAAAGTCAAAATGACCCTTTGATCTCATTTCAGTTAACACTGTTAAAGTTTAAGGATCATTTATCTTGCATATCAGTGAAAATCTTGTTGTGTTAGCTTAATCTAATCATAATATATCTTAATATAACATAATCATTCAGTAGATTAGGCTTAAAGTTCACATAAGTCAAATATTAGGATTTATTAAACTGCTTCTTTGCTCTAGCAGTACCTTGCTTGAACTAGCAGCAGGTTCATTTTGCCCTAGCAGCAGGTTCATAAGCTTGTTTCTTGTTCATTAGAGAAGTTTAGCTTGTGTAATTTGTTGATTCTAGAAGCCCTTCTGGCTAGCTTGCTATTTAAAGTGCTTATTGTCTATTAACTGCTTATTTGGATTGCTTATTGTGCTTAACCATGTTTATCCAAATCACTCACTACACTGAGCAATCAGTGTAGTTGAGTCAATTTCATAAGCTAATCAAAAGCTCATCAGTAAGCTTAAGCTTGTGATATTTGGCTTTTTCTAAAGCTAATCCACCATACTCAAAGGTTCAAAGCTTATTTTTTACTTACAAGCTTATTTCATAAGCCTGCTAGTGTTTTTTAAGTTGTCCCATTTTTCAGTATACACTGATAGTTCAGTGTATTTAAGCCTTTTTCATAAGCCCTTCATAAGCTCATTTGTGGACCCCACAGTGTGAGACTTGGCTTTTTGGAAAGACCACCAACCCAGCTTGCTACCTCAGTCATTATATTGTGCTTATCAGCTTATTTCATAAGCTTATATTGCCTTTAAAGTTGTCTGCAGGCCTGGTTGGCTCAGAGGGTATTTTGGAATTGCTTATTTGCTTATTCCAAGCTTATCAGTGTTATTCATTGTACCATCTAGCTTATTTCTAGTCCCTTTAACTTATTTTCATCTTATTTCACCTTTGTTTCCTTTTGTTTAGCTTATTTGGCCACTTATTTGAGTTTTAACCATCAAGTCGAGCCAAAAGCTCAAACTGATAAGCTCATAAGCTTCCAATCAGCTTGTTTTTAAGTTTTAAAATTTTTGTCTTTATTAAAGTTAGTTATTTTCAGTAGTTAAATAGTTTTGTAAAAGAAAATTCAAGAAAATCAAAATATAAAATAAGTGATAGCTTCTATTTAAGCCATTTGGCTTATTTTGAGCTTTTTCATTAAGCATTTTGACATAAATAATGCCTAAAAACATTATCAATATTTATTCATATCTCTATGTTTTGATGATCACAAAATGTAAACTCATTAAAACATAAACTTATCAAATAAACAAGTATTTAGTTGTAAATATTCATTTCTACAACTTAATCACTTAAGGTATGAATAAACAAGTGCTTAATGCATTATATGATCAAAGGAACATTTTCTTAATAACTAGATTTTTTATAAAACATCAAAAACATTTTATATATTTTTGAAAAACATTTTTGGTATTAAATAAAAATGTTTAATCTTTTATAAAAATATGAATTCAAATTTTTAACCAAAATCAGTTAAAATGTTCCAGAAAAACCTTCCCCACAAAAGGACAAAATTGGCCAACGTTCAGTAGGGGCGGCCCCCTTAATTTTACTAGGCGGCCCCCTTAATAATTAAGGGGACCGCCCCCGCTCCAGTAGACTCCAGCTGTCCAGATTTTTCCCTATAAATACAAGCCTTCTCCTGGATTTTTTTCTTAACCCTTATGCACTAAAACTTTCTGTAGTAGATCTCATTTCATATCTTAGAAAAACCTTTGATCATGTAATCTTAAGCATTGGTTTCCAAGTGATCCAAGCTTCCACCATCCAAGTACAAAAGAAGAATACTTCTATCAATCAAGATTAGAAGTATTACAACTTAGTATCATTTTGTTACTTAAGTTGTGTGTTTAACAAAGTGTGTAAATCATTCATTCATTTGTATGTAAGGTGTGTGTTGTAGACTAGTGTTGTGTGTAAGTAGTGAAGATGTTGTATAAGTAGTTGTGGTATAGAAGTTGTGAGGTCAAAATGTAGAAGTCGTGAAGCCGTGGTGTAGAAGTTGTGAAGCTGTAGCTTAGAAGACATGAAGTCCTTGTGTTGAAGTCATGAAGCCGTAGCATAGAAGCTGTGAAGCGGTCATGTTAAAGTTGTGAAGTCCTAGTCGTGAAGTCCTAGTGTTGAAGTCGTGAAGCCGTAGCATAGAAGTTGTGTAGCGGTCGTGTTGAAGCCGTGAAGTCCTAGTCGAGAAGTCCTAGTGTTGAAGTCGTGAAGCCGTAGCATAGAGGTTGTGTAGCGGTCATGTTGAAGTCGTGAAGTCTTAAGTCATGAAGACATAGTGTTGAAGTCGTGAAGCCGCATCATAGAGGTTGTGTAGCGGTCGTGTTGAAGTCGTGAAGAAGTCGTGAAGCCGTTGTGAAGAAGTCGTGAAGAAGTCGTGATTAAGTCGTGTAGAAGTTGTGTTGTGAAGTTGTGAGATTGGTTCTAGCTACGATTAGAACTCGACATTTAGCTTTGTGTCGTTAAACCCGTGTAAGCCAAAGTTGTGTACGGTTTTCTCCGCCATAAGGGAGCTTATTGAAGTTGTGAAGAAAACTCTCGAGCAAGGTGTGCTCGGGGAGTGGAGTAGGGCAAGGAAGGTGTCCTTGTAGCCGAACCACTATAAATCTCTCGTGTCTCGGTTAGATCTTTCCATACCTTATTTATTTCTTTACTTGCATCGTCATTACTTTCATACACATAGGCTTATATAATTGCTAGTATTAATTAGACGTCGACTTCACATAAAGATCAAATTGAAAATCCATTCAAGAAACCAAAAATTTTACAATCAATTTAAAAGAATACATATATAACTAATAATAAGATTTAAGTTTTATTTTACATAACAAACTAGAATCTAAGTGTTTTAAAAATAAACAAAGGTTTTCATAATAAAATTAAAAAGGACGTAAAACTATTCAACCCCCCTTCTAGTTTTCCACAATTGGTATCAGAGCCAGGTTAATCAAGATATTTAAAATATACTGTATTTTAAAACTTGAATCGATCTATGGAATTCAAAAAATATCTAGAAGGGGAATCTTTGCTAAAACCACCACTATTTGAAAACTATACTTTTCTTGAATGGTAAAATAAAGGGTTAATACACAAAAAAGTCACTAAACTTTACAAGAAAGTTCACCTAAGTCACCCAACTTTCATTTTGTTCACTTAGGTTACTGAACTTTGAAACTTTATTCGCCTAAGTCACCCAACTTTCATTTTGTTCACTTAGGTTACTGAACTTTGAAACTTTGTTCGATCTGGTTACTGAACCTTTAAAATGATGACATTGCATATTTTATAGTTCAAAACGGTCCTTGTGGTTAGTCTGGTATCACGGATTTAGTCCATAAACCACTATTTCTGTTAGTTTGACCATTTCTATATGCTTTCGCCAGTTTTTCTGACGTTTTTGCCCGCTTTCATACATTTTTCTTCCGTTTTCGCCCATTTTTATTCGTTTTCGTCCGTTTTTATACGTTTTTGTACGTTTTTATACGTTTTCGTCTGTTTTTATACGTTTTCGCCAGTTTTTCTTCCATTTTTGCCCGTTTTTATACGTTTTCGTCATTTTTCTTCTGTTTTCGCCCATTTTCTTTCGTTTTCGTCCAATTTTATACATTTTCGACAGTTTTCTTCCGTTTTTATATGTTTTTATGGAAACAGACTAAAACAGATAAAACTGACGAAAACAGAAAAGAATTGTGAAAACGTATAAAAACGGGCAAAAACGGAAGAAAAACTCGCGAAAACGTATAAAAACGGACTAAAATGTATAAAATCGGACGAAAACGGAAGAAAACGGGCGAAAACAGAAGAAAAATGGCGATAAAGTATAAAAACAGACGAAAACGTATAAAAACGGGCAAAAACGAAAGAAAAACTGGCGAAAACGTATAAAAACAGACGAAAACGTATAAAAAGTTTCAAAGTTCAGTAACGAAGTCGAACAAAGTTTCAAAGTTCAGTAACCTAGTCGAACAAAGTTTCAAAGTTCAGTAACCTAAGTGAACAAAATGAAAGTTCAGTAACCAAATCGAACAAAGTTTCAAAGATCAGTAACCAAGTCGAATAAAGTTTCAAAGTTCAGTAACCTAAGTGAACAAAATGAAAGTTGGGTGACTTAGGCGAACTTTCTTGTAAAGTTTAGTGACTTTTTTGTGTATTAACCCTAAAATAAATTTAAAACTTATGTGAAATCAATTAATCTAGATCTTTGGCATGTCATTTCGATTGGTGATTTTGAAAGTCAAACAAAAACGAATTTTGAAAGTCAAACAAAAACAGATTTTGAAACTAAAAATGATTATTTAAAAACAAAGAATAACAAAAATAATGAAGCTAAAATAATTATTTACAAAACCTTGCCGAAAGTTGAATATGAAAGAATATCTTTCTGTAAAACGGCAAATGATATTTGTAAAAATCTATTAAACTTTCATCAAGAAAAATGTCAAGCCAAAGATGAGGATTTTGATCTTGTACATGAATTAGTTATCTTAGAAAATTTAATAGATAAACATTTAGATAAAATAGATACATGTGCTACTAGTTCAAATGTTGTTAATGTAGGTATTAACGACGAAGACTACATGAATCAACTCCAAAGTGAACTCAATCCAAAATCATGGAGTGACACAGACGAAGGAGAAGATCATGATCCGTACAAGACATGTTCGGGTCAAGCTACTTCGGTTTAAATAAGATCATCATCTGAGACATTACGAAGAAAAGCTAGGACGTGAGGTAAGTTCTCTAATTAAAATTTCATAAGTAATTACTTCATGCATATAATCTTATTAATGCCTTAGGATATGCTTAGTCTGATAGGTTTTCTTTGCCTTTACACTTTAGTTATATTCGTTCTGTGGCTTAATAAACTAGAAACCCTTTAGTTAGCCCCCCTAAGTGTTAGTGAACCAAGCAATCTTCATATTTGGTACTCTTCGATAAGTAAATTTAGGAACTTAATTTCTTCTAAAAAGAGAATGATTACTGGAGAATCTATTGACTAGAAACTCAATTTGACCTAACGGTTGAATTGCTTCTATGTGAGAAGTTGGGTGTGTGTAACCCGTAAAAACGGTCGTGTTTAGCCTGAATTGAGCACCACTAGTAATAGTCTCATACTCATTCTCCAACTTGAATACATTATTCTTCCTAAATATACCTAACGATAGTTTACTGTTATGAACTTTGCTTTTCACTAGAGCTTTTTATTCCTAGATTTATGTCATCTTGCGTATATAAAATTTCTAGATGTTTACTTGCTCCTATGTGATTTGACTGCATGCCTTCGTAATTATTTGTTTAGTTGAATGCATTGTCATTATAATAGCTTTTGTTTTTCTCTAACTACTCTGACATGATGTATTTTTGTATTTAGTCATAATACATGCGTAAATGTCATAGGATATGTAGAAAGAGGTAGCATGTGACAATATACTTGAGCATGAGATCTTTTATAAACCATTATTTTTTAAATCTATAATTAATGGGACTTATTTTTAAATTTGCAAAAAACTTCACATTTTGGAAAAATAATTTTTCAAAAGATTATGACACATTTCTATTTTACATGTTTCACCATCCTACCTTTCTTCCAAACTTGTGTCCATAATTACATGTTTATCAAAACCAAAGATTGGAAAAATATGTTTTCTTTCCTCATAAAAATATTTTGAAATAAAACCAAAACTATTTCATTAAAATATTTTTCACATCCACATAAAAACCCACTTTCAAACATTGTTGAATAATGCCAAAAACATTTCTTTAAATCATGCATGGTGATCTCATATCTGTCATCTATATTTATGTATGTGACATTTATAAGTGAACTAAATTTGAAAATAACCATAATTTATTCACTAAGACCTCACTTGGTACAAGTCTAGAAGTCCATGCTATCACAACTCTACATTCCCATGCACATAGATATTCATTAGGATTATTTAACTAGCTTATTAATCTTCCTAAATATGATACTATGAATTACTTGGTGCTATGTAGTGTTTTCTTGTCTAACATATATATGTTACATGTCTAAATGAGTTGTTTGCATGCTAGATAATAATGTCTAATGAATATGCTTAGCATATATAAGTTATTAAATTCTAAATTGCCTCAAAAGAAGTTGGACTGCTTGAAACTAAACCCAAAAACACAACATTTTCTACAAATTTATGCCAAAAACCCATTTCCAGTAATCTGGAAGTCAGCAGATGGGCGGCCCCCTTAAATACCCAGGCGGCCCCCTTAAAATTAAGGGGACCGGCCCCTATTTAAGGGGACCGGCCATCTGGAGTGACGGATTACTATTTTCCTTTTCAATTTCCAACCCATTTTATCCTATACTTCCCAAAATTCACAAACACATATTGTCACAAACCACTCTCCAAAATTTACCTTTCACAATCACATCATCACTACACCATAAATGCCCATTTGGAGGAGGAAGCTTGACATTTGCCATAACCCAACAAATGATGTTGTTCAAACTCAACCAACACCTAAACCTCATCCTAATGAACCCTTTCACACACATAACCAATCATCCATATATCCACCTTCATTCACTCATAATTACCCAAGTTCACAAGTGTCTCCACCACCAAAAGTGTCACCACCACTTCCACCAAATAACAACCACTCTCCATCATCATCACCTTCCACTCAACACTTGAAGTTCATTGAAGAACTCAAGGAAGCCCATGAGCTTAATGCTCTCCTTGCTTTGCACCTTGCTCAAAGCAACTTAAACCCATCACCATCCATATCACCATCATTACCATCATCACCACATCACTTGAGTCAAACTGAGAAACATGTCAACAATTGTCCTTGTTGCATCTTTCTCCAAAATCAAACCATCATTACCATCATCACCATCCATCTCACCATCATTACCATCATCACCACATCACTTGAGTCAAACTGAGAAACATGTCAACAATTTCCTTGTTGCATCTTTCTCCAAAATCAAACCATCATTACCATCATCACCATCCATCTCACCATCATTACCATCATCACCACATCACTTGAGTCAAATTGAGAAACATGTCAACAATAGTCCTTGTTGCATCTTTCTCCAAAACCAAACCATCACCTTAAATGAGCGTCTCACTTGGATTGAGTATCTTCTCACTAGATCTAATCCAACACCACCACTTGAACAACATCAAAACCCTCATTCAACATGGTCAAGTCCAAGCTCTCCACCTCCAATTCCTCTATCAACACTCTCTCCAACATCCATACACCCAAACTTACAACCCCATTAATCCAACATTTTTTTACCCCCTCTTTACCATCATCCATCCAAAATAATCCAAATTTTCATGTCTCAAGCAAGTCCAATAGATCTCTTAGGCAATTTAAAATTTTCTACTTATTGCATGCTATAAGCAAAATATGTGTTGTATCAATAATTATGTTTTTAACATAATTATTTTCAACTAGTGAATGCTTTATTTCTTGTCTTTAATATATGATTGTTATGCTTATTGCTTGTATACTTGATATCATAATATATATACATGCTTGATGATTAATAACATGCTTATTCCGTAATATGTTTTAAATGTATGCATGCGTAATTAACATGTTTATGTCACTATCTAATCATTCTTGATGTACATGATTCAAATGGAGCTTGCTGCAAAAACACCCTAAAAATGACCCTTTTCTAGAAATTTTTCAAATTTGGTCGCCTGGGAAAACACCAGATGGGCGGCCCCCTTAATTCCCTAGACGGTCCCCTTAATTTTAAGGGGGCCGGCCTACAATTAAGGGGACCGGCCATCTGGGCAGTAATTTTTACTGTTTTCTTTTGCATCTTGCGACCCCTTTTATCTAGCCCAAACCTTACCTAAATCAACCATCACCTCCATTAAACATCCATTTTCATTCACCATGCTATCACCAAAATCATCTCTAAGACACCAAAACTCCATCACCACCACCTCAATGTTAATCCCCAAGTGCACCAAATGCACCATCAAAAACACCCTTTCATCCATCAATAACCACATCAACTCACACCTTTCATCACCACCATCAAGAGCATCAACTCCACCTCCTACTCAAGAACCTCCATTCACCCAACTTGTCATTTCCATATCACCAATAACACCTCTTGATGCTCATTTCTCATCATCACCAATACCACCACATCCACAACCAAACCATCATCTTTGGTCTTAGAGATGAGATACACTACATGTTTTCATTCCTTGAACACATGCTTAACAACCAACCTCCACCACAACCTCCGTCATTTTCACCCACTACACTACCACCACCTTCATTCTCACCAAATTAAGCATATGCAATGCTTAATCAAAAATAATTTTTCAAACCATTTTGTGTGCAAGCCCCATGAAAGATCATGTACTCTTAGAATGATTATGTAGATTGCATTACTTACAAGCTAATGTAGAATTTAATATAATCTTGGATGGTTGTGTATTGGTACACAATATTTTTAATGAATGTCTTTATATGCATGCTCATTTTTGCTATATATATGCTTGTGCTTCTAATATTTTTCTTGCAAGCATTCCATATATCGATTCCTTGGTGCCCCAAATGAGGGGGAGTACACATCAAGGGGGAGTTTTCGTCCCGAAAACTTTCACGCTTGAATTTTGTCGGCTTAACCTTTTTGATTCTACAAAAAGGGGGAGAAGTGAATGTAAACTCACTAAATACTTGTCCAAAAATGAACTTTTTGGTTTAATGAGTTTAGGTTTTGTAATTATCAAAAAGGGGGAGATTGTTGACATAAATAATGCCTAAAAACATTATCAATATTTATTCATATCTCTATGTTTTGATGATCACAAAATGTAAACTCATTAAAACATAAACTTATCAAATAAACAAGTATTTAGTTGTAAATATTCATTTCTACAACTTAATCACTTAAGGTATGAATAAACAAGTGCTTAATGCATTATATGATCAAAGGAACATTTTCTTAATAACTAGATTTTTTATAAAACATCAAAAATATTTTATATATTTTTGAAAAACATTTTTGGTATTAAATAAAAATGTTTAATCTTTTATAAAAATATGAATTCAAATTTTTAACCAAAATCAGTTAAAATGTTCCAGAAAAACCTTCCCCACAAAAGGACAAAATTGGCCAACGTTCAGTAGGGGCGGCCCCCTTAATTTTACTAGGCGGCCCCCTTAATAATTAAGGGGACCGCCCCCTATTTAAGGGGACCGCCCCCGCTCCAGTAGATTCCAGCTGTCCAGATTTTTCCCTATAAATACAAGCCTTCTCCTGGATTTTTTTCTTAACCCTTTTGCACTAAAACTTTCTGTAGTAGATCTCATTTCATATCTTAGAAAAACCTTTGATCATGTAATCTTAAGCATTGGTTTCCAAGTGATCCAAGCTTCCACCATCCAAGTGCAAAAGAAGAATACTTCTATCAATCAAGATTAGAAGTACTACAACTTAGTATCATTTTGTTACTTAAGTTGTGTGTTTAACAAAGTGTGTAAATCATTCATTCATTTGTATGTAAGGTGTGTGTTGTAGACTAGTGTTGTGTGTAAGTAGTGAAGATGTTGTATAAGTAGTTGTCGTATAGAAGTTGTGAGGTCAAAATGTAGAAGTCGTGAAGCCGTGGTGTAGAAGTTGTGAAGCCGTAGCTTAGAAGACATGAAGTCCTTGTGTTGAAGTCATGAAGCCGTAGCATAGAAGCTGTGAAGCGGTCATGTTAAAGTTGTGAAGTCCTAGTCGTGAAGTCCTAGTGTTGAAGTCGTGAAGCCGTAGCATAGAAGTTGTGTAGCGGTCGTGTTGAAGCCGTGAAGTCCTAGTCGAGAAGTCCTAGTGTTGAAGTCGTGAAGCCGTAGCATAAAGGTTTTGTAGCGGTCATGTTGAAGTCGTGAAGTCTTAAGTCATGAAGACATAGTGTTGAAGTCGTGAAGCCGCATCATAGATGTTGTGTAGCGGTCGTGTTGAAGTCGTGAAGAAGTCGTGAAGCCGTTGTGAAGAAGTCGTGATTAAGTCGTGTAGAAGTTGTGTTGTGAAGTTGTGAGATTGGTTCTAGCTACGATTAGAACTCGACATTTAGCTTTGTGTCGTTAAACCCGTGTAAGCCAAAGTTGTGTACGGTTTTTTCCGCCATAAGGGAGCTTATTGAAGTTGTGAAGAAAACTCTCGAGCAAGGTGTGCTCGGGGAGTAGAGTAGGGCAAGGAAGGTGTCCTTGTAGCCGAACCACTATAAATCTCTCGTGTCTCGGTTAGATCTTTCCATACCTTATTTATTTCTTTACTTGCATCGTCATTACTTTCATACACATAGGCTTATATAATTGCTAGTATTAATTAGACGTCGACTTCACATAAAGATCAAATTGAAAATCCATTCAAGAAACCAAAAATTTTACAATCAATTTAAAAGAATACATATATAACTAATAATAAGATTTAAGTTTTATTTTACATAACAAACTAGAATCTAAGTGTTTTAAAAATAAACAAATGTTTTCATAATAAAATTAAAAATGACGTAAAACTATTCAACCCCCCTTTTAGTTTTCCACAAAGCACTTTTCATTTTTATAATTTTCCTAGGTTCATGTACTTGCATAATATTTTTAGAAAAAGCTTCATATTTATTAGAGTTCATTTAGTATTTATTATAATTTAAATTAGTTTTTAATAATTATTAAATAGTAATTAATTAATATTAAATAGATAAATAGTCAAATAAATATTTTTATTTTTTCTAAAATTTTCTTTTATCATTTGGATTCTAAAAAATATAATTTTCACATCTGTGGGATTTATATTGATCAGAATTCACGTTTTATTTTGTACGTTTACGTAATTTTTATTTAAACGTACGTTTTTAAGTTTTAAACGTTTCTAAGTCATTTACTTTCACGTAATCATTCTTATAGCTTGTTTAAGTTATTTTCTTTTAAAAATTCCTTAGTTTAATCACTCACACCCTTTTCCTATTCAATTTCACCCGATCACAAATTCGTTTTATTACAGAATTCACATCTCGCTGGGACATAACGACCCGGGGAAACACTAAAACTCCTTTGGTAAATTGTATTGTGTCCTTAAGCTGTTTGACTCTTGTTGACCATTTACTTGGTCAATATTAGTTGACCGTTTGAGACCAATCAAGGAGCTTTGTTGTTGGTAATTGTTAGAGCGATTGTCGTCATCCTTCCAACGAAAGTTGGGATGATTGCACCATCCCAGATTGTAACTTTCGGAGAATGGGTCGTTTCGTGGACGGTTTCCATAGACTCCATTTACCTCTTCATTCGATGGCGTCCCCTAATTTTGACAATTATTGACCAAATGACTCGGATCACCACACATTGAGTACACGTCATGCAACACATGCGACACATTTGGGACACCTTTTCGTATATTTCTCAACAAAAGATCAACTTTCTTACTTAACTCACTAATTTCAGAATTTGTGCCATGTTGGTTAGACACAGAATTGGCGAAAGATGTGTGGTTTGTTTCGATCCACCGAAGCTTGGGTCTTGGAACCCTTGCTCAGCTTTTCAAAAATCTCCCATTCTTCCTCCATGGGACGAGAGAAAAACGTACCCCCACTTGTTGCCATCACAAATTGTTGGTTGTGATAATCCAACCCATCATAGAAGATTTTGACAAGCTCCCATTTTGGAACATCGTGGTGAGGGCAAGTTCTTAACAACTCTTTTAGCCTATTAAAAGCTTCGTGAAACTGCTCGCCTGGGATTTGACGAAAGGATTTAATCTTATTCCTAACGGCAACAGTTTTACTTATAGAATAAAATTCATCAAGAAACGCGGATTGCATTTCAGACCATGATTTAATACTACCTGGTTCGAGAGATGTGAACCAGGATTTAGCTTGATCTTTAAGAGAAAAAGGAAAAAGGCGAAGTCTCACACCATCCTTAGTGGTGTTATTAACCTGATATGTATCTGCAATGGAGAAGAACTCCCGCAGATGTGCGTACGGCTCCTCATGACCTCTAAACACGGGTAACATCGCTATGAGGTTCGGCTGGATCTTGAAGTTGCTCACAGCCCCATTAGCTGCGGCCGGATAGACAATCGGCGAGGGATCCTCGAAGTTCCCTGGTCTGTAGTAGGAATCCACACCCCGAGGTGGGGATTCTGCACCGTCGGCATCGTCGTCACCTGGCATTTCCGTGAAAAGCTCTTTTAAACCTGCAAAATCAAGGTTAGTAGAAAACTGTCTAACTGCTTTCCTCCTCAACCTTGCACTTCTCTCGACCTCGGGATCGTAAATTAACGGTGATGTACGTCCCGATCTACGCGTATGCATACACTAACCTGCATACTCACAACTAACAAAACAAACAAGCAAACAAAACAAGAGAAAAAGAAAATCTTTTTTGTATTTTTTTGATTTTAAATCTATTAACACAAACTTAAACCAAAAGCGCACTCACTCCCCGGCAGCGGCGCCAAAATTTGACCGATGTCGTTGTACCGATAAAAAATAAACCTAATTACCTTATACTAGATAGGACAAGCGGGTATCGTATCCACGAGCAGTATGTTGTTTTAATTTAAGTTTTGAGGTGATCACTGATCAATAAAATTTTTGGTTTTGAAATATTTAATAACTAATATACCGATTAAGCTAAGTTCTATGAAATAAATTTTACGAAATAACTAATTGATTAATTAACTAAAACATAAATAAACAAGTAAAAATTAATTTAGCAAATAAAAGCAAGAGTTGTAAACAATTGAGTGAAAAGAAATCTCTCCCGGCTCCGGATATATTGATATGACTAAATTACGGATTAATTATAATGTTTGTCTTCAAACCACATAGACATAGTTTGTATTAATTGAAAAGGAAAATTTTGGACACAAGTTATATTCACCACACAAATTGTCTTAATCCCTAAACTAGTTGGAGTCGGTACAACTCGTTGACTAGCAATAACATGTCTTACAATAATCCTATCAATTAATTTAATAATTACTCAAATGAACAATTATGGGTACAAATTATGTTTACATACGACCGTCTTAACCCCTATACTAATTAGGCTTGGCACAATCGTTGACTCACAATAATATGTCTTGCAATAATTCAGTCAAATAATCACATTAAAATATTAAAATCAAACAAATGATATGCATTAAAATCATATGAATTAATATTTGGCAAACAAAATAAAATCCGTAAACATGATCAAACCAAATATATCTTTTACCAAGAGAGATTATAAAAAAATTAGCCGCGCATCACAATGGTAGACCTCATCTCCATTCCGATTAGCAGCTTCATTATTCTTGGAATGAAATCAAGAAAAAAATAATATGGCGGCTGGGAATAGTCTTTCCGAATTGTATCAATTGTGTGTCATTGACTTCTTTCTCCAATTTTTTTTTTCTTCTCTCTCGAATCTATATTGCAAAAAGTGACGGCTCCAATTGTATATGAAATTCGAAAGATGGGGCACCTTTCCTGTGTTTCTTAACGATCTGTTCTCGAGTTTTTTTTTAAGTAATGAAAGGGGATGGGAAGAGAAATCAAAAAAAGAGGGCGTTCTTGAGTTTTTTTAAGATGAAAAGGTAGGGGACGAGAAGGTGAGAGGGAGGGAAGGAATAGGATTTTGTGTGTATATATAATCCGTCCATAATTGGAAGGATCAGGAGGGAACAGGTAAACTGACAACATGGGCCTCTGTTAAATGACTATTATATCATCATTTGTTCATGCTAACCCAAATCAAAATTTATCTTTTTTTTATAAAAATTCATACTAACCCAGATCATCAAGATTCATATCAAAATTCATATTTCTTGTTAACATATACTCTCGTTCAATATATGTTCTCGACCATCAAATTTTGCAGATTAGTTTTACCCATCTCCACTGTTGTTTTACCCTCATGTTCCAATAAATCATGAACATTCAAAAATTCAAAAATATATTAAAACAAGATAAAAAAATTTGGGTTTCATCAAAATGAAAAACTGCCAACATTTATACAGACTGAACATTTTAGTTTGACGCAGGCTAATTTCTTTCAGTTTTAGCAAATAAATAAGAATGGTGGAATAATCGTGAAAGTGATGTTTTTTTTTTTTTTTTTTTTTTTTTTTTTTTTTTTGAAAGGCAAGTGATGGCTTTGTATAGGTGATTATTGTATGAACAATTTTATACAATTCATTCATAGCCCAACCACCATAAACACAATCTCTAAACCGAATCCAACCTTATGTCTCCCTCGATATTCTCCCAGAATAGAGTCTTGTGAATCTTTTGAGTTCTTGATTTAGGAAATCACAGGTAGGTGTTTGTTTGTTCTTTGAGATCGATGATGCGTTTTGAGGGTATATTGGTAATTTGGGTAGCTTTTTTTTCTTTCCTTCCAACTTAAAATAAAAAATCAATAACACAAATAAAAATAACCACTTTCTTCACAGTGTCATTCTTTACTTTGTCCTTCACATTCCATCCCCTTCTATTATTTAAAAATTTGACTTGAGAACTGAGGGTAAAGATAATAAAAAGAGCTTCGGATATAAAAAGTGTCGGCTCAATATTATTCTTTTCGAATGGGCCTGTGTTTTCGAATTGTGTTCTTTAATAAAAGGGGTCCATCCTCTATTTTTTCTTCTGTCTCCGTATTTATTTCTTCTTGTGCACTCCACCGACACCACAAACAATAAATGACATGTGGGCTTCTTTTCTTTTCATTTTACGTGGCTTTTTGAATAAAAAAAAACGGAGCTCTTACGAAAAAAAATGCAACAACGTCCAAATCTCTCATGTCTTTATTTTAAGCTTGTAATATCGCCAATTTAGCTCCTTTTTGCGCATAGCCTATATAATCACAAAACACCTCAAAGTACATGTATAACAACGAATAACAATGCAATAATGCGTAATTAACATGCTATGGGGTGTATGTAAAATACACCGATCATGTGGCGCGGGAGGGAGTGGCGCAGGCGGGAGCGGGAGTGGCGGAGGTGAGAGTGGTGATGATGAGGATCGTCGTAGCGATGATATGGATGATGACGAGGGGCGGTAGAGGTATATGTGTTATTTTATGTTGTACTTATCTTTGAAACTATATTTTGGCGACCCGAATCTTATTATTGTGTAGTTTAACCTTTTGACGACTTAAACATTGCGGATATTGCAACATTTGTAGATATGGCAGCTAGGTCTATCGATTATAACACCCGTTTGGTAAAATTTATAATGTTTTAATGTATTTTGAGGGTGTTTAGTGGTTATATATATGTGTTTTAGCCGTTATAAAGTTGTACGGTTTTGGATGTGTTAGTATTGATTGGTTGAAAGGCTTTGTTGCTTACAGGTTTTGATAGATTTTTTCTGGAAAATTTTTCAGAAAAAATCTGGAAAATTGCAGCTGTGCAGCTGCACTATAATAAGGTGTCGACGACATGTCGTCGACATTATTACACTTTCGTTGACTTTCTTGTTGACCTTCATAAATTAATACCGATGTCATGTCGTCGGTATTATTAAAATTTTGTTGACTTTTTTGTTGACCGTGATAAATTAATACCGACGTCATGACGTCGGTATTTTTTAAAACGTAATTATGCTTTACTAATCTAATCGTTAATTAGTAGTATGGTCCCGACGACATGTCGTCGGGACCATATTGTCGAACCACAAAAAATTTTAACTGGAAAAACGTGTGGGTCCCACTATGTCGTCAGGATTTTTTGTCGGGAAGTTGAATAGCGACGGAGCATTGTCGACAAATAGGTGTCGACGTCATGTCGTCGGGATTTTATGGTGCCGACGTCGATGGTAAAAATGTCGTCGGGGATAGCCCCAAATGTACTACTCTTAAGTTGGTGATAAATACGTTCAAAGTTTCGAACTCAGATTTAAAGATTTTCAGACACCCGATTTAGGAAAAATTGGTAAAAATAGTAAACAACTCCAAAAATTATGAATTTCGAATGGGAACTATCTAACACATGTATCTAGTTGTGGTTGCAACGATTTTGGCCCATATTTTGTTTAGAGTGGTTTTCTATAGTTCCTAAGTCGGCTGTAAAACGGGACAGAATCTAGGGTGTTCTAAATCAACTTTCAAACATTTTCATCACTACAAAACATATAGAGGTGATTGATGCGCGTGATGTGTCATTGCGGTTTAGCAGTATTAATGCCTACTCAACTTTTAAATTTATATTTAGCCGACTTATCAATAACACACACACTTAACGAGCAGTGTACCCGGTGAGTATGAATATAATGGTAAGCAGAGTGTCGATCACTAAGAGTAGAACGTATTATCTAGTTATTCTAATCAGTATTTTAATATCCTAAGTTAGCAATACAACCTAATCTAACGCAAGGGGGTTCAGCCTGAGAGACTGGCACAGTTTGGTTATAATTAAATAGAAAACTAAACTAATGAGCACGAATCAGCGATTAGCACACACGTACACAGATAGATACTCGAGACAATAAGAAGACCTGTCCTGATAATTAAATAACTTGTCACTTGTTTTATTGCTAGTTTTATATGAAGTGTATATAATTAAACCTTTCTCGTTGGCTCTAATCTTATCGGCGAGTAAACCCTTAATGATTACTTATGTCTATCCTACTTTTCTAGAGACGCTAGAATAAATAGGCGAGGAAGGGGCATGGCGACCCAAGCAAGACTCAGCTAGACACAGAGGTTTTTCAATGCACTAATAAAAGTCACCAAAGACATCAACATATAAACTTTAATTAATGGGAAAATAATATTAAGGGGAGTGCATGATCTTCCGTAGTCACATGACACAAGCCCATCAATCCTGATGAATTAAAGCGTACTAAAACAATAAAACAAAACTACTTAATGAATTGAATACATGCAGGACCTTCTTACAGCTCTTGTATCTTTGTTTGAGGTGTGTCTTGTGCTGCTTGGTCGTCTGAATTCGGCTCTAGGGTTATATATAAGGTCTCTCAAATTCGTCTGACCTTGGGGTATTTATAGTTTCTGTCTGAGGGATCGATGCGGCGCATTGAGTTGATAGATGCGGCGCATTGACTTAACTTCGGTGGGGTCCAAGATTAATATATTCAGGAATATTCGTACACCGTCTTCAGATGCGGCGTAACTTGATCTTTGTATGTGGCGCATGTACTTTAGCTGTCTTGGATTGTAACTGGTGAAATCTTGATAGTGATACGCCGTATGTTAGAAGTATATTGCGGCGTATCTGGAGTAGAACGAGCTCGATCTTCTTCTTTGACCAAAGTTTCATATGCGGCGCATGACAGAATTGCATGTGGCGCATTCTTCAAAGTCAGGCAATGGTCTTCTAATTCATCTAAGTATGATATTGCGTCGTATCTGTGAGTGAGATACGGCGCATCTTCTGGATTTCAGTAGACTTTTGACATCTCGCTTGTTTTGCTCCATAATTAGTCCAAAATCGCCAAGTTTCACATAATGCTTGTTTTTACCTGAGAATTACTAAAGTAAACATTAATGTATCGATTCTCATATATAATATAATAAAACAAGTCAAATAAATAGGATAAATGATGATAATAAAAGGTTTGGATAAAGAATGATATAGGGTATGCATAATATTTGGGATACAAATTGGTGTAAAATGAAAAATAAACAAAACAGATAAATTAAGATCCTAAGTGTGGTTAACCACTTTCCCAACCATCCCATGAATAAGACTCATATCATTGAATAACTCACGCTTTAATACTTGAAACACACGCTTTAGGTAGACACGAATTATACTCAACAAAATCTCAATCAAAGAATAACCTTAGTTGGCGTTCACATAACGGCCAACTCCCATTCAATCCATAAATATAATATACAACAACAAATAGTGGTGATATCACCCACTTAATACAAAACTTTACATAAGTTGGTTAAAACAAACTTCCAACTTTTCATTCTTTTTTTTTCGATTTTTTTTTTTTTTTTTTTTTTTTTTTTTTTTTTTTTTTTTAACATCAACATATATGTGTAAAATTTCACAACTTTTCTATCACTATTTTTTCGGTTAATTTTTCCATAATCTTCATACTTTCAGAAATAACTGTAATAGTGAAAGTAGCAAACACAAGAAAAATAACTAAAAGTTATACAATATTTACTTTCATACCAATTGCATTTTGCAATTTTCTGACCTAACCAAAGATAATGAATTACGCACGCGAACACAGATAATGTAAGGAAACACACTTTGCCTAAAGCAATTAACCACGGATTTTAATTTACAGGGTAGGCTAAGGTATAAGGGTGTATTGAAACATTATAACAAAGGTGTAAGAAACGAAATGAATGGCTCTGAGGGTTTTTCTAGGGGTATCTTACTCTAAAAGTGAGAGTAAACAAATGGTTTATACGGGGGTTAACTAACCAGTGTAGTTAGTTAATATCACATAACATATAAAGGCTATTTGGGTGCAATCCTAGAAATTTACCAATTTAGACAAGTCACTCCAATTATATAGATAATACTCATTATGGTGGTCTCGAATAGTATACAAGCCAAGTTCTAAAGTTTACAAGTCACCGGCACACTAAAGTTTTAATATTTTTGAAAGAATAGAGTTATGTGTGCGGTTATTTAATTTAGACTTTAAACAAAAACATGCTAAAAAAAATTTAAATTTTGATATATTAAGCGCATTTTAAGCATATTTTGAAAAAGTTTAGGACAAGTAAGTGTTCTAATTCTCCATCCCCCCACTTAAGTTAAACAACGTCCTCGTTGTTTGTGTCAAAGGTTAAAAACTGGAAAATAAAAGAATTAGAACAGAAAAACTCCCCTGAGATTTGCTCGGTATGATCCTCCATTATTCGTATAAGAGCAAAAATCAACTTTCTTGTGGATGAGAACGTTTAAGCTTCATAAATGATGTATCCACAAAAATGCAGGAATCTATAATACCATTTAGACTTTAACACACCTGAGTTAAGAAGGTTCAAACTTGCATAATACATTAGTAGTCAGTAAAAATAAAACCTAAAAAATTAAACTGTAAATTATCAGGTCAGTCGATACGCCGTATCTTATGGAAGAAGATACGCCGTATCGAGCCTGGAATAAATACGAATCAGAATAAAAGATGCGTCGCATCTTAACCAGGGATGCGCCGCATTAAATAATACTGACAGAAAGTTTTGAAGTCAAAAATAAAAATGCAGAAAATGAAATAAGATATGACCAGTGCAGGTGATGCGTCACATCTTATGATGGAGATGCGCCGCATCTTCTGCAGGTCTGACAGACTCGACACAGAACAGAAAAGTAAAAATTTTTCCTTCGGGTTGTCTCCCGGTCAGCACTTGTCTTTATTCCAGAGTCTTCAAGTTAGACTCACGTTCAGCTCCTTATTTCAATACTTCGGGTTCAAACTCCACCACCTCGTTCTCAGTATCCTCAATTTTATTATCAAAGTATTTTTTAACTCGTTGCCCGTTTACCTTGAATATATAACCATTTTTATCGCATATTTCAATAGTCCCATATGGATACACTTTCTTGACAATGAACGGACCCGTCCATCTTGATTTAAGTTTACCTGGATACATCTTTAATCGAGAATTAAATAGCAGCACTTTTTCTCCAATAGTAAACATTTTATCCCCATGTAACCTCGAGTCATGCCATCTTTTAGTTCTTTCTTTGTAGATCTTAGTATTTCTGTAGGCCTCATCTCTTAGTTCGTAGAGTTCATTGAGTTCCATGAAACGGTTCTTCGTTGCAACTTCCATATCCATGTTACATTTCTTCAAAGCCCAATATGCACTTTGTTCTATTTCGACCGGTAGGTGGCATGCTTTTCCGTATACAAGACAAAATGGAGTGCATCCCGTCGGTGTCTTATAGGCTGTACGAAATGCCCATAAAGCATCATTTAACTTGTCAGACCACCCTTTCGGATTATATCCAGTCGTTTTTCCTAGAATCCGTTTTATAGCCCTATTGGTTACTTCAGTTTGCCCATTGGATTGAGGATGGTATGCAGTGGAAACCCTATGATACACTCCATATTGTTGCAAAGCTCTTCCTAGATGGTGATTACAAAAGTGTGTTCCCCTATCACTAATCAATGCTTTAGGAACTCCAAACCTAGTGAACAAACTTTGCAAAAATTTAAGCACTACCTTGCTGTCGTTTGTTGGTAACGCTTGCGCTTCGACCCATTTTGAATACGTAATCAACAGCAACCAAAATATACTTATTACCTTTAGATTCAGGAAACAGTCCCATGAAGTCCAATCCCCATATGTCGAAAACTTCACATACTTGGATATAGTTTTGCGGCATTTCGTTTCTTGATGTAATATTTCCGGATTGTTGACACGCATCACATCCTTTTATATAATCTTTTGCATCATCCAGCATAGTGGGCCAATAAAATCCTGCATCAAGGATTTTCCTTTTTGTAATAATTGCACCATGATGTCCCCCCGTCGGCCCTGAATGGCAATGTGCCAATATTGCTGGGACATCATCTCCATCTACGCATCTTCGTATAATATTGTCAGGACATAATTTAAAGGCATAAGGTTCATCCCAAATATACTCACTAGCGCGAGTTAGAAACCTTCTTTTCTCGTCGGATGTTAGCCCTTTTGGAATTTCATTTGCAACAATAAAGTTTATATAGTCGGCATACCATGGTGTATTATCATTGCTCTTAATTCTTACCATCATAAGGTGTTCATCAGGAAAGTCATCAGCGATTTCCCTTTCATCAAGCACCTCCATATCAGGGTTCTCAAGTTTAGATAAGTGGTCAGCAACTAGATTCTCTGCACCCTTTTTATCTTTAATTTCAATATCGAATCCTTGGAGCAATAAAACCTACCTAATAAGCCTTGGCTTGGCATCCTGTTTATTGAACAAATACTTCAAAGCAGAATGGTCAGTGTAAACCATAGTTTTTAACAATATAAGATATGACCTAAATTTATCGAATGCAAAAACTACTGCTAAAAGTTCTTTTTCCGTGGTGGTGTAATGTTCTTGGGCATTATTTAATGTTTTGCTAGCATAATAAATTGGCTTAAATATCTTTTCTATCTTTTGCCAAGTACAGCTCCAACAGCATAATCACTAGCATCACACATTAGTTCAAAAGGCAGATTCCAATCTGGCGAAATTATAATAGGTGCAGTAGTTAGTTTTTCTTTAAGTATATTAAACGCCTTTTTGCAATCTTCAGAAAAATCAAACTTCGCATCTTTTAGCAATAATTGGGTCATAGGCCTAGATATCATTGAAAAATCCTTTATGAACCTACGATAAAATCCAGCATGCCCTAAAAAACATCTAACACCTTTTACATTAGTGGGGTAAGGTAGTTTGGCAATTACATCAATTTTAGCTTTGTCGACTTCTATACCTTTCCCAGAAATCTTATGTCCTAACACAATTCCCTCTCTAACCATAAAATGACATTTTTCCCAATTAAGAACAAGGTTAGTTTCTTTACACCTAGCAAGCATTTTATCAAGTTTAAAGAGACAATCACTAAATGAGTTACCGAACACCGAGAAAGTCGTCCATGAAGACTTCCATAAAGTCTTCTACCATTTCATGGAAGATAGCCATCATACAACGTTGGAAAGTAGCAGGGGCGTTGCATAGTCCGAACGGCATTCTCCTATAGGCGAAGGTTCCATAAGGGGAGGTGAAAGTCGTCTTCTTTTGATCCTCGGGGGCAATGGGTATTTGGAAGAAACCTGAAAAGCCATCTAAAAAACAATAATAATCATATCCTGATAGTCTTTCTAACATTTGATCAATAAATGGAAGAGGGAAGTGATCTTTTCGTGTAGCATCATTGAGTTTGCGGTAGTCGATGCAAACTCTCCATCCAGTAACAGTTCTTGAAGGGATTAGTTCATTGTCGTCATTGAGTACTACCGTCATTCCTCCTTTTTTTTGGTACAACGTGGATAGGACTGACCCACGAGCTGTCGGAAATTGGGTAGATAAGTCCGGAGTCAAGTAATTTCACAATTTCATTTTTCACCACATCTTGGACTTTTGGATTCAAACGCCTTTGGGGTTGGATAGTTGGTTTGAATTCATCTTCCATAAGGATTTTATGTGTACAGAATGACGGGCTAATTCCCTTAATATCAGACATATTCCATGCTAATGCTTCTCTTCGTTTATATAGTACCTGCAAAAGGGATTCTTTTTCTTTTGGCGTTAAGTCAGATGCAATAATAACTGGTGAATTAGTGTTCCCATTTAAATAAGCATATTCCAAAGTAGAAGGGAGATCCTTAAGCACAGGTTTAACATCATCAATTTTATTAGCACTAGCGGAATAAACTTGTTCTTTTACTACGTCTTTGCTGTCATCAGATAAATGCGATTTGTCTCATTCAATAACCTGAGTTAAAGATTGACCTAAAATTTATAACTTTTACGTTTTACAATTTTTCTAATTCGAATTTAATATTGGTCAAATTTATGGTAAAAAACGCAATAAAACACTATACGTACAATTTTTTAAAAATTTAACAATTAAAGATACATCACTTTTTGAATCGTACATTAATAAAATGATTAATGAAGTGTTTTGGTACAAAAATTAGTGCATTTAACGCAATTTTAACACTAAAAATCTAAGCTGGACATCTCATCAAACACCTTATGCAAATATGATTAAAAAGTCATCTTTACCGTGTGATATCTCACTCATATAACATCGGTAATGAGTGATTCAAATTTCTGGTAAAAAATGGCAAAAAAAATATGCAACTTTCGTGTTTTAAGTTTTGTGTAATTCGGCCTTTAAGCTAGACAAAATTAGGGCTCAAGATCCCGAAAATTTTAAGAAAATCATGACCAACTTAAACTTAAAAAAAATAAAGGTTGCGATTTATACATCAAAATCTATACCAATTTAAAGATTATTAAATTCTCGAAATTATGGTAAAATTGATTTTTCTTAAAGTTTCTCATTTGAGAGTTATAACAATTTGAAGTTTCAGGGTGAATTTTTTTTATTGGAAAAAAAGAAGTTGTGATTTTTTTTATTTAATAATGACCGTTAGATTAGCTTGGGTGGTGATCCGACGTGTGAAATTACTGTTTACACTTTTTAAAAATATTTCTTTTTTTAAGAGATCGCAACTCGTCCCTATTCTTGATTTGATGTAATACCAAATAATATTACTCCATTCCTTTTTGAAAAGAAGATGAGAAAAATCATTATAGAACACTATCTTAATTATTAAGGGTCCATCATAAATAAATGTTGTGTTTTGCTACGGTAGCCATTTGAATTACGATGAAACTTTACAAATCTAAAAATTACAATTAATGAACACATTTATTTGTTCAACGTTACATTTCATGTTTATGATGCTATGATATGTACAAGTATGACATATATGACTTACATTCCATGTTTGACAAAAAAAAAAAAAAAAAAGTTGGTTTACCTTTACATTCAATGTTTTAATGCTTAACTAGTAGTATAACTTATAGGGTCGGGTCACTTATGGTTTGTCAAACGCGGTCACTAAATTATTTGAAAATTATATATATTTTTTTCCAAGAAAACTTAATATATCGTTATCATACAATGTCATGACCTCTTGAAAGGATACGATCGAGATAAATTTATACTCCGTAATATTAAACCGACGCATTGTAACACATAAATAAACTAGTTTTAGATCCCCGTGTTAGATTAATTGTTTGAAGTAAAAATATTATATTAACATTGTTTAAAGTCATTATTATTAAATATAATTATCAGGTTTGTTGCAAAAAATCTTTTTACTTTTTAACAAATTCGTATATATTATGTTCTAACTATCATTATTTTTTTAATTAGTTAAACTATTTAATATTATTATTTAACAAAAGAAAATTACAAATATTATTGCTATGATTATTCTTAAAAATAAAACTATTATCTTTACAACTTCTAATGCTAATTATGGCTTCGCATTAGGTTTTCAAATCATTTATATCTGTTTTATTCATAAAACTGAAAATATATCACATCTAGCGGACACCAATTTTAAAGTAAATATTAACAACTTGAATAAGTTATTAATTTATTTTCAATTACCTATAATTTCATTTTATTTAAATACCTCATAATATCCAGTCTTGAATCAATCCATCTACTCTAATGCAAATTGAAATATATACACATATGGTTATCAGAAAAATATATTGTAAAAAAGAGAATAAAATGGTTGTGGAAAATCGTGTTAAATCTGCTTTTGATTTTATCAATTTTTAAGTTGGTCATCGTCTCATCGAGGAGGACAAGATTGCCCTTTTGATTTTTCTGCTCCCACAATGTACATTGATATCTTCTTATTCTTTTTGTAACTTAACACTTTATTCATAAATGAAACGAGTATGGCAATGATCCGCCGCGTTGCGGCGGGGCGTTGTGAACGACGTCGTTTTGGTTGCCTTTTAATATAACCTTGCGTTGCGGCGGGATTTTTTTGATTAAAGTTAAAAAATAATAATAATAATAATAATACTGTAGCTACAGTACTGTTCATCAGCCCAGTACTGTAACCCCGTGCGTTGCGGGAGGAAGGGGTGAGTTTGTTGGGAAAATTATTTCGTTAATAATGACGCAAGTTTCATAATTTTTCGAGGCCGTTTGGTACGAAAAAAAAAAAAAAACTGGGCCGGTACTGTAGCTACAGTACTGTAGCAATAGCGACGTCGTTTTACATCATAAATAATATATATAGTAATTCCATTTACTCCACACTAACAATTTATTTAACCAGTGAAAATTAGATTGGCTTAGAACAAACTTTTCACCAAATCTGGGATGATAAGATCAGTGAAGATCTCACATCCTTTCTCAGTTGGGTGAAGACTATCCCAAAAAAAGAATTTGGAGTCGTTGTCACAAATTTTGCTGAGACAGTTACACGTAAAACTCATTTCTACCTGTCCGGTTCCGCAACAGCCTTTATCTGTAACTTCTAAGCCTATTTGAACAGCAAAAGAGGGAAAAATTATTGAAATGCATATTATTTAAAAAAGGGAGTTCAAAATTATTATTATTAATATATTAAAACATGGGAAATCGGATGAACAGTGCGCATGAACAGTAGTGCTACAGTACTGCTACAGTAAAGTTTTTTTTTTTTTTTTTTTTTTAGTTTCAAAAATTCGCAAAAAATACCCCCGAAGTCGACAACTCTTTGCAAAATTAGTCCAAAATTAGTCCTTTTCCAAAAAATATGTTTCAAATTTGGCAAAAAAATACCCCTGAAGTTGACAACTCTTTGCAAAAGTAGTCATTTTACAAAAAATCTGTTTGAAAATTGGCAAAAAATACCCCTGAAGTTCGCGGCTCTTTGCAAAAGGAGTCATTTTTCAAAAAATCCATTTCGCATCACCTTTTGAATTAGTACTGCTACAGTAAACTTTTTTTTTTTTTTTTTTTTTTTTTTTTTTTTTTTTCGAAAAAATAATATTTTGAAAAAAAAAAAAATTTGAAAAAAAATTTGAAAATATTTTTCTGCTACAGTAAACTTTTTTTTTTATTTATTTAATAATTTCGAAAAAATAATATTTTGAAGAAAAAAAAATATAAAATAAAAAAAAAAAGTTTTTGAAAAAATATTTTCAAAAAACTTTAAAATTAATTTTTCTAAAAAAATTTATTTAAAAAAAAAATTCTAACAAAAATACAAAATAATTGTGAACCTACAAAACGTAAAACAAACATCGTACAACAAAAAATAACTATCTAAATAACCCGCTGCAACGCGCGGGCTTCCCTGCATATTTAAATTTAAAAAAGGGAGTTCAAAATTGCGAAAAACTAAAAAGAGAAAAGTGGGCATCAAGGAAAATCTTAATTCTATTAACTTAATGATTTAAGATCATTTGAGGACCAAACTTTTTTTACATACCAAGGGACTAATCTCCACCCTCCATCTTTATTTGATCTAATGGATGAGATTAATCCCAACAATTTAAAAAACCCACTTTCATCATTTTTTTTCAAATATTAATATCTTTCAAACCGTTAATCGTTAAGCGAAAAAAAATATGCCGTTACGACGAGCATTTAATTATCTTTCTATAGATAGGCAATTTGATATATTTTCGACAATTTTTTTTTCTTCATTTTTTTACGTTTTTTTTCGTGGCCGAAAAACTCATATATGATATATCATATATGATATTACATATCATATATGATATATATGATATATCATATATGATATTACATATAATATCATATATGATATATCATATATGATATTACATATCATATATGATATTATATGTAATATCATATATGATATATCATATATATCATATATGATATGTAATATCATATATGATATATCATATATGATTTTTTCGGCTACGAAAAAAAACGTGAAAAAAATAATTTTTTTTTTTTTTGTCGAAAGTATATCAAAATGCCCGTCTATAGAAAAATAATTAAATGCTTGTCGCGATGGTGTAATTATTTTCGCTTAACGATTAACGGTTTAAGAGATATTTAAATTATAAAAAATGGGTGAAATATTAAATGCTTTTAATCTCAACTATTGATTTCTTTTTAGATGGATGGTGGGGATGAGTCCCTTGGTATGTGAGAAATGTTTGGTTTCTAAAATAACTCGACTCTAAATTAATATATGGTTTAATGAATAAATACTAAGAACTGTTAGTGTTTCTTCTAATTAAGTTAGAGTCGAGTTATTTTAGAAACCAAACATTTCTCACATACCAAGGGACTCATCCCCACCATCCATCTAAAAAGAAATCAATAGTTGAGATTAAAAGCATTTAATATTTCACCCATTTTTTATAATTTAAATATCTCTTAAACCGTTAATCGTTAAGCGAAAATAATTACACCATCGCGACAAGCATTTAATTATTTTTCTATAGACGGGCATTTTGATATACTTTCGACAAAAAAAAAAATTTTTATTTTTTTCACGTTTTTTTTCGTAGCCGAAAAAATCATATATGATATATCATATATGATATTACATATCATATATGATATATATGATATATCATATATGATATTACATATAATATCATATATGATATGTAATATCATATATGATATATCATATATGATATTATATGTAATATCATATATGATATATCATATATATCATATATGATATGTAATATCATATATGATATATCATATATGATTTTTTCGGCCACGAAAAAAAACGTAAAAAAATGAAAAAAAAAAATTGTCGAAAATATATCAAATTGCCTATCTATAGAAAGATAATTAAATGCTCGTCGTAACGGCATATTTTTTTTCGCTTAACGATTAACGGTTTGAAAGATATTAATATTTGAAAAAAAATGATGAAAGTGGGTTTTTTAAATTGTTGGGATTAATCTCATCCATTAGATCAAATAAAGATGGAGGGTGGAGATTAGTCCCTTGGTATGTAAAAAAAGTTTGGTCCTCAAATGATCTTAAATCATTAAACCATATATTATTTTTTTTGTTTACCGTATAGCTGAGGATTTTCAATGATATTTGTCAAAGGATTGTAGAAATCCGAATAGGCAATCCTTGACTCAGGAAGACTGCTAGCAAGAACTTGGAGTTGTTGTTTTAACTTGATGTTGAAAAATTCTGCTGCTTTATTGTACTTGTCTACACACTTTCTTTCTGGTCCTCCGTTTAACGTTCTCTCAATTGGTATACAGCCGATTGGTGATGCACTAAAGACAACTATCCGTCTTGCTCCAAGTTTGTGAATTCCCTTCAAACAATTTCATGAAGAGTTCATGTCTATATCTTAATATAACTTCTTATCATTGAAGTCTGTACATGATGTTTGAAGGAAGTGTTTCGTATAACCTTTAACTACTTATAAGAAAAAGTATCATACCTTTATAAATTTCACGGCCCGCTTTAGAAGCAAATTACTATATGCAGGGACATCATACTGTAACCTTCGGAATGGGAAGACAAAGTAATTTGTAAGGAAATCGTTACTGCTAGCTGAAATAAAATATACACTATTGTTGATAATATTGTTGGCATCTTCGTCCCCAACTTTCTTCTTGAGCTTTTGAATGTATTGTTCGAACATCTCCACTTGAAATGATAGAGGTATGACCGACTAATTGCATGTCAAATCCCAAAAAGAAAAGTGAAACAAATAAGGTCTATATAAATTCAGACAACGTATTAATGAAAGTTTGCATGCATACCGCTAGTGTTGATGTTAGGGGATCAAACCCTGTGCCACCCGAAGCGAAACTTACACCAGTTATAAGATCTTCGTCTTGTATCAATGGGTCTAGATATGCTGGAAGATACTCCTTCACTCCAAATGCCTTGGCTAATAATTTCATATAAAAAATTCCAATTTTGTAATTAGTTGCATGATATGTCTAAGAAAGTGACAAAGCAAGTGTTACAGGACACAGATCTCTTCGAATTCAGAAGAATATCCGTCACATACTACCTAAACAGGAATAACTTTATATCATCTCTTTTGAAATCTTGTATATATTCTTTTTGATTAATGGTTTAAATCAGCTTAACTGTACAAATACTACAATGAGATCGGGTTCTTATGTCATAATTTTCAGGCTACATTTTTAACACTAACTTATTAGGACAGCATAATCAACATTATTCTACATGCACACTCTCTGATTCTAAAGTCCATTGTGAGCTAACAATTTCATTGGAAGAGCTAAGAGGCTTTGTATTCTGTTGGGCTTGGGCCTAATCTTTGGGGATCATTAAACAGATAGAGCAAACCAAACAACTGAAGTAGGCAACTAAATAAATCGCATGTGGGCATTTTGTTAACGGGTTTCTTGAATTTAGTGTCTTTATAAGGGGTGGGTTTGTCCAGTTTCTATTGTAACCACCGTTAAGATGGTTAAGATGACTTAGTAGTCGCACATCTTAATGTCTCTCGAAAGCTTTATGTGGTTGAAACTTCACTGGTTAAAAATTAGACATCTTGGGGTGGTCACGAAAAAAGTCCGCAAACATCCTGGTGGTTAAGTCAACCTTTAGTTTACAGTTTAAAATTAATCATCTAAGGCCTTTAGTTTTCGGTCTCCGTGTTCACCTGCGCCGACTCTGGGCTATCTAAAAGGGTAGTCGCCCACGGATTAGTCGGCTCGCAAAGTCGAGTCGGAACCCAGGTATACAAAAAAAAAAAAAAAAAAAAAAAAACCTTTTCTTTTTTTTATTTACAGGTTAAAACTATTCGACTTAGATTATTTGAAAACAAAGGAAAGAAAAATGGTTAATTATGATTATTTATTTACCAAACAATGATCAGGTTTTTAAGTTAATATTTTTTATATATGAAACTTAAATTTGTATATTATTCAATACTGATTTCATTTATCTTCAACTCCGTTACATGCAGGAGGCTGTTACGACGTTAGGTGGTTAGATTTTATACATTTTCTTTGAAGAAAGTATATATATATTATATATATATATGTATAAGTTATGGACGGATCCACATGTATGCCGGGTGTGGCACGGGCTACACCCGATTTTAGGTCACAAAGTGTAAAAAGATTTCAAAACTGTCGTTTTTGTGGTATGTGCAACCCTCAATTTTTTTTTGACTAATTTTGTTTCTTACTGTGTAACTTTAGTTAGCCCAACATTTCTTTTGTGTAACACCCTCTTAAAAATCCTAGGTCCGTCCCTTTGTATAAGCAATAGAGAGTTCTCGATGAATGCACGAAGGAGGTACTTCATACTCACCTTGTTATGTAGCTAATTTTAACATCGATGTTTGTAATGACATGCAAAACAAAAGAAGTGGTACCTAAATAATCGCCAATAATTTTTCCATTTGTAAATCTTCCAGTTGCTTTTCCGCCCAAGAAATCCTTTCCATATGGGGGAAAATTAGCCTTCGTAAAAGTGTTGAGAAAATTATTATTTCCGGGATCCATTAGGGAATCTCCAAACGTTATGATTGCAGGCACAGACACATTTTCTGGCAGATAAGATGTTCCTTTGCTGCAGTGTATGTATAGAAAAAGATTTACACAAAAGAGAACGACTTTCATATTTATAAAAAGATCGAATCTGGAAAATTATGAAGAAAATTTTGGAGCAGGTAATATAAGATAGGCTTTCTACAACCAATATGATAATTTACCAACTATAAGCTATATGTTAAAAGAGGTTTTGAATCAATGTCTTTTAAAGACACGACCAACGAACTTGTTTCTTTAACGTATAATGTTTGTTTGCTGATATTCAGTTTCTCATTAGTTACCTATACGTGTGAGCATCTTTCTAGTTGTTGGCGTCATTGTGTGTTCTCTTTAACTATACTTTTCGATTTTTATTTTATTATTATTTTTTATTTTTTTTGAAATGTGTCATATCAGTGTAATTTATATAAGTTACATGAATAGATGGACTAATATGTAAAAGCATAATTTTCTAAGTCAGCGAGATTGTTAGCCTCACGGTATGATCAGAGTGACCCACGAATCATTAAAAAGGCAGGTGTTTACAGTTAGTATTTGCGATTCATAAAAGGAATGATGGGGGGAACTTGTTGAAGGTGTGGGCCAAAAATACCTCATCCTCAACAACGTCACACTCTTCTCTTTTATTTGGATTACTAGAACAGAAAAAGAAAAAATAAAAAATAAATAAATAAATTGAACATCTAGAGTGGTGTTGTAAACATTTTAAGGCTCTATCTTGAATTTTTATTTTTTATTTATTTTCCTAATAGAAGAACACATATATAAATACCACTCAATGGTGGTTTAGTGGCAAAATCACTCGAATGTGATATGTCTGAAGTTTAGCTATGTGCAAATAACCCTCAAGTTACACGTCAACCTCCTCAAAAAGGAAGGTTTTACCAGGTTTAAGTCTGTGTGGCAGTAGCTTCAAACATCATGGATTAGTCAGCCAAAAATTCATAAACTATGGTTATTCCCCAAAAAAAAAAAAATGTATGAAAAGAATTGTGTCTAATTTACATCACCGATGTACATGAAACTATATTGATTAAGGAAACAAAGGGGGATTCACTGCATTGATAAAACAATTGACAGGATGTCTTTTATTAACTCATCGAGTTTTGGTTTGTAAGAGAATTTCTTGTTTATGATGGTTGCATTAAGAATGGAATTAAACTACTTTTGGTTTTAAACAATTCGCCCAAACCATTTACGTAAAAGGCCTTGAGTGTAACATTCAAGTTTTTAAGTTGATATAGGCATCTATCAAGGTCGGTTCTTTTGGTAATTGATTTGAAATGTTCTTAAAAGTTATCATGTGTAAACAGGTAAACAAATGAGGTTTATCCTGTTCAAGTTGTTCGGGAGCGTGAACCATTTTTAACTCAGATGTACACGGACCTACCTCCAAATATACACATCTACAAATGTTTGAACCATTTAACTCTTATAACAGAACTTAGAATCTTACCGGTAGGCCATTTGTCAGTGGTTCATAGTTGGTGTCATACATGTGTGAATGACATTTATAAAGATGAACTTAATGAATCTACAAGTCATAATGTTACAACCGAGCCTGCTGAAAAGGGTCGACCCAATAGGGTGGTATCTAGTCCCGTATGGCATAAGGATTATGTCGCGGGCTAAGTTATCTTTATCTATCTTAATTGTTATGTCATGTTTGTCGTGGGCTAAGCCCGTTATCATTATTAGGTTAATTGTCATTGTTTAGGTCATTGTAAGAGTTATAAATACCGAGCCATTATAATGAATGAAATAATAGTTATGTCAAACAAATAATTCTCTTCTATTCTTAAGGAGCTCGCGTCCGCTTGAAGTGGTGTCCTATCTCGATACAACCACTGGTGCTTTCATTGCTACAAAAAAAAAAAAAAAAAAAAAAGAAAAAAAGAAAAAAAAAGAAGGTATTGTTCATTCGGTTTTTGCATCAATCTTTGTTACGTATATACTGCATGCTCTCTTTTGTCATATTGGTTTATTTAGTTAAGGTTTCCTTTATTCGATCTACTTTTTTTTTTCTTTTCTTTATTGGATCTGGTGCTACTTTTAGTTATTGATTCCTACAATCATTCAAGGTACTTTATTGTTTATTGGTTGGATCTTTGAACCATAACAGACGTGATTAACCTTTTTTTTTTTAGTTTAAAGAATTTAATCGATCTCATGGAGGAGCACACTATTCGATTGTTGCTCAAAGAGCAGGCTACTAAAGAGTTTATTCAGGTCGCAAGTCCCGATCAGGGGGATGGTGATGACGCCTTTGCTTCGACACAACCACGTTTCATGCGGCCGGACGTGCCAAAGTTTTCGGGGTCCAATCCTTATAGTTGGATCTTCTCAATCACGGAGTACTTTACTCTTCTGAATACACCGGTCGAGCAGCGACTACGTGTGGTGGGTTTTAATCTCGAAGGAGAAGCGGCAGAATGGTTTCGTTGGATGACGCGAAACAATTTAATCACGACTTGGGATGCTTTTTTGGAGAGTGTTCGTAATCGTTTTGGACCATGTAAGTACGAGGATCCGCAAGGGGCGCTTTCTAAGTTGTTGCAAATGGGGACGGTGGCACAATATCAAAGTGAGTTTGAAAAATTGATGAATCGTGTCACAGGTATATCAGATAACCTATTGATATCGTTTTATATCTCGGGGCTTAAACCAATACTACAACTCGAACTTTTGGTGTCAAAACCGACATCTCTGGGCGATGCTTTTTCTTTGGCTAGCGTTACAGAGGCACGTTTGGAAGACCAATGGTCGCCTTCGCCTTCAACCGGAACCAAACCCTATAGTAACACCAGTGGGTTCCAAAACCAAAAACCCACGACGTCCTGTTTTACTACGCCTCGACATGAGCCTGTAAAAACACCATTGCTGCCAACACCACCTAAACCTACTGTTAACCTACCTCCACTGGAAAACACTGAGGTACCCACAAAAACAAATCAATATGTCACAACAAATAATGATACCACTTGTTTGTTGCTGCATAATTCTGTTGAGTCAAGCATGGTAGTGGAGAAAAATAAAGATTTAGAATATCTCAACGTGGGATCAAGCACATCCGAGGCGGAAATAGAAGTCAAGACTTACGACGATGATAATAGTAAAAAGAAGAAAGGAGCAGTGATTGAAGTTGAATATAGCAATAACAATGGGGATATGCACCCATTTGTCGAGTCATGGGGGTTGCAGGGAGGAATTGATCACAACAGTAGTGCCAACACTAAGGTGGAACCGTTAGATGGTGGGAAACTTGTGACCATGAAAAATAACGGTGTCTTCAGGGGAGGAAGTATTAAGATCAGAAATGGCGTTATGAAGGGAAGGATTGGTCTGTTTCTTCAACAGGAGTTAGAGCCTAAGATGGACCTAGAAAAAAACCTCATATTTGCATATCTTCGGGAAGAAGTCGCAAAAAAATTTCATGACTACTACCTGTACTTGGTGTCATCAAAAAGGAGTCAACGAAGAACATGGGATCCGGGAATCACAATCGTTCAAAGCAACACCTTGAGGACAAGGTGACTTTTGAAGGAGCGGGGAATGTTACAACCGAGCCTGCTGAAAAGGGTCGACCCAAGAGGGTGGTATCTAGTCCCGTATGGCATAAGGATTATGTCCCGGGCTAAGTTATCTTTATCTATCTTAATTGTTATGTCATGTTTGTCGTGGGCTAAGCCCGTTATCATTATTAGGTTAATTGTCATTGTTTAGGTCATTCTAAGGGTTATAAATACCGAGCCATTATAATGAATGAAATAATAGTTTTGTCAAACAAATAATTCTCTTCTATTCTCAAATATTCTTAAGGAGCTCGCGCCCGCTTGAAGTGGTGCCCTATCTCGATACAACCTCAACGGGTCGTATGACATAATGGATGAAAATGGATAAAATTGTGCAGTAATGGATCTTATGGGCTATATTATGATGGGTCAGAGTCTAGGGGTGTTCACGGATCGTGTAATATCCATAGTAACCGAAAACCGAAACCGAACCGAACCGAACCGAAAAAAACTGAACCGAATTCGTAACCGAACCAAACTAAATCTTCGGTTATCGGTTTGGATATGGTTTTGGCAATGAAAACCGAAAACCGGATTCATATAAATATGTATTTTTTCTATGTATTTATATGAAAAAACAAATCACTAAAACTCTTTCTTAGTATAAATATAACATTATTCAAGCTTGAAAAATATTTTGGTAAAAATATATATAATTACATCAAAAAATAATTAAAATTATGTAATTTGGGTTATTCAATTCGGTTTTTGGTTATAGGGATTCGGTTTTCGGTTATTCGGTTCGGTTCGGTTTGGTTTTCGGTTTGATCCAGAAAATATTTTAATCGAACTAACTGAACCGAATAACCCGATAACCGAACCGATGAACACCCCTAGGTCAGACAAGTCATATTGGATCTCCATGGTTTGTATCAGATTATTTTAACTTAGTAGGTCACTTAAGGTTTTAATGGGTCATATTTGTGTCGATCTTGATAGTGGACAATCGTCCAGGGCCCCTCAAATGTCAAGGGCCTCAAAATTTTCTCCATAAGTCCATATGTTATTATTGTATTAATAATCACATGTTTTTCATGAAAAATGATATACGAATAATCAATGTTTTTAAGATCGATATCCTACCTAATATCGTTTTCTTCTTTGTAATATCGTGATCGTAAAATCGGATCAGGATCGGGATCTTAAGATTCTACTATAATGTCATTTTCTAATAATCTTTGTAATATTATTCAAATATACAAATTTATATATATCATAAACACCAAATTATATTATGTGGAAAACTAGAGGGGGGGGGGGTTGAATAGTTTTACGGGTTTTTCGGTTAATTAAAAGTTTTACTTGTGAAAAACTTTGATTCAATTGTTTGTGAAAGCAACCAACAACAATATGAATACTAGACTACACAACTAAGCATAAACCATAAAAGTAAATAGTAAGAGATGGAAAGATCAAACCGAGGCAAACAGATTTATAGTGGTTCGGTAACGAAGCTCTTCTTCGCCCTACTCCACTCCCCGAGTACCCAACTCGAGAGTTCTAAGCACTATGTCAACAAACTCCCTTCAGGCAGAGAAAACCGTACAACGTCGCTTATCCCTATTTTCGACACTAAGCTAAATGTTGAGTACTAATCTAGCTAGTACCAATCTCACTCACGATCCACACGATCCTTACTTCTCTCACGATCTACACGATCCACACAATCTACTCTTGATCCACTTGATCAACACACTAGCACACAATCTACAAGAGATCTCCAAGATCTCAACAAAATCACAATGATCCACTCACACAAGCTAAACAAAAGACGAACAACTTGATGTATGCCTAGATACAACAAGTATGTAACAAATGTTACAAGTGCACTACTCTAACACTACAACACCTTGTATCTTCTTAATAGTTTGTGTTCTTCTCTTGTACTAGTAGAGGAATGAAGGTGATCACTTGGTTAGATGAAAGGATCACTCTTAAACAAAAGAAAACTAACTAAATGATCAAAGGAAAGTGTATGTGATAGAGAGTTTGAACTCAGAAAATTCTGTGTGAAAAAGGATGCCTAAAAACTGTGTAATGAACTGATATTTATAGGCAATGAAGATTTGACCGTTACAGGGGGCACGGTACCACTAAATACCCGACGGTACCACTAAATTAGTGGCAGTGTTAATGTAAATCACTCTAGGTAAGACAAAGACGCTCCAGATTTTATTTTTAGTGGTAAAAGTTTATTTGGGAAAGTTTGGAGCTGATTTGGGGAGAAAATAGATGTTGGTGATTTTAAACTTATTTTTCCAATTAAAACATTTCTTTATAATTCAAAAATAATTAATAAAATGTATTTTTGAAAAAAATATTTTGTCACATTAAAAATGTGAAGTTTAAAACTCAAATTCACTTCTTTGATCACTTGTCAAGTTGTAAATTTGTTTGTTCTTAGCTTGAGTGATTTATGCAGAAACGGGATATTTCGACTAAAAACTTGTTTACGTTAATTTTGACGTAAAGTGTTTTTACATTTTGTTATCATCAAAACATAGAGGTGTCGAAAAATAGAAATAACCTTTTTCAGACATTATTTGTAACAACATATTAATGTTTCATGAAAATGTTGTCTTAAATTTATATGGAATTTTTATGAAGAATCACATTTTTTTTTAATTATATAAACCCAAAAACATAATCAAAAAATTTGTAGTTTAAAACTAGAGAGGGGGGGGGGTGTTAAATAGTTTTACCGATTAAAACTTGTTTTTAAAACTTAAAGATCGACTTATGTCAATCTAGTTTTGACGTGTTGGATATTGATAGAAATGAAAGCATACAAATTAAACTACGAGATAGAGTTAGAGAGGCACAACCACAACACAAATATTTATAGTGGTTCGGCTACAAGGTTACCTTCCTTGCCCTACACCACTCCTCGAGTCACGTACTCGAGAGTTCGTAATCACTTCACAACATAAACTCCTTTCACTTCGCGGAGAAGCCTTCACAACGTCGCTTACACTTTATCCGGTACAAAGCTAAATACCGGGCTTTTCCACGAGGTAAAGCCAAACCTTCGTCGCCTACATTTTATCCGGTACAAGGCTAGATACCGAGTCCTTAGCACGGCAGACTAAACCAACACACCTAGCACAACAAGACTAAAGGATCCAACGTCCTTTTACACCTAACGACTCAACACATCTACAACACCCTTTTGAGAAGAAGAAAGAACAAGATGCATTTATGTCATCTTGGAGGAGAAAAATACTAGCAACTCATATCACGAGCTTGCAAGTCTTCGAGAAGTCATGATCTCGCCTTTTGGAAGGAACCTAGAGAATCACAAAGAGAGACTACATAGAAAGATCGTTGGATCTGAGGTTAGAGAGTTTAGAACATAGAGAGAAGGAATGTCTAAAAGGTGTGAGAAGTAAGAGAGAAATGACTCACTATTTATTGGCAAAACTGTCTACTGTTCCCCCGGATCCGGCGGATCCCTTCCCAGAGGGATCCGGCCAATGTAATCCAAGAAATCTGGCTATCTGGTAGTACCAGTTTGGATTTTAGGTTACAATTTTGGGTTTTGGGTTATGGGTCAAGGTCCATGGGTTAAGTGATGTCATGAATGATGTCAAAGACATCTTGGGTCTTGGGTCATGGGTCATGGGTTTTACCCATTATGAAGTCATGCAAATAGGTTATGGGTTATGGATCAAGCTCCATGGGTTATGGGTTATGGACTTGATTTTTGGGTCATGGATAGTCCAAGTATTTCCTAGTTAATTTCCAAGTAACATGTATCTTATAAAATTTAAGTAAGTAGTTTACTTAAGTGTTTTTATAAAATGGTTTTGGTTTTATGTAAACTTGTTTAACTAAATGTGTTTAAGGTTTATTTAATGAAATGAGTTAGTAAGCTTTTGGCTCAAAGCGTTTACGTATTTTATCTATCTCGTTAAAATGATTTTACTTTTGTTATCGACAAAACATTAGAAGATCGTAAAATATAAATAAACATTTTTAAGGTTTATTTGTATTAACAATCTCCACCTTTTTGTTGATGACAAAGCATAAAATTATTTTAAGTAAAAGGATAAAATTCTTAAGTTTGAATTTAAGCTTTTTCACTTTTCTCCCCCTTTTTGTCGAAACAAAAAGAGTGTCGAAAAGGAACTAACCCGAGTGCAAGGTTTAAGAAGCATAAAGTAAATATGGAGCAAAGAAAGTAAAAAGGTGCCTAGTTGCTCCCCCTTAGAAGAGGGCGTCAGGTAATTAGGAAGACTAAACGTGATCATTACAAGTTATTTGCAATATTTTTTCTTTGAAGAAAGCTCCCCCTCATTGAGGGCGTCGAGTGCTCCATGTATATTTTTGAAAATCTACAAAACAACTGTTAGAAAACAATTATATGTTGTCCCTTTGAAAGGTTGGCTGCATAAAAATTTTGTTAGTTATCTGTTTGCCCGGATCCCATGGATCCTTTTCAGAAGGGATCCGCTAAGCATAAACTCAGGGATCCGGCTACCTGCAGTTATGTTAGCAGTAGAAGAGGATAGAAAATGATATGAACACAAGTAATAAACACACCAAATATGTTCACATAAGCACATAGTCATGAAAAATCATCTAATAAACATAAGAGAAATGATACAACAAAGGTCAAATCTCTAAAAACTAAGAAAATGATCTTAACATGAAAAATTCCTATTCACTAAAATGAGGCCTAAGACTAAGGATAGTGAGACCACTTATCCTTGCACTTCAAGGTTTTTCGGGTAGGTTTGGCTTGGTGACGTCATCAAGACATTCAAGGAGATGGTAGAACATGAAACGCACTTCATCACGTAGTTCATGAACTAAGGTTTGGACATGTTGACAATGATCACAAGTATCATCGTGGTTTGTTTGTTGAGGTCTTGTGATAGAAGGTTGTTAAGGCATGTTTGAGGTGGAAGCACCTAGATGGAAAGGTTGTGGATGTACCACGGGTGTTGGTTGAGAAGTATATATGTGTGGAAGCGTGTCATTGTTTGGTCGAGATGGTTGAGATGGTTGATATCTTCTCATAACCCAAACTGGGTCATTTGAGGATGGAGGAGAGGAAGGCAAGTTTGCTATGGGTGGTGGTATGTTTATGTAAACATCTAGGTGATAGGATGGTGGTTGGGTTGACAATCTCTCAAAGGAAGAGAATGTGGACAATGGTGGTGGATTAGAAGGTCTAGGAGGTAAGTCCTCCAATGAGTTCAAGAATGGATGAGGCGAGGTAGGAGGTGTGATAAAGGAAAGGATTTGAGGTTAAAGAGGTGAGGCAAGTATGGGTTGAGTTGTGATAGGTGTTGTGATGAGACGAAACGTGTACCGCTTTTAGGGGGTCATTTAAGCCCTAATTCGTGATTATTTGATCAAATATTGCCCTAAATCATTCCTTTTATCATTTTAGGTACTTTGGAGAAGAAATCTGGAAAAAGAAGCATTTTGGACGTTTTTGGAGCGAAAAGTGAAGAAAACGGCAAAGTCTTCAAAATCAAGCTGGAAACAGAGCTTGACGGTGTCACGCTTTGTAGGTGACGGCGTCACGTACTGGAAAAAGGATGAATATGAATTTACACGTGACGCGCCAGAAGGTTTTGTGACGGCGTCACGTGTTAATGGATGTAGGCCGTCAAGTGTTAAGTTAAAGAGAGACGGGCCAGAGGATTTTTGAAGGTGACGGCGTCAGGACTCATCCTGACGATGTCAGATGCCATAGAGTGACGATGTCAAAAATGACAACTTGCACAAGAAGAAAAGTCGTCACAAGTTAATCAAATCAATCATAACTTACGCGCGGAGTAGCTGTTACTGTTTTGGCCATAAAATCTTCATACGAACTCGGATTTTGGTGATTCAAGAGGCCACGAAATCGGGACGAAAAGATCTACAATTTGGTGAAAAAGGGGATCTGACGCCGTCACTTATAAAGGCTGACGCCGTCAGATCGATGCGGACAGAAAATCAGCTATAAATACAACATCACAACTTCATTATTTGTAAGCCCTAAACCCTAAGTCCGATTCTAGGGTTTAGGTAGGTGTTTTTCTAGCAACTTAGAGGGTCCTAATCATGCCATAAACATCTTGTAACGGTTTGTTTATCGATTCAATCTTATGTTATGTCTTCAATTATGATTATTGTTGATTGCTCTTCATTAATTATGCTTGGCTAAATCACCTTGTGTCTACTTATGATTGTATGAAACTTGTATATAATCAATTAGATCTTATTGTGTTCTTGTTGATGCTTGTGTCTAGCATCATCAATTAAGGTGTGACAAATACAATAGATCTAATTGGTTTAGCTTATAATTCTTGTTTCCTATTGTCTCTTGTTTGATTGGGTGATATCGATGTTAGGCTTAAGAAAACTGGCTAACCTCCTATACGGTAACTTGCTTGAACGTCTTAAGAAACATGAACCAATGCGTACTAGGTTTATTTGGTTGTATTTAATGCATGAGCGAATTCTAGTGATCCCATGTTAGGAGCTTCTTAGCCGGCTCGACATAGGAGTGAAGTAGGAGCTTATAGAGTTGGGGAAGTACGTACGCCACCCCACGAATGGTATTAAGGAATACAACCCGTCAATTAAAACAAGGTGTGACAATTCAATAGGTAGAATTGGATAACTAGCAAGGAGTAATACATCATAGGTAGATACGCTTCACTTTCCTTGTAGAACCCTAGTTTACTTTCCTGCACATTAGTTTAATTAGTAGCTTTTGGGTTAGTTGATTAACAACTAATTCCGCCCCTTCTTCCAAAACACGAGATTTTTACTTGCTTTCCATAAAATATAAAAAATACAAAAAATAATCTTCCTTCACCCTTAGACCTAATTAGAGTAGTTTTTCATACCTAACGAACACTATTCCCTGTGGAGAACGATCAATCCCCCGTACTTACCACTACACTATACTACATCGGTCAGGTACACTGCCTGGTGGGATTGTAAGCCTCTTGAGATCCCTCGAGAGGTAAAACCTGTTGTAAGGTCGCAAAACCACGCATCAAGTTTTTGGCGCCGCAGCCCGGGGAGTAGTTATTGCTTAGGTTGAAATTTTATTTTTATTAGGTCTACTCATTAGATTCCTATCTAGTGAGATTTTTATTTTCTTTTTATTAGCTTTCTAGTAGTCTATCTTTTCTTTGTGTCTTTGTTCGTAGAAACCTTTCCATTGACTCTTCCGTTCACCAATATGGAGTACGCGAACCCACCATACTACCGACCACGAAATCCATTTTCCCTTAATGACATCTTGATGTTCAACCAATATCGAGATGAACCCATATATGATGCATGGACTCGTTTTAAAAACTTACTCCGAATAGTCCCTCATCATAGCTTCGATTTAGCATCCCTAACCCAAATCTTTTACGATCGTGTCGACCGATATGACCAAATATGCATTAACGATTTTGCCAGTAGGGACCTTAGGGAATTAAATGCTGAAGAAGCATGGGATACCATAGATGATTGTGCCCAATATTATTATAGAGTAGACAACCCAACAAACGTTAGTACAAGTCAATTGACCACAAATTTCAAGGATCATGAAACATGTTTGTTTGGGGATGAGGGTAGAGTTGAGCCACCTAGTTGCATGTCATGGTTAGGCACTACCATAATACAAGATGAACACATAGGTGATCTTGACACAAGGAATGATGAGGTAAGTAACATAAGCCCGCTAAATACCCCACAAGTCCTACCATCATTTGAGGCACACACACCGCCCGTGACTTACCCGGAGGAAGTAGAAGAGACTTTAGGAATCCCAATGGATGTAGAACCCTTGGACCAAGCACCACTAGAGGATATAGGTTTGAATACTTGTAATGATAACCTTACTCTTAGTTCCAGGGAATTTCCTAGTGTTGATGAACCGGAACCTCAACCTTTACACAACTTTCCATCCTTAGATATATTTCTAGGAGACAAAAGAGGAACCGACCCACCCATCAACCCTTATTATCCGGGTAGTTTTAGGATGAAGGAAGCCATTCACTCACCCCCTTCACCTCACGTGGCATATTTCCACCCTAAGGGTGTGTATCGCTACTTTCACCCGCACTTAATCCTAAGTGTAGGGAAAACCTCCCCTATTTCTGTTAAATAAGGGTAGAGTCAGGCTCGTGACTCGAACAAAAACAAGCGCTTCTTGGGAGGCAACCCATGTTTTTAATTGTTTGATGTTTTTTATTTTATTTGTCTGTTTGTGTCATATATGCTTAATCATAATTGTTAAATTTTCATGTTTCGAATAATTTGTGAAAATGCTTTATTTTGTTTTTAACCTCGTCTTAAATGCATATAAAGGTATTTTACAAAAAAGATAAGTGTAGGAAAGTTTATATTTTGTTAAAAAGAACAAAATTCGAACATGGAAAATTCACAATTCATGATTAGCATGTATTCTATCTTGTTTATGTGTCAATACTTGTGGACATGTTTTATGAGTCCCTATTTGTAAGTCATCCCGCAAGTATCCTATCCTTTTATTGCTTTGTTTTGTTTTTATTTCTAAGTCTGGAAATACATCTAGTTGTGGTTTCTCTTTGTTCGGTTTGATGCTTTGGTTTTTGTGTTTGTTGGTTACAGGTATTATTGGATAAGAAGATGTACGTGCAACACATCAAGAGGATGATTATATTTCTGGAGCGAAGCTTATCATGTCCATTCTCTTGGAGGGAGATTTAACCATATTATCACATCATCCATACCGAGCGAATCAGGGGAGTATTAGTTTCTTCCATTCTCATTTATTTTTACTTTTGCATCTTTTGTCTAGAACATTGGGGACAATGTTCGGATTAAGTGTAGGGAGGGTAAATTAGGATGCCTTAGAAACTACAACTTCGCTTGATTTTTGTTTTGTTTAATAGTGAATGTGTAATAAAGCCAAGAGAAATATTGGTTTGGGCAATTTTAGCACCAAATTTAAATTTTTTTACAACATATATGAGTGAAACTTTGATTTTAATAAGCGTCTCATGGATAGGGAATTGTATGACTAGCACAAAAACCATACCACTCAAAAATTTCCACCCCAAATATGTGAGGTTCGCCTTTAGATCTTTAGGAAAAAGCATTCATTGTTGGTGCTTATGAGTGTACCGGTAGTTTATAGATTCTAGAACTTGCGTTTGTGATGCATACCGAGACCGCTAGTGAGACTACATTCGTGTAGTTAGGATTGACTACATGATAAGAGGCATTAGGATTAACCCATTGTTTTACACCTGTGTTTTTGTTATAATTACTTTGGCTACATTAGTCAAGTAATTCTCCCACACCCTTTGCGTTGTACCCATTTTTGGTACACGATACCCCTAGTACACCCCTCAGAGCCTATCTTTTCGTTTCGACCTTTAAGCATTTTACTTAAAGGAAGAATTTGTTTACACCCCACTTAAATGTACACCCAAATCGCCTTAGCCTACCTTGTGTGCACTCATCTTTAGTGCATTATTGTGACAACATTTGTTTAAACCCTTAGTTAATTATCTAATTGATTACATGGTTGCTAAGTCGAGTCATATCCTTTTACATATTGTTTTGGGACGATTGGGACTTATGGGTAAAATACTAGTGTAATGGAGCAATGGGGAAGAACATCATTTATTACCCCCATATGTACGTTAATATTTTAAAGTACTCCAAATGTTTCGATTATCTTGATTCGAGTCATTAGAATAAATTTATGTAAAGTATGTAAAAGTTCAAGTGTAGGGATGGTACAAAGAATCCCTAGTGATGTATTGTTTTGGATGGTAAGGCAAGAGTTTATGCAAAAAAAAAAAAAAAAAAAAAAAAAAAAAAAAGAAAAAAGAAAAAGTGAAGAAAAAGCATACGGACTACCATCCGCCTCTATCTTTTATTTATGTTTTGTTTTGTTCTATGTTTATTAGTTCGTGATTAGTTTAAGGTGAGTCGAGTCTTGGCTTAGCAACGCCTCATTCTACATGTAATTGACCAAGATGATTGACTTGCCACCAGTAAAAATATCCTTATCCAACAAACCGTGTTTTCCTTATCCCTACACCTAACATTACAACCCTTAAAAGACCTCTTTGATAGTTTATCCTAGGTGCTTACGCCAATGTGGTGGAGGTTTTGATCCTTTCCCAAGCCTATGGTAATCTATTTGCTATGACAGGTAATGAGTGATATTTCTCCATTTTCATATATAAATTTACAACACCCGAGAGATGAGAGTATCCAAACACTTAATGTGAGGTGCTAGTGTATAATTTCCGTGCTTGTTTTGACTAAGGTGGAACGATCATTTGTTGTAATTACTTTTATATTAATGTTAAATGACCCCTAACTTGTATTTTGATTGGTGGAAAAGCTCATTTGCTTGAGGACAAGCAAATCCCAAGTGTAGGGATATTTGATGAGACGAAAAGTGTACCGCTTTTAGGGGGTCATTTAAGCCCTAATTCGTGATTATTTGATCAAATATTGCCCTAAATCGTTCCTTTTGTCATTTTAGGTACTTTGGAGAAGAAATCTGGAAAAAGAAGCATTTTGGACGTTTTTGGAGCGAAAAGTGAAGAAAACGGCAAAGTCTTCAAAATCAAGCTGGAAACAGAGCTTGACGGCGTCACGCTTTGTAGGTGACGGCGTCACGTACTGGAAAAAGGATGAATATGAATTTACACGTGACGCGCCAGAAGGTTTTGTGACGGCGTCACGTGTTAATGGATGTAGGCCGTCAAGTGTTAAGTTAAAGAGAGACGGGCCAGAGGATTTTTGAAGGTGACGGCGTCAGGACTCATCCTGACGATGTCAGATGCCATAGAGTGACGATGTCAAAAATGACAACTTGCACAAGAAGAAAAGTCGTCACAAGTTAATCAAATCAATCATAACTTACGCGCGGAGTAGCTGTTACTGTTTTGGCCATAAAATCTTCATACGAACTCGGATTTTGGTGATTCAAGAGGCCAAGGAATCGGGACGAAAAGATCTACAATTTGGTGAAAAAGGGGATCTGACGTCGTCACTTATAAAGGCTGACGCCGTCAGATCGATGCGGACAGAAAATCAGCTATAAATACAACATCACAACTTCATTATTTGTAAGCCCTAAATCCTAAGTCCGATTCTAGGGTTTAGGTAGGTATTTTTCTAGCAACTTAGAGGGTCCTAATCATGCCATAAACATCTTGTAACGGTTTGTTTATCGATTCAATCTTATGTTATGTCTTCAATTATGATTATTGTTGATTGCTCTTCATTAATTATGCTTGGCTAAATCACCTTGTGTCTACTTATGATTGTATGAAACTTGTATATAATCAATTAGATCTTATTGTGTTCTTGTTGATGCTTGTGTCTATCATCATCAATTAAGGTGTGACAAATACAATAGATCTAATTGGTTTAGCTTATAATTCTTGTTTCCTATTGTCTCTTGTTTGATTGGGTGATATCGATGTTAGGCTTAAGAAAACTGGCTAACCTCCTATACGGTAACTTGCTTGAACGTCTTAAGAAACATGAACCAATGCGTACTAGGTTTATTTGGTTGTATTTAATGCATGAGCGAATTCTAGTGATCCCATGTTAGGAGCTTCTTAGCCGGCTCGACATAGGAGTGAAGTAGGAGCTTATAGAGTTGGGGAAGTACGTACGCCACCCCACGAATGGTATTAAGGAATACAACCCGTCAATTAAAACAAGGTGTGACAATTCAATAGGTAGAATTGGATAGCTAGCAAGGAGTAATACATCATAGGTAGATACGCTTCACTTTCCTTGTAGAACCCTAGTTTACTTTCCTGCACATTAGTTTAATTAGTAGCTTTTGGGTTAGTTGATTAACAACTAATTCCGCCCCTTCTTCCAAAACACGAGATTTTTACTTGCTTTCCATAAAATATAAAAAATACAAAAAATAATCTTCCTTCACCCTTAGACCTAATTAGAGTAGTTTTTCATACCTAACGAACACTATTCCCTGTGGAGAACGATCAATCCCCCGTACTTACCACTACACTATACTACATCGGTCAGGTACACTGCCTGGTGGGATTGTAAGCCTCTTGAGATCCCTCGAGAGGTAAAACCTGTTGTAAGGTCGCAAAACCACGCATCATGTTGGCTCATTTAGCTCTTACGGGCTGTTTGGGAATGCTTAATTAAACTGTTGCTGTAGTGGGAATGAGAGTTTTGCGATTACCTGTAGAGACTAGATTACTGCATGTAGTGGGTTTGTTTGGGATTGCTTATTAAAACTGCTTAAAAAGTTTATGAGCAATTTCAATGAGCAATCCCAGACAACCCATTTTTTTTAAAAAAAAAAAAAAAAAAAAAAGCCACATAGAGACCGGTTTATATAATAACAACCGGTCTTAAAGACCTCTTTTAGACTGGTGCGTGAACCGGTCTTTTTGTTAAAAACCTTTCAGACCTCCCCCATTTAGACCCCCGTGTAACCGGTTTAAAAGCCGTTTTTAACCGGTCTAAAATGTCTTTTTTGTAGTAGTGTATAATGTTGTTTAAGGTTTTTTAACACTTAGGTTATTTTCTATTCAAATTCTTGTTTAAGAAAAACTTGGGTACTGAATGGACCCAACAGTCAGAAAACGAATAAACAAGTACATTACTAAACACTATATTGTAACGTCGATATATGCATGAATGATTATTGAACCATGTGTCATAATAACAACCGGTCTTAAAGACCTCTTTTAGACCGGTGCGTGAACCGGTCTTTATATGCAAACGAACCGGTCTTAAAAACCATCTTTTAGACCGGTGCGTAAACCGGTCTTTTTGTTAAAAACCTTTCAGACCTCCCCCATTTAGACCCCCATGTAACCGGTTTAAAAGCCGTTTTTAACCGGTCTAAAATGTCTTTTTTGTAGTAGTGTATAATGTTGTTTAAGGTTTTTTAACACTTAGGTTATTTTCTATTCGAAAAACTTGGGTACTGAATGGACCCAACAGTCAGAAAACGAATAAACAGGTACATTACTAAACACTATATTGTAACGTTGATATATGCATGAATGATTATTGAACCATGTGTTATAATAACAACCGGTCTTAAAGACCTCTTTTAGACCGGTGCGTGAACCGGTCTTTATATGCAAACGAACCGGTCTTAAAACCCATCTTTTAGACCGATGCGTAAACCGGTCTTTTTGTTAAAAACCTTTCAGACCTCCCCCATTTAGACCCCCGTGTAACTGGTTTAAAAGCCGTTTTTAACCGGTCTAAAATGTCTTTTTTTTAGTAGTGTATAATGTTGTTTAAGGTTTTTTTAACACTTAGGTTATTTTCTATTCAAATTCTTGTTTAAGAAAAACTTGGGTACTGAATGGACCCAACAGTCAGAAAACGAATAAACAAGTACATTACTAAACACTATATTGTAACGTTGATATATGCATGAATGATTATTGAACCATGTGTGATAATAACAACCGGTCTTAAAGACCTCTTTTAGACCGGTGCGTGAACCGGTCTTTATATGCAAACGAACCGGTCTTAAATCCCATCTTTTAGACCGGTGCGTAAACCGGTCTTTTTGTTAAAAACCTTTCAGACCTCCCCCATTTAGACCCCCGTGTAACCGGTTTAAAAGCCGTTTTTAACCGGTCTAAAATGTCTTTTTTGTAGTAGTGTATAATGTTGTTTAAGGTTTTTTAACACTTAGGTTATTTTATATTCAAATTCTTGTTTAAGAAAAACTTGGGTACTGAATGGACCCAACAGTCAGAAAACGAATAAACAAGTACACTACTAAACACTATATTGTAACGTTGATATAAGCATGAATGATTATTGAACCATGTGTTAGCCGCTTATAACCGTAACACTCAAGCACGGCACTTAATTGCTATCCTTGTTATTTAGAAAGTATATATAAGAACATCATGTAGGAATTAGTTCCATATCACACTTTTCACATATGAGGAAGCAAACTTGCCCAACAAAGTTTACAATGTAATAAGACTAAATACATATAGTACGAAATTCATTAACCTCGATCACTATGGACTCAAAAGAAATCATTAATGTATTTCCCTATTATTTGATTTATAAGGATACTGTAACCTTTGTTTGAGGGGTGATAGCTGTCCCAGAAAAGATACTTTGAATCATCAAGACATGTTGGGAGTAACTGGTTACATAAAATGGCAACCTCTATATTTCCTGTGCCACAACACCCTCTGTCTATCACTTCTATTCCTGAAGAATGAGATAATGGACTTGTTAGCATAAAAATTACCAACTTTATCAGTAAAAGTATGAATATGATTAGGAGTGTCATTCAGGTTGGGGTTCTGGTTGTTCTATCATGTTCAATTGGGTTCTTATGGAAAAATGTCACCCGAACCCAACCCTACTAATTAACTGTATGGACAAAAAATGAAAATCTGGAACTAAATAAGAAAAACAAGGAACTTTATGGAAAAAAAATAAAAATAAATAAAAAATAAAAAAAAATCCGTTGTTAGGGTTACTCGGGTCAACTTGAAGCCGAATATAATAAGAATTCAGGTGAGGTCAGGTTATCCGTGTTCGATAAAAAATGACACCCCTAACAGTTATTAATTATCAAAAATATAAGTATTATGTACCATATTGAAGAGGGTTTTCGATAATAGCAAGCAAAGGGTCATATATCTCAATATATACGACCCTTGATTGCACGAGTGTGCTATTGAGATATTCCATCTTTGGTTGCAACTTTGAGTTATATAATTTTGCTGCTGTGTTGTACTCTTCTGAACACACTCTAACTAGCCCACGACCAGCAAGAGTTCTTTGTGACGGCAAACACCCTATTGGAGGTGCACCAAAGACCCCTATTCTTCTTGCTCCAAGATTGTATATCTCCTAAAATATTTATCAGAGTTTTTTAATTACGCCTCTATCACAAAACTAATTATTAGAGGTAAACTAACAAGCAACACATCAAAAGGTGACCTGATATTGTACTTTAGAAACTCACTAAACAATATACCTGTATGAATTTGGAAGCTTCTGATACCATAAGCTCAGCATAAGAGGGAACGTCATATTGTAATCTCCGGATGCCAATAGTGAAGTACGTATTAGCAAGATCGTCACTCCCTGCGACTACCAAGAATAAGCTATTTGCTAATATGTAATTTGTTTTTTCTTCTCCAACTAAACCTTTGAGTTTCTCAATGTATTCTTTGAATTGGGTTAGCTGGTCCGCAAATGACAAAACCGACTGAAATTGGATAGTGTGAATATTATTAGCTGGTATATTAGGGTTCGAATAGTTTATAAAGTTTTCAAGAAAAAAAAAAAAAAAAAAAAAAAAAAAAAAAAAACTAATTGTTTCACAATGTATAAAAGAAACTGTTTACAAAGAGGTATTTTGGTTACCGCAATCTTGGAAGTTTGAGGATCGTAACCAGAACCACCAGAAGCAAAGCTTACACCTGTTAGAAGCTCTTTTTCATCAATGGAAGGATCAACGTATGCTGGCATAATCTCTTTTATTCCAAGCTCGTCAACTGGGAAAAAAATATTGATATGCATATTAAACATAATTTATTACTATCAAAAAAGTTCGGTGGAATGTAACGCACAAGTAAGAAAAAATATTCTCTAATTTTTTCAAACTTATGTAATTATGTATTTATGTATAAATAAAACCAAAACTTTCATATTTGGTAATGCATATAGATGATGGGAATAACTATTCGCCGCCACCGCTTTGTACCGGTGTTACACCGGATTGAAAAACTCAGATAACACATTTTTAAGAAAAAAGTGTTACACGGATTGCAAAACCACTCATTCAATGATTCAAATATAAAGACGATTTCCTAGTCATACTCGCTACCCAAGTAAATGAAGAGAGTTTAATAGAGTTAAGAATGAGTTCCATAATCGGATGTTATATCTCAAAAGCCGACTGATTCCTGAACGCTAATAAGGTCCACAAAGTCAAATTAACAATCAAGTCAAATAACTTCCAAGTCGAAGCTGGAAGATGAACTTGATCCGCAAGGCTTAAGGTGTCGGAGAAGTTTTAGATGCGTTGTTCATGCTCTGCTAATTATGTACCTTATGACTCGTTAGCAATCCACATTTCAAAGACCAATATCAAAAACACCATCAGCCCGCGAAGTTATAAGCTAATATAATACGGTAAAACTTTTAACAGCATCTTTTAAAGTTTATATAAACACATTTTCAAAGATTAATCAATGTAATAAATAGATATAATCAAAGCAAATATATACATTCGTTTTATCAATATATGAATTTCTTTTTTCAATATCAAAATCTTTTTGAAGGGTTACACTAAAGTTACTTAACTTTTGCCTTTCTTCACTACTGAACTTTTTTTTTTTCACATAAATCACAGAACTTATGAAACACGACATATTAGCTTCCGAACTTATAGTAACACAAAAATAAAGTAGTTTGTAACCGTGTGTGTGTACATGCTTCACGTGAAAGATCAATTTAGTTTTAAATCTCAATATAATGGTATATGTGTTATATTGATCAATCAGAAAATAACATTATATTACATTTAAATGGAAAAAAAATGAGGAATCAAGTATTTTTTGTATTTTTGTTTTGTATAAAATATATAGTATTTGCTTTTTACTCAACTTTGACCTATTAAGCCTTTATTTGATTATTATTGGCAAATAAGATTGTTTTATTTATCACGTTTCAGAATGACATATCCTATTTCTTCGATTTTCTTGTGTTAAATATTATTATTTTGTCTAAATGAATTATTTTCCAAAAGAAATTAACCTTTTTATAAGTTATATATGCTGTCATGCTGATATAGGTTAACTTCTCAACTATTAAATGCCTCCACGAGCGTCTCAAACATGATGGTGAATGGTGTCGAACAAGAACACATTGCCCCCCACCAATTTTTACCGCCACATTTTGACTTTCATGTGTGAGAGAGAAACGAAGATTTTCATGTGTGAGAGTGTGTGTTAAATGTATTTTTAACAGCAAAAATTGAGGGGACGCGCAGGGGCCTAGCCATTTTGCTTTTGTATGGGCCGGTCAAATAATTTTCGATACACTAACGAGTATAAACAAACTCAAAATAGAATAATTTTTACAGTATATGTGAGACATTTTGCACGCACCAACAATGTAAAAAAGAGTGTGAAGAACTATTATTGGAAAAGATTTGCTTAATTAGGACATTATTTTTTGTGAGCAACACTACACACCATTTATTAGCTACGCCACTCGGATGAAGTAGAATGTGGCACTATGCTACATACTAATAAGAAAGACATGGTGAAATATATAATTTTCGATTCATATTATAATTTTTATTCATCTTTTCAATTATTTGTTAACATAACATATCTTGTTCATATGAACATTAGAAGATCTTAATTCATAATATGAGGTTGTTGCTTAAAAAAAACGCTTCTACGGCTCCTTAAGTCCCATGACTTTTTCTATTAGGTGATCCGTTTTAATTAGGTTATCCGTTTTAATTAAACATCAAACAAACACTCATTTAATAACTTAATAAATTTACGTATTTATGAATTAAGACTCCTTAAGTCATAATCAAACACTACCTTATAGTTGTTCATGTCAATATCTATCAATCACTTCGAACGTCTATTACAAGTATACACTTTCCACATCGTACCAGCGTCACATATTGAACTTAATTATAATATGGATTTACATCTTAAATTAATATTTTCAGCATTAACAGTTTAATGAATTTTAAAAAATCTCAAAACTGTTTACGAATTTTTTGTTTCGTGAAATTGACCAATTCTTTTATTAACTAGAAAGTAGAATTAAAAAGTTTACGTAAACATCCTTTTTCAGAAAAGAAAATATATGTTTATAACTTGGGTTGAAAGTTGACGTATCAAATCATTATTTGAAGTGTGGTACCAAAATTTGCTAGTAATAAAATCAAGTTTATAAGATACTAACAGGTTACATCCAAATTTAGTACATCTTATTATTTCACCCATTATGACTTATTATTTCACCCTTTATGACTTATCTGTTACCCGTTATGACTTATCTGTTACCAAAATCTACACATTACCAATATCTACATTACAAAATCGATTATATTGGTTATATTCATTAGGGTTTTGCTTACTTGTGTCCACTGGGCACATGCTAATGTATGCTCAAATGAAAAGTTTTTGTTTATTTAAAGAGAAAATGTATCTAAATTCGTATGAAGATAATATTACTGTTTTTCTCATTCGAAACTAAAGTAGTTGAAGTTGAACGTACGTGCAGTGTTTTAGTCGTTTGTAAGGTCAACTATAACTTTACAAGTTTAAACTATAATTCCTTTTTTGTCAAAAAGAATAAAGAATTTAACCAATATAAATTTCATTTCTAATTTGACACCAACATAATACAATGTTTGTAACCACAAAATATTTATATACTAGTTTAAAATGAATAAATGAGCATTTAGATTTAGGAAATATGGAGTTGACCCCTATAATACCCGTACATTTACGCGTTTCTATTATTTAACAAACAACGATCTACATATACAAATGTTTAGATTGATCATACAATTAGATTTAAGAAATCGGATGTCACTACTGTAACTGAACCACTAATAACTAATAAGCCGTTCAAAAAAATTATAAAGGCGTAATTGGCTACTGCTAGCTAGTGTCTCGTTTGAAGCAGAACGAAAGAACTATTGTTTGACTATATATAATATTAGAACTAATTATTCTAGAGAATAACATTGTAGCAGTTACAAAAAGTTATAAAGTATATATTTTAATTTAGTACTCCGTATGTAGTTCGAGTTTATAATGAATAAATGAAGCTTCTTTTAGGGTCTACATTTGTATGTTGTGTTATTATGATTCATGAAATATACACTCGAAATTCTTAGTAACAAGCTACAGAAATCTGACCTCTCATGTAATGTTTTTCAAATACAAAAACCTTATCTTACTTTTATATGTAATTTTTATAACCTTATAAGCACTTTCTGAAAATATTAAGAAATTAAAAAATTAGCTAGAAGAGAAATGCCCATCACCTACGTGTGTCCAAAACTCAAAAGACAAACAAAACAAGTAAGTGGAATAGACTTATAGATGCATCATCCATGCAATGTTAAGACATAAAAATGTTTTCATGCAAGCTTTACCGATCATGTCCGCAGGTGTCTTATTATTGGAAAATCTGCCTGTTGGTTTTCCACCCGCGAAATCTTTTCCATAGGGAGCGAAATTCGCTTTAATCACAGTCTTTAAATGATTGTTAGCTCCTTGATCCACTATAGAGTCACCAAATGCTATAACTGCCGGGACAGTCACATTTGGAGGCAGCGTCACTCGTGCATCTCCATGATTACCGAGCAGAACGAGAGAGAACAAGAGAATATCAAGAGAAGATGGTAAGTATGGAAGCTTGACAAAAATAAGAGCCTGCATCATGTTTGACATGTACATTTAAAGAAAACAATGACCTTAAAAGAACAATAAAAGAAAGTAGGAAGACAGGGAATTAGGGGTTGAGCTATCCGTCGACACCTTATTACTGTAATATATATATATATATTTTCTCCGTTGATTATTAAAATGTACCTTCTAATTAATATATTGTTTAGCAACGCGGTTGTTTAATGGTTATTTCTTATCTAATAAATACGTATAGATATGCAACCTACTAATAAACAATAACAAGAAAAATATTTTTCACGCTATTCTAGAAGCAACAGTTTCTGTCTTTATGACGATAATGATAGGTAAGTGAACATATTAAGTGTCGCTTCTTGAGTAATTTACTCCGTCTCATATTAAAGTCTAGTTTGGGTTTATAAAGTTTTTTTTTTTTTTTTTTTTTTTTTATACGGGGATAACTTGGTTACAATTTTTGTAACCAATTGGCTACAATTTTTCACAAAAAATACACAAAAAATAAATCAGTGACCTACAAAAAAACATTATATTATAATTTCACTTGTTTATATTTTTAACAAAACAATAATGCATAACGATCCGGAAAACAAAATAAAACAACTTAAAACTTTGTCCAACAAAATAACTAAGACGGTTTATAGTTCCACAATTTGTTTCTCTTTATCTCTTCTGGTTAGTTTCTTTAATTTTTCTTTCATATCCTTGACAATCTCATTGAATTTAATAAGATCTTCAACATCATTGCGTTCTCGAATTTCTCACCCAATCTTGGGTGCAGAACGATGAGACTCATCTACGTCTGAAGTTGTTTCTTTCATTAAAAAATTGCACAAGCATGATCTCGGCATACAACCACAAAAGATAATTTAGAAAATATACAATGACTTAGTTAGATGGCTAAATCCTCAAATGAGACATCCTAAAATAATGATGAATATTTTATAAGCTAGTACATCGAATGCAAATAAAAATAAAATATAAAACTTACTTCCATTGTTTTGATAATGATGGTAGTCATTTATGTGAGTTTTGAATGTTGAACGATCTTGGAATGTTATTAGGTTTATATTTATTATTGATTTGTGGATGTTTCAATGAATTAAAGATTAGGGTTTAGAGTGTTTGGCTTGATTTTTATAAAAGTAAGATAGTAGGGGTTTTTTTTTATGGCTTTAGTATGTTTGATTTGATACTTTGAGTATGAGAAGTAGAAAAAAATACATGTTTTTATATATTATTGGGTATTTGGTTCCCAAAATAAAGAGAAAAAAAATACACGATTTGAGACTTTGAGTATAATAAATATAGCATTCCGAGAAAATAATACACATTTGTCTTCATGTCCAATTATGTCAAAAGATTTGGAGTATTTCTGGCTCTTTGCAAATAAAGAGAAAATTTGTTTGTTTAAAAACTCTCACAATGAAATCTCTAAAATTAATAATATGTCTTTTACTCCTTATTATTAAGTTGAAAGTTTGACTCAGTTAAACATCGATCCATTCTATACACGAGAAATAGACGACAGTTCATATAAAATCTTTTCTTATTTAAAATCTATCAGATTTTTTTATTATTTTACGTAGTATGGATAAACGTTATACAACAATTAACCATAATTCACAATTATAATTATTTGCCACTTTAAATTTTCACCGCTATGCACGGATACTCGCATAGTCATTATAGAAGCTAAAAACTATATCGTTAGTCCATATATAGATTAACGTTCTTGTCCATAGATCTAAGACCACTCTCAACCGTGATGTGTTAGTTTGCGTGTCAGTTGTGCCACCTCAACGCCATATCACCACTTCCTAAACCGACGCACAAACTGGCACACCTCTGCCAATGATGATATGTCTCTTTATGTGTCATTATACAAATATATCTCACAAAACACACATTCACACAAAACACTTGTAGGACCTAAGATTTATCAAACTTATCACTATATAAGCTCGGTGCAACAAGATATATATATATGGCGTTTTTAGAGAGAGAAAGTAGAGAAAGAAACTAGAGAGAAATCTTATTATAAAACACACACTACACTCTTGAAGCACACCTCCAAATGAGACAATTTGGAGATATTTATAGTTCCATCACAGAACATATAGATGGGCTTTCTATGGGATTTTGTTTATGGACTTTGGTTTACATTTCATAATAAGGCTCACACTTTAAGCTAATAATTACCAAGTCCATAGCCCATTAACTAAATAAACTTATACATTCTATGACACGTTACAAAGATCCTAGACGTAGAATGACCAACACTTTCTTAATGCTAACAATCTCCCCATAAGGGGTGGTCATTAAAAAGATGCTCAACGTGATTAGGTCATTTGTCTTCTTGGTCTTGAACTTTGTGTGTCGTCATAGAATAGTCTTGATTATTTGTTCCTTCATGCTTGGTGATCTTCAATCATAGACTTCTGATCTTTCTTGCATTCGATCAACATCTTTAATGGTTTGTTGTGTCGTCTTCTCCAACATACTCATACGTCTTGAAAAGACTTTGAGCTTCATACTTATGTCTTCCTCACTTGATAATTGAACTTGTTCTTGACTTTCTTGATTAGCTCTTTGAATTTGAAGTAAGTTTTTGTCTTTAACTTAATCGTTTGTCTTTGAACATTCTTTATAACATCAAATAGTCATGATATTTTAGTGTCAATTTTCCCCTAATATGCTCATCATTTGTGTCATTTTATGGGAATATATACTCTTATTCGTTTATATTTCATTTTCAGGTTAATAATGAGCATTAGAACGAAGAGACGCGGATTTGGAAGGTTATTAATGAAAATACACAAGAGTATGCTGACCGGACAAGAGTTACGACGTAAATTCACTCTCTACTTACGCCGTAACAAGGATTTATACTAGTAGACCAAAGTCAACGTTGACAAAGGTTAAGTCGTAACTCCTACATAAGTAACGCCGTATATATTTCTCAATGACTTTGAAGATTTTCGTAGTCCAAGAAGTTACGACGTAACCACTTGTAAGGTTACGGCGTAAACCCGTGTACGAGGGTTCTACGTTCGTAACCTACTTAGGGGTTACGCCGTATATATGTCTCCAAGAGTTAGAAGAATTTCGTAACCTAAAGAAGTTACGGCGTAAAACCATGTACGAAAGTTCTACTATCGTAACTTACCTCTAGGTTATGCCGTAGAGGCATAACTGAGGATAAGATCGTCCATGATTAAAAGGTTACGACGTAACTAACCCTAAAGGTTACGCCGTAACTTAGTCGAGGCTATAAATACCATCCCTAATTCCGCATTTTTAACATATCTTTTCACCACACAAAACCAGAGGGCGAATTAGGGCTTGAAGAAGGACGTTATTCAGTAGCATACAAGCCATTTCCAAGGGAGAATTCACGCACATAATTCATAAGTTTTAGTATTTCATATTACATTTGTGTATTTAATTCCATGTCTTCATTTATAATGTTAAACATTGAATTTACTGCATGTTTTAATATGATCGGCTAAACACCTTTGGTGTTAGCTTAATTATGAAATTGTTATTTCTATGAGTTAGTTTTCTCATTTTCATTTCGCTTTATATGTATGCTTTCTTTGTTTATTCGTGACACCTTTGTTTCTGTAGTATGGATGCCTGGTAATATCTAGGACACGAGAGAATTGACCATAGGACCCTAGTGAATTAGATTGCGAAATAGTAGTAAGAATTGACCATAGGACGCCCACTATCTTGTGTGAGACTGGACCAAAGAATCACTTACCAAGCGGAAGTACTTAAGAAGTTAAGGGGGAGAGTCTAAGTTCCGACAGGCCGGGCTCCCCGTAGAATAAGTCTTAGATTGTAGCGGTGCATAATGACTCTGCCATAGGGTAAACCCACGACCTCTCGTAATCATTAGGTTACGGAATAGGACGCTATGGAAGATAGGCTAGGCGAATTGCTCAACTGAGTCTAGTGACTTAAATCCCCATATGAAGCGATAGAAAACCTTAATTAGAAAACGTAATCATGGCATAACAAGATTAGTAATTAGGCTAGCACGTTTCTCTCTATTGATATCTCGTACACATTTATTTGCTTTTATTTCATTTCTTTAGTTTAATTAATCAAATTATAAAACCCCTTTAAAACCAGTGACAATTAGAACTTAGATTAGATCCGTACGCATAGCTTTTGGGACGACCTCGGCTTTACCGACAACTACACTATACACGACCGCGTACACTACCCGTTAGTGCATTAGGTAGACCTTTGGTAGACATTTACTTATAAATATTAAAACATGTCAGAAATCCTGCATCAGAAATGAAACAAGAATCTGTTGAGAGACACTTGAGTGGCTAGGTGTGACAAATGGTAATTTTCAAACTTTATATTAATATTAGATATTTATTTATTATTACTAAACTGAACATAACTGAACATTTTTGAGCTGGCAAGAGCATTTCGTAAAGCTATCCCGTCTACTGTAGCTTATAGTAACCACTGAAATTGTCTTGTAGAAACCAAAAAGGGGGGGGGGGGGGTTGAATAGATTCTCCATTTTAATTAAGTTTTCAAAAATCTTTTTGAAGTTTGTTTTGAAAATCTTTTAGATTCGAAGTTTATGTGATATCAATATAACGATATATGAAAAATTAAATATAAGTAAAGGTAAGGAAAAAAAGGATCAAACCAGGACACGGAGATTTATAGTGGTTCGGCTACGAAGCTCACTCTTCGCCCTACCCCACTCCCCGAGTATCACACTCGAGAGTTTCACAAACACTATGTCAACACACTCCCATATGGTAGAGCAAACCGTACACCAACGCTTACACCAATTAACGACACTAAGCGGAATGTCGAGTCCTAATCCTAGCTAGAATGTTGGGTCAAGAATTTGACCCAATTACCCTGACAAGGATTTGAAAATAAAATTGCCTAACTCACTAAATAAAATAGTGGGTCACTCACTGATACAGATTCAGTGAGTGTTGTATAAAGCTCTTTGTACTGAAGAAACACTTTACTTACTGATGCGGTGTAAGTGAGTAAAGTATATGAGCTACAAACAACTCCAGTGTCACTGAGATTTGACAAATGTCTCAGTGACCCTAAAGACGCTATATCTACAAAAAGGCTGAAAAATATGGGCGAGAACTTCCAAAAAGGGAAGTCAGACAAAGTACAAGAATTGCCATAAGAGTTGGAATATTTATTATGACTGTTTCAAAAGGGATGTTGGTGCTTTTCCAAAAGAGGAAGATGAAGAGGGACCACCTGATGCTGACATCTCACCAACCATCACATGGTGTCTTTGTATTTTTTACCTATATATATTTTTGCTTTGTAATAGAGATAGTATGGATTCTAAACAAACAAAAATACTTAGTATTAGTTGATAGGATCATCCTCTCATTGAATCTCAAGCATAGCTTGGATCAATAAGAGTTTATTTGTCAATCAATGGGGATAGTATACCGCAATTATCCCCTTGAAGAAGCTGAAGATGTTATCATGTAGTCAAGTGTATATTGAGTAATCTTGTATTTATTGTTCATCATTATTAATGAATTTGTTCTTTATTTTATCAAGATTTACTCAAGTTACATGGACCAACAAGTGGTATCAGAGCCAGGTTGATCAATCATCTAAATCCGTTCAAATGGCTGCAGATAACATTCTTCAATGTCAAAAATAAATGTTAGATCTTCAAAAACTGCTACTGCTGTAGCAATTTTTGAGGGGGAGAGACACATTTATTGGTGACTGAAATGACATAACCCTTCCCTAAACACCAAAATAACACAACCCACCTCACTTAAAAACACAAATCTCGATATAAACAATACAAAAAACACACTCCCAACCACACAAATATACATCTTATCCACAAACACATGAAAAACCAAGATCCAGTCGACACACAGATTCATCACAAAAAAATAACACACATAAAACAAAACAACTCATCTCCCAAATCTTATCTAAACCCAGATCTGTTACACATACACAAAAACCAATACACAAACGTAAATTATCAAAGATGATAAACCCATATCCGGTCAACACACATCAACGGAAAAATCAATCTCCAAACAAAATCGACACCAAAATCTAGATACCAACACCGGTACAATCCCAGCAATGGCAACGATGGCGGTGGATTCACTCCGACAACCGAAACTAATCCAATCCACCTCATCTAAATAACCTCAACTCAAAACCCTATAAAGAAGAAACCCAGGTCTGAAGAAGGACACATACTCCGGGTTGGGTCAAAATCGATGGAACGTTATTAGTTAAGAAAAGGTAAGCAGTTGAGAAAACAAAAGGGTTGAATCGGATCTGTTGTTTGGGAGTACAAGGATTAGGTTGGATCTGATTTGATGGGTTTTTGGACTCACTGGATTATGTCGCTGTTAATAGTGGCTTTTGGGGTTGAGCCTGAGTCTGAACCCAAGGTTGTGTTAAGAAATATGATGGTAAAGGGTGAACTGATAAAATTTATCAGTGAGTTTTGATAATAATGTATCAGTACGTGTTGGAGTTAAGGTTATTAAGATTTTACTCAGGGTGGGTTAATGAAGTTTTTAGGCTGAGTCTGAATAAGATACTGATTCCAAAAAAATCCAGCAAGAAGTGTGACTCAGGGTGTAATGAACATCCGGGGAGCTCTATTGTGGACTGAACTAAATAAGTCCCTGATAAAACAAAAAGGGTGGAAAATGGGTGGTGATACCTATCAGGGCCCTTGAATAATCAGGTTGTGCATCAAAGTTGTATTTGGATCACTGCTCAGACATAAAGAAATTAGGGAGTGGTAAGAAAATAAAGGGTGTGATATAAATCAGGTAGAACCTGAGTTTGTTCCTGAACTGATAACCATGACCTAAGGAATCACTGATTTGAATCAGTGTGATATGAATCAGGGAGTATTTGAGGTTTTTAAGCTGAGCCTGATCAGAGTAATAAGTCTCAGGGAGTGTTATGATATGAATCAGAGGCAACTTTTGTAACTCAGTGAGTGTTTCTTTGTTGTTTTAACTCAACAAAACTGAGATGAGTTTAAACAAAACCCAACCCTTGAACCCCTGAACCGTGGTCACTGAACCTCCTGAACATTACTCACTGAACCCCCTTGGTCACTGAAACCCTTGGTCACTGAACCCCTGGTCACTGAACAAGGTCACTGAATCTCTGAACCTACCCACTGAACCCTACTCATTGAACCCTCACTCACTGAACCTCTTGAACCCCCTGATCCCCTACTCACTGAACCCAGTCACTGAACCACAAGAACCTTACTCACTGAACCTTAGGTATCAACACCAGTAACTAAATCTATTCCCTAAACCTTAACTTTAAACCACAACCTGTTTCACCTAGGCTATTTGTATATTCAAATAAGGGGAGATTGTTGGGTCAAGAATTTGACCCAATTACCCTTACAAGGATTTGAAAATAAAATAGCCTAACTCACTAAATAAAATAGTGGGTCACTCACTGATACAGATTCAGTAAGTGTTGTATAAAGCTCTTTGTACTGAAGAAACACTTTACTTACTGATGTTGTGTCAGTGAGTAAAGTATATGAGCTACAAACAACTCCAGTGTCATTGAGATTTGACAAATGTCTCAGTGACCCTGAAAACGCTATCTCTACAAACAAACTGAAAAATAAGGGCGGGAACTTCCAAAAATGGAAGTCAGACAAAGTACAAGAAATTGCCATAAGAGTTGGAATATTTATTATGACTGTTTCAAAAGGGATGTTGGTGCTTTTTCAAAAGAGGAAGATGAAGAGAGGCCACCTGATGCTGACATCTCACCAACCGTCACATGGTGTCTTTGTATTTTTTACCTATAGATATGTTTGCTTTGTAATAGAGATAGTATGGATTCTAAACAAACGAAAATACTTAGTATTAGTTGATAGGATCATCCTCTCGTTGAATCTTAAGCATAGCTTGGATCAATGAGAGTTTATTTGTCAATCAATGGGGATAGTATACCGCAATTATCCCCTTGAAGAAGTTGAAGATGTTATCATGTAGTCAAGTGTATATTGAGTAATCTTGTATTTATTGTTCATCACTATTAATGATTTTGTTCTTTATTTTTATCAAGATTTACTCAAGTTACATGGACCAACATAGAACCAATCTACACACCGACACATGGCACAACACAATTCGAACCAACACCAAGTCCGAATCAACACAATACACGATTCCGACCTTACACACAAGTCAGATCTCACACAAGATTAAAGATACAAAGAATGGAGGTTGAGGAGAGAAACATAACACCGGTGACGAGATGAAAGACTTTTCTTCAACACTTCGTTTCTTGACGAATACGAGCATTCTTCTATTGCACGAGGAGGTAGGATGGATGTGATCACTTGTATACAACTTACAACAAGTTAATATGATCAAAGAATAGGATTTAGAATGATTTTGGAAGACGGAAAGTTTTAGTGCTCACGAGGTCAATTTTTCTGCATAAGACAGTGCAGTATTTATAGGCACCAAGAGGAGCGGGGACGGTCCCTTAAACCTTGGACGGTTCCTTATATATACGGGACCGTCACATGTTTACGGGACCATCCCAACAAAACGCTCCCATTTTGTCCTAGTGTGGTGAAAATTTATCTGATTTTAGGCGGGAATACTAGCTGTTAGAGTATTTGAAATTTAAATATATTTTCTTATTAAAATATTTCTTTATAATTACAAAAATACTTTTGTAAAAATGTTTTGTCACATAAAAATGTGAGGTTTTAAAAGAAAATATTTTCTTTGATCACTTAACTAAGTTGGTAGATTGTTTATTCATACCTTAAGTGATGTTGTAGCCGAAACGAGTTTCCTCGATTAAAAACTTATTAAACGTAGTTTTACGTAACGTGTTTTTATATTTTGTGATTATCAAAACATGTAGAGACCAAAAAATGCAAATGACGTTTTTGAAATTATTTTTATTAACAATCTCCCCCTTTTTGATGATTATAAAATATAAACTCATTTTAGGTAAAATTACGTGTTAGTAAATTTTTAATGAGTTTTCGTTTACTTCTCCCCCTTTTTGTAAAATCAAAAAGGCTTCGTCGATGTTTAGAGAGAAAAGAAATCGACGGTGCTAAGGCTCCCCCTTGATTAGTACTCCCCCTAGATGAGGGCATCGGGGTATCGATCGATGGTATTTTGCTACAAAAACAAATTAGAAGCCAGGTGCTAGAAGATATACAGAAGCAAATAAGAAAGAGATATGAGACAGAAGTAAAGTATTGTGACGGTCCTTAAAACACCTTGAAAGTCCCATATATTTAAGGGACCGCCAGCATATGTTGGGGACCGTCATTAGTAAGTTGGAGAAATACAGAATTTTAATAAGCATGCATTCATTTATTGAAAAGAAAATAAGGTCATACGTAGAGTATGACTTAGTACAACAAGGACCTAAATGAAGTTACTAATCCTAAACTAGTCTCTAGGATAGCTAAGAGAAGGTTCGGTTTTATTTGTAGAGCGTGCATGATGTCTAAGGCTTGCGAAGAAAGGGTGGTGCAAGAGTGTTATCAGAAGGAGGCGGGAAGCCGGAAGGTAAGAGAAGAGATGTGATGAAGTCTAGATCATTTTTGTGTTTTTGGAAAAGGTTACGATTGTGAATGCAACACACACAATAGCTACCATGGGTGTTAACTTGATCTAGAGTGGGATGGAGATTGGTTGGAGGATGTAGTTTTTGAGCAAGGATTATGTTTAGGAGATTCAAGTCAACAAGATGAGAGAATTGTTGAGCCATGATAGAGTGTGGAGTGGCATGATTTGTGACTTGAGGTAGATGTGGTGGAAGTGGTGGTGGTTGAGTGTGGTTTTGTGGAGTGAAAGTAGGCACATTGTTAATAGATGGACATTCATTGATAGGTTGAGAGGCAAAGAAAGAAAATGAAGGAGATGATGTTTCTTTGATGGTAATAGGTTGTGAAGTAAAGTTTTGTTGGATTGTATTTGGAGTGGTGGTTTTTCTCATGAAATTGCCAAGAGTTTGTTTCTTCCGCCAAATAGGTTTGACGGAAATCCTAGGTTTTCTAGAGGATGACATTTGGAGGAGGAAGAAGAGGTTATGTCATGAAGATGAATGAGGAAGATGATGGTTTTAATAAGGGAGGTGGAAGCAAGTTATGGCAAAGCATGCATTCTAAGTATTACTAATTCAAATTATGTTTAAGCATGTAAGGAAGTATACGATGACCTAGGAGGTGTGGTCAATGTTGCAGACTAAAGAAATCAAATAAGTGAAAACGACTATAGAAAAAGGCTGGACGGTCCTTAAAGTTATGGACGGTCCTTTATATATGGGGGACTGTCATTCATTTAAGGGACCGCCAACAGAAGGTTCAAAATTTGTTCAGAGAGAATTATTTCTAGTGTGTGTCTATATGCAACATATGTGGAGATGTGATTATCTCGAATCTAAAGAAAAGAAAACCTAAGAGATAATCCAAAGTCTCATTAGTTCAATCTTGCTCATTTTCCATGTCGGATTATATATTGGTTACAAGATCCGACCAAGGAATTTAAGTTCATAATGCATGCATGAGAAAATCGTTTTTGTGTTGTATTAACAATGCAAGAAAGATGCTTTTCCTAAACGTGAGAAGTTTTGAGAAAAGGAATTGGGGTTTTTCATGCACGTAGAAAGAAAAATAATTTTAGAGTCGGTTTTATGCAAGAAATATTTTGATGATAGGCAAATTTAAAGAAAGAAAAAAAAATATATCCCCAATTTTTATTTTGTGCTCAATAGAATCCTAGAATCAAATTTGAAGAGAGGTACTTACAAGAAATTTAAGAAGAAGAGATGTGTTCCATCATTCCTAATCTTCGGTTGGAACCTTTTCGATGGTGATGTTGCCCATTTGCACATTATCCCTAAGGAAATGGTGACGAATTTCTATGTGCTTTGTGCGGGAATGTTGCACGGGGTTCTTGCTTAAGTCTATGGCTCCCTTGTTATCACACATGATCGGGATGTCATCAAGTGTGATGCCATAGTCTACGAGAGCTTGTTTCATCCATAATGCTTGTTGACATGCCTTTCCAGCACTTACATAGTCGGCTTCAGTCGTGGAGATAGCTAGTTCCATTTGTTTCTTGGGGAACCAAGAAGTTAAACAACAACCCATGAAGCTACAAATGCCACTAGTACTTTTTCGATCAACATAATCTCCCGCATTATCAGAGTCGGCATATACTATGGTTTCTATGCCGGTCCCTTTAGGATACCATAATCCTAAGTGCATAGTGCCTTTAATGTATCAGAAGATACACTTAAACTGCTTCAAGGTGAGAAGTTTTGGGATCTTCTTGGAAGCTAGCATAAAGGCAGACACTAAACATGATGTTGGGCCTGCTTGCCGTTAGGTATAATAAACTTCCTATCATACCTATATACTTACTGCTATCTACGGATTCACCCTCTTCATCTTTGGCGAGCTTTGTGTCCGTAGCCATGGGAGTTTTCATATGTTTAGTATCTTCTAATCCAAACTTCTTAAGCATTTCCTTAATGTACTTAGATTGATTAAAGAATATTCCATCTTTTAATTGTTTTATTTGAAGTACAAGGAAGAAGTTGAGTTCGCCCATCATGCTCATTTCAAACTTGTTGGGAATTATATTTGAGTTGATAAGACAAAACATATGAAAGATGAAGGGCTTTAAATACAAAGGAGGAATTCTTCAAGATGGGAGATTATAGAAGATTTCCTAGAAGATAATTGTAAAAATTAGGAAGATGTATTTATTTCCTAATACTTATCCTTTGTAAACCTAATATCTCTATTATATAAAGAGATAGAGGACTTATAGTTTTCTGTGTGTCAAGATGTGAACACCAGGAAAAGTGTGTGTATGTCCTAGGCGTGAAGGTTATGAAAAATGCCTAGATGTATTTATGTTCAGCCTCAAGGATCGTTTAATCCCTGTTATTGTTGAGTAACCGTTCTACACTTGATCAAGTAGAATTGGGGCTGTTAATTGTGTATGCAATTGTTATAGTAAAGATGATGATGAAGAAAACCTTGTTACAATAACAATTGTTGTTTGATTAATTCCGCTGCATATTGTTGTCTTTGTTATTTTTATTCCTAGATGAAATCTAACAAATCTCGAGCTATAAACGATTCTACAGGTGGTATCAGAGCCTTGTGGCTCGTGATCTAGGATCTACAAGGTGTTTATATGTCGAATTTATGAAGATATTGAAGGTACGAATTTTCTGTTTTGGTTATCATGTCGAATCTGGTGATATTAGGGTTTTTCAGCAACCCTAATTCGATAAAAACAGGAGTTTGATTTTTGGAGACAAGGAAAAGAAGAAGCAGCAGGTAATGGAATGAATGAATGTAAAATTAGGGTGTTTCAAAACCCTAATTCGATGAAGTCATAAATTAGCAACAGGTTAGTGACACTAAAAAGTATCACTAAAAAGCGTCGTCTGCTATAGGAGTAGACGACGCTTTATATGGAGAAAGCAGGTTGTTAGGTTAAACCCTAATTCATATAATGGAAATACGCTTAGTGAGGTTACTGGGAATAACTCTACTCCTGAATTTGATGAAGTCTGACGTTACTGATGTTGGGAGTAAGGTTACTAGGTTACTGGTTATTCATTGCCAGTAAATCTCTTCATGTAAGTTACTTCTGCCCATTGAAAGTAAATACTACTCCTAAGTTTATGCTGCTATTGCTCTGTTACTACTGCTTGTGTGAAAGATAGTACTGCTTGTTGAACGATAGTACTACTTCTTAGTTAATGCTGCTACTTGATTGTTAATACTGCTGAGACGGATGGTTAGTACTGCTCTCGCTATGAGTTAATACTGCTGGTTTATTCTCAGTTAGTGCTGCTAAGCTATTTTTAGTACTGCTAGTAGTAGTTTGTACCGCCAAGGATGATTACTGCTGCTTTGATCGATTCAAAGTTAATACTGTTGAATGGTATCTCATTAATACTGCTGGTTATCGGTTAGTACTGCTAGTTGATTTTAGTGTTGCTCCTTATGAAGTTTATGCTGCTTAAACGTTTATACTGCTAGCTTTTGAAAATTAATACTGCTAGCCTTGTCCGATAAAAGAAGTTTGTACAGCTAGCTTTATCAGATATTGGACAGTACATGGTTTTGTGATATCTGACGACACACACAAGAAGATTTTTTAGTTTTGGTTTATTTGTTCTTAAAAGCTCATATTTATTGGTTTAATTGGTTACGAAGAAGATTGTTTATCACCTATTTGGAGTTGAAGTAGAGTTTCACATGTTTGTGTTCTTATCATATCTTAAAAGGATTCTTGCATCTTTTGAAGATAACTTGTTCGTGCTTTTTCAATGTTGTGACAAAGACTTGACGAATCTAGCAAAGGTGTGTGATCTACAAACTGATAGTGCTCAATGATCACATTTGCTATCACTTTAAGGAGTTACGTTGTTGTACTCAGTGTCTCATTGAAAATGAGGATTTTTGTCAAGAGGATGTGGTCTACTTATACTTTGGTCTTGGTATGAGTTTGAAGTCACCTATATAGTACAAGATATAAGACACAGGTTTGGGTTGTTCTACTTCTACATCAAATTTGTTATACTTAGTTTTCTTCATCAGTAATCATTACATAGAGCCTACATTCAAGAGATGGTTAACATATGGGTTTCTTGGGAAGGTTAATGTTAAAATGTTTAACCATTTATATGCTACATCGAGGTGAAGGTTTTTACAACTGCTAGTCGTTATTACTACTGCTGGTTTAAGTTTCTAGTGTCTTGAATTCATTTTTAGTAAGCGTTTCGGTGTTCTTCATGGAGGGTAATTCGAGACATTGGAAGGCTGGATTGGAAGTGTAATATTGGTTTGTGGTTGTCGAAATCAAAGTTGCATTTACTTAGAGTCCCCTAGTGGATAATACAAAAAGGGGAAGAAGATTTACAAAGAAGAATTGCAACTTATTGAGCCTTGGTGGTATAGCATGGATTAAGGGAAAGTTTGTTTCTTTCATTTTTATATTAACTTCAGGGGAAGTTCGTGCTTATTTGGGTTTTGTCATTATCAACTAGGGGAAGATTGTTGGGAATTATATTTGAGTTGATAAGACAAAACATATGAAAGATGAAGGACTTTAAAGACAAAGGAGGAATTCTTCAAGATGGAAGATTACAGAAAATTTCCTAGAAGATAATTGTAAAAATTAGGAAGATATGTTTATTTCCTAATACTTATCCTTTGTAAACCTAATATCTCTATTATATAAAGAGATATAGGTCGTATAGTTTTCTGTGTGTCAAGATGTGAACACCAGGAAAAGTGTGTGTGTGTCCTAGGCGTGTAGGTTATGAAAAATGCCTAGATGTATTTGTGTTCAGCCTCAAGGATCGTTTGATCCCTGTTATTGTTGAGTAACCGTTATACACTTGATCAAGTATTATTGGGGCTGTTAATTGTATATGTAATTGTTATAGTGAAGATGATGATGAAGAAAACCTTGTTACAATAACAATTGTTGTTTAATTAATTCCGCTGCATATTGTTGTCTTTGTTATTGTTATTCTTAGATGAGATCTAACAAATCTCAAGCTATAAACGATTCTACAAAACTCTTCATGCATGATTTTTGAGAATCCATCACACATGTATTTACAAGTTGATCCAAATATAATGTCATCGACATATATTTGGACGATGATGATGTTTGATCCTTTGTTCTTAAAGAAAAAAGTGTTATCTACCATTCCATTGAGTATTCATGTTTAAGAAGAAAAGCTTTTAACATATCATACCATGCTTTAGGAGCTTGCTTAAGACCATACAAAGCTTTCTTAAGTTTATAAACATGCTCGGGTTTCTACATATACCTGAGGTTGTACTAGGCTAGTCGCACAATGAATCCCGGAGGTTGTGCTACATATACCTCCTCATTGATGAAACCATTTAGGAATGCACTTTTCACTTCCATTTGTAACAACTTAAAATCTAATGCACAAGCATAAGCAAGTAATATCCTAATGGACTCTAGTCTAGCTACAGGTGCATAATATTCGTTATAATCAATTCCCTCTTGTTGATTATAGCCTTGTGCGACTAGCCTAGCTTTGTTTCTAGAAACAATTCATTTCATCTAACTTATTTCTAAAAACCCACTTAGTTCCTATTATGGTTGTGTACTTAGGTCTCGGTACTAATTCCCAAACATCGTTAGACTTGAATTGATTTAATTCTTCTTGCATTGCGATGATCCAACTCTCGTCTTTTAATGCTTCATTTACGTTCTTAGGTTTAATGATTGATATGAAGCAAAAGCAATTGATTTTATCTTGGGCTTGTGACCTAAGGGTTCTTTGGTTCAAATTTCCTATGATGTTTTCCAAGGGATGATTTCTAGATTCCTTAATGTTGGTGGTCTCATCTATTTCAATGGTTTCATTTACATTGTTGATCACTAAATTTTTCTTGTTATTCTCGATGGCGTTTTCTTCATCTAGATCATCATCTACCAAAGGTGATGTTTTAGATGGGGGAGGACTCTCATTGAATGTCACGTTGAGTGATTATTCGACGGTCATTGTTTCTTTATTGAGAACTACGTAAGCTATACTGTTTTGGGAGTATCCTAGAAATACACCTTCGTAAGACTTTGGGTCAAATTTGGTGAGATAGTCCTTAGTGTTTAGTATAAAACATTTGCTTCCAAAAACTTTGAAGTAATCTAAAGTAGGTTTCCTACCTCTTAAGATTTCATATGGGGTTTTTCCTAAAATTGGCCTAATGAGAATCCTATTAAGTATATATGTGGAGGTGTCTACGGCATTACACCAAAACTTTTGAGGGATGGATTGTTCGTTTAACATTGTTCTACTCATTTCTTGTAGAGTATGATTTTTCCTTTCAACTACCCCATTTGATTGTGGAGTGCGAGGAGCCGAGAAATTGTGAGTAATACCATTAGCATCACAATAAACTCTGAATTGCACTTCATTATCAAATTCCCTACCATGGTCCGTCCTAATGGAAACTATGGAACACCCTAGTTGATTTTGAATTTTCTTGCTAAATGTTTTGAACTGCTCAAAGGCTTCTGTCTTGTTCTTAAGAAATCTAGTCCAAGTATACCTAGAATAATTGTCTACGATTACTAGGGTGTAAAGGTTTCCTCCGTAGCTTCGTACGACGGATGGACCAAAGTGATCCATGTGAATGAGTTCTAAGGATCTAGAGGTTGAGACTACATTCTTAGGTTTGTGGCTAGAGTGAGCTTGTTTTCCAACTTTGCAAGCATCACAGAAGTGTTGGTCAAACTTAAGTTTCGGTAGATTCCTAACTAAATCCTTAGAGGCTAATGATTGTAGCAGACGCATATTTGCGTAACCTAATCTTCTATGCCAAAATATAGAATTATCATTAACCATAGCCAAACATATATTGTCACTAGACCTATTACCAATTTTCTTGACATATAAGTCACCTTTCCTAATACCCTTGCCAATGACTTTTCCATCCTTAATGATTTCACTACCTTCTTCGGAAAAGATCACTTTGCACTTATTATCACATATTTGACTAATACTTAAGAGATTAAATCCTAAGTTGTCTACATGCTCAACATTTGTAATAGTAAGAGAGTTATGAGTGATCGTACCTTTTCCTATGATATTACCTTTGAGTTTCCTACCAAAAGTGAGATTACCTCCGTTTCATGGTTGATATGATGAGAAAAGCTTACGATTTCCCATCATGTGATTAGTGCAACCACTATCTTTGATCCATTCGTCGGGCTCCAAGTCAATTCCCAAGCATATCTCTTTTGATGTTCCGGCCATTAGACATGTTTCATCTTTGGTGTCTTCATCGCTATCGCTCCAAGCTCCACCGATGTATGCCTTTTGGTTCTTTTCCTTTTGAGGACATTCTCCTACAAGATGTTTTGGATCTCCGCATCTAAAGCATCTTCTATCACTTTTCACGTATTTTTCATCTCGATTCTTTTGAGATCCTTTCTTTTCATCTTGCGGTTGTCTTACATATCTCTTCTTCATTTGAAGAATTTCTTGAAGTCTCTAACCGCCATGGCATACTCTTCGTCTTCACTTTCTGAACTTGAGTCTTCATCATCACTTAATTCCTTCTTGGCCTTTAAAGCAAGAGATCCCCTTTCTACTTTACTTTTGACTATCTCGGAATCCTTTTTGATGATTACCTCATGAACCTTTAGGTTACCGATGAGCTCATCAAGTGAGAGCGAAGCAAAATCTTTGGATTCTTCAATTGCTGTGACCTTTGCTCTCCATTTTGGATGTAAAGCCCTGAGAGATTTTCTAACACAACTCTTGACAGAAACACCTTCATCAAGTGCTTTTAGTCTAGTAATTATAGTATTAAATCTTCCAAAAGCACTATATATAGATTCGTCTTCAGGAATGACAAATTGTTCATACTATTGAACAAGAAGATCGATCTTGTTATCTTTGACTTGATTATTACCTTGATGGGTGACTAACAAAGTTTTCCAAATATATTTAGCCGTATTACACATAAAAATTCTTTGAAATTCCTTTTTCGGTAAAGCATTATGAATAACCATTTTTGCTTCATCGTGTTTAGCCAATTTCTTTTTAAAGTTTTCACTTTGTTAATCATAAGGAACTATTTCATCCGTTTTAGTTTCAGGGTTTTGTTCAATAGGTTGAAAGTCACCTATGGTAATAGCATGTCAAAGATCAAGATTCTTTGATTTCACATAAGTTTCGAATCTTGTTTTCCAATAAATGAAGCTATCGGCTTCGAAAAGTTGTGGTCTTTGCATAGATTGACCTTCTTGATATTTTTCAAAATCCATTGATCGATTCAAGTTTTTAAATACAATATACTTTAAAAATCTTGAGTGAACCACTCTGATACCAATTGTAGAAACTGGAAAGGGGGGGGGGGTTGAGTAGTTTCACCATTTTAATTAAGTTTTCAAAAATATCGTTGAAGTTTGTTTTGAAAATCTTTTAGATTCGAAGTTTATGTGATATCAATATAACGATATACAAACAATTAAATATAAGTAAAGGTAAAGGAAAGAAACGATTAAACCAGGACACGGAGATTTATAGTGTTTCATCTACGAAGCTCACTCTTCGCCCTACTCCACTCCTCGAGTATCACACTCGAGAGATTCACAAACACTATGTCAACACACTCCCTTATGGCGGAGCAAACCGTAAACCAACGCTTACACCAATTAACGACATTAAGCGGAATGTCGAGTCCTAATCATAGCTAGAACCAATCTACACACCAACACACGACACTACACAATTTGAACCAACACCAAGTCCGAGTCAACACAATACACGATTCCGACCTTACACACAAGTCAGATCTTACAAAAGATTAAAGATACAAAGAATGGAGGTTGAGGAGAGAAACGTAACACAAGTTACGAGATGAAGAAATTTTCTTCAACACTTCGTTTCTTGACGAATACGAGCGTTCTTCTCATGCACGAGGAGGTAGGATGGATGTGATCACTGGTAAACAACTTACAACAAGTTAATATGATCAAAGAATAGGATTTAGAATGATTTTGGAAGACATAAAGTTTTAGGGCTCAAGAGGTCAATTTTTCTGCATGAAACAGTGTAGTATTTATAGGCACCAGGAGGAGCGGGGACGGTCCCTTAAACCTTGGACGGTCCCTTATATATACGGGACCGTCCCGACAAAACGCTTCAATTTTGTCCTGGTGTGGTGAAAATTTATCTGATTTTCGTCAGAAATCTAGCTGTTAGAGTATTTGAAATTCAAATATATTTTCTTACTAAAATATTTTTTATAATTACAAAAGTGCTTTTGTAAAAATGTTTTGTAACATAAAAATATGAGGTTTTAAAAGAAAATATTTTCTTTGATCACTTAACTAAGTTGGTAGATTGTTTATTCATACCTTAAAAATGTAGCCGAAACGAGTTTCCTCGATTAAAAACTCATTAAACGTACGTAACGTGTTTTATATTTTGTGATTATCAAAACATGTAGAGACCAAAAAATGCAAATGACGTTTTTGAAATTATTTGTATTAAAATGTCTATTTTTGTCAGTAACCATAAAATATTGCTTTCCTGATATTTATTGACAAGTTACTGATGCGCGTGATGTGTCGTTGCGGTTTAGCAGTTTTAATGCCTACTCAAGTTTTAAATTTATATTTAGCCGACTTATCAATAACACACACACTTAACGAGCAGTGTACCCGGTCAGTATGAATATAATGGTAAGTAGAGTGTCGATCACTAAGAGTGGAACGTATTATCTAGTTATTCTAATCAGTATTTTAATATATTAAGTTAGCTATACAACCTAATCTAACGCAAGGGGGTTCAGCCTGAGAGACTGGCACGATTTTGTTGCAATTAAATAATAAACTAAACCAATAGGCACGAATCAGCAAGTAGCACACACGTACACAGATAAATACTCGAGACAATAAGAGGGCTGTCCTTATGATAAGTAGTTTGTCACTTGTTTTATTGCTAGTGTTATATGAAGTGTATAGTTCGATGCAACGCACCGAGATTAAGTCCTTTCTCGTTGGTTCTAATCTTATCGGCGAGTAAACCCTTAATGATTACTTATGACTATCCCGTTTATCTTTCTCCTACTTTTCTACAGACCATAGAATACATAGGCATCTAATAAACAGGCGAGGGCAGAGGCATGGCGACCCGATCAACGCTCAGCTAGACACAGAGGTTATCAATGCACTAATAAAAGTCACCAAAGACACTAACATATAAACTTTAATTGATGAGAAAGCAGTTTTAAGGGAGTGCAACCTTTCCGTTGTCACGTTACACAAGCCACCAATCTTGATGAATTAAAGTTTACTAACACAATAAAACAAAACTACTTAATGAATTAAACATATGCAGCACCTTCTTACAGCTCTTGTATCTTTGATTTGGGTGTGTCTTGTGCTGCTGCCTTGACTGAATTCGTCCTAGGGTTCTGGTCTTCGGTCTTCCGATATAATATATATGGCTCCTCGAATTCGTCTGGTCTTGGAGTATTTATAGTTTCTGTCTGAGGGTGAGATGCGGCGCATCTAGTAAGTAGATGCGGCGCATGTACTTAACTTCGCGTGGGGTCTAAGATTATAATATTCAGGAATATTCGTACACCGCCAGAAGATGCGGCGTATCTTTATCTTTGGATGCGGCGCATGTCCTCTTGTATTTTGGATCGTATCTGGTGAGATCTTGATAGTGATGCGGCGCATGTCATGAGTGAAATGCGGCGCATCTGGAGCAGATTTGACTTGATCTTGTCCATTTCAGTAGACTCTTCACTTTATGCATGTTTTGCTCCATAATTAGTCCAAAATCGCCAAGTTTCACCAAATGCTTGTTTTCAACTGAGAATTACAAAAGTAAATGATTAAGTATCAATCCTCATACATAATATAATAAAACAAGTCAAATTAATAGGATAAATGATAGTAATAATATGTACTTATTTGAGTTCATCAGTTACGCATTAAACCGAGAAGCTTTCTCGCATTTACTGAAAAATGACCCCACACGCATACCGAACTGCAGTAGATATGGTATAAGTCAAATAAATACATTTCTGAGTAAATAATAATATTATATTATTATTCTGATAAAAACGTCAATAAAAACTTTATTTTACGAGTATATGTCAAAAAAGGTCAAACCGAGACATTACGGTAACATTTAAGCTTAAACCGACACACGATACCTCAATGGTGTTCAAAATCTTTCCCTCCCCCCTCTAGGGCTCGGTTTACCGCCCATTTCACTAAGTAACAAGAGTTAGTGTAGCTCTTGTTTTATTATTACATCACATAATCTTGTTTTGTTCTTAAAACACCACACACACTACTTCATACATTCATTCTTTCATCCAAAAACTTCCTAAACCCTTTCTCTTAACCATACCATTCGAACAACAACAAATTTCAAGATCTACAAAATTCAAGTGAAGTTTGAACTAATCAGGGTGTACTTTCAAGTGTTTTGGGTTAATCGGAACATACTTTGGGTGATTTGGAAGCGATTTGGGTCTTTTCTTGGTCTTGATAGCCACGTACAAACACACCTCTTTGTAAGGAACTTCAAAACTTGTTTAGTCTTGTATCTTTCAGGTTTTTATGATGCTTAAAAATGTTACCAAGTGCTTAATGTGTATGTTTTGTTAAATTGAAAAAGCAAGGGTTTGCTACTTGTACATACACACGTACGGTATACATACACATACATGTTAATTATGTCATTTATTGCTTGTGTGGTAAATCTTGTTTCATGTTATGCTAGTTTGAAGGTACGAATGAGATTTGAGCTAATTACGCGAGTTTAAGCAAAATAAGTGCTTATTTAAGCATATATACAAATCGGCACACTTTTGAGATAATTAAAAAATTGGGGTTTTGAAAAACATAAAGTTTTGGCTCTAGTGGTAAACTTGTGTAATTTTTAGACTATTGTTTATTTTTACGGCTTATCGGAACGAGTTATAACGTAATTGATTTTAGTTTGGAATTTTGGTTATGTTTTGCTTCGACACCAACTTGGGCCGAGCCCAACATATTTTCGACCTAAACAAATTTTTGGGACTAAAGTGTTCATGGGACGAGCTTAATTGATTATTTGAAACTAAACGGGAACTATAACGTAAACTAAAAAGGTTTATTTGGTTTCGGGCTAAAATTGAACTAATGGGCTCACATTGGGCTTCTCTGCCCAATGATGATCTCGGATTACTAAATTGAGTTTTGGATTATTTTTCGACTTGTTATAAATACTTTGGCCTATTAAAACGGTAAATATCGATTAAAACTACTTCGGGCTCGTTTTAACACTTTGGACCCAATTTGGCCACTTAATGGACGTTTAAGCCCAAGTTAAGGTTTTGTTGACTTTTTTTTACTTTTGGAAATTTTGACTAATCGTTGACTATACTTAAATTGAAAACGCGACGAAACGTGCATATTTACTTAGAAATATATTTTTAGCCACTATTAGTAATATAACGAGATTGGTTTTGAGTAATTTGCAGCACTTGTGAAAAATGGAAAAGTTATAGTTACGAACGGGTCATGCCCGATTTTTATAAAAATCCAACACTTAGAAAATTTTTGGTGAAAACCGACTAAAGGACGAAATGTATTATTTTTATTATTTAAAATATTAATTTTTCCAAATTAATATTTTAGGTTTCTTAAAACTTATAAATATATTTTTTTTATATATTTATATACTTACAACTTTATTTAATTTTATTAAATTAAATACTTATACAAATTTCACTTTTATAATTATAATTATATTATTTATAATATAATAATACCCCACTATCATCACCCTTTATTAATTTACACCTTAATATAATATATTATTATATTAACCAAATAATACATATTTAATTAATTACAAACCCTAATTAATTAAATACTTAAACTATTAAAACTTTATCTAATATATATATATATATATATATATATATATATAAGATAATATATATATTACTTGTGTATTTTCCGACGACGGTTACGAGACACTGATTATTCCGTCACACGTTATTTCACCTTACACTTTCAGCAGAACCATCACTTATGAGCCTTTACCGAAAGCCACTTTGAAACATACTTTACCACATAGCAAGCAAGAAATACACGAACACTTGAAACTTGTAAACTTTTCAAATGAGTCAATACTTTAAAACACAAATCATACACTAAGACTTACCATACTGATCTAGGTCGCGTGTCGGAGCGGTTGCACTATACCTTTTGATTTTTCCTAGCAGATTGCTACTGTTTGAGGTGAGTTTATAGCCCCGTTTTCTATCTGAACTGCTTTGTAAACTTTGGGGTGAGAAACATGCAAAACTTTTTTCATGTACCAATAACTGAACTTTTGTTTTTACACACTAGTACGCGGATAACCTAAGTATGTATGATCCCACTATGCCCACTATCATGAACCGTCAGTTCCTACGGGAAGCGAGAATGATATAAATTGATATATTGGGGTGACTCCCCCGTTCGGTTGGCCAGACGGGCCAATGTGAGCGTATACCATGTCGGATTGCCGGGTGTATTGGGATATACACCCGCTGGGTCCTATTATTATTATATGTGCTAGTTTAGCATACTGAACTGTCGTAGCTTCTGTTGCATGAGCTTAGTGTTAGCGTATAGTTAGTGTGTACCTGCTGCATTAATTATTGTAGTCCATATGTGCTTATTTACTGTAAACCTATGAACTCACCAGCGTTTAGCTGACCTTTTTAGCATGTTTTCTCAGGTGTTTGATTATGATGTTATTGAGGGTAGGGCATGGTGCGGTCATAACCACTCTGAAGTGTTTTTAGACCGAATCTGAACTTTTATTTGGGATCGACATGTTTAATGGGCCTTATTTTCTTTAAACTGAACTTGTTGTAAAACAATTTGAATTTGGTAATGTAAACTTTTAAAACGGATTTGTTAATCCGTTCTCTATATCTGTTCGTTGTGATAACCAATTTAGTAGCACCCAAAACATGTATGCTTTCGCTAAACCAGATTTTGGGGGTGTTACAGATTAGTATCAGAGCCTTGGTTATAGAGAACTAGGTACATATAAACCCTAAACTATAACCACTTTTACGAAAATGTTTCCTTATGACCGCTAGACGCATGCCTGCCTCGTTTGCCATGACATGACTGTTGTTTGTTTTATATGATTAAGTGTTATACTATGTTGTTTTGTGTATTTTACTTAACATATATGATATAAGTATTTTCTATATACCTACATATACCGTACCATACTTGTCACAGACCATATCCCAACGCTTCGATGTTTACGAGGAGATGCTTGCTGCTGGACACACCTCATCATCCAAACGACCAGTACCATTTCATGATGATCCTTTGATGGAGGTCGTTCGGGTAGCTACACACGCTACTCATACCACCCCAACATCCACATCACCATTCCTACTCCGCTATACCACAGCTCATAGATCCTCACCTGCTCAGCTTTACACACTTACCCAGCCAACCATCAACTGTCACACTGCTCGTGTGACGGTACACCCTAGATACCGCATGCGATACTCTGATCTACCAGACTCATCACCCAAGAGGACCCGATCAGTTTATGCGGGTACCTCTACCTCACCACTATCCCATTCACCCATATCATCACCAGACTACTCCCCTCCCTGCCAGAGATTGCAGAGATCTACTGATACCTATTCTAAGGAGGATGAGGATCCAGAGCCGGATTAGACAGAGTCTAGGCCAGATGAGGTAGCACCGGTTGAGCACGCTCCAGATTGTGTGTGTGCTGACAAGGATAGGGGTTTATAGACAGGGTTAGACCAGGAGACTATGCCACGAGATGGCAAGGGGATTATGGAGGATGTACCGGGTACGTTTGAGGTAGGGAAAAACTCGAGGGTTGCTCAGATACAGGGTTCACACAATACTCAGTGGGTTGATATTGCTTGTGTTGCCAAGACGGCTGTACGTGCTGCGAGTCCAGAGTATACACCATCCTCTCCATCATTTGTGCCACTTGCATCTCCAGTACCTTCACTACTCCCATCACCAGTGGCTTCTTCACACCCACTAGCCTCACCAGCTGAGGATGAGGAGCCCATTGCTATGGAGCAGGTTTGGATACAACTAGGATAGCATGCTAGCTTGCTTGATGTGCATTCGGATTAGTTGGAGAGATTGGGGCAGCCAACTCGTCCTCAGGGCATTGAGCGTCGAGTTGAGACTATTGATCGTGCAGCATGTGTGTTGTTTGAGGATGCCATCACGGATAGGCGGGAGATGGTTGGCTTGAGGGCTAGGTTTGAGGCAGTGGAGAGAGCACATAGTAGAGAGCTCAGAGGGTTGGATGCTAGAGTTTGAGGTTTGGGCAGAGGTCAGACCAGGAATTATGGTAGAGTGGGGGATCTCGAGAGGACGTTGTGGATAGCCCGAGACACCGCTCATACTCTGTGGCAGCGGATCACATCTGCAGAGTCCATGATTGGTATATTGATGTGGGAGAACCAGGAGTTACGTGGCCGTGTTGATCATATGGAGGCTGCTAAAGGAGGGATGACTGCAACATTTGAGTGATTACGCCTTGAGCGTGATCAAGCTTAGTGTAGGTTTTACTAGATGATGTATTCCACTAAACTGATGAGATATCAGTTAGTGATGGACTTATTCCCATGCTTTTAATTTTGTGTACTCTTATTCAATTCATCATATATAACAAGATTGGTTTTTCTATTCGATTGTTCCTTTCCTCTATGGTTGACTTTGTTCTTTTATTCTATTTGCGATGTTTATACCCTCGTGTGATACTTACCTGCTGTATTCGAAATCTCACTTGTCGCCATCTTTTCTTGTGATGCAGATCAATGGCACCAAAAAGAAAGTCAACCAGGGTCGCACGTGGTCAGAATGCTGATACTGCTAGACCAGCAAGGATAGTGCGTGGCCGAACCGCTGAAAATATCGACCCAGCTAGAGCTGCAGCTAACCCACCTGTCATTAACCCAGCTATGCTAGACCAACTAGTCAACGAGCGTGTGAGTGCAGCGCTAGCCGCAGCAAACAACTCAACCACCAATACTGGAACATCAAGGCCAGTGACCAACAACCGTGGCTGCACTTATTCTGAATTTCGAAAGATCATGGTTGGAGGTTTCGGAGGAACAGAGGGAGCCGTTGGTCTAACTAGGTGGATTGAGAAGCTAGAAACTGTGTTTCGAATCAGTGGCTGCAGTGATGAAGACAGAGTCAAATATGCATCATTCACTTTCATGAATGCCGCTTTGACTTGGTGGAACAACCACATGAAATCCACTGGCATGGATGCTGCTTACACAATTCCTTGGGAGGATTTCAAGGAGATGGTGCTTAAGAAGTATAGCCCGCGTAATGAGGTCAAGAAGTTGGAAATCGAGTTTTGGAATCTCAAAGTGCAAAACAACAACATGGCTGCCTATAACCAAAGATTTTAGGAATTGGTCTTGCTATCTCCTGAGATGGTTCAGACCAAGACCAGATTGCTTGAGAGGTACATTGGAGGGTTACCAAATACTATAAAGGGTAACGTGAGTACCTCTAAAGCCAGTGATCTCCATGAGACCATGGAAGTGGCTAACAAGCTCGTGGATCAGGAAGTTGAGGATACCCTAGAGAAAGTGCCCGACAACAAGAGAAAGTGGGATGATCACTCTAAGGGCAACAACAACAACTCTCAGAACAAGAGGCAAGAAGGGGCTAAGGTGTACGCATTCGGATCAGGTAAGAAAAAGGGGTATGCCGGGAATTTACCTTAGTGCCACCGTTGCAATTTACACCACAAAGGACAGTGCACGGTTAAATTCAACAATTGCCAAAAGGTGGGCATTTAGGTAGGTATTGCTGGTTCAGACCACTAGCTACGGCCCAAGCCGCACCAACCAACAACCGAAAGGCGGATATCACTTGCTTCGGGTATGGTGAAAATAGGATGCGCAGCGGAATAAACAAAACTATCATTATTGTTGCTACAAGGTTCTTCGTCATCATCAATAACAACAACTAATCAAACACAAACAGCCCCAATGCTACGTGATCAAGTGTAGCACAGTTACCTACTCTAATAGGGATCAAAGATCCTTGAGGCTTAAACTAAACACGAACCCTAGGCATCCATTAGAGGACTTGACGCCAAGACACACACACACCTTTCCTGGATGTTACATCTCTAATATCTATATTAAAACATTCGCCTCTAACCCTCTTTATATAATAGAGGATTAGGGTTACAAAGGATATCTTCGTAATATTTAAAAGATCTTCTGTAATCTTTATCTTGTTGAAGAATTCTTCCTTTGTCATCTTTAGTCCTTCATCTTTCATATGTTTTGTCTTATCAACTCAAATATATTTCCCAACAATCTTCCCCTAGTTGATAATGACAAAACTAAGTATGAAAGATGTCGTCTTCCCCTTAATCCATGCATATCATCAAGGATCTTCAAGCTGCAATCTACTATGTAAATATTCTTCCCCTTTTTGTCATCATCAATTAGGGGATAAAGTTAAGCAACTTTGATCTTCATAACCATGAACCAGTACCATACTTCCAATCTAGTCTTCTAATGTCTTGAATTGCCCTCCATGAACGAACCACTAAACGCTTACTTTTATAAATGAACTCAAGACAGAAAAATCCCAAATCTTCAGTAATAATACCAACGAGCAGCTATAAAAACCTTCACATCGATGTAGCATATAAATGGTTAAACATTTTAACAATAAGCTTCCCCTGAAACCCATATGTTAACCATTTGAATCTTCAATTCTATAAGCTGTATGTAATGATGAAGAAAACTAACCATTACCAATTTGATGCTGAAGTAGAATAACCCAACCTTGTGTCTTATATCTTGTACTAAAACTGACTTCGAACGTATACCCAAACCGATGTATAGGGAGACCGCAATCTCTTGACAATAAACTCATCTTCAATGAGACACTGAGCACAATAACGTAACTCCTTAAAGTGTTTGTCAATTCGTAGTCACCACTTGAACGAACGAACAAGTTATCTTTAAATGTTGGAGACCGTTTAAGATATGATAAGAACACAATCTTGAAAAAGTCCACTTCATCGTCAAATAAGCAATAAATAATCATCTTCGCCAATGAGAATAAATAAGAACGAGCCATAAATCTTTTAATAACCGAAACCAAATCCAAAAATCAAAACCAAAAATCTCCTGTGTGTGTGTGTGTGTGTTGGAACCGACCTGTTCCAAATCTAATATATATATATACATCCCCTTACTTTTATAATCTCATGCCACCACTGACTGGATAGAAACTTCCTTACAACTTTGCATGAAACCACAATAAATAAAAGAATCTTGCACATTCAGTGTATGATAATAATATCAAGCTGCTTGTATGAAATCTTTTCACCATGCCATGAGAATAGAAACTTAGAATTGTCACCGACCCATTAACTTGAGGAGTATAAAAGTATTATTGCAAGAAACTTATTTGCCACCGACCCACGATCTATGGAAGCAAATTCAAAAATAATAGAACACCGACCAAAGGTTTGAATCAAAGCAACCGTCCCATGATGTAAGGAATCTTAAGGCAATGCACCAATGAGATCAAATGAACCATGCATAAGGCGACAAAGAGAAGTTAAATTCGACAATTTAAGTCAAAACCAATGAGGCACCGTCCCATGATACAATAATATCAATCTTCATATAATATATCCTCCATCATCCAAACTAAAAACCAAACCTCTTGCCTTGTCTATGTCGATCCATGAAACTCCTATCATAATGCATGCACAATGATCTCATCACAACATGCAAACCTTTGCATATCTGTCTTTGTCGACAATCTTAACCTCACATAATACTACCAGTACGAATAGATGGATAACAGTACAAACTAGTTTCACTAGCAGTAATAATGAGTGTCGAGTAGCAGTACGAAGTGATAAAACCATCAGTACAAACCTTGAAGGGCAGTACTAACTCATTCCGCGAGCAGTACTAATGAACCTTGAGCAGTACTAACTAGTTACATGAGCAGTACAAATGGAAAAACCATAGCAGTATAAACAAGACCTTGGCAAATCAGTACAAAACAAAAACCAACAGTACGAATCATGAAGCATGGGCAGTACAAACAGCAACCAATAGTACGAATTTGAATGAAACAGTATGAACTATTTCCCATAGCAGCTATGAATGTCAATGAGTTATCAAGCGATTGTTGTGATGAACAGAAGCTCTTTGTACACCATGCATCGGTGTGAACATGAAGCCAAACATCGTGCTTGTATGAACCAAGCAGTGATCTGAGCACACAACCAGTAACTGACCACGCAACCACAAAAGCTTCAAGACCTGCTTATTTTGTATCGCACAACAGTAGCAAGCTAGGGTTCAACATGCGTTCTGAGTTCTTCCCCTGAACTTCACATATCATTACTCACGAATCAAATCATTCATAGACAAAAGCATCGTGAAAGAGCAGCTATAAGAATTAGGGTTTCTTCAAAAAGAACTTAACCAGTTATACCCTAAGAACAAATCAATGATATCCAGTCCAAACCTGTTGTTCTTCCATGTATAATGAACACCGAGCAACATAGAAACAACTTCCATAATGATTTAACATGAATAGAACACGAATTTATGAAGTTGAATCAAGAAAACACTAAAAATTTGAAAATCATATACTCTTCTGTAGCAGTTTTCAAAAATTCATACATGACAATCTAAACCTCAGATTAAAGATCCCTCTGGTGAGAATGTACATTGATTTACGAAGAATCTCCAGTAAAAATTTCTGCCCAATCCAACGATTAACGAAGGAGTTATCATCGTTCAAAAACACCCTGCAATGAATTATGAAAATATAACCAGTTACAAATTTTTCTTCTGTTCTTGTTCTTCGACAAACCAAACCTTGTTTAATCCACAATCATGAGCCCCGTGGCTCTGATACAATTTGTGAAGATCGTTTATAGCTCGAGATTGGTTAGATATCATCTAGGGATTACACAATAATAATGAATAAATAGGATGCGCAGCGGAATAAACAAAACTATCATTATTATTGCTAAAACACTGGCACTGGTTTGGGCTTTCGTCACACCAAAAATGCATGACTATATGCATATAGTTACACACGTTTTTTTGGGTGTGTGTGACGAAAAGTCGCGCCACCGTAGGTAGCATATGATCACATTGTTTAGTTTGTGGCCGTTTTCATTGAAAAAGAGTGACCAAAACCCGAATATGTGTGACGAATTAGGCATAAGTTTTGTTGGATTTATCAGTATGTGTGACTATTTCCCATCCTATGGCCACATGAATATATAATTAATGTGACGTTTGTGATGATTTAGTCACACAAGGTGTGTTGTTTTTTTCGAGTTAGTCACATACAATTTAAAAAACAGTGGCCAAAAGTGTTAATAAGTGTGACCATATGCTGTTTAAAGTGAAGAAATGTGTATTTTGTGTGACTATTGATCATCCAATGGTCACATAAATTTTTAGTTTGTGTGGCCATTTGTAATATTTAGTCACACAAAGCATGTTTGTTTTGGGTATTTAGTCACATACAATTAAGTATAAAGTGGCCAAAAGTGTTAATAAGTGTGACCATATGCTGTTTAAAGTGAAGAAATGTGTATTTTGTGTGACTATTGATCATCCAATGGTCACATGAATTTTTAGTTTGTGTGGCCTTTTGTAATATTTAGTCACACAAAGCATGTTTGTTTTCGGTACTTAGTCACATACAATTAAGCAAAAAGTGGCCAAAAGTGTTAATAAGTGTGACCATATGCTGTTTAAAGTGAAGAAATGTGTATTTTGTGTGACTATTGATCATCCAATGGTCACATGAATTTTTAGTTTGTGTGGCCTTTTGTAATATTTAGTCACACAAAGCATGTTTGTTTTGGGTATTTAGTCACATACAATTAAGCATAAAGTGGCCAAAAGTGTTAATAAGTGTGACCATATGCTGTTTAAAGTGAAAAAATGTGTATTTTGTGTGACTATTGATCATCCAATGGTCACATGAATTTTTAGTTTGTGTGGCCTTTTGCAATATTTAGTCACACAAAGCATGTTTATTTTGGGTATTTAGTCACATATAATTAAGCATAAAGAGGCCAAAAGTTTTAATAAGTGTGACCATATACTGTTTAAAGTGAAGAAATGTGTATTTTGTGTGACAAATGATCATTCAATGGTCACATGAATTTTTAGTTTGTGTGGCCTTTTATAATATTTAGTCACACAAAGCATGTTTGTTATGGGTATTTAGTCACATACAATTAAGCATAAAGTGGCCAAAAGTGTTAATAAGTGTGACCATATGCTGTTTAAAGTGAAGAAATGTGTATTTTGTCTGACTATTGATCATCCAATGGTCACATGAATTTTTAGTTTGTGTGGCCTTTTGTAATATTTAGTCAAACAAAGCATGTTTGTTTTGGGTATTTAGTCGCATACAATTAAGCATAATGTGGTCAAAAGTTTTAATAAGTGTGACCATATGCTGTTTAAAGTGAAGAAATGTGTATTTTGTCTGACTATTGATCATCCAATGGTCACATGAATTTTAAGTTTGTGTGGCCTTTTGTATTATTTAGTCACACAAAGCATGTTTGTTTTGGGTATTTAGTCACATACAATTAAGCAAAAAGTGGCCAAAAGTGTTAATAAGTGTGACCATATGCTGTTTAAAGTAAAGAAATGTGTATTTTTTGTGACTATTGATCATCCAATGGTTACATGAATTTTTAGTTTGTGTGGCCTTTTGTAATATTTAGTCACACAAAGGATGTTTGTTTTGGGTATTTAGTCACATACAATTAAGCATAAAGTGGCCAAAAGTGTTAATAAGTGTGGCCATATGCTGTTTAAAGTGAAGAAATGTGTATTTTGCGTGACTATTATTCATCCAATGGTCACATGAATTTTTAGTTTATGTGGCCTTTTGTAATATTTAGTCACATATCGAATTAAACAAAGAGTGACCAATAATGTTGATAAGCGTGACCATATTTTGTGACTGCATCTTTTAGTCACGGGGTTACTACTGGTATTACTAAGTTAGTACTGTTGGAGCAGAGTTGCTACTGCTAGTACTAAGTTAGTCCTGCTGAAGCAGAGTTACTACTGCTAAAATATTATTAAAAACCACAAGAAATTTCAAATTGAATTAAACTCGAATGTATATAACTGAACAGAATATACAATTGTAAATTTGTAATGTCGTACTTAATTAATCAAATTCTCAAGTACCATAATCTAAAGACTTTTGAATCTTCACCGGCTTAGCAGCGTGTTGCCTTAAGTCGTTAACAGATATATATTGTTTCTTCGATGGTACCGGTGGTACACATTTAGTCACAGGGTTTGTTGGTGTAACCTGTAGTAAACAAAAGACGCTTCTATCAAACATTGAATTAAATATGAAGAATTATATATATGTAGGTTGAAAAAACACATGTATGTACCTCCTCTTCAAGAATAACTTGATCCTTTGGCCATGCAACGAAACCACTTACGCACTCCTTAACTGTTTTTAACCCATTATTTGCTACGTCCGGTATGCATGCTGCATCAACTAACGATGAATCAATTGACACTCTGTAGCAATCATTTGGGAGTGGTCGGTTATGCAGCATTTGCTTTCCATTAGCCTGGTATACGGTACCCAAAGCAACGATATTTGTTTTCTTTACGTGCCACAGTTTGCACTTAAATGTCTACAAAAAAAGAATTTTTGCATGTATATATCAGAAATTATTTAAACAAAAGAATAACAAGAAACATGTTGAAATACATACTGTTAGCAGTGCTTGTGTTGGAGACACATTTTGTTGCGATTGGGAATCCGGAGACCCGTTTTGTCGCTTCTTAGGCTTTGTCTTGGGTCCGACAGTTTTAGCAAGTTCCTATATGTATATATAAAACACGTTACATTATATAAACAAAAGAATAACAAGAAACATGTTGAAATACATACTGTTGGTACTCCTTGTGTTGGACACACATTTCCTTGCGATTGGGAATCTGTAGACCCTTGTTGGCTTACATCTGAGGCTACTGGTAATTGAGATGACAAATTTAACTACCCCTTGTTGACTCAACTGCGCCATCAGTTGAGTAAGTATTCTCTTTGTTTCTGTAATCTCATTGGATAATTTCTTGATCTGGTCATCAGATTCTTTCTGCACAAAAAATATAGGAAATGTTGGGATTAGAAGTCTCCTTGATGTTGTTAGAGTAACTGATGCTCTTATTTGTGTCAATGCTGCTCATGAACTTCAATGAAAAATATGGCTAGTTTTTACTACTGCTAGTACACAGTTACTGCTGTTATAGCAGTTAATACTGCTGGGTTACAAGTTAACTACTGCTGTAACAGTTAATGACTGCTAGTATATACATAATAATGAATTTGCAGTTTCAACTTACATAGATTTAATTCTCCCACTGATGTAATCTCATCATCTGGAAATTCTTCGTCTTCGTTTACCCTTCCTTTCAACCACATTATACCACGCGGGGGTTCTTCATCTGCTTCAATCTCTTTATTTTCGATCTAATAAACATCAAATGCATACACATGTAAAGTTAAAACAAGATAAACGAAAATATGAAGATGCATACACATGTAATCTTACCATTTTCTCTTTCAAATAAACATATCCACCTCGTCCCATTTTATGCTGATAAATATTTTGGAACGCGACATTTTAGCTTTATCAGCTATCTCCTAAAAATACAAAATCATAAGGTGTTTACATGCGGTAATGCTACAAACTGAAAATTATGAAATGACATATAGACTTAAATAAAGATGACTAATTAAAACCTTGTATGCATCGTTGGTCGTGTGGTTTACAAACTCGACCCAGTCTTCTGATTTCACAAATCGACTATACTTGGCTGGGACTTCATTCAGTTTGGAAGGTGTATTTAGGTGGGGCAAAATGTATTCTTCTCTGAGCTTCGTTCTAAAAGTCCTTAGCAGTTTACCAAGACGAGTCATTACCAATTTTCTGAATGTCACGTCAACATCAAAATATCGCTGCAAAGATTAACACAATGTTGTTAATTAGTTGCACATAATGTAACTGCATAGATAAAATTATGTAGTACTGGGTTAAAAAATAGTATATATGTACAATGATTTCAGTCCATAGTTTATCTCTTGATTCTTTATTCACATTCCTCCAGGAAAGATTCTTCAAACCTATGTGCTCACGAACCAGATCTCTTAAAAAACTCGAAAACAGTGCTCTGTGTAACCCTGATACCCTATTCAATGCATCGAAGGTTACCTTGAGCTTTATTCCACCAGGGTTTCCATATTTCATGCGAAAATTAAATAGCCTGGTTATGCCTCTCTTAGCTAGTATCCGATCTGATTGGTTGGTTCCAGGCGCATCTAGATCTTCATCATCAGAATACTTTTCGGATTCATAGTCTATGTTGTTATCATCATGTTCATTATCAGCAGGAAGCAAAAGATGATTATCAACAATGGGTTGAATTCCCATGACTCTTGAGTAACAATGGGTACAAGAAAATGATTTTGGCTTTGAGAGTAATGGTGATAGAAGATTTGATTTTTGTGTTTTCTTTGCAGTCTTTTTTTTAGGAGAGAAAAGAGGGTATAGGAAGAATATGAATCGTACCTTATTCTTGGTAACTGCTTCTAATTAGGCGATTTCAAAATTTTGGATGAAAATTTTGGCTCCAAATTCTAATTTCAAAATAACAATTGAATTATTTAAAAATTTTGCCTTTAATTTGAACCTGTTAAGTAATGCATAAACTTGAATAAATCAAAATTTTGGCTCCAAATGTTATATATCATTATCTTAATCGCAAATCATGAACCATGATCTAGAACAAAGATCATGAACACAAACTACATATCAAATCAAGAACTCAAATTTACACAATTACCCCAAGATCATGAACACAAACTGACGCAATTTAACACAAACAGCTACCATTAAATCATAAACCAACATGAAATCAACAATACAAACTGCTACCATTAAAAAAATATGTGCAATCATCAAATCAACAACAGAAACTGCTACCATTAAATGTAACACCCCAACCCAGCAAGGGTAGAAGTATCACATTAATGGCTTCATATCAGATCAAACAAAACATACATTCAAAAGTAATACAAAGATTCTCAAAGGTTACAATTGAAATACTGAATACACAAGGATACAAAGGAAACAAAAGCTAAATACTAAGTCTGCAAATGCAATCCTTCCAATGACTTCTACTTCAGAATAACTATCAAGGTCTTCTAAGTCCAAAAGTCTCTTCACTCTTACCCAACTTCCAACTAAAAACCTGCCGCGGGAAAAGAAACGCGGCTGAGCTTAAAAAGCTCCGTGAACAGATACATATACAAAGCAATGATAACGAAACAAAAATATAATATGGAGCAATGGAAAAGTCATAAGGTATAAGCAAGGCAAAATCATCATAAGGGAATAATAGGATAGTCATCCACCACGAGCCCAGAAACTCAAAGTCATAAATCTCAAAGTCATAATCTCACAATCAGAGGGGATACCTCTTAGGCAACCAGATAATATGAGGGGTGTCCTCATGTATCATAATAGTGGAGTAGCTAGCTCCCAGAAGTTGTGAAAGGCGTGTATTGCACACAAGCACCAGTCACCTCAAAGTCATAATCTCAAAGTCACTGTTAAATCCACTAAACAAACAAATCTAGGATTGCAATCCATACGCCCCAAAACTCAAAGTCAATCTCAAAGTCAAGTAGCCATGGCAGATAATATAAAAGGGACGGTGTGAGAAATCACTCCCCCACACGGGAGTCATGCCAGTGGTGCATCACAGACATGGCCAGGTTACCTTCCTGGCTAGGAAAAACAGAAAATGGCTCGGGTATCAAACTAAGAGTCAGGTCTCAAAGTCATCACAAAAGGTCATATATCAAAAGGTACATCTCAAAGTCATATCAAAAGTAATATCAAAGGTTCACTCAAAGGGAACATAGCAATGGCTTGGGAAATCTTAACTAAATCATAACTCAAAATCAATGTATGGAATATGAGAACCCTTATTGAAAAAGGGCAGAGTATCTGTACCTTATACCGCACGTGCAAACATATCTAGAAATATAAAGATCGGAAACAAACTCCATCCTCAGCGAATCTACACGAATTAATGATCGACTTATTATTCAAATGCTCGTTTTAAAATCAGATTTCTTGTTTTAGTCGGCTTCCTATTTTTAGCAACCTTTCATAAATAGCATGTTTCCCGAATTAGTAATTCTTATAAGTTAAGGTTATTATTGACAATTAAGTAAGCTTAAGGATTTAATATGACCAATCTCGTAGTTTAAGGTTTAATTTGACAGTATATAATAACTTAGGGTTTACCGTGACAATTCCCAAAGATTAGGATTTAATCTTGTAAATTAATTCCATGACGACTTATTTAGTACTTAGCCGAATTAGTGGACACCTTGTACTTTTTGCGGATTAGTTAACAAAACGAAACACACACAAATGCAACTCCCTCGACATCGTTTATTTAGAACCCAAGATTCCAAAACTGGTTCGACACACCCCTTTACACATTACCATTTAGCGGCACCAACTAAGACCAAAACGACCCAAACTTTAATCCCAAGTAATCCCCCATGTCCAATATACTAATTTTATTGAGTTTAATCCACCCCAAAATCTCACTTAGCAACATTTGACCCAGTTCCATGCAAAATCTTATGACCTTCATATTCAACATGCAACACACCTATGACTTACAAGGTTAAATAATGACACTGTACTCGCACGTTAGTACATACAATCACACACAATGACATAGAAGTATCCCTATTAGCGAGACCCAATTACCCCTGTTTCATACCCCTTTTTAATCGACACACCAACACCATAAAACCACTATTTAGACATCACGCAAAGAAAACCAGTTTATGGACTCACACAGAATTATGCAAAACAGCCACACACATCCAGTTTTAACGAACCACACTATTCGGACCACATACGACTCATATGCCATTTTTATTGTCTATCTTAACTCGACACTAAACTCATTGGATCCCAAGACAAAACTGCAAACGACCCCTTTTGACTCAACATAAAATCACATCAAAGACCAGCCCATACGACCCAACATATGACAATGCACTAGCCTTACATTGGCCACGCAACTCGACCCACATGCACCCTATTCGACTCTCACACAACCTGACCAAGGACCTTGTTATGCAACCCTCATGCGACATGCCCAGCCAACATACTCTACAGACATAAGGCGCGCCACAACAGCCCACAACTCACACGCATCATACTCATTCCCTCACCCCATTCGACACACTCATTTTTACATGCACACGAAATCAACAGCCCTAGTTTCACACATGCACCACTACAATTCATGATCTTAGTAACATATTTATCACGGTTTTACACTCACATGAATGCCACACAAAAACACGTTACCATGCTCACATAGCATTACTATACAACAGCAGCATGCGACACACATTTTACCCCCCTCAATACCCATCCATACGACCAGAACTATACCCAATATAACCCTTGTATTTTCACATATCATGGGTTCCAGTTCCAGTTTACACGCCATGTCTAGACCACACTCTAGTTACTGTATTCGACTTCATGTTTAGTCTCATGACTCAACACAAAAAGGTGCACACGACACAAAACAGAAAACACACTAAGACCCTAACCCTTCACGTTACATTACTTTTAAATTTTCCATGTTTTATATTTACGTAACCTGCTGTATAACTTGAATCAACTACGCAAGGGCGATATGGATTACCTTGGTCGAATGCAGAAACGAAAGAGGACACAAGAGTCAAGACTATTTTCGAATCCAATATAACAACGATCATACACCACCTCTTGTTAACCTTCGTACCTCTTTTCACAGCTCGAATAGGAAGGAAAAAAAAAAGAAGCAGCCAACATGTATATTTGCTAGGGTTTTATGTTTGTGATTGTCTTTGTTTACATGCGTTGAATGGGAGAAAAAAAAAAACGGCTGAAATAATGTCCTTTCTTAATAAACAATCTTTTTGGGAGATATATCACAACTAGATGTGACGTATGATGGAGTTATGGGAGGCGAAATTTATGGGATTTGATTGAGGCTTACTCCTATGTTCAACAAAACGTGTGAGATTTCAAAAGCAGCCAAAGTCTTATTAATTTATTTGACCAATGGCTGAAATGAGAATATGGTTACTGTATATGGCTTATAGCAATTTGGCAAAGCATGTGCATTATTTGGGAAAACTAATATTTACTTTATATAGATGGCGTGACATTTGGCTAGACAAGAGAGCAATCAACATCTTTTATTTGTTTAAGGATATACACAATTTTGATTGGAAAGTCTTTAGTTAATTTACTTTAGGTTATATATTCATATCGTAAGGTTTCGAGTCATAATATGATACATAACTCAAGTTTTAATTTATGGCGCCTTTCATAAGTCTTTAAAATTTCAAATTTAGAGGGTATTTTGGTCATTTCAGATTGTGGTAATTTTGGGGTTTTACAATTCTTCCCCTCTAAAAGAAAATTTCGTCCTCGAAATTTGAAGTCGCTAAGTTAAACGAAGTCGTAGCAATTCGCAAAAGATCATCACAAACATTCTCATGCCCAGGGAGTTTCTTTCAAAAAGATCTTCAGACCAAAAGTTTCTCATGACTCAGATCAAAACGAGGTGGGTTCAAATTTCTCAGGAGAAGACAAATTAGGTTGATTCAGAACAAAAGGTCCATGCAACATAAACTGGACGATAGGTGAATCTTCAGAAAGCTCATATGGAATACGAATAAGATTTCAAATCGAATTAATTGCACCAACAGTAGGAAGTTCTAAAAGGAGTTCAAGACTTATAACTGAGGTCAACAGAATTCAAATCAAGAGTTCAAACTCAATCAGATATCTAATGAACGAAAGCAGAGTATACGGATAGATAGGATGAACCTAACGTCTTACTAATCACGGATAATCCAACGGAGTTCAAATTCTAACATCTTAGGTACTCCCCAAGATATCCTATGGCCACAATGAGTGCACGTTATATGGTGTAAGTATTATCACGTTGATCAGGTGTCATAATACTAGCACTACATAAGTATGCCTTCATGATGATCATACTTTATCTCGAGTCGTAATCAAAACCACGTATCTTAATCCACCTAGTAGTTCTATAGTCTCAGAGGTCAACAAAATTAAGTGCCATAGTTAAGAGGAAAACAAAACTATTCGCAAGAGTATCTAAATTCCCAGATTTCCTAACAGAAGTGAGGTACGCCGTCACAAGCATCATATCTTCCACAATGCGCCAAAATCTCTCAAAACAAAGTCATCACCGAACATACAAAGAAAAGATGAACACGAAATTGAAATGCTTCTAGGGAACTTAAATCATAAGAGGATCTTATTACGATATAACGAAACTTAAGAGAGTCAACGGAATGAAAGTTAGTTGCCAAGAGCTTCGGCCTTCGTAGAATCAGTTCTTCCAAACCTAAAGGGTCTGTTTCAGAAATCCACTCATTCAACACATCCAATCTCTTCACGTCCGGTTAGTTTGTCTTCGTCTGTCCATCAATTCGGAAGTGAAACCAAAATTGGGAACTTGTGTCTGGTTTGTCGAGCCTCCTGCAGTTCTTCTTGGAATGTGATGGAGGAATGTGAATTCTTGTCATGCTCTTCATCATTCAGTCTGCTTCCGCTCTCAATTCATCTTAGTACAACCAAGATGAATAGGGAAGTGAGACTGCGCGTCTTCATCAGCTCCGGGTTCGCCGTCTTGACTAGATCTTCAGCATCGCCAACACTTCTACCTTGTAAGTAATGTCTTCATTCTCCAGGTAGCCACCGTTGTTGTCAACTCCAGGTCAGGCAGTGAAGTAACTCTTCTGACGTGCTTCTAGTTGTCCTGCTGCATACGAAAAGCCTTCTGTGCTGTAAGGGAGTATAACCGATTCTCTTTCCGATTTATCCCAAAAATTTGCTCCGCCCGAGGGTGTGGAAGCTAATCCTTCTTTAACTTTTCTAAAACTCCATTCTAAATCAACTAAGTTGTTTCTCTCTTTTCACGAAATTTTTCAATGGTATCATAAGTTGCAAACATCTTCCAGCATTCTTCTGCAAGGTTCAAAAGGTTTCAGTTCTCCATTCTGTTATTAGTCTTGACCACATGGCGATAGTTTTCAAAACTTGCGGGATTTAAAGAGATATCCTCGATTAAGAACATCGTTGCCTCTACAAATATCAATCTCTCAGAAAGCACCAATGACCGACGAATTTCTAACGAAGTGCAAAGATGATTTTCATACTCTTTCTCGTCTCCAAACGTACTATTTAGTCATACAATGACCATTTGTCCAAGTACTCACGAGAAAACCTCATTCATCCAATTCGCAAAAACAATCAGAGCTTTAGCTAATACTATTAGCGTCACTAATCATCATAGCAGTCTTTTACGAATACTGAAGGCGATTCCAAGAATAAAATCTATTCATCAGAAGAAAACTTCGCGCTCTGAAATTATACAAGCACATAATAGTTTCAAGGTGGAGGTATTACGGTTCAGCTTCCAGAAATCAACACGCCCAGAAGATACACTTAACCCAACTCACTTCTGGTCTTCGGTTCTTGTTCCTCTCGGTTGCTCAAACAAACTGGTAGGATCCCGGACACATCTGAAAGACACCTTCGCCTGGTGACTAGACAATCTCCCGGTATCAAGTCAAATCCTATTTCACGCTCCGATGGAAAAATTCTGGTGGTTCGACCAAAAACATGTGGTTCAGTCACTAATCATATTCAGAAAACTCAGGGTGCCAAAACTCTCATGATACGATTCATTCATTGGTGTACGAAATGAGTTCTAGGAGAAACTTCATAACCGCGAACGTAACACATGAGTCTCTAGAGTAATAGTGATAGCAGAGGGTTTATCAATCGGTAATCATGGTAGGGAGTTCAAAATTGTTGCAAACGTTAAAGGTGAGACATAGAAGGGAAATTGTCCATATTTGAATGCTCAATCAGCCGATTCCTTGTCAGAATAAAATTGAAGTTAACTATCCCAAGATAGACGGATCACAAATCAAATATTTATCATTTAAAAGTGGGGGAAAACATTTTATACTCGTGGTTACACACCACAAGACTTCTCATAGGGCAGAGATGGGTGAAACGAAATCAATTAGTGTTGGAAGATTCATAGTTACTTAGCAAAAGAAAGAGACCAATAAGAGAATACATCAAGTACGCCATTGCTAGGGGGATTCTCAGAATGATCGAAGAGGCATCAAAATGATCAACGAAAGGATTAGAGGTCAGAGTCAATATCTGAAGATAAGGATCAATTAGTGTCAGGCAATTACTATGCAGTTCTCAAAGCCTTCCAGATTTAATCAGATTCGAATTTCAGGTGGTGTAAGGTGTGAGCTTTCAATTTCCAAAAGTGATATCAATCGGATCTAACCAAAAGTAAGGCACGAATCAGAGTGATGCGGAAGCAATGATATTCAAACAAATGCCTTATAGTCTACCCCTTCCTCACCGGTCAAAACTTACGTTCCTATGAGGGAATCTTAAAGCAATTTTCAAAGGTTGTCCTATGAGTGCCTACAGGGGAAACTTAGTGGTCCTAACTTACACAGGCCAAGGGTAAATGTATTACGAATCGCAACCTGTCTCTGATACCATAATTGTAACACCCCAACCCAGCAAGGGTAGAAGTATCACATTAATGGCTTCATATCAGATCAAACAAAACATACATTCAAAAGTAATACAAAGATTCTCAAAGGTTACAATTGAAATACTGAATACACAAGGATACAAAGGAAACAAAAGCTAAATACTAAGTCTGCAAATGCAATCCTTCCAATGACTTCTACTTCAGAATAACTATCAAGGTCTTCTAAGTCCAAAAGTCTCTTCACTCTTACCCAACTTCCAACTAAAACCTGCCGCGGGAAAAGAAACGCGGCTGAGCTTAAAAAGCTCAGTGAACAGATACATATACAAAGCAATGATAACGAAACAGAAATATAATATGGAGCAATGGAAAAGTCATAAGGTATAAGCAAGGCAAAATAATCATAAGGGAATAATAGGATAGTCATCCACCACGAGCCCAGAAACTCAAAGTCATAAATCTCAAAGTCATAATCTCACAATCAGAGGGGATACCTCTTAGGCAACCAGATAATATGAGGGGTGTCCTCATGTATCATAATAGTGGAGTAGCTAGCTCCCAGAAGTTGTGAAAGGCGTGTATTGCACACAAGCACCAGTCACCTCAAAGTCATAATCTCAAAGTCATTGTTAAATCCACTAAACAAACAAATCTAGGATTGCAATCCATACGCCCCAAAACTCAAAGTCAATCTCAAAGTCAAGTAGCCATGGCAGATAATATAAAAGGGACGGTGTGAGAAATCACTCCCCCACACGGGAGTCATGCCAGTGGTGCATCACAGACATGGCCAGGTTACCTTCCTGGCTAGGAAAAACAGAAAATGGCTCGGGTATCAAACTAAGAGTCAGGTCTCAAAGTCATCACAAAAGGTCATATATCAAAAGGTACATCTCAAAGTCATATCAAAAGTAATATCAAAGGTTCACTCAAAGGGAACATAGCAATGGCTTGGGAAATCTTAACTAAATCATAACTCAAAATCAATGTATGGAATATGAGAACCCTTATTGAAAAAGGGCAGAGTATCTGTACCTTATACCGCACGTGCAAACATATCTAGAAATATAAAGATCGGAAACAAACTCCATCCTCAGCGAATCTACACGAATTAATGATCGACTTATTATTCAAATGCTCGTTTTAAAATCAGATTTCTTGTTTTAGTCGGCTTCCTATTTTTAGCAACCTTTCATAAATAGCATGTTTCCCGAATTAGTAATTCTTATAAGTTAAGGTTATTATTGACAATTAAGTAAGCTTAAGGATTTAATATGACCAATCTCGTAGTTTAAGGTTTAATTTGACAGTATATAATAACTTAGGGTTTACCGTGACAATTCCCAAAGATTAGGATTTAATCTTGTAAATTAATTCCATGACGACTTATTTAGTACTTAGCCGAATTAGTGGACACCTTGTACTTTTTGCGGATTAGTTAACAAAACGAAACACACACAAATGCAACTCCCTCGACATCGTTTATTTAGAACCCAAGATTCCAAAACTGGTTCGACACACCCCTTTACACATTACCATTTAGCGGCACCAACTAAGACCAAAACGACCCAAACTTTAATCCCAAGTAATCCCCCATGTCCAATATACTAATTTTATTGAGTTTAATCCACCCCAAAATCTCACTTAGCAACATTTGACCCAGTTCCATGCAAAATCTTATGACCTTCATATTCAACATGCTACACACCTATGACTTACAAGGTTAAATAATGACACTGTACACGCACGTTAGTACATACAATCACACACAATGACATAAAAGTATCCCTATTAGCGAGACCCAATTACCCTTGTTTCATACCCCTTTTTAATCGACACACCAACACCATAAAACCACTATTTAGACATCACGCAAAGAAAACCAGTTTATGGACTCACACAGAATTATGCAAAACAGCCACACACATCCAGTTTTAACGAACCACACTATTCGAACCACATACGACTCATATGCCATTTTTATTGTCTATCTTAACTCGACACTAAACTCATTGGATCCCAAGACAAAACTGCAAACGACCCCTTTCGACTCAACATAAAATCACATCAAAGACCAGCCCATACGACCCAACATATGACAATGCACTAGCCTTACATTGGCCACGTAACTCGACCCACATGCACCCTATTCGACTCTCACACAACCTGACCAAGGACCTTGTTATGCAACCCTCATGCGACATGCCCAGCTAACATACTCTATAGACACAAGGCGCGCCACAACAGCCCACAACTCACACGCATCATACTCATTCCCTCACCCCATTCGACACACTCATTTTTACATGCACACGAAATCAACAGCCCTAGTTTCACACATGCACCACTACAACTCATGATCTTAGTAACATATTTATCACGGTTTTACACTCACACGAATTCCACACAAAAACACGTTACCATGCTCACATAGCATTACTATAAAACAGCAGCATGCGACACACATTTTACCCCCCCTCAATACCCATCCATACGACCAGAACTATACCCAATATAACCCTTGTATTTTCACATATCATGGGTTCCAGTTCCAGTTTACACGCCATGTCTAGACCACACTCTAGTTACTGTATTCGACTTCATGTTTAGTCTCATGACTCAACACAAAAAGGTGCACACGACACAAAACAGAAAACACACTAAGACCCTAACCCTTCACGTTACATTACTTCTAAATTTTCCATGTTTTATATTTACGTAACCTGCTGTATAACTTGAATCAACTACGCAAGGGCGATATGGATTACCTTGGTCGAATGCAAAAACGAAAGAGGACACAAGAGTCAAGACTCTTTTCGAATCCAATATAACAACGATCATACACCACCTCTTGTTAACCTTCGTACCTCTTTTCACAGCTCGAATAGGAAGGAAAAAAAAAAGAAGCAGCCAACATGTATATTTGCTAGGGTTTAATGTTTGTGATTGTCTTTGTTTACATGCGTTGAATGGGAGAAAAAAAAAATGGCTGAAATAATGTCCTTTCTTAATAAACAATCTTTTTGGGAGATATATCACAACTAGATGTGACGTGTGATGGAGTTATGGGAGGCGAAATTTATGCGATTTGATTGAGGCTTACTCCTATGTTCAACAAAACGTGTGAGATTTCAAAAGCAGCCAAAGTCTTATTAATTTATTTGACCAATGGCTGAAATGAGAATATGGTTACTGTATATGGCTTATAGCAATTTGGCAAAGCATGTGCATTATTTGGGAAAACTAATATTTACTTTATATAGATGGCGTGACATTTGGCTAGACAAGAGAGCAATCAACATCTTTTATTTGTTTAAGGATATACACAATTTTGATTGGAAAGTCTTTAGTTAATTTACTTTAGGTTATATATTCATATCGTAAGGTTTCGAGTCATAATATGATACATAACTCAAGTTTTAATTTATGGCGCCTTTCATAAGTCTTTAAAATTTCAAATTTAGAGGGTATTTTGGTCGTTTCAGATTGTGGTAATTTTGGGGTTTTACATTAAATCTAACTGTGCAATCATCACATCAAGAACACAAAATACTATCATTACAGTTATAAAATAGATACAGTTAAACTACTAATTACCAGTTATTGTACCATTAATAATTACATTTAACCAAATTAAATGTCTGAACTACTACTACCATATTAAAGTACCAAATACCATTTACATAAACACAAAAGCTGTTAATGGATGTCCTAAACCCTAAACCATCTTCTTACACGGCAGTCCCAAGACAATATACTGAGTAAATTTCTTTTTGTGTGCCTTGTCAACTGGTATTTAAGAGGATTGAGTTTTGGGAGTAGCTTGAGAGGATTCAGCTTTGTCATTTACCTACAAGTTGAACAAGTATAATGGATTAAGTCTGGAGAATGTCATAAAAGTAGTGAAACAACACTTATTAAATGGACCATTATTACCCATTTTGTGTCAGCATCACCAGATTCTTCATCGCCAGAGAAATAGAAAGGGCTCTTTCTCTTCCAATCTGTGTTTTCCCATACCTCCTAATAGTTCAACATACCATGTGTTTCAAAAAATTTAATTAATGGTATAAAGGTATACAACTTTAGCCACAAACACATAACAACTTTAGTATACCTTGTAGGAAATGATTTTGAATTTGGACCTAGGGATTTTTGCCTTTGAACCTGTTAAAGCATAAACTTGAATAAATTAAAAATTCACACAGCTTTACATTCAACAATAAATTCACACAGCTTTACATTAGAATCGGTAACAACCTCAAACATCACCATTTATAGATCAAAAGCCTGTTACTAATTATTGTACAATGAATCATCAACTGATATGTGAAAACATTAAAAAACATAACTTTGTTGTTATCTGGATTCATTGTTTGCGTGTTTGTGTTTTCCAGAAGAATGTGTGTTTTGATTAGGGTTTATTGATTATTGTGTGTGTTTACAATTGATTCGGTAAAGGGATTAATTGCCGGATGACTATTGAAGTGGTGGTTTGTTTATCTTTCATAGAGTTAGCTTTTGTATTCAGAAAGGAGTGGGAGCACAACTTGTGTCTAGACTCCCATCCAACTTTATGTCAAATTTATCGTGTTTAATGAAAATCTTATTATAAAAAAAAATATATATAATAATAATAATAATAATAATAATAATAATAATAATAATAATAATAATAATAATAATAATAACACCTTCACTGTGGGCGATTGGGACATGGGAGATCGGCCCGATCTCGATTCTTCTTCCCGCTCATCCTAGCCAATCTTCTTCAACACTCTCAGTTGATGCATGTTTGGTTCTCTTCTGTACATACACCCCTCTCGGTATTGGGTTTTCTTCTTTGTTTTTTTTTTTTTTTTTAGGGTTTCTTCGCTGGTTCCTTTTTTTTTTTTAGGGTTTCCTCTTCACGGTGGGCCTATGTTATATATGATTTGGTAATATCTGTGGCAATCTTATATTGCTTCTTGTGTTCTTTGGTTCGTGATCTGTGGTATCCTGGGCCTGTGTTTCTGTGACACAGCTTCGAAGATAATTGTTGGGGTTTCGAGGTTCTGGTTCTGCGACAGCAGGTTTCGCTGTGGGTTTTCAGGTTTTGTGAGGTTCTGTGATAGCAGGTTTCGCTGTGGGTTTCAGGTTCTGTGGCAGTAGTTGTCGAGGCTCTGTGACAGCAAGGTTTCGAAGTTCTGTGGGTTTCAGGTTCTGTAACAGCAGGTTATCGTTTGCTGCTTTTGGTTTTGGTTTTGCTACAGTTCTGCTACTACTACAGGGTTTCTGCTGTGTTTTTTGCTACTGGTCTTGTTGTGTTGGCTTGTTTTTTTTTGCGGTTTATTTCCTATGCCTATAGTGAGATTTCACTGCCCCTTCGCGGGCCTCAGTGGGTGTCGTGATGGGAGTGGAAATGGGCTTACTAAGACTTATTTGATCACACATCTTCGTGATCGACACTTTAATGGGGAGGCGCAAGCTATCACTAGACATTCTCTTGTGTCGGATTTGGCCATTTTTGAAAGGGCGGAGGTTACTCTTAAGCGTATGGGATTGTGGTTATGTGGTGGTTGTTTCAAAACGCATACTTTCCGGGCTAAGTGCCGACATGGTGGGGGTTCTGTTGTGTCACCTCCTGATGGTGGTGATGGTGTGGTTCGGTTCGTCTTGCATGATCTTCCCAAACCTCATGCCCCTTCTCATGTTGCTCCTGTTGAGGATTTGGTTTCTGATGAGTTTGGTGGTTTTGATTTACATCTCCTTGATACTCTATTTTCTAAGGGGTTGCGTACTGTCAAATCCATTCCTCCTAAATGTCGTTTAGGGTTTTCTCGGGTTTTGAAAGGAGCCCTTGATAAGGTGGTTTGTTCGCCTGATGACATTTCTTGTTGGGTTGGTTTGTTAGTCTTGCCTCTTTGTTTGCTCAAAACCTTTTGTCCGAGGAGTAATCAAGAGTGTAGGTCTGTTACTAAACGTCAGCGACAGGAAGAGTATATTCTTAATGCCATTTCATCTTGGGGCACACCTGGTGGTAGTTTACAAGTTGTGCGGGAGGTTTTAGCCGAACCCCCCCCTTTGTGGTCTAATACTGATGATGAAAACCTGGACTTGGGTGACCGTAATATCAAGCAGTGTAAGAGGAAGATTTGTGATGGCCATTATACTGCTGCTGTTAGAGTTCTTTCCTCTTCGGGTATTGCGGCTTATGATGATACTACTCTCGCGGATCTAAAAGCCAAGCACCCTTTTCAATCTGCCCCCCTTTTACCAGATATACCTATTGATCATCATCACCTTTTGGCATCTCCTGCTATGGTTCTTGATATGATTAAGAGTTTCCCTCGTGGTACTTCTTGTGGAAGGGATGGTTTACGTGCTCAACACCTTTTGGATTGTTTAAACGGTGCTGCTGTTGCCATTTCTGATGAGTTAGTCGCTTCTATCACCCAGGTGGTGAACCTATTTCTTGAGGGTAAATGCCCAAGGGAGTTGGGAGAGTATGTTGCTAGTGCTCCTCTCACGCCTTTGGTTAAACCTGGAGGGGGGATCCGTCCTATCGCTGTTGGGACTGTTTGGAGGCGTTTAGTCTCCAAAGTTTGTGCTTCTATGATTGGCCATTCTTTGGATGGTTATTTTGACGGTTTGCAATTTGGTGTGGGTGTTTCGGGAGGTGGGGAGGCAATCCTTCATGCTGTGAATCGGTTGATTGAAGACCGTGGGGGTGCTGTGGGTTTATCTATGTTGTTGGTGGACTTTAAAAACGCTTTTAATATGGTGGATCGTGCGGTCATGTTACGAGAAGTTCGCCTTCGTGTTCCGGCTATTTCACGTTGGGTGGAATTCTGTTACTCCAATCCTGCTAGATTATATTATGGTGAGCATACTTTGTGGTCACACCAAGGGGTGCAGCAGGGTGATCCGCTTGGGCCTCTCCTTTTTGCTTTAGTGTTACATCCATTGGCATGTAAGATTCGCGACTCCTTCACTCTTTCTCTTCAAGCTTGGTATCTTGATGATGGTACTATTATAGGGGATACTTTGGTTGTGGGGAAGGTTTTGGAGTTGATTATGATGGATGGACCTAGTTGTGGTTTGCACCTTAATGTTGATAAAACTGAGGTCTTTTGGCCGAAGGAAGACCCAAGGAGCAGGTATGTTGGTGTTTTTCCCCCTAATATTTCTCGACCTTCGCATGGTGTTAAATTATTAGGGGGCCCCGCCGGTGTGGATTTTGAGTTTAGTAGTAAGCTTGTTATGAAAAGGGTTGCTAAAACTATTGAGCTTATGGATGCTGTTGCTAGGCTTAATGATCCTCAGTGTGAGTTGTTGTTACTGCGTGCATGTGCCGGTATTTCCAAGTTGTATTTTTCTATGCGCACATGTCCTCCTCGGGTCTTTGAGAGTGCTCAGGTTTCTTTTGATGCAGCACTTCGCTCTTCTTTGGAACGTATTGTCACTGCTTCTGGACCTGGGTTTGGTGACTGGCAATGGAGACTCGCCACTCTACCTTTTGCTCTTGGGGGACTTGGTGTGTATTCTGCAGGTGATGTCTTGCAATATGCCTTCCTTGCTTCTAGACTTCAATCTGCCAGCTTACAGACTAAGCTTCTCCGTAGTTCTGGTATTGTGTCTACTGGTCCCTCTTTTGATGATGCATTGTGTACTTTTAATGTGAATATGGATATTGACCTTATGAGTAACCCTAGTGAGATCGCTGCCCCCAAACTTATGAAGAAATTGGCAGATATACATTTCGCACGTGTTGCCCAAACGGTTGAATCCACTTTCCATTTATCCTCTAGACAGATGGCTTTATGGAATTCTTTAAAAGAGGATTATACGTCAGATTGGCTTAAGGTGGCACCGATATCCGGTTTGGGACAGACTATGAATGCCAGGACTTACAGATGTGTTTTGTGTTACCGGTTGGGTGTTCCTCTTTTTACTGTCCAGATGCCATGTTCAGCTTGTTCTAAGGTTTTTCCGGGAGATATTTTTGGAGATCATGCTGTATCGTGCGCAGGCTTAGTTGGTATTAAACATCGGCACAATGTTGTGCGTGATGTTCTTGTTGATATATGTTCTCGGTCGGGAGTTTCAGTTCGTAAGGAGGTGGATATTGGGCTGCGTGGAGAGAGGGACAAAACCTTACGTCCGGCCGATATGCTACTTTACTCTTGGGATGGTGGCCTTGATGTCTGTGTTGATCTTACAGGATCGTCACCTTTGACGCGTTCGTGTATGGTTGATTTTATGCCCGGTCGGGCGGTTATTGAAGCCGCACAACGTAAACGTGTCAAGTATGCAGCTAAATGCGCTGATATCGGATATGGATTCCTCCCCTTTTCATTCTCTTCTTTTGGAGAACTTGAAAAGGATGCAGTGACCTTATTAAAACGCATTAGACGATTCTCTATGACTCAAGACATTGGAGCACGAGCCGCTCCACATATTTTTAGTAGGATTGGTTTTGCTGTAGCTAGAGGTGTGGGGGCCCAGTTGGTATCTCGGCTCCCCACTAATTTCTTGTAAAATCCTATTTGTTTTTCAATAAAGTGATGATAATAATAAAAAAAAAAAATAATAATAATAATAATAATAATAATAATAATAATAATAAACAACAGAAAAAAAACAAAAAAAAAAGAAAAAGAAAAAGAAAAAAAGCTAATGGTGTTGACGTGGCGGTGAAAACCGGCTATAGCCGGTAACTAGGGATGGAAACGGTTCGGGTTCGTGGTGGGTTTTAGTGTACCCGTTTATAATATACCCGTACCCATCCCATATCCCTCCGGATACCCGATTAATATTATCCATCGGTTTTTTCATGTTTCCCCGCGGGTATCGGTTATCCGTAATTAAAAGTTAAAGAAAATGAATATCGTACCAAACGATTTAACGCAACGTATCGCAACGCAACGTACTCGGCACGATATTCACCAAAAAAATCAAATGCGCAAGAGGTTTCAAAAGTTAATTATTCTCATTTCAAAAAATAATCTCGTTTTAGCCTTTTAAAAGGGTTTGGTATCATCATTCGTGTAACGGTAGAGAACACGGAATCACGAGTACTTACTCCAAAAAAATGAATAACCGAATAGTCGAGAAGAGTATTGACAATAACTCGAGTCGAGACGAGATGACGAAAACAAGTCAAAGAGATAACTAACAACAAACATATCAAATAAGATGAGTCGATTGGTAATCGTCGGTATTTTCCCATAATCCCGTTTATTAGTACAAGGTATACTCGTTTTATGATTTAAAACAAGTTTGGACTTACGACAAAATTAATCTTTGGAAATAACAAAATTTCGCCATGACCCTTTCATTTATGGAACGTTGCCAAGTCAAAAGACTTTATTGAAAATCAATTTCCCGAGTAATTTATAATATAATGAGTATTTATATAAACCCTAAACCCTAAACTCTAAACCCTAAACACTAAACCAATCCATAACTCAAACAATAACCAAATGAATAGTTCAATAAATCCAAATATGTTAGTGTACGGGTAGCATGTCTCGAATAGTCCAATAGCCCTCGTGTGTTCCGTTTTATCCCAAATGTCACAAGCAAGGTTTTTTCCGATTTGGAAAACCTTGCTTGTGACATTTGGGATAAAATGGAACACACGAGGGCTATTGGACTATTCGAGACATGCTACCCGTACACTAACATATTTGGATTTATTGGACTATTTATTTGGTTATTGTTTGAGTTACGGATTGGTTTAGTGTTTAGGGTTTAGAGTTTAGGGTTTAGGGTTTAGGGTTTATATAAATACTCGTTATATTATAAATTACTCGGGAAATTGATTTTCAATAAAGTCTTTTGACTTGGAAACGTTCGATAAATGAAAGGGTCATGGCAAAATTTTGTTATTTCCAAAGATTAATTTTGTCGTAAGTCCAAACTTGTTTTAAATCATAAAACGAGTATACCTTGTACTAATAAACGGGATTATGGGAAAATACCGACGATTACCAATCAACTCATCTTAAGCTTTTAAAGATCCTTTGTAAGATCCGGATCATTTTTGCTTTGCAGTATCGTAAAATCGTAAGATCCTAAGATCAGGATCGAGATCCTGACAACCATGGTCTCACGTACACTTCTAATTTCCTTACTTCGTTATTAACCAAATTTAATAACAAATATCTCTACAACTTTTAATTTAACAATTGTTTTTATTTCTTTCTTTTATTTTTGTCCAAGTCGAGTCAATATCAAGTCGCAACAAATGAGTTACTATTTCTTTTCGAGTCACGGTCAAACATTTATTCCCTCGGGTCAATAATAATGAACCCGGTCCCAAATCATCCCAAACATCACAAACAACTAGTTGGAAATATTGAGTTTTGAAGTTTATTATTCACAAAGCATGAGATACAACTAGTTGTTGCATCAACTCATTGTACATGGAAAGTCAATACTTGGTAAAAGGAAATTGGAGACTTTTTAGTACAACTTCAATTCACAGTTTACTTTTGGCGCGCGCCTTTGGTACCTTTTCCCGCCTAAAGTCTTGGGAACCATTCATCTACCTCTCCAGCCTATTTATACCTATCGATTGTATACCAAAGAACACACACAAACACATATATCCCTTTCAATTCAAAGAAAACTTCAACAATGGCAGCAAATAATGGTAACTTTCAAAATGATGCTGAAGAGTACGAGTGGGTGTTAAACAACAATTTGCTGTTTGACGCAGTGTTTGATCATTTCGGGTATGAACCCGTTGCAGAATATGGGTCGTATAGGCAGGTAAACACGTGGATGAGGAGTACAATTTTGAACTGGCTGCATGCGCAAGACTTTTACTGGGATGAGGTTTGGGGAGAAGATGAAGAGGATGATGAAGATGAAGAGGAGGAGGAAGGTGAAGAGGAGGAGGTGGCTCAAAGTGATGTGGTGCAGCAAAATGAAGAGGATCAGCAGCAAAATGTGGTGGAGCAGCAAAATGTGGTGGTGCCTCAAAACCAGGGGGAGCAGCAAGATGGGTTTCAAGACCCTTATAATCTAGAAAAGAGGATTACCGATCTTGAAATTTTGTTTAAATGACTCAAGGAAAGGAAGAAATTGATGGGAAGCAGGGAAGAGAGCTCTGGTTCTAACAAGTTGGGGTGAAATGGAGTGAAGCAGTTTATGATGATGGTGTTTTTATGTTTTTAGTATGTTTAGTATTTAGGTTGGATAATTAGATGTATATATGGTTGTAGCTTTTAAAAAGTATCAATGAAATATTTGATGTTTAATTAATTGTTTATGGTTTCTTGGATAATACAGTCTTTTTAGAAGACTATTAACACTTAAACAGTAAACTGTGTTGTAATGCAAGAACAACAATATCACCAAAATTGATTAAGTGTCTTCCTTTACACTTAATCACCTCCAAATGTATGAGTGCAGTATTGTTTTATAAGAAAATTGAGTTCATTCTACTGAGAAAAAGTTTTTGCACAAACTTTGTACTGCTAGGCAAACATTTGTAATGCTAGCGTAAAACTTTGTACTGCTGGGTAGCCGTTAGTACTGTCTGGGCTTTAACCGTGGTTTATTTAATTTCAAGCCGTTGGGGTAATGTTTGTCAATTACTTCACTTTAGGGTTTCATAAATTGGATAACTCTCTTTCTTTATATAATTTATACCATTTCTTCAAACTTAAGAAACAATTAATTGAAGTCGGTCCAATCATAACCCAGCACTCTAATCAAGCATTTAATCAATTTTCATGGCAAATTTAGAGTTTTGTGATACACATAACCAGGTTGCATTCTTGGAGAAACCAGAAGGGAGTCAAGACTTCCACCAGATATTAGATTTTCTAAACACTACCCACATCAGGTATGCTCTTACAGTCAATCCTACTATCTATGTCTCTTAAATCAAACAGTTTTGGCAGACTGTTACTACCAATACATTTGAGAATGGAGACAAAGAGTTAATTGCAACAGTTGATGGCAAAACAATAATTATTACTGAGGCATCTGTTAGGTGGCATCTCCATTTAGCAGATGAAAATGGTATTAGTTCTTTGCCTAATACTGAAATTTTTCATCACCTTTCTAGAATGGGGTATGACACATCTTCTCAAATTCTGACTTTTCAAAAAGGATGTTTTTCCCCACAATGGAGATTCTTCATACATACCATCCTTCATTGTTTAAGTCTAAATAAAACCTCATGGGAGCAATTCAGTAGCAATATTGCAACTGCTCTCATTTGTTTAGCAACAAACAGGACTTATAACTTTTCAAAATTAATTTTTGATGGTATGGTGAAAAATGTGGATAACAAATGCAAGTTTTTAATGTATCCAAGGTTTATACAAACGGTTTTGAATATACGGAAAAGTTTGCTTCTATCTCATAAAATTGTTTATCCAACTCCTTGCCTTACTCAAAAACTATTCAGTAACATGAGCATGGCTTCTAGGGGGTTTAATGGGATAGTAGTTCCACTTTTTGAAACAATGTTGTTTCAAAATCAAAACATTCAGGGTGAAGGATCAACAAGCCCAGTTGAGTCCCATCACACACCCACAGGTTCATCTGGTTCTCAATCAGCCTCACAACCAACTTCATCACCAAATATGGGGGAAATGCCCCATGATTCACCTCCCCCAGGAGGTAACACACCTGGAAGTGATGAGGGCAGAGTGTCACTAAAGGAATTGATGGATATTTGTACCAAATTGACTCAAAGGGTGACTGGCTTGGAGAAAGAACTCAAGGAGACAAAGAAAGAACTCAAGGAGACAAAGCAAGAACTCAAGGAGACAAAGCAGTTATATAGTACTGCTTACAAGAAGCTCATTGAAAAAGTGAAGAAATTGCAGTCTAAAGTCAAGTCACTTAAAGAAAAGAGAAAGGCAAATATTGTGGAGTCTACAAGCTCAGATGATGATGATTCAGATGATAACATGGATGATTCTTCCAAACAGGGGAGGAAGACAGCTGATATTGATCAAGACCCCAATATTTCTTTGGTTGAAGAGAATATTGAGTTTCAGGGGAGGCAAGATATGGGTGAAGAAAATTTGGATGCTGAAAATATTGGTACTGCTCATCAACAAGTTATGGATGTGTATGATAGAAGGCAAAGGGCAAATAAAGGAAAGGGCATTATGATTGAAGAAGAGCCACCAAAGAAGGACAAGAAGAGTGTTGTTGCTTAGATTAGTTTTGATGAAGAGGTAGCTAGTAAAGCACAGGAAGATGAAAGATCACAATTTGAGATTGCAGATTTCCTTGATCAAACAAGACTTGCAAATCAAGCAACTGAAGCAATGTTTAATGATGCTCAACAAGTTCAGTCTATGATTGATGCTGATGATGTTTTAAAGGAAAGGGTTGGTGAACTCAGAGCAGATGAAGTGTTGTCCATTGATGAGAAGTCAAGACAACTTGATGAACTAATAAATTCCAGAAGAAAGTCTGCTGCAGAACAAAAAGCCAAAGAAAAGAGGAGTAAACCACCTAGTCAAGCTGAGCAAAGAAACACCATGTGTGTTTACATGATGAACATGGCTGGATACAAAAAGAAGCATTTCCAAGGTTAAAGTTTTAAGGAGATCAAGAGTGAGTTTGAAAGGGTTTACAGAAGAGTGAACACATTTATTCCCATGGGAATAGAAGAACCAACTAGAGAGACAAAGAGATATGGTCTAATATTGGAGTCTGAATCTTCAAAGAAACAGAAGATTGGTGAAGAAGAAGTACCTACAGCAGAGGAAGAAGAAACAACAGAGGAACTAACTGATGAAAGGCTCAAGCAGCATATGATTGTTATAATCCCAGAAGCATTGAATATTCATCATCCTATTCAAGCTAAACATCCAATTATTGATTTGGAGATACACAAAGATACATTTGGGAAAGCTTGGAAGATAATCAGGGTAGGAGGACACTCAGAATTTTATAAGTATTTTTATGATATGCTGAAGATTTTTGATAGAGAAGACTTGGACAACCTATGGAGTCTGGTTCAAGAAAGGTTCAGATCTACAGCTCGTATAGAAGACAAAGAGAAGGAGCTATGGATGGAATTGAAGAGGTTGTATGAACCTGATCCAAAAGATATCTTATGGCATTTTCGAGCTCATGAGTTGAGTACAAAATGGAGAGTGTATGATACATGTGGTGTTCACCATGTATCTACAAAGAATGGAGTAGATGTCTACATGCTGATAGAAAAAGATTATCCATTAAGGGCAACTAGCTTATTTGTTATGTTAGATGCTAAGCTCACAGTTACTGATGAAGACTCAGTAATGGCAAGAGAGTTACTGAGAAAGATCTTCAGACAAGCAAAAAGGAAATAATGTTATTACTGCTAGTGTAAATATTAGTACTACCAGGTTTAACTTTGTACTAACAGGTTTAACTTTGTATAGAAGATATTTGGATTTTGTAACAATTTTCTTTAATAAAACAGATAGTCTATAAGAGGAATACAAAAGATGGTATAATCAAAAAAGACCCAAGGGCGGAGATGGTTGAGTTGATGGTGTTGTGAAGGGGAGGTCACATGTTCGATACCTGTGGCTTCCTTTTTGGTATTTCCCTCCCCAAAATTTTTAAAAAGCCCCCCATTTTTTTCAGCAAATTTCAAAATTAAAGCCCCCCATATTTTTTTCAGCAAATTTCAAATTTCGCACATTTCTCACCAATCACAGCCACCAGACACCAATCACAGCCACCAGTCACCAGTCACATCACAACCACCAGTCACCATTCACCAGTCACGTCACAGCCACCACTCACCATCCACCACTCGCCGGTCCGGCCATCAACAACGGAGGGAGGTTCATTTAGATCTAAATTAGGTACTTTTTTTAATTATACACAAATGATTTGATGCTTATATTGGTTTAATTTGTGACTTGTAGGATATATAGTTTTTTCAAGTTGTATTTTGGGTTTAACATGAATGAAAAATAGCATCTTCAACTTGAAAACCAACTGTTATTACATAACAAAATTCTGCATACATAGATGCATTATTGATTGCATAGTTGATTACATACCAGGAGAAAACATAGTACTTGTTACAGTAGCATCATAACATCAAGACATACATAGCTAGCCAATGGTTCTTTTCCCTTTACCCTTAGTGAGTTCAATTGGGCCTTTTCCCTTTCTCTTCTTTGCTTGGATTTCTTCCCAAGTTTCCTGATTTGGTAGGCCTAGAACTTGTTCCCTTTTTCCTGGGATTGACAGAGTGTGAACTGGAGGAGGTTTTTTTGGAGATTGTGGCTTTTTTTGAGACAGCTTCATCTTTAGATGTTGAATGATAGCTAGAAACCCAGCTATCATTAAAAAAACTACTGTTAAAGGAGCTAAAATCAGAGCTTGAGTCAACAACCTTTCCCTTAGGTGGTATCTTACCAAAGCTACCTGTAGGAGGGTAAGGGAAATTCTAATCAGGTTTAGGAGACATTAGTTCTGATGAATCAGAGGATATTTAAATAAAATTTGGCTTGGAAGTCATTATGGACGAGGTTTAATGTTTGACAGGTTTTTGATGGTGTAATGTTGTGTGTAATGTTGTATTTTTGTAATGGCCATTTAAAGTAAAGAGGATCACATAGCTCAATGTATAAGTAAATGTCATTAAAGGCTTGGTTGATATGTGTAGGTAACTTCCTGTATTTAGGTGTAATAAACACAATTTTACTTTGACTTTGACTTTCTTAAGTATATGCATTTTTGGTATGTGCAGGTAAGTTTCTGCATTTTTGGCCTCAACAATAGCATATTTGATTGCATAGAAAGAGCAAACATATATAGATGCATATTTTCATTAAATAGAAATTTCCTCATGGGAGCAATTCAGTAGAATATTTCCTCTGCAGAACATTGAAGTGGTGTTTGGAACTAGGCAGTGCTTATCCCAAACACCCCTTTATGCAGTCAAAGCTAGCAATACTTCTAGCCAGCCATTAACAAGACCTTATTAAGCACTAGTCTTCTCCTGAATATTCAAATTAACATTCCATTGTGTTGCAATTCTTCTAGTAAACCTTATTAAACACTTGACATTGTAACTTCTTAATCAGTGAAATTATACATATTAAATTTGTGGTAAGAAAAAACTTACAAATCAAAAGGCAGTTAGAAAATAATATTGACATTAACATAGATCCATTAATATTTAACATCAGACATCTATCGTTACCATTCAATTTACTTCCCAAAAGACATCATAAAAAGCACCCATCTTAAAAATCAGAAAAACTACCAACAACATCAACCATGAAACCAAAAAAAAAAAAGACAGAAACATAGACAACTAGCATATCAACCACATCAGTAGTCCATTGATCTAAGCTTCGTGATAAAGTTTCACAAATCACCTAGATGCTTATGCTTTTAGGCAATATCAACAAGCAACCTATCAGATGCCATCATGTCCTCCTCTTGCATCCTCCTTAAATCAACAATGCTTTCAAGAGCAGAATCAAAACCATATAAAAGCTCTAACTCCTTGATCATCTTATCCCTATTGTTTATCAGCATTCTTTTCTCAGAAACCTTGTCCCTCAAATCATGAACTTCCTTGGAAGTAGCTTCAACCTGTCGCTCATAGTAAACTAGCATCATGTCTTTCACAAGCTTTGAGTTTGCAACTGTTGCCAATTCAGAACAAATCACTAGTTTAGTTTCCATGATTTTGATAACAAAAACTTTTGAGATTTTTTGTAATTTTTAAATTTTATTTTGGTTTGTTAAGCAGAGATGAAAATTATGAGAGAGGTATGTTGCTTTATATACAACAACAATCAAGAAACACCTAGAGGAAGGAAGATGTATCGAGCCTAGCAATGTGAATAGTGTGTAATGATGAAATAGCCTTCCCCATTTACTTGCAAGTTGCAAGTAAATACAAAAACCATTAATACTAAACAGAGTATTATTTTAATTTTCAATTTGCAACAAAAACCATTAATACTAGATTTTACTAATGTATAGTTGTAATATTTTCAAAATAAACATTTTATCCCACATCAGAGTTGGGCCTAAACGTATCAAACATTTACAATTTTATATTGGTTTAATTTGTGATTTGTACTATCAGTACTAACTTTATACTAGCAGTACTAACATTCACTAGCAGTAGTACCTTTTGTACTAGTAGTTGTAAATACTTGGTTTACTTATGCACAAATGATTTGATGCTTATATTGGTTTAATTTGTGACTTGTAGGATATATACGTTACCAGTTGACCTCAACAATAGCATGGACAAGTCTTGGATGAGAACTAGTAGGACCAAGAAAAAATATATTGCTGGAGTAGAAGCGTTTATTAAGTATGCAGAACACAACTTGCAGAAGATGAGGAACATCGACCCACGAGGTAATAAACAACAGCTTATAAAGATGCCATGTCCGTGTATCTCATGTTTAAAGCGCATAGAGCAGAAAGTGGAGGATGTGCAATTCCATTTATTCTGCCACGGGATTAATCAAAGCTACACAAAATGGGATAAACATGGAGAAAATGATGAGCAAGCAACAACTTCCCAAACACCTGTTAATGCTACAACAGAGGAGTTTGTTGACGACACAAATTTCTACATGGATTTTGGTCCAAAAATTCCAACAGATGGCCCAGCAACAGTAAACATGGTTAATGCTACAAAAGAATGTTTTGATGAGGATAACCTTGCCAAGTTTCAACAACTATTATTAGACGCGGAGAAGCCACTTTTCGAAGGATGTCCTGACTTCACAAAGTTGTCCGCAATAGTTAAACTACTCAACTTGAAGGGTAAGTATGGAGCTTCTGATAAGTTCTTTACTGAATTACTAGGATTGTTGAAAAAGATGCTACCTGCTGGTAACGAAATGGTTGAAAAAACTTATCAAGCCAAAAAACTAGTGAGAATGATGGGATCAGGATACAAAAAGATACATGTATGTAGCAACAACTGCATTCTTTACTAGAAGGTTAACAAGGAGTTGACTGTTTGTCCAACTTGTGGGACATCAAGATGGAAGGTGGATAGTAAGACACATAAAGTGTACGAAAACATTCCGGCAAAGGTAATGTGGTACTTTCCAATTATACCAAGACTGCAACGCCTCTTTAAGTTAGAAAGTATTTCAGAAGATCTAACATGGCACGCAACAAGGAGGATAACAGATGGTGTTTTACGTCACCCCGCAGATTCACAGGCATGGCGTACCATAGATGAAAAATTCCCCGAAATTGCTGAAGATCCGAGAAATCTACGGCTAGGAATATCGGCTGATGGGGTTGACGTCAACTCAGGAAATAGGCATCACAGTGTATGGCCAGTTTTATCTGTCATATACAACCTTCCTCCATGGTTGTGTATGAAAAGAAAGTTTATCATGCTTTCGGTATTAATATCGGGATACCCGGGAAATGATATCGATGTATTTTTAGAACCGTTGGTTGATGATCTGCATACCTTATTCGAGGAAGGGGTTGATACATATGATGCTTCCAAAAAAGAAAACTTTAATCTGCGCGCCGTTGTGTTATGGACGATAAATGATTACCCTGCACTTGGTACATTATGTGGCTGCCCATACAGTGGATTCAAAGGTTGTGTAGTATGTGGGAAAGATACACACTGTGTTAGACTTTCCGCCTCATCCAAGCAAAGTTATGCTGGACACAGACGATATCTACCATACAACCATCCGTTCAGAACGCAAAGGAAGGCGTTTAATGGACAAGAAGAACCACATCATGCTCCAAATCCATTGACCGGGGAACAAATATACAACGAGGTACAACATATTGAAAATAAGTTGGGAAAAGGAAAAACCTCGAAAAACCAAGAAGGTACCAGAGGCAGAGGTGGGAAGATTAAAAAGCAGAAAAGGAAAACAACAGAAGAAGAGGGTAGTTCAAGCCAAGCAAATGAAGCATATTGGAAGAAATTCAACATTTGGTATCGAAAGTTAAGGTATTGGAGGCATCATTCTGTTCCGCATTGTATTGACTTCATGCATGTAGAAAAGAATGTTGGTGAGAGTCTACTCGGAACTTTGCTAAATGTTCCTGGAAAGACAAATGATGGAATGAATGCTCGACTGGATCTGGAAGAGTTGGGGATGAAAGAAGAGTTGTTTGCTAGGCGAGAAGCAGACAAAACAACACTACCTCCAGCAGGTTACACATTAACGAATGCTGAAAAAGACATATTTTGTGAAACGTTAAGCAACATCAGGGTACCACAAGGCTATTGTTCAAATTTCTCTAGTTTGGTCAGCCTAAATGATAGGAAGCTCATTGGCCTTAAATCGCATGACTATCACATGCTAATGCAAGAGTTTTTGCCCATAGCTATATGTTCAGTCATGCACCAGCCCACACGATATGCGATTATCAGGTTTTTCTTTTTCTTTAAATCTATATGTAGGAAAGAAATCAGCTTGCAAGAACTAGATAAGATGCAAGAAGAGCTTGTTGTGACACTGTGCCTACTCGAGAAGTTCTTTCCTCCGTCATTTTTTGATATTATGATACACTTGACTGTGCGCCTAACTAGGGAGGTAAAATTATGTGTTCCTATATGCTTTCGGTGGATGTATCCCTTTGAAAGATGTATGAAGGTTATTAAAGGACATGTGCGAAACAGAAATAGACAAGAGGGATGCATTGCTGAGGAGACTATCACGGAAGAAACAATCGAGTTTTTTAGCGAATATCATTAAACCATGAAAACTATTGGTGTCCCAGCTGATAAACATGTAACCAATGAAGATGAGGACGGAAAGCCATTGTCGTCCGGCAAATCAAGTGAAGTTTCTGGAGAATCCTTTCAGAAAGCACATTTGTATGTAATACAAAATACAGATGAAATTCAACCGTATATCGAGTAAGTATTACTAACACATATGTCAATTATGTTGCTTAAAATGTTCTATCAAATATAATAATCAAAGACATTTATTTGTTTCAGGTGACACAAGGAAGATTTGGAAAGAAAAAACCCGGGTAAAAAATGGCATTGTTGGAAAAAGAGCACAGTAAATCTTTTGCTAAGTGGTTACGCGAAGAGGTAATTACTCGTATGTTGTTTATAATTGTTTGTTTGTTGCTATCATCATAATTGTCCCTCCTATATATGACATTAGATAGAGGTCCACCAGCACACCATTTCATTATCCCAAACACTCCTTTTCTTTAGTTGTTTGTTTGTTGTTCCTGCAATTTAAAGGTAATATATACTTGTAATGAAATTCAGGTTCAGAGAGAGATAGCGATATCCAATGATAGTGTATCAGAAACTGTGAGGTGGATATCATTTGTACCACGTGCGAGCATAGTGAAATACGAGGCGTATAACACCAATGATTATACATTTCGTACGAAAAGTAATAATGGCATAGTTTACCAGAACAGTGGGGTTAGTGTTGAGGCAGTAGATCTTCACATATCCAAAGAAGTTGTAACCACAAAAAAAGCATTTTATTATGGGGTTTTACAAGAGATATGGGTACTAGATTACCGTTTCAGGCAAATTCCCCTTTTCAAATGTGATTGGGTTAATCACAAAACTCATAGGGTCAAACGCGAAACTCTTGGTTATACGTTGGTAGACCTGAATACTTTAGGCCACAAGGATGATCTGTTCATATTAGTGTCACAAGCAACACAAGTGTTTTATGTGAGAGACCAGGTACAAAAAAATTTGTCTATTATCTTTAAAACACCTACCAAGAATTACAAAGATACATATGACGAAGTCGATGAGGAGTTTAGTACAGTCATTCACGAGCACAATGAAAACATATTGCCACGTGTAAATAAAGAAGACTTGGGCAAGGAATCAAGAAGTGACTACTATCGAACCGACTGTGAAGGTATTGTTATACGAAAATCCAAGTGAAGCATGTCATGCTGCAAGTTAAGACTGCTTGTGTAACAGTTAAGACTGCTGGTTGAAGTTAAGACTGCTGCTCAAGGCTAAGTGCAAGGTCACTGCTGGTATTGTTGAGTTAGTACTGTTAGATGATTAGCTGTTTTAGTATTAAATAGTTGTTTCTGTAATTTAGCCTGTTGTAATGGATTTTGACTAAAAAAAAGTCAAGAATTTCAATGGCAATGAAAAATTTTGCGGTTTTCACTGTTATATATCCACTTGCAGTCAAGCTTTATTGTATTTGCAGTTTCCATTTATCATGTATATGCACTTGCAGGCACTTTAGTAACATGTTACTTCATTATAAAGTTGAAAATTGACTTTAGAAAGTCAAGTAACCTGGTTCCTAGGGGCAAGTAACATACTTACATACTACTGCATTAAACTAGATAGACTATAAAATCCCAGCATTGTAATGGGGCAAATGAAGAGTCATGACTAATAGTCTGAACTCAATTAAGTGAATATCAAATTAGACTCAAACTAGATAGACTATAAAATCCCATATCTAACCCCTCATAATTACATAAGTTATCAGAAATGTGTGACCATATGTATCGAATTGTTACTACACTTAAATAATGTGTGAAAAAATATGACTCTATGATTTAGACACCTAATTAAATAAATACTTCATGTGATGACCAAATGTAACATCTTTAATTTAGTCACACAAACACTCAATGTGACTAATATCAAGGTTAATGATAACTGATTTCACATTTTGCTATAAATAATAGTCACATGAATATTTCACAGTGTGACTATTTTGAATGTATTGGTCACATATAATACCCTTATAATGTGGCCATAAACTTAATTATATACACATTTGTGATATGGTGTGACTATGGTATAGCCTATAGTCACATGATTCTGATACAATTAAATGTGACCATACACATTAGGATTTTCCAGGAAAACACACACTAAACTTTAGACACACATATTAAATTACGTGACCATTTATATCGAATTTTGGTCACACTTAATCATGTATGCCTATGGTTTAGTGTGACCATATATGACATTTGGTTACACTGTTCAAGTGTGTGACATATATTTGTCACTTTTAAATGCATATCGTGACTAATGCTTCAAAATTACTTTTCAGTTGTCACACATTTCAAATTCATATGTGGCTAAATTTTCAACAAAAACTAGCAGTCACGTTTAAATAATGTGTGACAAACTTGAGTATATGATTTAGCCACATACACAATTACTTCGTGTGACCATATATGGATTTTGGTCACACTTTTCAATTGTGTGACATATATTTGTCACATATGTATATATATAGTGTGACTAATGTTTCAAACTTATTTGTATCCATCACACGTCCCAAATTACAAGTGACTAAAAAATCAATTTTTTTTTTACCAGATACGTATAGTCACGAAAATATTCAAATGTGTGGCTGTAGCCTCAGATGTAATTCTGAAATGGTCACACAAGTCGGATCAAGTGTGGCTGTTTATTTTATTCTGGTACATTTAGTCACACAAATAAGTTATTGCGTGGCCGTTCAAAATACTACATGTGTGACCGTAGGCCAAATCTGTACTAGTGAAAGGTTCTTCGTCATCATTACTATCAACTACTAATCAAACACAAACAGCCCCAATGCTACGTGATCAAGTGTAGCACGGTTACCTACTCTAACAGGGATCAAAGATCCTTGAGGCTTAAACTAAACACGAACCCTAGGCGTCCGTTAGAGGACTTGACGCCTAGACACACACACCCCTTTCCTGGATGTTACATCTCTAACATCTGTATTAAAACATACGCCTCTAACCCTCTTTATATAATAGAGGATTAGGGTTACAAAGGATATCTTCCTAATATTTAAAAGATCTTCTGTAATCTTTATCTTGTTGAAGAATTCTTCCTTTGTCATCTTTAGTCCTTCATCTTTCATATGTTTTGTCTTATCAACTTAAATATAATTCCCAACAGGTTCGTTACCGTAGTGAATGCAAGAAACCAAGGAATCAAGGAAATTGTTGTGGTCAGGGTAATCAAGGAGCAGCAGGGAACCAAGGAAACCAGGGCAATAGAGGAGGAGCCCACAGAAGAGTCTATGCAGTGGGCAGAAGGAAGCCCAGGAAGAGCTGAACGTAGTGACGGGTACGTTTCTTTTAAATAATCGTTATGCATCAATATTGTTTGATACGGGAGCGGATAGAAGTTTTGTGTAGACTGCCTTTAGTTCATTAATTAACATTGCTCCGACCACCCTAGACAACGTGTTCGATGTAGAGTTAGCCAACGGGAATCTTGAAAGGATAGATACCATCATAAGAGGTTGCACTCTTAACCTGTTAAACCACCCATTCAACATCAACCTTATGCCAGTAGAGTTGGGTAGTTTAGATGTCATTATAGGAATGGATTGGTTGTCAAAGTACCATGCCGTCATCATCTGTGATGAGAAGATCGTTAGAGTACCCTACGGGAACGAGTTTCTGATGATAGAAGGAGACCGAAGCGACCGTGTACGCTCGTCAAGATTGAACATCATCTCGTGTACTAAGGCGTAGAAGTACCTCGAGAAAGGATGCCACCTCTTTCTAGCCCAAGTTGTTGAGAATAAAGAGAATGAGCCAGAAGAGAAACGTTTGGAGGACGTGCCAATTGTGAGGGATTTTCCGGAAGTTTTCCCAGAAGATTTACCTGGACTTTCGCCAGCCAGACAGATCGAATTCCAAATTGATTTGGTGCCAGGGGCTGCACCTGTAGCACGAGCACCCTATCGATTAGCACCGACGGAATTGCAAGAGCTGTCAGATCAGTTGGCTGAACTTTCAGAAAAGGGTTTATCAGACTGAGTTCTTCGCCTTGGGGAGCTCCGGTCCTGTTTGTCAAGAAGAAGGATGGATCCTTCAGAATGTGTATCGACTATCGAGAACTGAACAAGCTAACCATCAAAAACCGATACCCACTCCCAAGAATCGACGACCTATTCGATCAACTTCAAGGTTCGTCTATCTACTCTAAGATCGACTTGAGATCAGGTTATCATCAACTCAGGGTTCGGGAAGAAGATATCCCGAAGACCGCTTTCAGAACCCGATACGGTCATTATGAATTTCAAGTTATGCCATTCGGCTTGGCCAATGCACCAGCCGTATTTATGGACCTCATGAATCAGGTATGTATGCTGTATTTGGATAAATTCGTGATCGTTTTCATTGACGATATACTGATTTACTCTAAGAATGAGAAAGAGCACGAGGAACAACTCAAGCTAATTCTGGATATCAACTGTACAGTTTTTGGGTCACGTGATTGATAGTCAAGGCATTCACGTGGATCCTGCAAAGATCGAGTCAATAAAGGATTGGGCGACACCCACAACACCCACCAAAATACGCCAATTCTAAGGACTTGCCGGTTATTACCAAAGGTTTATTGAAGGTTTATGTAGAAACTAGAATGGGGGTTGAATAGTTTCACTGTTTAGAATTACGTTTTAAAAGATTTTTGGTTCTTTTATGTTCTTTTTGTAAAACCGTTAGATTCGATAGTTATGTGAGATCTATAAACACAATAGTAATATGTAAAGTAAGTAAAGTAAAGAAAAGAGATAAGGAAGAGCATAACCACATGTCGACGCCGAGATTTACAATGGTTCGGCACGAAGCTCACTATTTACCCTACTCTATTCCCCGAGTACCACACTCGAGAATTCACAATCACTATATCAACACACTCCCCTCTGGCGGAGCAAACCGTACACAAATCTTACACCAAGTTTAATGACACTAAGCGGAATGTCAGGTCCTAATCCTAGCTAGAACCAATCTACACAAAGTCCACGTGGCTACACAAACAAGCACTCTTGTCCACTTGGATTTACATTGTTGGATCGATATACTCTGACCAAACTAACTTGTAGCTTGTTTAAGGTTTAACAACCTTGGATAAATCCAAAACTGTTAATGGTGAAACACTGATATACTTTATTGAGTATGCGGAAACTACTTCAACAAAGCTAAGAATAATTACTCTAAACTTTACGATTTTATTAATAACTTGAACCTGCTTATAATACACAGATTCACTAAACAAACTCTAATCGCTAATACTCTAATAATCGACTAATACTTTTCTCTAATAAAACTCGTATGTCTAATGCCAACCTAGGGGTCCTTTTATAGGCACAAGGAAAACCCTAGTCGGTTTACAATACTTGAACAACAAGTAATTCTAATTATAGTCTAATAATAACTCTATGAACATTCTAGAATTACACATTAATCCTTAAACGTATTTGCATAACAGTCCTTTAACTTTTGCAGTACTTTGACTTCTTTAGAACATGAGCAGTACTTTGACTTCTATCGAGCAGTAATTTGACTTTCTTCATGTAGCAGTACTTTGTAGCCCAACAATCCTCCCCTAACTTGAATTCCACTTGCTTGATTTCAAGTTCCTTTGTATTTCTTTAACTTCAACATTTTTATCTTCAAGGAAAGACTGTATCATTAACTTCTGTCTCATGTTTGTTTTATCATCATCAAAATAATCATTAACTGCAATCTTTATCAGCAACAGATCTTTTCAGCAACACATCTTTTCAGCAACTCAGCATCATATTGGCAATAGGTACATCAGATCTTAAAAGTTTCATACTATTCTCATCACTTCCAGGTGTGTTAACTCCTGTGAGAGGTGAATCATTAAAAACTTAATGGATTTTGATGTCTCTTTACCAAAGCCATTAACTCTGGAGTAGCCAATGTTTAGGTTTAAGAACCATGGTACATTGATAACCATATGATTTTTAGCAAATCATCAGCTATCAATGGATTTGATTAGTCTTTACCAATAGCCGTTTGCTTTTGGACTAGCTAGTTCTTTTAGTACAATCACTACCATGGTGAACTAATTACCATACAATGGTTTTCCACAGCCTTTACCACAAGCCATTATCTTGTGGGCTAGCCAACTCTTCACTATCATAGATATGGTGAGTTGAAAACCATACAATTTTTAGTAAATTGTCAACTAAAAACGGATTTGATAATCACATCAGAGCCGTACCCTCATGATAAGTCAAACTCTTTCTTGTTTACTTAAACATGGTGAGTTGAATACCATTTGTTGCTGTTTAAATCTTTGTGCTTCAAAATATTTTTGCACTTTTCAAAAATTACTGATTTTATAAAAAACTTTACTGGTTTCATGCTGCAAGCAGTACTTTGAGAAAGTACTGTTTGTCAAGCAGTACTTTTAAATAAAGTACTTATGTTTCAAAAGATTTATTTTATAAATATCATACCAGTTGTTATGCATCAATCTTCAGCTAGCATTGTCCATTTGATGAACAATCCAATCACCATCAATGCAATTTCACTTTCTTCTTTCACTTCCATGCCATAATCTAGCATTCTGATCATCAGATTTCTAGTAAGTGGATATCTTTGCTCTGCTAGCATGTGGATCATCGTTCCATCTTCTATCTCCAAAACATGTATTCCCACTGATTCAAAGAACCTCCATCTGTTAATTTCCCAATCCTCTTGATTTTCCCAGAGAACACTATCACTTGTCTCTTCTGTTTCCTAGATGGTTGTGAGATCTCCTTGCAGAACCAAACCCACTCCTTGTGGTGGAATATGTTCAAAATAAGTCTGCACTTATAGATATAGCTGAAGCAAATCCTCTCTGTCTATCAGATGTAAAATATCCCATAACAAGTTGAATACTCTAAAGCTTCCATTTTGTCTATGAAATATCAAGTAGTCCCCTTCTTGTGAATCTACAACTGAGAATGTAGAAATCTTGGACTTCTTGTCTGCAACTTCTTTTGATTTTGGATTCTCAAAGTCAACAAATCTCAAGTAATTTCTTAGCTCATCAGCTGTGTCTACTCTTAATTCAATAGAATCCTTGAGCTTCTTTGATGACTGTTCATCAATTATTGTTCTTTTCCTCATTGAGCTCCTTGTAACAACTCTTTCCTTTCTACTATCTTCAAGCTTCTTATCTTTGAATGAATCAAAAGAAATAATACTTGCAAGATCTTTTTCTACAGCTTCCCTAACAGCATCATACAAATCCTTCATCTCTGAATGTGTCAATTTCACCAAACCTGTATATCCTCTACCTTTGAGATAAGCCATCATAGAATTTCTTTCTTGAGCTTTACTTTGTGACCTTCTAGGTTTGATAATAAGTTTCCTTGACTCTTCAGCATCTAATTCAGACTGTAATTTCCTTGCAGCTGCCTCATTTTTAGCATCCTGAATAGCTCTTAGATCTTTCAAGGTGAGCTTCTTCTTCTTAGTTTCTACCATGATCCCTTTACCTTTGTCTTTTGGATCTAACTCCTGGGTAGGTTGAGAAGAAGTATGAGGTTGTTGTTCAACACCAGGAATAATTATGCCTCTTGGTTTAGACATATTCAACATGATGTCAGCAATAGTCTCATCATCACTTTCAGTATGTTTTCGAACCTCTTCTTCCTGTTGAACTAGATTGGAAGGGCCAACTTCCTCTTGAACTTGGTTTGAGGGACCAACATCTTCCTCAAAATCCAAAGTCCTTGGTGTAATCATAACTTGTCTTACAGTTCCTTGATGAGCAGTACCTTGAAGAGCAGTACTTTCAACATCAGTTCCTTCCAAATCCACTTCCTCAGTATCACCACTTTTTACTTCAACAGTAGCATCTTCAATGTTGATCTGCTCTGTTTCATCACTTTTCCTCTCAACAGTATCTTCATGAGGAATATCTTCAAGTGATGTATCATTATAAAGCCCAGTATCTTTATTGAACTCAGTATCTTCATTCAAATTCTCTAAATTCCTCCCCAATTGGAATGAAGATTGCTTGTTGATCTTTCTTTTCTTTGACTTAGTCTTCTTTGAGTGTTGACCAATCTTCTTCTGTGACTTTACCCACAACCTGTGGTGCTTTACTAATGGCCAAACAAACCTCTTTAATCGTCTGAACTTTCTTGTCAAATCCAATATCTGATCAGCTTGATCATCAGTAACCTTCTTGAGCCTCCTTAATTCCCTTGAAAGCTCATAGTTGGTCAAGACATCCTCAACCACTTCCTCATCTCCTCCAGATGATTGATGCCTATCTGTGGAAGCATAATCATTAGGAGTTGGTGGTGGAGTCGCATCTTGAGGTGAATTCTCCTGAGCAGCACTTTGTGGAGATGGTTCAACAACTGGAGATGAAACAGTATGTTGAGAAGCAGTATGTTGAGAAGCACTATCTTCTCTTGAAGCTGGTTGCTCATTAATTGCTGATGCAGAGGATTCCTCTTGCTCTTGTTCTTGCTCTTGCTCTTGCTCTGCATCCCTAACTGCTTGTGCAACTTCCAATATATGGGCTGTCAAAGGTGTATTTCTCCCAGAAAACTTGACACCCTTCTTAGCAATGAATGTAAACACCTTTGGTGGAGGTGTGACTGTAGGTAGAAAACTTTGAGGTTTAGAAATACCCTCAAGTTGTTTGTTTAAAAATACCTGAATAAACCTCGGGTACATCAAGAATGGTGAACCATTAGTGATGTGTGAGAGCATTCCATCAAAAATCATCCTTAAAAAGTTGAAAGGACTATTTGTAGCTAAACCCACCAATGCAGAAGCAACGTTCTGACCAAACTGCTCCCATGAAGTACTCTTAGGACTCAAGCAGTGAAGAAGAACATGTATGAGATATTTCCAATGTGGACTAAATAATGGCTTCTGAAAAGTAAGTATGGTGAGATCACCTTCATACCCAATATCCCTGAGTGTAACCCAAATCTCTTGTCTTTCAAAACGAATAGCACTCCCTACATCATTAAACTGCAAATCTTCCCTAATTGAAGCTTCAGTAATCCTAATTGCTCGACCAGCAACCTTAGCACGAATAAAAGGAACACCATCTTGTGCATCAGACTTAGCAGTAGACCAAAACTGTTGAATCCATGGTCCAATTACATCAGGGTTTACCAAAATAGCATAATTGATTGATGACCCAGTCAAGAAATCAATTATCGCTTGAAAATCAACATTCTTTGCCGTTTTATCCAAGTTCGCGACCACGTTATGCTTAGAACAAAAATCACGGGTAGCCATTGATTGTGAAGAGGGAAAGAATGTGTTAAGCGAAGTTAAATTGTGATTAGAATCGTGGATATCGAATGAATGAATGGATGGATAAGAATAAAGTGGAGAGTGAAAATGGGTATAATAGGATAGAGTAAATATGGGTAAGATCTAAAAAATCAAAGCCTAATTAATAGAGTTACCGTTGTAGTTTTCTTTTACCCCCGCCGTAATGAATTAATTAAATGTAACCCCACATTTTTTACCGTTGGAACAGTACTTCCACGTAAGCAGTACTTTCCACATAACCAGTACTCTTCAAAGTAGTATGTTGAAGCAGTACTTTGCAGAACCAGTACTTTGTATGGCAAACCAGTACTTTCCATCTTCTTATCCACAACCAATACTTCAAACGAATCATAGAACTTTATATGATGGCGCATGCATAAGTTCTAACTAATAACTATGTTGCCTCCCCTCAAATACAACATAGGTACTAATACTAAAAATTCAATACTTTCATTAAGAACTGAAAGAAAGTATACTAACTAATACTAAAGCCTCCCCTCAAATGTAGCCTAGTAGTTAATCATCCCAATACTCACAACTAAGTGGTTGAATCTTGAAACATCAAATCCCTTTGTAAGTAGATCAGCTACATTGTCATCTGTGTGAACCTTGACCACATTTATAAGCCTGTGCTCATAACAATCTCGAATGAAGTGATGCCTAATCTGAATATGCTTGGTCTTGGAGTGATAAACTGGATTCTTCACAATACAGATGGTACTCTCATTATCAATGTTGATAGGAGTATTCTTAAAGTTGTATCCATAATCCAAGAGTTGATTCTGCATCCACAAAACTTGTCCACAACAGCTTGCAGCAGCAACATATTCTGTTTCAGTAGAGGAGGTTGCTGCAATTGTTTGTTTCTTACATTGCCATGAGACTAATCTTTTTCCAAGATATTGACATCCTCCAGTGGTTGATCTTCTATCATAGTTATCTCCTGCATAATCACTATCTGAAAAAGCTTCCAAGTGAAAAGGTGACTCCTTAGGATACCATAATCCTAACTTTGGTTGATGCTTGAGATATCAAAAAATCCTCTTGACTGCATACATATGTGAAACCTTGGGTGTAACCTGATATCTTGCACATAAGCATACAGCAAACATGATGTCAGGTCGTGATGTAGTCAAGTACATAAGACAACCAATCATAGATCTGTAAAGCTTCACATCCACAGCTTGTCCATCTTCATCCTTGCCTAATGGTTTATTGTTGTCAATGGGTGTGGTGGCAGGCTTGACAGTTGGAAGGTCAAATCTTTTAAGTATGTCTGCAACATACTTTTCTTGATTAATGAAGATTCCATCTCTTGTTTGTCTAACTTGAAGCCCCAAAAAGAAAGTTAATTCTCCCATAGAACTCATTTGAAACTCCCTCTGCATAAGTTCTTCAAATTCTTTCACCATAGACTTCTTTGTGGCTCCAAAGATAATATCATCCACATAGACTTGGACTAACATAATGTCTTTCTTATCCCTTTTGATAAACAAAGTAGAGAGTCTCTCATACCAAGCTCTGGGAGCTTGATGAAGGCCATACAGTGCCTTGATCACCTTGTAGACTTTGTTTGGATGTGCAGGATCTTCAAAACCAGGAGGTTGTTTAACATAAACTTCCTCAGAAATTGTGCCATAAAGGAAGGCACTTTTCACATCCATTTGGTAGACAGGAAATCCCATGTATGATGCAAAGGCAAGAAATAACCTTATTGCCTCTATCCTTGCAACAGGAGCAAACACTTCATCATAATCCACTCCTTCTTCTTGGCGATATCCTTGTGCAACCAATCTAGCTTTATTTTTGATAACATTCCCTCTTTCATCTCTTTTGATTCTGAAAACCCATCTTGTACCAATGACTCTCTTGCCATCTGGTAGGTCACATAATACCCAGACCTCTTGAAGCTTGAATTGTAGAAGCTCCTCTTGCATAGCTTCAACCCAACTTTCATCAGTTAAAGCTTGAGCTACCTTCTTGGGTTCAGTTTGAGATAGAAAACAAGCAAACAGGCATGTTTGTTGATCCTTGTGATTCATCCTGTTTTGTTTGTAAACAAAGCTAAGTAAAGCAGTATGTTGCTTAGAAAGACCTTTAACTTTGTTTCTTGTAACCACTCCTGAAGAGGGTGATCCAATAATATTGCTTTGAGGATGAGCTTTATGAACTCTCAATGTAGGAGTTGGTGGAACTGGAAGATCAAATTCCAAATTAGTAAAATCAGGTTCTTCATTGGTAGTTGAGAAAATACCTTCATGATTGAGCTCATCATCAATTTCGTCTAACAAAGGAATGTTAGCATTATCCAAATCATCATCATCAACATTGGAATCATCATCATTGCTCCAATTTGATGGTTCTAACACACCAGAAGTACTGTCAAAAGTATCATCAGTACTTTGATCAAAAGTACTGTGAGCAGTATCTTTGAATGTACCCTTTTTCTTTGCAGCATCATAAGCCCTCCTTTGTTCATCTTCATAGGATTTTGCTATAGTTTCTTGAAAAAGCATTCTATTAAGTTCATCTTGTATGGCTTGATCTTCATCAGATACTGTATTGGTTGGTTGAGCAGTACTTTGTTCCTTATTAGTAACTGCAGGTTCTTTATCAGGAACATCTTCTGGTCTAACATTGACTCCATGAACAATGTACTGTGAATCATCTTCTTTGTGATCAGCTTGATTTTCTTCTCTAACAGGAACATAATTCATAGATGAAGTGAACTTGAGATCAAGATCAAACATCCAATCAGGACCTTTTCCTCTCTGAGTTTCTTTATCTTCCAAAAATTCAACATGAAGACAATCTTGAACCTTTTTGGTGCTTCTGTTATATACTCTAAAACCTTTGCTATTTGTATAGTAACCTATTAGATATCCTTCATCTGACTTACCATCAAATTTTCCCAGAGAATCAATGGTATTTAGAATAGTCAGAGGACAGCCAAAAGGTTTTAGAAAATGAATGTTTGGTTTCTTTCCAATGAGCAGCTCATATGGTGTCTTCATCTGAGGTTTAGTTACTGATACTCTATTTAAAACATAGCAAGCAGTACTTACAGCTTCAGCCCAAAAGAGAATAGGTAATTGTGAATCTGCAAGCATTGTTCTAGCTGCTTCTATCAATGTCCTATTCTTTCTTTCTGCAACACCATTCTGCTGTGGAGTTCTAGCAATGCTAAACTCTCTCTTGATCCCTTTCTTGGCACATAATTCATCCATATGCTTGTACTTGAATTCTGTCCCATTATCACATCTGATACCTCTTACTTTGAGTCTCAATTGATTTTCAAGGGCTACTATAAGGTCATGGATAGCATCAAAGGTTTCATCTTTGAATCCCAAGAAAAAGACCCAACTAAATCTGCTACAATCATCTGTCACAACCAAGCAGTACTTCTTCTTGTTTAAACTCTCTACTGAAAATGGTCCAAACAGATCCATGTGTAGCAACTCCAAAGGTTCTCTAATAACTCTGTCCTCAAGCTTCTTACATGAAGCTTTATGTTGTTTACCCTTCTTGCAAGCCAAACAGGAATGATCAGTCTTGAATGTTTTGGAAGGTAAACCTCTAACTAAATTGCCTTTGACCAGCTTGTTGATGTTCTTGAAATATACATGACCTAGTCTTCTATGCCATAGATGTGCTTCTTCCAATGATGCCTTGGCTACTAAACATGTTGCTCTTCCAGCAGAATTGAGACTCTTTAAGCCTAAACTGTACACATCATTGGTTTTTGGTACTTTCAATGTTACCAAGTGATCATCAACAAACTTGAATTCAGTAGAGAAAATAAGACATTCTGTATCAGTGAACAGAATGGGGTACTTCTTGTCACAAATCTGAGAAACTGACAAAAGATTGAACTTAAGCTCCTTCACATATCTAACATTCTCAAAATCAATACATCCAGCCTTGATGGTTCCTTTGCCAGTGATTCTCCCTCCATCAGGATCATTACCAAATGCAACTCTTCCTCCATAATATGCCTTAAAATCTGACAGGATCTCCTTGTCCCCTGTCATGCTACCAGAGCAACCACTATCAACAATAATATGATCTTTAAGCTCCTCCTCTGGGTTGCCCTGCACAGTAAAAGAAAAGGGTTAGTTTCTTTTTGGAACCCAAGCCATTACTGACTTGTGTTCCCCTTGTGGAGTGACATACTTGAATTCATTCAGTATGTAATCTCCATTGGTTTTGAAGGCATGGTCAATGATTATTTGCTTTGGTCCCATGTCCTGTGTTGTATTATCAACAACACTCCCTGTTTCACCCTTATTTGATGAAAGTACTGCTTGTTCCCCATCAGTACTTTCTTTCTTAACCCAATTTCGTTTGACTTTAGGTTTCTCTGACCTAGGTACTCTGCTTGAGGTATAAGACCTTTTAGATTTATATGAAGTGAATCTCTTAGGTCTTTTATGTGAAAGAGTGTTAGCAGTACCATGATTGGGTGAAGACTTAGCTGTACTTTTAGAGGGTACTGCTTGAGAAACCTTAGACTTATCAGTACTTGAGGGTACTGATGGTTTTGAAAAAGGTCTTTTCTGGTGAGGGTACCTATAATCTTTAGAGAAATTACTATGGTTAACCCTATTTGAGTGATTCCAAACTGGTCTAGTCTCCCTTGGCTTATGGGTGGCAGGTCTATTCTTTGGGAACTGACTTAAATATTCTAAGTGAAAGTCACAGTGCTTAATCAAATGATCAGGACTATAGCATACATAACATAATTTTCGCTCCATATTCCCAAATCCTCTACTATGATTAAAAGGTTTCCTATAGTTAGCAGTATTTTGAAAAGTTTCTCTTGGAGGCACTGCTGAATGTCTATCAGTACTTTGAAAAGATTTTGGAGGTACTGCTTGTTTTTGAAAGGCTGTAGGAAACTTTTGATCATTACCCCTTTGAAAATCATCCTTGGGTTTCTCAGAACTAGATTGACCAGTAAGCTTCTTCCTAAACTCTAGGTTGTCTACACCATAACAAGAAACATCTGTCCTAGGTGGTTGAAGCCTACCTGTAGGTGCAGGAACTGAGTGATACTTCTTATCTTTCTTAAACTCAGGAGGTGATTCACTAATTTGTTCCTCATTCCTAGATGTGTTTTCTTCTGAGCTAGTAAGTTCATCATCACTAGTTGAGATCTCTTCTGAACTAACTGGTTTCTTATCACTAGGTGGGGTCTCATCTGAACTACTATCCTCAACACCATAACCTAGTCCAGCTCTACTGTTTATTCTTCTTTTTTTTTCAACAAATTGAACATGTGATAGACCAGCCTGTTTAATACTACCAAGTTTTTCTAACAAAGCATCCCTTTCCTTAGTAATCTTTTCTAATTCAGACACCTTACATCCTGACTTCCATTCACTTAATTTTAATTGATAATCTTGTTGCTCATATTTTTCTCCCCAAGCCATTTCATTATTTTCATGTGTTAATATTTTGGCTTCCATTGACTCTAAAGTTAATTGATAACCAGCTACCTCAGACCTAGCTGTTCTACAATTATCTCTTTTAGTCACATAGTCTTTAAGCAACTTTTGATACATATCATTACACTTAGAGCATACCTCAGAGACATTGGATGAACTTGGTGAAGTAGCTACCATAGCAATCTGAAAAGGTTCATCTTCATCCTTCATGCTCCAGTCAAAGCTTCCAAGACCATCTCTTGATTCCAAAGCAGCATATCCTGGTTCCTCATCAAAAGCTGTGCTCCAATCAAAGTCTTCCATTGCAACCATAGAATAGGTTACAGATTCATCATCAAATTCACTGCTCCAGTCAATCTCAGCTAGATTTTCTTGAGCCACCAAAGCTTTTGGTTGTGATTCAGTAACAGGAACCTCTTTTCTTTCAACCTTGGGTTGTTCAATCATTCTGTTTGCTTGATATTTTGCAAACTTGCATTCCCTTGCAAAGTGTCCAAGCTTTTGACAATTGAAGCATTCAATCTTGGATTTGTCAAAAGTTATACCCTGTTTGGCTTTGAAATCAATTCCCCTTCCTGTCTTGTTCATGAACTTCTTGATCCTTGCAGTGATCATGGCAACTTGCCATCTGATGTCAATCTCCTCTAAAGCATCTTCTTCAATCTGCAACAAGTCTTCTTGATAGGTATCAGGTAGAGTGGCTTGTTGAGCAAAGAAGGAACATACAACATCATCAGAGTTGGTGTTGTTTGTTGGTGATGGGGTAATGGTAGTAGTGGTTGTGCAAACGTGCTGTGTATCACCAACAGTACTTTGAGAAGGATAAGCAGTACTTTTAGTAGAAGTACTGCTTCTGTTTTCAGAAGACACAAAAGCTATGTTGTGAGTTTTCTGAGAACTGTGACCATTCATCTCTTGCTCGTACACCTTCAAATTGTTGTAGAGATCATCAAAGTCCATAGACTCCAATCCAGGTTGTCCTCTAATCATAGTAGCAACCACATGCCAGACAGATGGCAAACTCCTTAAGAACTTCAAGTTTGCATCTTCAACGGATACCTCTGCTCCATACAGTTCTAGCATACTAAGTAGATTTTGGAATCTGTCATAGGCAGCATCAATACCTTCTCTTTCACCAACAGTGAAAGTTTCAAACTGCCGCTTCATTAAGTTTCTATGCATCTTCTTGGAAGCATCATTACCTCCAAATCTTGTCTTGATCGCAACCCACAATTGCTTTGCATCCTTAGCATCATGGAACTTTAGTAGGTGACCATCAGGAATAGCAGACAGCAGTATGTTGAGAGCCTTATCTTGATTTCTCTTTGTAGCTGCTGGCAAGGTTGGTTTAGGTGGTTTAGGTTGTCCTTCAACTTCTACAGGTTCGTCAAGAACAACATTACCATTGACAATCACATCCCATAGAGCATGGTCTGTAATAGCAAGGAACTGCCTCATCTTCATGCTCCAGAGATTATATTCTCCCTTCTTGATGATAGGAATTCTGAGTGAGGTGATGGATGGGATTGGTGGAACTTCAATCGTCATCGATTAGGGTTTGTTGTTAAATCGGTTTTAAGGGTTTCTTCTTAATCAGAGTTTCCACACAAGCTCTGATACCACTTGTTAGAACTTAAGGGCGTCATCAATTAAATAAGTTCTCGGACCGTTTTGGACTCTAGGTTGTTTAGACCTTGATCTAGGATAAACAATTAGCACATGATAATAATAAGGACAGCGGATTAAACAATAAAGATTATTATTATTATCAATAAGGTTCTCCGTCATCATCTCTAACTAATATTTACAGCCCCAATTCTACTTGATCAAGGTAGAACGTGTTACACACCTTGTAACATGGATCAAGGACTCGAACTTGAGGCTGAACTAACTAACTAACTAACTAACTAAAACCCTAGACGTTTATAACTTACGTCTAGGTTACATACACACATCTTTTAGACGTCTACATTATGGAAGACCTGATAAAAACCCTAACCCTTGATCTCTTTATATAATAGAGATTTAGGGTTTACAAAATACTACAAAGGACTAAATAATAAATCTTCTTTTGCAAGTACGTCCCTTGTGTTTTGCATGTCTTCATATATTGCAGCAGAAGTACTTTGATTCAAAGTACTTTGATTCAGCAGTACTTTCATTTAAAGTACTTTGGTTCAGCAGTCCTTCATGTTTCATTCTTTCTTGTTTTGACACATCAAATCAATAAACCCAACATACATACAATCCAAGTCTTCACATGGACGATCACCCCGTCCAAATCTTCACACGGACGATCACCCCGTCCAAATCTTCACACGGACGATCACCTCGTCCACTTGAATCTTCACCCGATCCAAGTCGTCACGAACCTTCACTAGGTCCTAGTCTTCACTTCTCGGACTCACACCAAGTCCAAGTCTTCACACACACCGACTTACACAAAGTCCTACACTAGATACAACACTTCATAGACTTACACTTTGTCCGTATTTCTCCAAACACACCTAATCACGACTCACACACAAGTCGGATACAAAAATCTACAATATATACAACTTAGAGAGTTTTGGGGGAAGAAGAGAATCGTAACACAAGTTACGTTTGTGTGTGATGACTCTAACACTTCTTTTCTTGACGAATACGAGCGTTCTTCTCTTGCACTTTGATATAGAAGGTAACGGGATCATTTATAAACACATATCGATACGTTATAGTGATCAAAGAAAGGAGGAAGAAAGAACAGAAAATTTTTATGCAAAGAGGGTTAATTATTCTGAGAATACAGTGCAGTATTTATAGGCACCAGGAGGTGCGAGGGACTGTCCTTTAAATACTGGACGGTCCCATATAAGGGACCGTCGCCATGTTTACGGGACCGTCCCGACATACGCTCCTATTTTTGTCCTGATGTGGTGAAAGTTTATCTGGTGAAAAACTTATCTGTTTTGAGCGGGGAAAACTTGCTGTTGGGATATTTGCAATTCAAATTTATTTTATTTAATAAAACATTTCTTTTTAATTACAAAAATACTTTTGTAAAAATGTTTTGTCCCATAAAAATGTGAAGTTTTGAGAAAATAAAATCTTTGATCACTTTACTAATGTCGGTATTGTGTTTGTTTATACTTGAAGTGATGTTGTAGTCGATACGTTGTCGAAACGATTTTTATCGGTTAAAAACTTATCACATATAGTTTTATGTATCGTGATTTTATATTTTGTGCTTATCAAAACGTATAGAGATCGAATAATGCAAATGACGTTTTTGACATTATTTATATTAACAATCTCCCCCTTTTTGATGATTACAAAATATAAACTCATGTTAGGTAAAATTATATTGTTAATAAGTTTTTAATGAGTTTTCATTTACTTCTCCCCCCTTTTTGTAGAATCAAAAACGCTTCATCGATGTATAGAAAGGAAAGAAATTGACGGTACCAATGCTCCCCCTTGCTTAGTGCTCCCCCTAGATAAGGGCACCGGGGAATCGAGCTATGGTGTTGAGCTAAAAAAACAAGTTAGAGTACGATTCACATACACACACACATACATATATATATATATATATATATATATATATATATATATATATATATATATATATATAAGAATTAGAGGGGTTGAGAAAAGAGTTAAGATAGATAGAAGGAGATAGAAGAAGAAGAAATGATGAGAGGAAGGTGAAATCAAATAGATTAAGCATGAAACAGATAATGGAGAGAAGAGAAATCAGAGTTTTAGGGACGGTCCTTAATATCCACCGACGGTCCCTTATGTATTGGGGAAAGTCCCTGTATAAGGGACCGCCACCAGTGGATGTGGTTTAGATGAAATGTTGTGATTTTAGTATTTTCCCATTTTAAGGTTTGTTAATATTACACATTTTAAAGACAACCATCACAAATATCACAACATAATAGCATGAATTTCACTAATCATAAAACATTCATTCATCATAATCATTCATAAAGCATACATCACATAGGGGTTCATACATCACACAACTAAACTACAAGCTATTCTCTAGAGACATAACTAACTTCCTAGAATATTGATGCGCGTGATGTGTCGTTGCGGTTTAGCAGTTTTAATGCCTACTCAAGTTTTAAATTTATATTTAGCCGACTTATCAATAACACACACACTTAACGAGCAGTGTACCCGGTCAGTATGAAGATAATGGTAAGTAGAGTGTCGATCACTAAGAGTGGAACGTATTATCTCGTTATTCTAATCAGTATTTTAATATCCTAACGCAAGGGGGTTTCAGCCTGAGAGACTGGCACGGTTTGTTTGCAATTAAATAATAAAATAAACCAATAGGCACGAATCAGCAAGTAGCACACACGTACACAGATAGATACTCGAGACAATAAGAGGGCTGTCCTTATAATTAAGTAGTTTGTCACTTGTTTTATTGATAGCTTTATATGAAGTGTATGTAGTTAATCCTTTCTCGTTGGTCCTATTCTTATCGGCGAGTAAACCCTTAATGATTACTTATGTCTAAAAGTTATTCCTAAGTGATCAATTTAGAAACAACCGTGGGAGCCACATTATGTCCCGCAGTCAAATGCCCGCAAGCCACTAATAAACACAGAGGTTATCAATGCACTAATAAGTAGTAACCAAAGACATCAACATATAAACTTTAATTAATGAGAAAGCAGTTTTAAGGGAGTGCAATCTTTCCGTTGCCACATTACACAAGCCACCAATCTTGATGAATTAAAGTTTACTAACACAATAAAAACAAAACTACTTAATGAATTAAACATACGCAGCACCTTCTTACAGCTCTTGTATCTTTGATTTGGGTGTGTCTTGTGCTGCCTCCTTGACTGAATTCGTCCGTTTGTTCTTTTGTTCGGACTTAGGTTATATGGTTCGGAACTTGTAATTCGTCTGGTCTATGGGGTATTTATACTTTCTGTCTGAGGGAAGATGCGGCGCATCTACTAAGTAGATGCGGCGCATGTACTTAACTTCGCGTGGGGTCAAAGATTATAATATTCAGGAATATTCGTACACCGCCAGAAGATGCGGCGTAACTCCATGATTAGATGCGGCGCATGTCCTCTTGTATCTTGGATCGTATCTGGTGATATCTTGATAGAGATGCGGCGCATGTCGAGAGTGAGATGCGGCGCATCTGGAGCAGAATTGACTTGATCTTGTCCGTGTCAGTAGACTTTCACTTTATGCACGTTTTGCTCCATTATTAGTCCAAAATCATTAAGTTTCACCAAATGCTTGTTTTTACCTGAGAATTACAAAAGTAAACGATTAAGTATCAATCCTCATACATAATATAGTAAAACAAGTCAAATTAATAGGATAAATGATAGTAATAAAATGTACTTATTTGAGTTCATCAAATATCCCCCCACTTGAACTTTACTTGTCCCCAAGTAAACCTTAGAATTTCTTTTATGAAAATGTATCCTAAAAGATGTTAGGATTTATTTTTATATTTAAGCATGTATTCGTTCATTTCATAATCACACAACTAAACACTTAACGAATTAGAAGTAAAATAAAATAAGTCGATAAAAGCAAATCTAATCGTTTAACTGTCCAGTCGTGACGAATATTCTATCATAAGCTTGGCAAGTATACACATCTCCACCACTAAAGCTAAGGAATAACAAGTCTAAAGCGGTAAAAAGGGTTTTTAGGCTTAAGGGTTAATTATTCTCTTTCACTATCGATCTGAAATTCCAGAAAAGGCGACAAAATCACAAATACATGATCGAATCCACGAACACGATACTTGCAATTGCTCAAATCCTTAACTCGAATAGGCTAAAGATAGGTCCAAACTTCACCAATAATAATATATCAAAAAGGGCGACAAAATCATAAATACATAGCCGAATCCACGACTACGATACTTAAGATTGCTCAAATCCCTAATCTCAATAAATCAAAGGTTTGGTTGGATAAAGAATAATAAAGGGCATGGATAACATTTGGGATATAAATTGGTGTAAAAATAAAAATAAACAAAACAAATAAATTAAAATCCTAAGTGTGGTTAATCACTATCCCAACCATCCCATGAATAAGACTCATATCATCGAATAACTCACGCTTTAACACTTGAAACACACGCTTTAGGTAGACACGAATTATACTCAACAAGATCTTAATCAAAGAATAAACCTTAATTGGCGTTCCCATAACTGCCAATTCCCATTCAATCCATAGATATAGTACAACAAATAGTGGTGATATCGACCACTTACATAACTTTACATAAGTTGGTTAAAACAAACTTCCAACTTTTCTTTCTTTCTTTTTCTTTTCTTATTTTTTCGATTTTTTTTTTTTTTTTTTTTTTTAAACATAAACATAGATGTGTGAAATTTCACCACATCACTATAACTTTCTTTCCGGATAATTTTTCCATACTTTTCATGACTTCAGAAATAATGGTAATAGTGAAAGTAGTAAACACACGAAAAATAAACTCCAAAATATACAATATTTACTTTCACTCCAATTGCATTGTGCAATTTCCCGACCTAACCAAAGATAATGAATTACGCACGCGAACACAGGTAATGTAAGGAAACACACTTTGCCTATAGCAATCAACCAACCACAGATTCTAATCTATAGGGTAGGCTAAGGTGTAAGGGTGTAACGAAACATTTTAAACATAGGTGTAAGAAACGAAAGGAATGGCTCTGAGTGTTTTTCTAGGGGTATCTTACTCTAAAGATGAGAGTAACAAAAGGGTTTATACGGGGGTTAACTAACCAGTGTAGTTAGCTAATAACACATAACATATATAGGCTTTTTGGGTGTAATCCTAGAATTTTACCAATTTAGACAAGTCATTCCAATTATATAAATAATACTTATTATGGTGGTCTCGAATAGTATACAAGCCAAGTTATAAAGTTTACAAGTCACCGGCACACTCATAGATTTGTGAATTTTGGAAAATCACAATATTTGAAAATAACGTCATGTGTGCAGCTATGCAACTTAGATCTTAAACAAAAACATGCTAAAAAAAATTTTAAGTTTGATATATTAAGCACATTTTAAGCATAATTTTTGAAAAAGTTTAGGACAAGTAATTGTTAAGTGTTCTAATTCTCCAATCCCCCCACTTAAGTTAAACAACGTCCTCGTTGTTTGTATAAAAGGTTAAAAACTGGAAAATAAAAGAATTAGAACAGGAAAACTCCCCTGAGATTTGCTCGGTATGATCCTCCATTAGTATAAGAGCAAAAATCAACTTCTTGTGGATTAGAACGTTAAAGCTTCATACTTGATGTATCCACAGGAAATCCAGGAAACTATAATACCACCAATACTTTAAAACACACCTAAGATAAGAAAGGTTCAACTTGCATAACACATTAGTAGTTAGGAAAAAATAAAACTTAAAAATTAAAACTGAAAATCATCAGGTCAGTCGATGCGCCGTATCTTATTGAAGAAGATACGCCGTATCGAGCCTGGAATAATACGGATCAGAATAAAGATGCGCCGCATCCTTAACCAGGGATGCGCCGCATTAAAATAAACTGATAAATAGTTTTAAAGTTGAAAATAGAAATGCAGAAAAATAAAATAAGATATGACCATTGCAGGAGATGTGTCGCATCTCAGAATTGAGATGCACCGTATCCTCATGCGGCCTGGACTGACTCGACACAGAAAACAGAATAATAAAAGATAAATCCGGGTTGTCTCCCGGTAAGCACTTGTCTTTATTCCAGAGTCTTCAAGTTAGACTCACGTTCAGCTCTTTACTATCGATCATTGACTCCTACATTGCCGTGTAGGATCCATTTAGCAACTAATTCGTCACGTATATATTCAGGTCCCAAGTTCAAAACTCCTTTATAGAATCCTTCCATCATCTGATACGGGTATTCAATCCCTCTCTTCATGTCATCATTACTAATAAAAAGGAATGGAGAGAATTTGTGGCAGACCCTATTAGTAGCATGTTTAAATCCAGGGTGAGTTCGGGGCATCATATAAGTGATAACGTCGCTTCCACATTGAAAGGTGATCTTTCCTTCAAATCGCTTTGCATTAATAGTGATCTCCCTACAGAATGGTTTTCCAACAATCACGTCGCCATACTGCTGTCACGATAGGCATTCATGTCTTCAACAACGGCGAACTCAGTTACAATAGTAAAGCGTCCAACGAAGATCGGGACATTAATGAAGGCTCCAACTACATTCTTTCCCCTACACTCCACTTTATTTCTCATAATAGAATTGTAAAAGCTTCTTGACATAACATTGATCGGCAAAATAGGAAAGAAATTGGCGTCAATACATTTGTATCCAATCATGCATGGGAATTGCAAATTGTAAGCACAATTGGCGTGGATCCTTCTACCATAATCCCAAGAACCATCATATCCCTCAAATTCATCGTAATTCCTAGTATTAATAACGTTGACTTTTGGACTATCCACAATTTCTCCTTCTTCTAACTCAGATTCAGCATCATCCATGAACAGGTCATTGGATTCCAATGGTCCATTAAGGTCATTAAGTTCAATGTAGTCCCCATCGTAACGTTCGAGTGATTTATCATGCAATAATACTTCATTCATAAAATTGGCTTCGAAGTCGAAGTCAATCAGTTCTCCGTATCCTTCCATTATTCTTCTGAGACAATCACGAAAAGCATCAGTAGGATTTGTTCGCTAGAAGAGAAATTAATGAATATAGAAACGGATATAAGAATAAAAATAGCTGATATCTGCAGACGATGCGCCGTATCCAAAAAGTTGGATACGCCGTATCTTAATACGTTAAAATTAAATCAGAATTTATTCAGAAAATAGATACGCCGCTTTAGAATTTAAGAATGCGCCGTATCGAATTAATTAATCAAAAATCAACTTATCTAATTAAAATTAAATGCGTCGTATTAACGAAAGTTAATGCGCCGTATTTTCGTTACGTTTAAAAATAAAAGATTTTTGATTCAGTAAGATGCGCCGTATCGTCAGAGATCGATACGCCGTATCTGTTTAATAATTCGCAAACTGTTTTTAATTAAAATAATAGATACGCCGTATCTGCGAAAGCAGATGCGTCGTATGGCGTTAACGTTTAGAAAATTTTTTTCTTTTTTTTTTTATCGAAAAACAGATACGCCGTATCTGCTAAAGCAGATGCGTCGTATTACTTTATCGCTTAGAAAAATTTTCTTATTAAAAACAGATACGCCGTATCTTGGGGAAAAGATGCGTCGTATCGAATTAATTAAACGTGTTGTATTAAAAAGAATTAAACGCAATACGCCGTATCCGAGAGATCAGATGCGCCGTATCGTTTGATTTAGCACAGTACAACGATAGCAGAACAGAAAAACACGAAAAATAAAAAAAAAAAAAATTAAACACACAAACAAAAATAAAACACACAAAAATAAAAGAAAACAATTAACACACAATACAACAAATATGCAAAATAGTACAATGATGCAATTAATCTAATAAAAAAAAGAAAAACCTAATTAAAATACTAATTAAATTAACAGATAATAACAATTCACTCCCCGGCAGCGGCGCCAAAAACTTGATGCGCGTGATGTGTCGTTGCGGTTTAGCAGTTTTAATGCCTACTCAAGTTTTAAATTTATATTTAGCCGACTTATCAATAACACACACACTTAACGAGCAGTGTACCCGGTCAGTATGAAGATAATGGTAAGTAGAGTGTCGATCACTAAGAGTGGAGCGTATTATCTCGTTATTCTAATCAGTATTTTAATATCCTAACGCAAGGGGGTTTCAGCCTGAGAGACTGGCACGGTTTGTTTGCAATTAAATAATAAAATAAACCAATAGGCACGAATCAGCAAGTAGCACACACGTACACAGATAGATACTCGAGACAATAAGAGGGCTGTCCTTATAATTAAGTAGTTTGTCACTTGTTTTATTGATAGCTTTATATGAAGTGTATGTAGTTAATCCTTTCTCGTTGGTCCTATTCTTATCGGCGAGTAAACCCTTAATGATTACTTATGTCTAAAAGTTATTCCTAAGTGATCAATTTAGAAACAACCGTGGGAGCCACATTATGTCCCGCAGTCAAATGCCCGCAAGCCACTAATAAACACAGAGGTTATCAATGCACTAATAAGTAGTAACCAAAGACATCAACATATAAACTTTAATTAATGAGAAAGCAGTTTTAAGGGAGTGCAATCTTTCCGTTGCCACATTACACAAGCCACCAATCTTGATGAATTAAAGTTTACTAACACAATAAAACAAAACTACTTAATGAATTAAACATACGCAGCACCTTCTTACAGCTCTTGTATCTTTGATTTGGGTGTGTCTTGTGTTGCCTCCTTGACTGAATTCGTCCTTTTGTTCTTCTGTTCGGACTTAGGTTATATGGTTCGGAACTTGTAATTCGTCTGGTCTATTGGGTATTTATACTTTCTGTCTGAGGGAAGATGCGGCGCATCTACTAAGTAGATGCGGCGCATGTACTTAACTTCGCGTGGGGTCCAAGATTATAATATTCAGGAATATTCGTACACCGCCAGAAGATGCGGCGTAACTCCATGATTAGATGCGGCGCATGTCCTCTTGTATCTTGGATCGTATCTGGTGATATCTTGATAGAGATGCGGCGCATGTCGAGAGTGAGATGCGGCGCATCTGGAGCAGAATTGACTTGATCTTGTCCATGTCAGTAGACTTTCACTTTATGCACGTTTTGCTCCATTATTAGTCCAAAATCATTAAGTTTCACCAAATGCTTGTTTTTACCTGAGAATTACAAAAGTAAACGATTAAGTATCAATCCTCATACATAATATAGTAAAACAAGTCAAATTAATAGGATAAATGATAGTAATAAAATGTACTTATTTGAGTTCATCAAATATGCTTGGCCCAAAAGATACTCATTTGATTATTTAACTAAACATATAGAGATGTTTAGTTAGAAGGTGGAGAATAAGATGGTGGACTGGAAGGTGGCATGGTTGAAAGAGGAGTAGGTTGCACATTGGGTTGAGAAAGAAGGTACTCAATGTGGCCAAACATGTACTGGAGCTCACTTCTTAGGGAGGAGATGAGATTGAAGTTGTGACAACAACATGCCCAACCCATGGTGTGGTTGTTCACAAAGTTGTAGGGAATGCGAAACCCCATGATTGGAGATGGTGGTGGAGTAGAAGGAGTGTAATCAAAAGGCCCATTTGGTGATAGAGACAAATAGGTATTTGGTGGAAGTGGACGTGAGCTTCTTGGTGGAGGTGACATGTCTCCAAGATAAAGTGAGAAGTTACCAATGAAAGTTGAGAATTGAAAGGATGATGGTCTAGAAGAAGAGAACGATGTTCCATTTATGGATGGAGTTTTCATCGGTGCACTTGGTGCTTGAGGAGATAATGGTGGAGATTTTGGAGGAGTAGTGTCTTCTTGAGTGAGGTCAATGAAGTTGGTTTGTGGTGGTATGATAGTGATTTTAGGCCTTTTGTTTGGGAGAATCAATGAGGTTGAAGAGGAACCCATTGTAGGAGGTGAAGAAGAAATGAAGAATGGTGAAGATGAGGATGAAGAAGAAGATAAAAAGAGTTTAAATAATCAAGGATGATTGTAGTTTAGGCAAAGCATGTATTAGGAGGTTTATAGCACTAATATTTGTTTAACAAAAGTTGGAAAGGGTGGTGATAAACATGCAATAGGTTGAAGTATTGCAGGAAGGAAGAAATAGTCCAGAAACCCGTGACCTACATTGGACGGTCCCTTAAATAGGGGACAGTCTTTTAAATACCAAGGATCGTCGTCCCTTTAAGGGACCGTCACTAGTAGGTGATCAGGTTTCTCCCAGTTTTTCATTTCTCCAATCCTGTAAATAACATACTATCTATCAGTTTAGATTTTTGTAGAATAACTATATATCACACAAAGACTAAGAGATAATTATGCTATTAAGAAGAAAGTATTTAGCATGATCAAAATAAATGTCAAATAAATCACACTTTAACTACGTCAAATAAGAAGCATGCATACCAAGACCAGAGTAATCACGTCATAATATAAACTACAAAAGTTTAATCATAATACAAATGCATAAGAAGCATCTTGTCTTTATCCATCTTGTCTCCTATATCCATTAAGCAACTTTAAGATGTCTTTGTCCATTGACCTCAGTCTCCCCTGATGCGTCTCTCTTGATACAAACTTAATTTCTCATCTAGTATATCATCAATTGTTAATATTTCGGGGTTGAGGAATGATGATATATCTGATTCAGTTATAGAATCCATGACTTGATCAAAAAGGTGATATTGAGTGCCTTGGAGGTATGGGTAGGAGCTCATGAAGTAGTTATAGAGCCGAGTAAGAAACATCCCATAGGGCATTAACTTATCGTTATGGTACTTGAGATGCATACTTCGCATAGCGAAGAAGTATGCAAGATTGTAAGGTTGTCTAATAAGAATGCAGTAAAGCATGTGAGCACAACATGCCAGCACATACTCACTATCCCTTACAAGACAAAGTACATTCTCACGTAAGATGACTGCCATAGATTGAAGGGAATGACGAAGTTCCGTTATAAGATTTTTTTTAGAATGAAGGGTATTAGATGAATTACAGAGTGACTTGATTAGTTTAGTTGAAGAAGGAATGTATGAGCGATATGGACCATCCTCTTCTCGATTTTCGAGTAGAGTTTCAAGCTCAGGTTCTTTCATGTAGGCGCATTGCGCACAATTTGGAAGTCCAAGGATTTGAGCAAATTGCTCAAGAGACAAGGAGAATGTGTATTGACCTACCTAAAACCAAAGAAATATTGAATTATCTTGGATACGTTTGATTTTGATTTCACGAAGGAATTCTAATATGAAACGAGGACAAATAGGTTCATAAATATTGAGTAGACAATCAAAACCTATTGTTTGAAAGGCTCTCTCAATACGTTCCTTATCTGCAAATGAGGGACCAATAGTTTGACCTTCATGAATGTGGCCTGACTCAAGATCTTTGAATCTTTGGACAAAGTCGGGTGGTAGGTATGGTTCTATTGAAACTTTGGGAATGTAAACATGGGTTAGAATATAATCTATGTCATACGTGTGTGGCATTTTTATTCCTACAAGACATACGAGAAAAATCAAGGATTAACAAAATAGTCATTTCCTTAGTGTGTACATATTTTATGACTTCGGTTTTAAACTAATAGAAAAAGGTTTAGTTTAGTTTTATTTGTCATCCCAAACTTTGTAAAAATTTGACCCGTGTTAATGCATGGTTATGAAAACGTTTTTGATATGTATTAACAATGTTTAATTGCGTTTTTGTTACGTTCCTAAATGTGATTAACTACATCAAATTGAATTGGGGATTATCAAATGATTTGACCTTTTTCAAAATTCATGCAATTACATCTAGGTGAGTTATAAGGGTTGTACATTGTTAAGTTTAGTTGTTAATTTCAAACAATTTTATGAAAAATTGAAGATCCCCAATTTTAATTTCATATTCTAGTAAACCCTAGAATTGAATTATGAAGACATTTTGATGAAATGACTTACAATAGTTGATTTGAAGAAATGATGGATTGATGATGCTTGAACTTGAAATCTTTAATTTTAGTTTTAATGAGGTAATTTAGGATTTGGGTTATTTTGGTTTGTTTTCGTCACTGCTGCTGTAATGAGGGGTGTTTGGTTTTGTTTTACTGCAAATGAGAAGGAAGACGGATTACCCTTGAAAAACATGGGACGGTCCTTTAATTATAAGGGACCGTCGCCAGTAAGGGGTTTTTGAGAGATAGAAAATTTTGACTGGTTTTCCAATTTTTAGTTTTTAGAAAAGGTATTTTGTTGAGGACTCTCAGAAACAAGAATTTAGAAATCTAGACACGGAATAGAGGAAACGGAGGAGACACAATACGCACGAGTAGTCTAGGGGAATGGGTATTGATAAGAATCAAGACAGAAGAAGTAGGAGAGACTTATTTAGAGTAAGGAGGTTGATGATACACTGAATGTGGAGTAAGAATAGAGTCGAGATAGAAGAAATAGAAGAGATGTAGATGAGACGAGGATCAAATACGAGACTTGCATCGGGTAGGCTAGAAGTCAATCATGTTTATGGCGAGAAGAGACAAGAAAAAGTCATAGATGAGAAATAGAAACGAGAAGAGATGTCGAGGATGTTAAGAGTGTGCATCATCCATAGTGATTGATTGACGTACGTAGTCGGCTATTGATAATGGTTGTGGTAAGACCATTATCTCCAAAGATTTGCTTTGATCCCAAAGAGGATAGGCATTTAGACATAAAGTCTAATTCTTAAATTATATATATATATATATATATATATATATATATATATATATATATATATATATATATATATATATCACAACTATTAACACTTAATCATCAGGTAGCATATAAGCATATAGCAAGCAAACACATAACAAATAAGCACATAGCAGATAGGCATATAGCAATCAAGACAGTCATGGTTATAAGAAAGCGTACCTTTGCCGCTAGCTATTCTAAGGATACATTACCATGAGAGGTGTTGTGTGTGATGCAAGATTTGAGTATTGATAAGTCTTCACATGTACGTCGTGAGTATGAATATACATTCATATCTATCGTTTGCTTCCCTCGTGCATCTAAAGACATATCTTGCAAGAAAACTTGGTACCCAGTTTCTCATGGGTCCGAGATGGTTAGTCAAAGACATCCATTGCATTTACACGCACATGGTGAGGATGTCGACAAAGAGCAAAAGTATCCCTTTACATTTTATTTCAACTTATAGACAATTTTAATTAGAGATGGTTTTCTTGACTTTCATTAGTGATGACCATTATTTTAAAGACACTTAGTTTTCTAAACAACTAGTTTTAGATTTGTCTAAGTGGTTTCAAAATTTTAATTTGTTTTGACTTGCTTGTTGATGACTCACATGAATTAAAACCTAAGCCCGTTTTATCTCTGAATGCCTTTTGACTATTTAGTAAATCTTTAAGAGATTTAGAACTCTTTTCAAATTTTGCTAGTATATTAGCCCTTTCATTAACCTTTTTAATTTCACTTGTGTAATCTTGACACACTTTACATTCTAGATCAATTTCTATACCACTTTCAAGTCTAGACATTTTATCTTCCAAAATGATTTCTTTTTCAAAATTACTTTCAAAAGATTTTAGAGATTCATTTTCTGAAAATGGTTTTCGACTTATGTTGCATAGATGTTTAAACTCATTTTCTAATTTTGAAAATTCTAGAATAAATGGGTCATAACATAAGGGTTCTATTTCAGAGTGTACCTCACTTGAAGTTTCAACCTTTTGGCATATTTCGCATTCAGAATGCCCGATGTCTTCTTCATCCGTATCACTCCAAGATTCTTTAAGAAGTTCTCTTCGTAAGTTACTCATACAGTCCTTGACGCCATTACCTTCAATGAAAACACTTGAACTAGTAGCATTTGTATTTAATCTATCTAAATGTCTATCTACTGATTCGTCTTTAGAAGTGACGAATTGTTCATGTGTATTTTCAAGATCAATATGGTTATCTTTGGCTTGACTATTTCCCTGATGAAAGTTTAAAAGATTTTTCCAAATGTCATTTGCCGTTTGACACAAAAATATTCTTTCATATTCAACTCTCGGCAAAGCTTTATAAATTATTATTTTGGCTTCAACATTTTTACAAAACTTTCTTTTGAAATAACCACTTTGATTTTCAAAATTTGTTTCCGTTGGTTGAAAATCACCAATTGAAATGACATGCCAAAGATCTTGATCTATTGATTTCACATAACTTTCAAATCTATTTTTTCATTCAATAAAATTATTGTTTTCAAAAAATGGTGGTTCTTTCAAAGAATGCCCTTCTAGATATCTTTCAGACTCCATAGATCGATTCAAGTTTTAAAGTACAGTATACTTTAAATCTCTTGAGTGACATGCTCTGATACCAATGGTAGAAACTAGAATAGGGGGTTGAATAGTTTCAATGTTTAGAATTACGTTTTAAAATATTTTTGGTTCTTTTATGTTCATTGTGTAAAACCGTTAGATTCGATAGTTATGTGAGATCTATAAACACATAAGTAATATGTAAAGTAAGTAAAGTAAAGAAAAGAGATAAGGAAGAGCACAACCACATGGAGACGCCGAGATTTATAGTGGTTCGGCACGAAGCTCACTCTTCGCCCTACTCCATTCCCCGAGTACCACATTTGAGAGTTCACAATCACTATGTCAACACTGCGGAGAAAACCGTACACAAAACTTACACCAAGTTTAACGACACTAAGCGGAATGCCGGATCCTAATCCTAGCTAGACCCAATCTACACAAAGCCTACGTGGCTACACAAACAAGCACTCTTGTCCACTTGGATTTACACACAATCCAAGTCTTCACATGATAGATCACCCCGTCCAAATCTTCACACGGACGATCACCCCATCCACTTGAATCTTCACCCGTTTCAAGTCTTCACGAACCTTCACTAGGTCCTAGTCTTCACTTCTCGGACTTACACCAAGTCCAAGTCTTCATACACACCGACACACTGCCTTACACAAAGTCCTACTCTAGATACAACACTTCATGGACTTACACTTTGTCTGTATTTCTCCTAACACACCTAATCACGACTCACACACAAGTTAGATACATAAATCTACAATATATACAACTTAGAGAGTTTGGGGGGAAGAAGAGGATCGTAACACAAGTTACGTTTGTGTGTGATGACTCTAACACTTCGTTTCTTGACGAATACAAGCGTGCTTCTCTTGCACTTTGATATATAGGGTAACAGGATCACTTATAAACACATATCGACACGTTATAGTGATCAAAGAAAGGTGGAAGAAAGAACAGAAAGTTTTTGTGCAAAAAGGGTTAATTTTTCTGAGTAAACAGTGCAGTATTTATAGGCACCAGGAGGAGCGGGGGACAGTCCTTTAAATACTTGACGGTCCCGTATATATATGGGACTGTCGCCATGTTTAGGGGACCGTCCCGACATACACTCCTATTTTCGTCCTGATGTGGTGAAAGTTTATCTAGTGAAAAACTTATCTGGTTTAAGCGGGAAAACTAGCTGTTGGGATATTTGAAATTCCAATTTATTTTCTTAAATAAAACATTTCTTTTTAATTGCAAAAATACTTTTGTAAAAATGTTTTGTCACATAAAAATGTGAAGTTTTGAGAAAATAAAATATTTGATCACTTTACTAATGTCGGTATTGTGTTTGTTCATACCTGAAGTGATGTTGTAGTCGATACGTTGTCGAAACGATTTTCATCGGTTAAAAACTTATCACATATAGTTTTACGTATAGTGTTTTTATATTTTGTGATTATCAAAACGCATAGAGATCGAATAATGAAAATGACATTTTTGACATTATTTGTATTAACAGTTTCTCCAAGATAGTGAAACCTTTAACTAAACTAACCCAGAAGAATGTCAAGTACCACTTGGGAGATAAGGAAGACGAAGCTTTTCAACTCCTTAAGGAGAAGTTGTGTAGTGCACCTATCTTGGCCTTACCTGAAGGCAGTGAAGACTTTGTTGTTTATTGTGACGCTTCACACAAAGGCTTGGGAGTCGTGTTAATGCAAAGAGAGAAGGTGATAGCATATGTCTCTCGACAACTGAAAACCCATGAGAAAAACTACACAACCCATGAACTGGAGTTAGGCTCAGTCGTGTTTGCACTTCGGATCTGGAGACACTATCCTTATGGCACTAAGTGTGTTGTGTACACCGACCACAAAAGTCTACAACACATTTTAAACGAAAAGGAGCTGAACATGAGATAACGCAGACGGTTGGAATTGCTCAGCGATTAAGATTTTGAAATCCGTTACCACCCAGGCAAGGCAAATGTAGTTGCCGATGCCCTCAGCAGAAAGGAGAGACTTAAACCCCTCAGAGTCAGATCATTAGGAATGATAATCAGTTTACCTCTCCCAGCGAAAATTCTTGAGGCTCAGGCCGAGGCTCTCAAGGAAGAGAACCAACCAAGTGAGAGACTTTACGGAATGCCGGAAAGTGAGAATGGCCTCGTGAAGAGACCGGATGGAGTTTTATGTTTTGGGGACAGAAGTTGGATCCCGCTCCATGGAGGAGTTCGTGATTTGATCATGCACGAATCCCATAAGTCCAAATACTCCATTCACCCAGGGTCCGACAAAATGTACCTGGATTTGAAGAAGCTATACTGGTGGCCAAACATGAAGGCTGACATTGCAGATTATGTCAGTAAATGCTTAACGTGTTCGAAGGTCAAGGCAGAACACCAGAAACCATCAGGTTTGCTTGTACAACCTGAAATCCCAGAATATGTCAGTAAATGCTTAACGTGTTCGAAGGTCAATACATCGAGCGGTTATGACACGATCTGGGTAATCGTTGACCGGCTCACTAAGTCCACCCACTTGCCTATAAAAAAAATGACAGTATGGACAAACTTACACGATTGTACTTGAAGGAAATCGTCGCAAGACATGGGGTACCTATCTCTATCATCTCTGACCAAGACAGTCGTTTCACGTCTAACTTCTGAAAGTCACTCTAGGACGCATTGGGGAAAGATCTAGACATGAGTACAGCGTACCATCCCCAGGCTGATGGTCAAAGTGAAAGGACCATTCAAACATTAGAAGACATGCTCAGAGCATGTGTGATTGATTTTGAAAATGGCTGGGATAGACATTTACCTTTAGCCGAGTTTTCATACAATAACAGCTATCACACTGGCATCAAAGCTGCACCATATGAAGCATTTTATGGTCGTAAGTGCAGATCACCGATATGTTGGGCTGAAGTCGGAGACAACCAACTTACCAAACCTGAACTAGTCCACGAGACTACTGAAAAGATTGTGCAGATAAAGAGCCAAATGTAAGCGGCTCGTGACCGTCAAAAGAGCTATGCTAAAGGTCTCGCCATGGAAAGGCGTGATAAGATTCGGAAAACGTGGGAAGTTGAACCCTCGTTACATTGGACCTTTCAAAATTCTTGCCAGAGTCGAATTACCATCAGAACTTAGTGCTGTGCATGACGTTTTTTACGTGTGCAACTTGAAAAGGTATCTAGCTGACGACTACATTACTATTCCTCTGGAAGAAATCCAGATAGATGAGAAGCTGAACTTCATTGAAGAACCGATTGAAATCATGGACCGGGAAGTTAAACGGCTTAAGCAAAGTCGTATCACAATTGTGAAGGTCCGTTGGAGCTCTCGCAGAGGAACCGAATACACTTGGGAGCGAGAAGACGAAATCAAACGAAAATACTCTCATCTCTTTTCAAACCCATTGGGTAACGCGAACTGAAATCCGGGACGGATTTCCCCATTAGCTGGGAAGACTGTGACAAATGGTAATTTTGAAACTTTATTTTAATAATAAATATTTATTTATTATTACTAAACTGAACATAACTGAGCATAACTGAACATTTTTGAGCTCGCGTGAGCATTTTAGGAAGCTATCCCGCGTACTTTAGCTTACAGTAACCACTGAAACTGTCTATTTTTGTCAGTAAACGTAAAATATTCCTTTCCTGATATTTCTGACAAGTTACGCATTAAACCGAGAAGCTTTCTCGCATTTACTGAAAAACGACCCCACACGCGTACCGACACTGCAGTAGATATGGTATAAGTAAAATTAATAAATTTCTCAATAAATCATAATATGTTATTATTATTCTAATAAAAACATCAATAAAAACTTTATTTTACGAGTACGTGTCCAAAACGTCAAACCGGGACATTACAGTAACATTTAAGTTCAAACCGACACATGATACATCAACGGTGTTCAAAATATTTCCCTCCCCCGGTTTGCCACCCATTTCACAAAGTAACAAGAGTTAGTGGAGCTCTTTTCTTATTATTACATCACATAATCTTGTTTTGTTCTTAAAACACCACAAACACTACTTCACACACTCATTCTTTCATCCAAAAACTTCCTAAACCCTTTCTCTTCACTATACCATTCAAACAACAACAAATTTCAAGATCTACAAAAATCAAGTGAAGTTTGAACTAATCGGCGTGTACTTTTAAGTGTTTTGGGTTAATCGGAACGTACTTTGGGTGATTTGGAAGCAATTTGGGTCTTTTCTTGGTCTTGATAGCCACGTACAAACACACCTCTTTGTAAGGAACTTCAAAACTTGTTTAATCTTGTATCTTTCATGTTTTTATGATGCTTAAAAATGTTACCAAGTGCTTAATGTGTATGTTTTGTTAAATTGAAAAAGCTAGGGTTTGCTACTTATACATACATACATACATACGGTATACATACACATACATGTTAATTATGTCATTTCTTGCTTGTGTGGTAAATCTTGTTTCATGTTATGCTAGTTTGAAGGTACGAATGAGATTTGAGCTAATTACGCGAGTTTAAGCAAAATAAGTGCTTATTTAAGCATATATACAAATCGACACACTTTTGAGATAAACAAAATAAAATAAAATAAAATAAAATAAAAATTGAGGTTTTGAAAAACATAAAGTTTTGGCTCTAGTGGTGAACTTGTGTAATTCTTAGACTATTGTTTAGTTTTACGGCTTATCGGAACGAGTTATAACGTAATTGATTTTAGTTTGGAATTTTGGTTATGTTTTGCTTCGACACCAACTTGGGTCGAACCCAACATGTTTTCGGCCTAAACAAATTTTTAGGACTAAAATCTTCATGGGACGAACTTAATTGATTATTCGAAACTAAACGCGAACTATAACGTAAACTAAAAAGATTTATTTGGTTTCGGGCTAAAATTGAACTAATGGGCTGACATGAGGCTTCTCGGCCCAATGATGATCTCAGATTGCTAAATTGAGTTTTGGATTATTTTTCGACTTGTTATAAATATTTTTGCCTATTAAAACGGTAAATATCGATTAAAACCATTTTAGGCTTGTTTTAACACTTTGGACCCAATTTTGCCAATTAATAGACTTTTAAGCCCAAGTTAAGGTTTTGATGATTTTTTTTTTTTTTTTACTTTTGGAAATTTTGACTAATCGTTGACTTTTAAATCGTAACGTATGAATATTTTGCGTAAACTATACTTAAATTGAAAACGCGACAAAACGTGCATATTTACTAAGAAATATATTTTTAGTCACCATTAGTAATATAACGATATTGGTTTTGAGTAAATTGCAACACTTAGGGAAAATGGAAAATATATAATTACAAGCGGGTCATGCCCGATTTTTTCTAAAAATCCAACACTTAGAAAATTTTTAGTGAAAACCGACTAAATGATGAAATGTATAATTTTTATTATCGAAAATATTATTTTCTAAATTAATATTTTAGATTTCTAAAAACTTATAATTTTTTTTATATATTTATATACTTCAACTTTATTTAATTTTATTAAATTAAATACATATACAAAGTTTAGTTTTATAATTATCATTATATTATAAATACTTATATTATTTATAATATAAGAATACCCCACTATCATCAGCCTTTAATAATTTACACCTTAATATAATATATTATTATATTAACCCACTAATACATATTTAATTAATTACAAACCATAATTAATTAAATACTTAAACTATTAAAATTTATCTAATCTCTACATTATTATATATATATATATATATATATATATATATATATATATATATATATATATATATATATATATATATATATATATATATATATATAGGATAAAGATCAAATAAAAAGACAAATATCCGTACATTACGTAAAAAGATTTTTTTTTTCAAAACTTTTCTAGAAAAATTCCAAAAAAATTCCAAAAGATCAGGTATGTTGGTGCATGAAAAAGTTGTGAAGGAAGTTTTTCTAAAAGTTGATATTTTTTCCCAAAAAAATTTATGAAAAAATACGTTTGTGCATTAAATCGCTTTTTTGTGCATCAAAAATTCGTTTTTGCACCCAAGTTCTTTTGACTTTTTTAATCAAAATAATATTGCGCATCTAACTAAAACAAGTTGAAAATTTTGTGCATCAAAATTTTTTTGCGCATCAAAATTCGTTTTTTGTGCATTAAAAAAAACTAATAAAAACTCAAAATCAGAAAAACTTCTTTCACAAAAGTTTCATGCACCAACATTCCCGATCTTGTGGAATTTTTATGGATTTTTTCGCGAACTTTTTTGAAAAAAAAAATCTTTTTACGTAGTGTACGGATATTTGTCTTTTTATTTTAACTTTACCCTATATATATATATTATTTGTGTATTTTCCGACGACGACTACGAGACACGGATTATTCCGTCACACGTTATTTCACCTTACACTTTCACTAGAGCCATCACTTATGAGCCTTTACTGAAAACCACTTTGAAACGTACTTTACCACACAACAAGCAAGAAATACACGAACACTTGAAACTTGTAAACATTTCAAATGAGTCAATACTTTAAAATACGAATCGTACACTAAGACTTACCATACTGATCTAGGTCGCGTGTTGGAGCGGTTGCACTATACCTTTTGATTTTTGCTAGTAGATTGCTACTGTTTGAGGTGAGTTTATAGCCCCATTTTCTATCTGAACTTTGTAAACCTTGGGGTGGGAAACACGCAAAACTGTTTTCATGGACCAAAAACTGAACTTTTATTTTTACACACTAGTACGCGGATAACCTAAGTATGTATGATCCTACTATGCCCACTATCATGAACCGTCAGTTCTTGCGGGAAGCGCAAATGATATAAATAGATCTTTTGGATAAACACCCGCTGGGCCCTATTCATATTATATTTGCTAGTTTAGCATACTGAACTGTCGTAGCTTCGGTTGCATGAGCTTAGTGTTAGCATATAGTTAGTGTATACCTGCTGAATTAATTGATGTGGTCCATCTTTGCTTATTTACCGTAAACCTATGAACTCACGAGCGTTTAGCTGACCTTTTTAGCATGTCTTCTCAGGTGTTCGATTATGATGTTATTGAGGGCAGGGCATGGCGCAGTCATAACGACTCTAAAGTGTTTTTACACAGAATCTGAAATTTTATTTGGGATCGACATGTTTAATGGGCCTTATTTTCTTTAAACTGAACTTGTTGTAAAACAATTTGAATTTGGTAATGTAAACTTTTAAAAAAGATTTGATAATCCGTTCTCTTTATCTGTGTGTTGTGATTACCAATTTAGTAGCACCCGAAACATGTATGCTTCCGCTAAACCAGATTTTGGGGGTGTTACACTGGGAGGGGTTGTTCACTGCGTTACTGGGTCCATGACGTCTTGTCTTCAATACCGGTATCTTCTTTGTGATAACCGATAGCAGATGTATTGATCCGGTTTCTGTTCCTAAGTTTATTGGAGGGGTATTTCTTTTCACCCTTTTCACAAACTTTTCTTTTTAATTTTTCAACCCCTTCTTTTTCCTTTCATCACTTTACTCCTCTTTTCAATCTTACCTAAGGACTTCTAATTCTAATATATTGGAATTGTCCTTGGGTAGATCTTTCTGGCTCTGGCGGATCATGGGACATAAACATAACCATAATCACCTTATTACTCCCTCATTATCATAGGTTTGTTCATTGCCTTGAAACCTTTTGTGAAAATCTCTCACAGTGTTTATGATTATAAAACGCATTTTTGTTAACACTTTCATGGTTTGTCTTTTCAGAAATACTCCCCCTCCACATGTGCTGATATGTTTTAAGATAAATTTACACATGTTGGGAAGAGTTTGCACTTTTGAATTGATCAATTTTCAGTGAACAAGACCGATTCGAGACACGCTTACATCACTAGTTAGACTAGCTTGAAATTATTACCCATCCATGTTAAGCCCAAAGAAAATCTCTCGAAACGGTACATTCTACTCAGACACGTCCTATTCGAGACACACTTACATCACTGGTTAGACCAGCTAAAAATTATTACCCATCCAGGAAAAGTCTTTTCGATTACTGACATTTAAGCTTCGTCAACTCGATGGTTATATCTGAGTCGAGCTCTTTTGAGATTCTACAACGATCTTTAAGCATTTTTTATCACATTTTAATCGAGTCTTCTCCCCCTCAAAAATAGTATAATCGTGATATTTGTTGATACAAATAATGTCTAAAAACGATATTTCTATCTTTTGACACCTCTAAGTTTTGATGATAACTGTAAAACCCTAAAATCCGAAACATGTAAAATGACCAAATTGCCCCTACAAGTTTAAAAATTTATTTAAAGGATATTTAAAGTACCAAAGTGATTCCAAAATTCAAGTAACAATTTACACATGAAATGAAATAATTTCTACATGTCCAAAAATTTTTATTACACCTTAATATATATGTATATGTACCGAAATTATATTTACTTAATTATTTATATTTAAAACAAATTAAACTAAAGATAATTATCATTTAAAAAGGGAAATAATCACAAGATTTGAAAACCTTCATTTGCCAACTAAGGAAAACGTGTGATTTGGTCCTCCCCCTCCTCCTAACTCGGCCATTACCTATTTTATATAACAAACACATTTATTTCCTCAATAAACCCTAAACTGAAAACAATTACACACACATAAATTCCAAACGCATGGATCCGGCCATCTAAAATTCGTGGGTGATTTTTATGGGATTCTTCATCAATTAAGGGATCTAATAAAATTGGTTTCAAGGTTTTAGGTGCTTTCGTTTGGGCGTGAGGTTTATTTCTTGTCGCAAATCCATCCGAGAAGCCTAAATTCGTTTTGGCTCATACACACGTTCAACAATTGATTTGGTATTTTTCTTACACTTATTACAGCACATATGATCTGTAAAAATTGTTGGAACTGAATCATGCAAGGGTTTTGGGTCGTTTTTGAATTAATCGGTTAAAACACACCTATTTTCCAAAATAATGTGTAACGATTTTTCTGAGGGCCATATATATTTTCTTTGGACCTTATACGAAGTACATAGTCTGGGAAAAATAGTGGTACGATTTTTGGAGTCCTAGATTAGTCGTGGTGAATTTTGTGATAAAAAAACGTGCCTAAAATCTAAAATATAAGAAACGATTTTTCTGGGTTGTTTATTTAAATTTTCTGGGTTCTAACATCATCATATAACTTAGGAAAAATATGTGTTTGATTTATAGAAGCTTAAATGAATTATTGGAGAATTAATTTAAAACCGGGTTTTGTGAAAAGTGAAGAATAAATCAAATAAAATGGATCAGGCATTAGGGTTAGCATTTTGGGGCTTGAATCTGGTCAATTAAATGTGTTCAAAGATTATTCAATGATTTTTTTATGATTGGGTTTGTTAGGGTTTGAACTTGATAATTAAAAGTGGTAATCCGATTTGAAATTAAATCACAAGGGGGTGTTTTGTAACTTTTGAAACTCGTGGGTTATTTTTAAAATGTTATTTAGGTCTGTTACAATGTGGGAAAAATATAACTTGAGGGTCCTAAGTGTAAATATTTCAAGATAATGAATTAATGGTAATTAAAGGGTATGATTTGTAATTAATTAAACTAGAGGGACTAAAAGTGAAAATTCTGGAAAGTTGAGGTTGTCCTGAGTAAATAATGATATTAAAAGTGTTTTGGGTAAATTTGAGTATTTATGGGCTTAATATGTAATTAATATGGAATTATGATTTAAATTATAAGTTTTGTAAACTTAAGGGACTAAATGTGTAATTTCTGAAACTTGAGGGGCTGGATTCGTACAATAAGAAATTCTGAAGTTATATTCTGTATTTTGATAAAATATGAGGCTTGTTTGGTAATTATGGATAAGATAAGGATTTAAAGTGTAAAATTATGAATTAAGGGGTTTAAATGGAAATTTTGTAAACTAAGGGGTATAAAATGTAATTTGGCAAACTTGAAGTATTGAAGACGTACATTCTGAATAAATGAAGGATTAAAAAGAATGAATGTGATAATTACATATTTGACCTTTAACTTTGGAAGAATTACATGTGAAACCCTAAATTATGGAAACTTGCCAAATGAGGAAACCTGCCTAAAATAGAAAGTTATTAAAAAGTAAAGGAAAACCAAAATGGTAATCTGACTTAGAATCTTCTGTAATTCTGTCTTCTATTCCTCTAGGTGTGAAGAAGGAGAGATCCTGATCTGTTTGTGCTTCTATTTCTGTTTTTGCATTCCTAATAAGGTACAGATATTCTGCCCTTCTTTAGTAAGGTGCCTTCGTCTCATTTCTGATTTCTTATTCACTGCCATGTTCTTTGATTCTGTGAACCTTTCTGGTTTCTTTCATGATATTATGAACCTTTGACATGACCTTTCTGTTATGAACCTTTATGATATTAAACCTTTCTGATACATGACCTTTCTGTTATGAACCTTTCTGATATTAAACATTTCTGATATATGACCTTTCTGACATGGAACCTTTATGGTATGAACCTCTGATATGAACCTCTGATTATGAACTTGATATTCTGAAATGGAAATTGACTTATGAAACTAAATTAAATACTGGATACATGATACTTGACCTTGACCCATAGTTTGATACTACGAGCCACTCACTAGGCATGAGGGTTTCATGTCCATGTCAGTCGATGCACCGATGGCATGACTCTAGGGCAGGAGAGTGATGACCTGTCCCGTCCCTTTTCTGTATTTTATTTGGTGTGTTGGGAGTTATGGCCACCAGGGGCGTATGGATGCATCCTAGATTTGTTTCTGTATTATGTTCATGTTATGATATGTTATGATATGCATGGTGACTGATGGTGTGTGCGATACACGTCTTTCACAACTCTGGGAGCTGATCACTCCATATTTTTGATTTCTGGGATTAGTGAGAGGAACATCTCTCTGCATGGCGGTATGATTATGATTTCATGTTCATGTTTCTGGGCTCGTAGAGGATTACTGTTTTCCATGCACTTTATAGACTTATGACCTTTACCTTTCATTACTGACACCCTATGACATGATACTGGACTTATCTCTGTACTGGGCTTGGTATGTTTGGGCTTGATGGGATCTTTCGATTACTTCACCATTACTCATGATAATATCCATACTTTCTGATATCTCTGTATAACCCTCATATTTCTTCTCATCTATTATTACATCATGTACGATTCCTTCCATCTTCCCTATTTCATTATTATTGTTTGTTACCGTTATATCTGTTCACTGAGCTCGTGTAGCTCAGCCGCGTTTCTTTTCCCGCGGCAGGTTTAGTTGGAAGCTGGGAGTTGGGTGAAAAGTGTTGACTTTAGAAGACTTCATTAGCTTTTGGAAGATGACTAGAAGAACCTTATATTAGACATAGAAATTTTGTAATGTAAAGCTTGTAGTTCTGATTTCAGTTGTAAACCTTGGATTTTCATTGTATTATTTATGTCAAATGTCTGTGTTTGTTCTGATAAGAATCCGTATATGTGACACCTTTGCCCTTGTCGGGTTGGGGTGTTACAATTATGGTATCAGAGAACAGGCTGCGACTTGTAATACATTTACCCTTGACCTGTGAAGTTTGGACCATTAAGTTTCCACTGTAGGCGCTCATAAGATAACCGGTGAGGAATGGGTAGACTAGGACATCTATGTAAGTAGCATTGCTTCCGCATCACTCTGATTCGTGCCTTGCTTTTGGTTAAAGCTTGTTGAGATCACTTATGGAGATTGAAAGCTTATGCCTTGCATCACCTAAGTTTTGAAACCTAAATAAATCTTGAAGCCATTGAAAATTTCATAGTAATTGCCTGGCACTATTTGATCCTTACCTTCAGATTCCGACTCTGACCTCTGATCTTTTGTCAATCATTTCAATGCCTCTTGGGCATTTTGAGAATCTCCATGGCGAATAGTTTGGCGTTCCCTCTTGATTATGACATTTGATTTTGTTGACCTCCGAGACTATAGAAGTACTAGGTGGATTAAGATAGGTTGTTTTTGCTTACCACTCGAGATAAAGTATGATCATCATGAAGGCATATTTATGTGGTGCTAGTATTATGACGTCTGGCCAACGTGATAATACTTACACCATATAACGTGCCCTCATTGTGGCCATAGGATATCTTGGGAAGTACTTAAGAAGTTTAGAATTTGATCTCCGTTGGATTATCCGTGATTAGTGAGATTTTAGGTTCATTCTACCTATGCGTATACTCTGCCTTTGTTCATTAGATATCTGGATGAGTTTGGACTCTCGTTTGCATTCCGTTGGCCTCGGTTATAAATTTTAAATTCTTGTAAAGCTCTCTTCTGTGGACACAATCAATTTAATTTGAACTCTTGTTCGTATTCCATAAAATTTCCTGAAGATTCACCTATCGTCCATTTTATGTTGCATGGACCTTTGATCAGAAATCAACTTATATTGTCTCCTTCTGAGGAATCTGAACCCACCTTGTTTGATCGAGTCATGAGAAACCAATTGTTTTGAAGATCCTTCTGGAAGAACCTCCCCGGGCGTGAGGATTGTGCGTGACGATGTTTTACGAGTTACGACGACTCTGTTTAACTTTGCGACTTCAAATTTCGAGGACGAAATTTTTCTATTAGAGGGGAAGAGTTGTAAAACCCTAAAATCCGAAACATGTAAAATGACCAAATTGCCCCTACAAGTTTAAAAATTTATTTAAAGGATATTTAAAATACTAAAGTGATTCCAAAATTCAAGTAACAATTTACACATGAAATGAAATAATTTCTACATGTCCAAAAATTATTATTACACCTTAATATATATGTATATGTACCGAAATTATATTTACTTAATTATTTATATTTAAAACAAATTAAACTAAAGATAATTATCATTTAAAAAGGGAAATAATCACAAGATTTGAAAACCTTGATTTGCCAACTAAGGAAAATGTGTGATTTGGTCCTCCCCCTCCTCCTAACTCGGCCATTACCTATTTTATATAACAAACACATTTATTTCCTCAATAAACCCTAAACCGAAAACAATTACACACACATAAATTCCAAACGCATGGATCCGGCCATCTAAAATTCGTGGGTGATTTTTATGGGATTCTTCATCAATTAAGGGATCTAATAAAATTGGTTTCAAGGTTTGAGGTGCTTTCGTTTGGGCGTGAGGTTTATTTCTTGTCGCAAATCCATCCGAGAATCCTAAATTCGTTTTGGCTCATACACACGTTCAACAATTGATTTGGTATTTTTCTTACACTTATTACAGCACATATGATCTGTAAAAATTGTTGGAACTGAATCATGCAAGGGTTTTGGGTCATTTTTGAATTAATCGGTTAAAACACACCTATTTTCCAAAATAATGTGTAACGATTTTTCTGAGGGCCATATATATTTTCTTTGGACCTTATACGAAGTAAATAGTCTGGGAAAAATGGTGGTACGATTTGTGGAGTCCTAGATTAGTCGTGGTGAATTTTGTGATAAAAAAACGTGCCTAAAATCTAAAATATAAGAAACGATTTTTCTGGGTTGTTTATTTAAATTTTCTGGGTTCTAACATCATCATATAACTTAGGAAAAATATGTGTTTGATTTATAGAAGCTTAAATGAATTATTGGAGAATTAATTTAAAACCGGGTTTTGTGAAAAGTGAAGAATAAATCAAATAAAATGGATTGGGCATTAGGGTTAGCATTTTGGGGCTTGAATCTGGTCAATTAAATGTGTTCAAAGATTATTCAATGATTTTTTTATGATTGGGTTTGTTAGGGTTTGAACTTGATAATTAAAAGTGGTAATCCGATTTGAAATTAAATCACAAGGGGGTGTTTTGTAACTTTTGAAACTCGTGGGTTATTTTTAAAATGTTATTTAGGTCTGTTACAATGTGGGAAAAATATAACTTGAGGGTCCTAAGTGTAAATATTTCAAGATAATGAATTAATGGTAATTAAAGGGTATGATTTGTAATTAATTAAACTAGAGGGACTAAAAGTGAAAATTCTGGAAAGTTGAGGTTTTCCTGAGTAAATAATGATATTAAAAGTGTTTTGGGTAAATTTGAGTATTTATGGGCTTAATATGTAATTAATATGGAATTATGATTTAAATTATAAGTTTTGTAAACTTAAGGGACTAAATGTGTAATTTCTGAAACTTGAGGGGCTGGATTCGTACAATAAGAAATTCTGAAGTTATATTCTGTATTTTGATAAAATATGAGGCTTTTTTGGTAATTATGGATAAGATAAGGATTTAAAGTGTAAAATTATGAATTAAGGGGTTTAAATGGAAATTTTGTAAACTAAGGGGTATAAAATGTAATTTGGCAAACTTGAAGTATTGAAGACGTACATTCTGAATAAATGAAGGATTAAAAAGAATGAATGTGATAATTACATATTTGACCTTTAACTTTGGAAGAATTACATGTGAAACCCTAAATTATGGAAACTTGCCAAATGAGGAAACCTGCCTAAAATAGAAAGTTATTAAAAAGTAAAGGAAAACCAAAATGGTAATCTGACTTAGAATCTTCTGTAATTCTGTCTTCTATTCCTCTAGGTGTGAAGAAGGAGAGATCCTGATCTGTTTGTGCTTCTATTTCTGTTTTTGCATTCCTAATAAGGTACAGATATTCTGCCCTTCTTTAGTAAGGTGCCTTCGTCTCATTTCTGATTTCTTATTCACTGCCATGTTCTTTGATTCTGTGAACCTTTCTGGTTTCTTTCATGATATTATGAACCTTTGACATGACCTTTCTGTTATGAACCTTTCTGATATTAAACCTTTCTGATACATGACCTTTCTGTTATGAACCTTTCTGATATTAAACATTTCTGATATATGACCTTTCTGACATGGAACCTTTATGGTATGAACCTCTGATTATGAACTCTGATATTCTGAAATGGAAATTGACTTATGAAACTAAATTAAATACTGGATACATGATACTTGACCTTGACCCACAGTTTGATACTACGAGCCACTCACTAGGCATGAGGGTTTCATGTCCATGTCAGTCGATGCACCGATGGCATGACTCTAGGGCAGGAGAGTGATGACCTGTCCCGTCCCTTTTCTGTATTTTATTTGGTGTGTTGGGAGTTATGGCCACCAGGGGCGTATGGATGCATCCTAGATTTGTTTCTGTATTATGTTCATGTTATGATATGTTATGATATGCATGGTGACTGATGGTGTGTGCGATACACGTCTGTCACAACTCTGGGAGCTGATCACTCCATATTTCTGATTTCTGGGATTAGTGAGAGGAACATCTCTCTGCATGGCGGTATGATTATGATTTCATGTTCATGTTTCTGGGCTCGTAAAGGATTACTGTTTTCCATGCACTTTATAGACTTATGACCTTTACCTTTCATTACTGACACCCTATGACATGATACTGGACTTATCTCTGTACTGGGCTTGGTATGTTTGGGCTTGATGGGATCTTTCGATTACTTCACCATTACTCATGATACTATCCATACTTTCTGATATCTCTGTATAACCCTCATATTTCTTCTCATCTATTATTACATCATGTACGATTCCTTCCGTCTTCCCTATTTCATTATTATTGTTTGTTACCGTTATATCTGTTCACTGAGCTCGTGTAGCTCAGCCGCGTTTCTTTTCCCGCGGCAGGTTTAGTTGGAAGCTGGGAGTTGGGTGAAAAGTGTTGACTTTAGAAGACTTCATTAGCTTTTGGAAGATGACTAGAAGAACCTTATATTAGACATAGAAATTTTGTAATGTAAAGCTTGTAGTTCTGATTTCAGTTGTAAACCTTGGATTTTCATTGTATTATTTATGTCAAATGTCTGTGTTTGTTCTGATAAGAATCCGTATATGTGACACCTTTGCCCTTGTCGGGTTGGGGTGTTACAATTATGGTATCAGAGACCAGGTTGCGACTTGTAATACATTTACCCTTGACCTGTGAAGTTTGGACAATTAAGTTTCCACTGTAGGCGCTCATAAGATAACCGTTGAGGAATGGGTAGACTAGGACATCTATGTAAGTAGCATTGCTTCCGCATCACTCTGATTCGTGCCTTGCTTTTGGTTAAAGCTTGTTGAGATCACTTATGGAGATTGAAAGCTTATGCCTTGCATCACCTAAGTTTTGAAACCTAAATAAATCTTGAAGCCATTGAAAATTTCATAGTAATTGCCTGGCACTATTTGATCCTTACCTTCAGATTCCGACTCTGACCTCTGATCTTTTGTCAATCATTTCAATGCCTCTTGGGCATTTTGAGAATCTCCATGGCGAATAGTTTGGCGTTCCCTCTTGATTATGACATTTGATTTTGTTGACCTCCGAGACTATAGAAGTACTAGGTGGATTAAGATAGGTTGTTTTTGCTTACCACTCGAGATAAAGTATGATCATCATGAAGGCATATTTATGTGGTGCTAGTATTATGACGTCTGGCCAACGTGATAATACTTACACCATATAACGTGCCCTCATTGTGGCCATAGGATATCTTGGGAAGTACTTAAGAAGTTTAGAATTTGATCTCCGTTGGATTATCCGTGATTAGTGAGATTTTAGGTTCATTCTACCTATGCGTATACTCTGCCTTTGTTCATTAGATATCTGGATGAGTTTGGACTCTCGTTTGCATTCCGTTGGCCTCGGTTATAAACTTTAAATTCTTGTAAAGCTCTCTTCTGTGGACACAATCAATTTAATTTGAACTCTTGTTCGTATTCCATAAAATTTCCTGAAGATTCACCTATCGTCCATTTTATGTTGCATGGACCTTTGATCAGAAATCAACTTATATTGTCTCCTTCTGAGGAATCTGAACCCACCTTGTTTGATCGAGTCATGAGAAACCAATTGTTTTGAAGATCCTTCTGGAAGAACCTCCCCGGGCGTGAGGATTGTGCGTGACGATGTTTTACGAGTTACGAAGACTCTGTTTAACTTTGCGACTTCAAATTTCGAGGACAAAATTTTTCTATTAGAGGGGAAGAGTTGTAAAACCCTAAAATCCGAAACATGTAAAATGACCAAATTGCCCCTACAAGTTTAAAAATTTATTTAAAGGATATTTAAAGTACCAAAGTGATTCCAAAATTCATGTAACAATTTACACATGAAATGAAATAATTTCTACATGTCCAAAAATTATTATTACACCTTAATATATATGTATATGTACCGAAATTATATTTACTTAATTATTTATATTTAAAACAAATTAAACTAAAGATAATTATCATTTAAAAAGGGAAATAATCACAAGATTTGAAAACCTTGATTTGCCAACTAAGGAAAACGTGTGATTTGGTCCTCCCCTCCTCCTAACTCGGCCATTACCTATTTTATATAACAAACACATTTATTTCCTCAATAAACCCTAAACCGAAAACAATTACACACACATAAATTCCAAACGCATGGATCCGGCCATCTAAAATTCGTGGGTGATTTTTATGGGATTCTTCATCAATTAAGGGATCTAATAAAATTGGTTTCAAGGTTTGAGGTGCTTTCGTTTGGGCGTGAGGTTTATTTCTTGTCGCAAATCCATCCGAGAAGCCTAAATTTGTTTTGGCTCATACACACGTTCAACAATTGATTTGGTATTTTTCTTACACTTATTACATCACATATGATCTGTAAAAATTGTTGGAACTGAATCATGCAAGGGTTTTGGGTCGTTTTTGAATTAATGGGTTAAAACACACCTATTTTCCAAAATAATGTGTAACGATTTTTCTGAGGGCCATATATATTTTCTTTGGACCTTATACGAAGTACATAGTCTGGGAAAAATAGTGGTACGATTTTTGGAGTCCTAGATTAGTCGTGGTGAATTTTGTGATAAAAAAACGTGCCTAAAATCTAAAATATAAGAAACGATTTTTTTGGGTTGTTTATTTAAATTTTCTAGGTTCTAACATCATCATATAACTTGGGAAAAATATGTGTTTGATTTATAGAAGCTTAAATGAATTATTGGAGAATTAATTTAAAACCGGGTTTTGTGAAAAGTGAAGAATAAATCAAATAAAATGGATCGGGCATTAGGGTTGGCATTTTGGGGCTTGGATCTGGTCAATTAAATGTGTTCAAAGATTATTCAATGATTGTTTTATGATTGGGTTTGTTAGGGTTTGAACTTGATAATTAAAAGTGGTAATCCGATTTGAAATTAAATCACAAGGGGGTGTTTTGTAACTTTTGAAACTCGTGGGTTATTTTTAAAATGTTATTTAGGTCTGTTACAATGTGGGAAAAATATAACTTGAGGGTCCTAAGTGTAAATATTTCAAGATAATGAATTAATGGTAATTAAAGGGTATGATTTGTAATTAATTAAACTAGAGGGACTAAAACTGAAAATTCTAGAAAGTTGAGGTTGTCCTGAGTAAATAATGATATTAAAAGTGTTTTGGGTAAATTTGAGTATTTATGGGCTTAATATGTAATTAATATGGAATTATGATTTAAATTATAAGTTTTGTAAACTTAAGGGACTAAATGTGTAATTTTTGAAACTTGAGGGGCTGGATTCGTACAATAAGAAATTCTGAAGTTATATTCTGTATTTTGATAAAATATGAGGCTTGTTTGGTAATTATGGATAAGATAAGGATTTAAAGTGTAAAATTATGAATTAAGGGGTTTAAATGGAAATTTTGTAAACTAAGGGGTATAAAATGTAATTTGGCAAACTTGAAGTATTGAAGACGTACATTCTGAATAAATAAAGGATTAAAAAGAATGAATGTGATAATTACATATTTGACCTTTAACTTTGGAAGAATTACATGTGAAACCCTAAATTATGGAAACTTGCCAAATGAGGAAACCTGCCTAAAATAGAAAGTTATTAAAAAGTAAAGGAAAACCAAAATGGTAATCTGACTTAGAATCTTCTGTAATTCTGTCTTCTATTCCTCTAGGTGTGAAGAAGGAGAGATCCTGATCTGTTTGTGCTTCTATTTCTGTTTTTGCATTCCTAATAAGGTACAGATATTCTGCCCTTCTTTAGTAAGGTGCCTTCGTCTCATTTCTGATTTCTGATTCACTGCCATGTTCTTTGATTCTGTGAACCTTTCTGGTTTCTTTCATGATATTATGAACCTTTGACATGACCTTTCTGTTATGAACCTTTCTGATATTAAACCTTTCTGATACATGACCTTTCTGTTATGAACCTTTCTGATATTAAACATTTCTGATATATGACTTTCTGACATGGAACCTTTATGGTATGAACCTCTGATATGAACCTCTGATTATGAACTCTGATATTCTGAAATGGAAATTGACTTATGAAACTAAATTAAATACTGGATACATGATACTTGACCTTGACCAACAGTTTGATACTACGAGCCACTCACTAGGCATGAGGGTTTCATGTCCATGTCAGTCGATGCACCGATGGCATGACTCTAGGGCAGGAGAGTGATGACCTGTCCCGTCCCTTTTCTGTATTTTATTTGGTGTGTTGGGAGTTATGGCCACCAGGGGCGTATGGATGCATCCTAGATTTGTTTCTGTATTATGTTCATGTTATGATATGTTATGATATGCATGGTGACTGATGGTGTGTGCGATACACGTCTTTCACAACTCTGGGAGCTGATCACTCCATATTTCTGATTTCTGGGATTAGTGAGAGGAACATCTCTCTGCATGGCGGTATTATTATGATTTCATGTTCATGTTTCTGGGCTCGTAGAGGATTACTGTTTTCCATGCACTTTATAGACTTATGACCTTTACCTTTCATTACTGACACCCTATGACATGATACTGGACTTATCTCTGTACTGGGCTTGGTATGTTTGGGCTTGATGGGATCTTTCGATTACTTCACCATTACTCATGATAATATCCATACTTTCTGATATCTCTGTATAACCCTCATATTTCTTCTCATCTATTATTACATCATGTACGATTCCTTCCATCTTCCCTATTTCATTATTATTGTTTGTTACCGTTATATATGTTCACTGAGCTCGTGTAGCTCAGCTGCGTTTCTTTTCCCGTGGCAGGTTTAGTTGGAAGCTGGGAGTTGGGTGAAAAGTGTTGACTTTAGAAGACTTCATTAGCTTTTGGAAGATGACTAGAAGAACCTTATATTAGACATAGAAATTTTGTAATGTAAAGCTTGTAGTTCTGATTTCAGTTGTAAACCTTGGATTTTCATTGTATTATTTATGTCAAATGTCTGTGTTTGTTCTGATAAGACTCCGTATATGTGACACCTTGCCCTTGTCGGGTTGGGGTGTTACAATAACAAAATATAAAAACACGTTACGTAAAAATTAACGTAAACAAGTTTTTAGTCGAAATATCTCGTTTCTACATAAATCATTCTAGGTAAGAACAAACAAATTTACAACTTGACAAATGATCAAAGAAGTGAATTTGTGTTTCAAACTTCACATTTTCAATGTGACAAAACTTTTTTTCAAAAATACATTTTACAAGTTATTTTTGAATTTAAAAGAAATGTTTTAATTTGAAAAATAAGTTTAAAATTACCAACAGCTAGTTCTTCCCCTAAATCAGCTCCAAACTTCCCCAAATAAATTTTTACCACTAAAAACAAAAACTAGAGCATCCTTTGTCTGGCACGGTACCACTAAATTTAGTGGTACCGTGCTGCATTTAGTGGCACTGTCCCCTCCATAACAACTACTTTTCTTTTGCCTATAAATAGCAGTCTATTTCACAGTTTTTAGGCATCTTTTTCACAAAAAAACTTTCTGAGTACAAATCCCTTATCACATACACCTTTCTTTGATCATTTAGTTAGTTTTCTTTTGTTTAAGAGTGTTCCTTTCATCCAACCAAGTGATCACCTTCATTCATTTACTAGTGAAAGAGAAGAACACAAAGTATCAAGAAGATACAAGGTATTGTAGTATTAGAGTAGTGCACTTGTAACACATGTTACATACTTGTTGTATCTAGGCGTACATCAAGTTTTCCATATTTTGTTTAGCTTTTTTGTGTGGATCATTGTGATCTTGTTGAGATCTTGGAGATGTCTTGTAGCTTGTATGTTAGTGTGTTGGTCAAGTTGATCAAGAGTAGAATGTGGGGATCGTGTGATAAGTGAGGATCTTGTAGATCGTGTGATAAGTGAGGATCGTGTAGATCGTGTGAGAAGTAATGATCGTGTGGCTCATGAGTGAGATTGGTAATAGCTAGATTAGTACTCGACATTTAGCATAGTGTCGGAGATAGTGATAAGCGACGTTGTATGGTTTTCTCCGCCTGAAGGGAGTTTGTTGACATAGTGCTTAGAACTCTCGAGTTGGGTTCTCGGGGAGTGGTGTAGGGCGAAGAAGAGCTTCGTTACCGAACCACTATTAATCTCTCTGTCTCGGTTTGATCTTTCCATCTCTAACTCTTTACTTTTATTGTTTATGCTTAATAGTGTAGTTTAGTATTCATATTGTTGTTGGTTGATTTCACAAAGTATTGAATCTAAGTTTTTCACAAAGTAAACTTTTTTAATTAACGAAAAACCGGTAAAACTATTAAACCTCCCCTTCTAGTTTTCCACAATTGGTATCAGAGCCACGTCAACCAAGATTTTTAAAATATATTGTATTTTAAAACTTGAATCGATCAATGAATTTCGACAAATATCAAGAAGGGCAATCTATGCAAAGACCACCACTTTTTGAAACCGATTGTTTTATCTATTGGAAAACAAGATTCGAAACGTATGTGAAATCAAAATATATTTATCTTTGGCATGTTATTACCGACGGTGACTTTCAACCGATTGTAAATGCACATTTCGGGATCTGTGGCGAGTTGTTTTCGCGTCTGAACTGGCCTTGAAGGTTCACAAATAACTTGTTCAATTGGATGGACTTCTGTCTATTTTAGTGTAGAAGGGTACCTTGGGTTTAACGTATGCTTGTTAGATGGTTCTTGTAACCTTGAATATGATTCAGTAGAGTCCGTAGCAAACGGGTTTTCAAATACTTCTTCTAACACTGCATCGTTTTGATTATGTGTTGTTTCTTCTTGAAGTGGTGTGTTTTGGTTTTGCTCGTCAACTCTTGGTAGAACAATTTCAAGTACTGGAGTTTCTGGACTAGATGTAGATGAGGTTGAGGGAGTTGGTGCGTCAGCTTCGATTGTAGTAGATGCATCTTGTGGTGGTGGTGGTAGTGGTTGAATGTTTTGAGCGGGGTGCAGCGGAATGTTGTTGTGATGTATTTATCGAAGGTCCACCATTGTTGGGTCCATAAA